>JANXHW010000004.1:54070000-54670000 GCA_026170595.1 Plestiodon gilberti rubricaudatus | reverse complement strand
CTGGTTCCAACGGCGTGTGGGCGGAACCACCATGGACCGGAGCAGTTACTGCTGTGCAAGACTTAACGTTTGCCCCACCTCTAGCAATGCCACTGCATGTACTTATGCAATTATTTTGTTATTAACATCATGGCTATTTACACCACTTTCAACAAGCAGCAGTTCACAAAATGGTTCTCTCCCTGCATTTGGGCCTGTGGCAGTTGTAAATTGATAAATTGCTATAGATCTATAAACATGGCCCATTTTACTCCCAATTGCATGGTCTCATAGCTTTTGTGGTAGGTATCTTGGCAAAGGGACACTCAGAGACAGTGGCATTTTGTAAGTGGTTCTTTTAGCTCTCATTTAGCATTCAGAGAATGAATTTATATTTGAACTAGACATTTAAATTTTGGCTGCCGCTAGAAACTCTATTCACCCATTAATACATGAGACAAAAGATTTCTATTACTTGGAACCATTTGATCATGCGAACACTCTTTTTTTAAATGACCATACTTTTCTTTTGGTTATCAAAAAGATGTTCTTTGAATGTGATTGAAATTAATTGCCCTTGGCACAAAGCTTCGGAGAAAGCATAGCCTTTCTCTGATGGATCCTGCCTTGAATTTCTAAGACTAAAGTCACAGCATCCTAATTTTAGCTAAATGCTATACCAGAGGAGAAAGGTGTCAATTACTAGGTCGAGAGAACTCACGCTGGATGAAATTGAAGATTTTTTTTAAAGGCACAAACATGAATCGTAAGAAAGCACAGCAAAGACTGCAAAGGAAAATTCATACACCGGAATAATTTGTATGCCAGAAGTGACACAGCTAGATCTGACAAAGCAGATGTTGTTCGAATGCTGGATCAGCTCTTTTTCCTAAGAGGAACTGATAAAGGCGCTTAGAATACAGATTTTATCTGGTCTTGCAACCATTGGCTTCTGGAGAGTCCTTGGAGTCCTGAGGCAGACTTTGCGGAGGCAACACTTCTCTCTGCCTTCTCCACTAATGAGTTAGCAGGACCAGAATAGAGTAACGATGAAATTGAAACAACCCTTCCTCTTCTTTTCCCATCCCAACATCTCTGCCCCATCTCTCATCTGTATCACTTTGACAAGGGTGGCATCAAGGGTTGGCCAGGTTGGGCACTGGCTGAGGGTCCACACTCATCCGAGGACCAGGTTGACCGCTGGACTCTTGAACTATCAGTATGGGTGGCAATATTCGTACCACATAATATTAGCATCAAGGGACAGGGGGGCAGTGCAGGGCTTTGCTTCAGGACCCCCAGCAGCCAAGCACTAACACTGTCCATAGTGGACCAGTCAGTATACATACTGGGCTGATCAGAACATACTACCAGACGTAGTCTCAGTGGAGGCCCTGTAATATTCTCTAGAGCAATCCCCAGTGCAATGTGACTTTCACATCAGATTAGGGTACCTTAACAGTTTCTGATGTGCACACATTGTGCCAGAAAACTCAAGAGAAACAGAGACACAGCTCTCTAAGCCAAGTGATATTTTCAGCGTATCTCCAAAGAGAGTAACTATCTCTATGAATCCTGCCAACAATATAGGGAAATCTAGATGGTGCTGTAAATCAAGTGAAATCAGAAGCTCAGCTGACCATGGAAAGGACTATTGCCTGCTAACAGCCACTCTAATAACTCCTTGGAAATCAGTCTAGAAATGCACTGATGACACACACTCACACTCACACATTTATTTGTCCATTTGTTTGTGAGAAATATAGAAACAACACGCCTATAGTTTATTAATGTTAGAGTAATCTTGACTATAGAAAAAGCCAGTCTTTCATGAGGTCAGAAGATTATTGCTCTCTAGAAAAAGCCATCTTTTTTTACCTGCATTGTATACGGAGACAAATATAATCTATAGTTTCCCTTTGATCTTAACTGGGGTTTCCTGCCATTCAGTATCCCTTGAGACTTCTTGAATAACTAATCAGACTGAATTCATTGCTTCCCTTCTAGGTCTCTCTGCATTTTATCCACATTAATTAATCCATTGCTATCTTAATAACAGTGAGCAGATTGTTAGTTGATTGCTTTTGTTCCACATGGATTTACAGCATGACTAGATGAAAGAAATCCTTCCTGAATCAAGAAATGAAGGCTCCCTAGCATGGGGTTCAGTTGGTTTCTCGGAGCGATTCACCGCTTCCGTTATCACATTCTATGTAAGACTGTCACTTTCCTTAGCTGAGAAAGGAAAAAAAAATCCTTTCTAATATAGAATCATGACAACAGGCTTCATGTATGCAGCATCTGTCATGTTTGTTACATACTATAGAGCAGCCACATTTATCTGGAAGAATTGGGGGAGAAGACGATCAGTGGACATACATCATTTATCCATTTACCAGGATTTGGGGTTGCAGTGAGTCAAAGTATATGCCATAAATGTGCCTGTACAATAGGTATATTGCCAAGGCCATGTTATATACTGTACTGCAGACTCATTTATCAATCTCGTTCATAGGGCATAGTATAGAATAAATCCATTAATGTGGCAGGTTCTTCTTTGCTGAGTGTTATCCAATAGAGAACTAGTACAGTGTAGTGGCTAGAAGAATGGGCTGTCTGGAAATTCCCAGTTCAAACTTCACCTGTGACACAAACTCGCAGCATGGCTTTAGGAAAGGCACTCTCTGTCCGTGTCGGCCACCTACCTGCAATATGAGGATAATACCAACTAATCTACCTTAGTTGGTAGGCCTCTCCATGTATTACTAAGATATGTGAAGATAGAATATTTAGATATTCTAAAGGACTATATGCTAAATGTTATTATGGTTGTTGAATTTAGCCTGGGGTTAACTCAATCAATTTGCTTACCTGCTATGCTCAGAGATACAATATGGACCGAAAATCTGTATACTTGGCAGTCTTGTTGGTGCTTCTTTGATAGGCCTGTAGGACATAGTATGTATCGTCAACCCGTTTATCTGACAAGTGTTTGAATTTAGGGCTGATTGTGGACGAAATGCATTTTGGTTTATGGAGTGAACTGAAATTCTGCTGCCATGGCTATAAGCCTACCACTCCTCTGACTACCCATAAGGTGAGCAGTTGCTTTTGTTTTTTTTATTTCTGTTCTGTTTTGGTTGTGTTGGAACAGTCTGTTCCATGGCACCTGCTGACAGGATTTGCTTCCTATGTTGCTCCTACTGGGATGGCAGGAGGCGAGGCAAGGAGATGCTGTAGCTCAAGTGGCAGTGCCTGTGAATACAGAATGTCTCAGGTTTAATCCCTGGCATCTCCAGTAGGGCTGGCAAAGCTGCCTACCAGCCAGCATGGACAACACTGTGCTAAATAGATCAGTGCTTTGACCTAGTAGGGAAGTAGTAGGGCAGCCAGATCCTACCTAAACTTCCCAGCGCCAATGTAGCGGTGCCGGCATGGGCTATGCTGCATTCTGCAGGGGAGTTTAGCAGGCAGAAATTCTCATCGGGATAAGGGGTAACTGGTCAATTTGGACCTGCATGAGCTATATAGCTGGCACAAGTCCGCGTTGATCAATGTTGGTGAATCAGGCCTGGGAAGGGGGACAGGATATGGCTCGCGCCGGTACCACTTATCCTACCACCCTCCCAGACCCGATCTGCCCACCCTCCTCCCCATCGCCACCTTTTCCACGCCTCGTTACACCCCTCCCTGCCCTCTCCCCGCCCCTGTGCTGCACAGCACAATTATTACCTGCTACAGTGGGTGTTGCTCCTTGTACTGGCAACAGCAGGAAAGCTCTGGCCTTCCTGCCCCCGCTACAAACAGGCACGTTGTCGGAACTTGCTTTATGGCATAAGAACATAAGAAGAGCCCTGCTGGATCAGGCCAAAGGCCCATCTAGTCCAGCTTCCTGTATCTCACAGTGGCCCCACCAGGTGCCACAGGGAGCACACAGACAACAAGATACCTGTTTCCTGCTGTCACTCCCTTGCACCTGGCATACAGAGAAAACCTACTTCTAAGCCAGGAGGTTGCTTATGGCTTGTAAACTGTGATGGACTTTTCCTTCATGAATCTATCCAAACCCCTTTTAAAGGCATCTAGGCCAGGTGCCATCACCACATCCTGTGGCAAGGAGTTCCACAAACTAATTACAGGCTGGGTAAAGAAATATTTTCTTTTGTCTGTTTTAATACTCCCTCCACTCAATTTTAGTGGATGTTCCCTAGTTCTAGTGTTGCGTGAGAGGGAAAAGAACTTCTCTCTATCCACTCTCTCCATCCCATGCATAATTTTATATGTCTCAGTCATGTCCTCCCCCCCCCCCAGGCGCCTTTTTTCTAGACTGAAGAGCCCCAAATGTTGTAGCCTTTCCTCATAAGGGAGATGCCCCAGCCCACTAATCAGTTTGGTTGCTCTCTTCTGCACCTTTTCCAGTTCCACTATATCCTTTTTGAGATGCGGCGACCAGAACTAGACGCAATACTCCAGATGTGGCCTTACCATCGATTTGTACAACGGCATAATGATATTGGCCATTTTATTCTCAATCCTTTTTTTAATGATCCTGAGCATGGAATTGGCCTTCTTCACAGCCGCCGCACACTGGGTCAACACTTTCATCGACCTGTCCACCAGCACCCCAAGTTCTCTCTCCTGATCCGTCACACACAGCTCAGAACCCATGAGCGTGTATGTGAAGTTTTGGTTTCTTGCCCCAATGTGCATCACTTTGCACTTACTTACATTGAAGCACATCTGCCTTTGTGACACACAAAGTGCTTTCTATCATAATGTTGTAGCCTTTCCTCATAAGGGAGATGCCCCAGCCCACTAATCAGTTTGGTTGCTCTCTTCTGCACCTTTTCCAGTTCCACTATATCCTTTTTGAGATGCGGCGACCAGAACTAGACGCAATACTCCAGATGTGGCCTTACCATCGATTTGTACAACGGCATAATGATATTGGCCATTTTATTCTCAATCCTTTTTTTAATGATCCTGAGCATGGAATTGGCCTTCTTCACAGCCGCCGCACACTGGGTCAACACTTTCATCGACCTGTCCACCAGCACCCCAAGATCTCTCTCCTGATCCGTCACACACAGCTCAGAACCCATGAGCGTGTATGTGAAGTTTTGGTTTCTTGCCCCAATGTGCATCACTTTGCACTTACTTACATTGAAGCACATCTGCCTTTGTGACACACAAAGTGCTTTCTATCATAATGTTGTAGCCTTTCCTCATAAGGGAGATGCCCCAGCCCACTAATCAGTTTGGTTGCTCTCTTCTGCACCTTTTCCAGTTCCACTATATCCTTTTTGAGATGCGGCGACCAGAACTAGACGCAATACTCCAGATGTGGCCTTACCATCGATTTGTACAACGGCATAATGATATTGGCCATTTTATTCTCAATCCTTTTTTTAATGATCCTGAGCATGGAATTGGCCTTCTTCACAGCCGCCGCACACTGGGTCAACACTTTCATTGACCTGTCCACCAGCACCCCAAGATCTCTCTCCTGATCCGTCACACACAGCTCAGAACCCATGAGCGTGTATGTGAAGTTTTGGTTTCTTGCCCCAATGTGCATCACTTTGCACTTACTTACATTGAAGCACATCTGCCTTTGTGACACACAAAGTGCTTTCTATCAGCATATAGACTCACTCACCTCTTTGGATTCCAGACAATGTCTAGATTTCAGAATAAATCCAGTAATTTTCAATATCTTGCTGTTTGGATGTTTAGTTTGAGCAATTTTGCACCCACAATTTGCAAACCAGTCTCTAAAGGCAGTACCTAAATGCAATGCCTGACTTAGGGCCCAATCCTATACATACTGCGTATCCTTGTAGCTCCACCTCCGCTGGCACTGACTGCCGTAAAGCAGTCAGCGCCAGTCATAAAAAGCGCTCTGACAGCACGCTACACAGTGTGCTGCTAAGAGTGTCAGCAGGAAGGCTTGTGCCTTCCCGCCTGCGTCTTCGCTTCTCCCGCCGCTTACTGGAGCACGTACATCCGTGGGAGAGGCAGGAGGGGTGGCAAGAGGGTGGAACGGGCAGGAGGAGGGCATAATGGGGAGGGTGGCAACAGGGGCGGGGGTGATCAGGTCCTGGAGGGGGCAGGATTGGCAGTGCTGGTGAGTACTGTTTCCTATCCCCCTTCCAGGACCCGATCCCGCCGTACTGATCCACACAGACCACAGACGTTTACCCTCAGGTAAGGGAACGATTGTTCCTTTACTCAGAGGAGACCTCTGCAACTGCTCCCCCCCCCCACAATAGGATACAGCGGTCACTATTTTGGTGCCGCTGCATCGGCAGGGGAAGGGAAGGATAGGTGTGGGCTGTTTGTATTTAACTTTTGTGAATAGAAATTAACCAATACACTACATAAAACACCCCTCTATTGTTCAATTGAAATAGTATCACAAGGAAATCTTCAGTCTGAAAATTAATATGTTTAAATTGCAAAAGGCTGAACTGCAGGTTTAGCAGTCCCAAAATCCTCATTATCTTAATAGACAATTACACTGTTAAAAATTAAAAACATAAAGCTTTGAAGAAATCCCTAACTAGCAATTTACATGATAGACCTTTCAACTCAGTAATTGGGCATTAAAGTATTTCTGGGTACACCGACTTGGCTGCTCACCTCACTTCAAAATAGTGTACCTATTTTTATTTAAAGAGTCAACTACTGATACAGTTATTTGCATCTAGAGCTAATTCACGACATTCTTTTTTGTTATTATTTATTATTTTTAATGCATTGCTAGACCTTTTTTTCCCAGTGAGGCTCACAAAGCAGTTTATGTAAAATGATTAAAGCAACTATTATCAATGAAAACCACAATAAGACAACACAGACAAGGCAGAGCTAGTTATTTTTAGAAGCGAAATGTTACTCTTAGCCAAGATTAAAAGACACTACAAGGCCTAGTTGAATTAAAAAAAAAGTCTTCAACTGATGCCAAAAGATAGCAAAATCTGGGCCAATGAGCCTCCTTGAGGAAAGCGTTCCAGAGGTGACGCATCACCACTGAAAAGGTCCTAATTCCAGTCATTGCTTATCTCACATAAACACTGGCGTCGCTGGAGGTGGGGCGGAAAGCTAAGTTCTGCAGCTTTCCGCCCCACCATTACTCTCCGGTACAAGGCGCCCTGCCCCCTCGTCATAGGAGCCCGTCAGCGGAGAGAAAGCAACGCGCAGGAGTCCTGGGGCGAGAGGGAGAAGAATTTCCCTCTATCCACTCTCTCCATCCCATGCATAATTTTATACGTCTCAATCATGTATAGGCTGCCTTTTTTCTAGGCTGAAAAGCCCCAGACGCTGTAGCCTTTCCTCATAAGGGATGTGCTCCAGCCCACGAATCTTTCTGGTCGCTCTTTTCTGCACATTTTCCAGTTCCACTATATCCTTTTTGAGGTGTGGTGACCAGAACTGGACACAATACTCCAGATGCGGCCTTACCATCGATTTGTACAAAGGCAGAATGATATTGGCCGTTTTATTCTCAATCCCTTTTTTAATGATCCTGAGCATGGAATTGGCCTTTTTCACAGCTGCCGCACACTGGGTCGACACTTTCATCGACCTGTCCACCAGCACCCCAAGATCTCTCTCTTGATCCGTCACAGACAACTCAGAACCCATGAGCGTGTATGTGAAGTTTTGGTTTCTTGCCCCAATGTGCATCACTTTGCACTTACTTACATTGAAGCACATCTGCCTTTGTGACACACAAAGTGCTTTCTATCATAATGTTGTAGCCTTTCCTCATAAGGGAGATGCCCCAGCCCACTAATCAGTTTGGTTGCTCTCTTCTGCACCTTTTCCAGTTCCACTATATCCTTTTTGAGATGCGGCGACCAGAACTAGACGCAATACTCCA
This sequence comes from Plestiodon gilberti rubricaudatus, assembly GCA_026170595.1. NCBI lineage: Eukaryota > Metazoa > Chordata > Lepidosauria > Squamata > Scincidae > Plestiodon > Plestiodon gilberti. Next base: position 54,662,139 of record JANXHW010000004.1, on the reverse strand, counting down.
GATGTGGCCTTACCATCGATTTGTACAACGGCATAATGATATTGGCCATTTTATTCTCAATCCTTTTTTTAATGATCCTGAGCATGGAATTGGCCTTCTTCACAGCCGCCGCACACTGGGTCAACACTTTCATCGACCTGTCCACCAGCACCCCAAGATCTCTCTCCTGATCCGTCACACACAGCTCAGAACCCATGAGCGTGTATGTGAAGTTTTGGTTTCTTGCCCCAATGTGCATCACTTTGCACTTACTTACATTGAAGCACATCTGCCTTTGTGACACACAAAGTGCTTTCTATCATAATGTTGTAGCCTTTCCTCATAAGGGAGATGCCCCAGCCCACTAATCAGTTTGGTTGCTCTCTTCTGCACCTTTTCCAGTTCCACTATATCCTTTTTGAGATGCGGCGACCAGAACTGGACACAATACTCCAGATGCGGCCTTACCATCGATTTGTACAAAGGCAGAATGATATTGGCCGTTTTATTCTCAATCCCTTTTTTAATGATCCTGAGCATGGAATTGGCCTTTTTCACAGCTGCCGCACACTGGGTCGACACTTTCATCGACCTGTCCACCAGCACCCCAAGATCTCTCTCTTGATCCGTCACAGACAACTCAGAACCCATTAGCGTATATGTGAAATTTTGGTTTCTTGCCCCAATGTGCATCACTTTGCACTTACTTACATTGAAGCGCATCTGCCATTTTGCTGCCCATTCTCCCAGTTTGGAGAGATCCTTCTGGAGCTTGAATTGTAACACCGGCCTTAGACGCTGCCTGGTGCAGGGCTGGTGGCCCAATTCAGCTTCCTTGATGGTCTTTCGCAGAGGTTGACTGTGAGGAAGCTGGGAGAGCCTCACAGTGATCCTGGGTCCAGAGCCAGGGTGACTATGCCAGAAGGAGGGCTCAGGCAGGTAATTCTCTCCTCCAAGCTAGGTGCGGGTGGTCTTAGAGGAGGCAGGACCTGCTACATTTACCAATTGTTGTCAAGCGATCGATAAACATGGCCCTTTAAGTTCTACTAAAACCTCTTTTCATGTGTGTCGGGGGGGGGAGAATACCTGGGCAATTACCTAGAATTGAATACCTGGGAGAATACCTGGGCAGTTCGGTTCCTCCTGTGCTACCAGCATAGGCCATCCATTAGGATGACCAATACGGTTGTCAAAAGTGAATCAGAAACCAGATTGAAATGGATACAGAAAATCAACGTAGTCAAAAAGTGTCTGTAGAGAAACTATTTGTTTTTGCAGGATTTGAAGACTCCAAAAGCATCAACACTGAAACACTTTATACTTTTGCTGTCGCAGTATAGTTCCAAGCAGATAATAATACAGTATTATATGCAATGCAATGTGTGCTGAAAATCCCTACAGGGGTTTAGAAAGTCTACCTGTGTAAACCACCTTGAATAAAGTCTGAGGAGAAATCTGACGACATAGAAAGGCGGTATATAAATATAGATATTATTATTGTGGATTGTACTGTGGATTGTATTAGACTCTGTCTCAACTTAGGTAAAAGGTAAAGGTGACCCCTGACAATTAAGTCCAGTCGTGTCCGACTCTAGGGTGTGGTGCTCATCCCCATTTCAAAGCCGAAGAGCCAGCGTTGTCCGAAGACGCCTCCGTGGTCATGTGGCCGGTATGACTCTCCTTGCCGCAGCACGTAGCATGCAGCTGGAACATGGAGCGCTGTTTACCTTCCCGCAAGCGGTACCTATTTATCTACTCACATTAACATGCTTTGGAACTGCTAGGTTGGCAGGAGCTGGCCAAGCAATGAGAGCTCACCCTGTCGCGGATTCGAACTGCCGACCTTTCAATCGACAGCTCATGGTTCAGCGGTTTAACCCACTGCACCACTGTCTCACCTTAAGACACTACAAATAATATGTAAAAAGAGGAGGGGGGAATGACCTTTTAACAATGAAACACAAGTTCAAAACATGATAAATTATAGTGTTGCTGCTGTTCATAGAAAATGTTAATGTTTCAAGATACTGTACTTACATTTAGCCGCCCGGCTTCCATTAACGTTAATGTGCAGGGGGAATTGCCAGCTTTAATCTCCTGTTCGCTACACCAGAAATCATGCTCCAGATAAAAAGCAATTAAAGAAAAAATTTAAAGAAAGCAAGAATTTAGGGAAATAGTGCCTCAAACAGGAGGAAGAATAGAAGAATATTCCTAAAAATAACAGGAGTTCTTCTCAAATACATGAATAAAACTACATTGTTTCCAAAAATGTAGGAATATCCTCCTTGGATAGTATATTCAATTGGGCATGAACTGCGCACAAGAGATTGAACAGTCTCTCTGACCACTCACGACTACTTGGTGAAAGAGCTGTACCGTTCTGGCACAACATATGGTCATATAGCGCTGTCAGAAAATTATGATGCTGATCAACTGTTCAGCATGGCAGAGGGAGCACAACTTCTTCCAGGTCCCTGCTCTACTTATCAGTTGATCTCTGTGATTCCTGATTTTCTGACCAGGGCTGGACATCTATTCTCTCATATTTTGATTCTGACTAATTACATGCCTTGCAACTGTAAAGACAAAATGATGCTTTTTGTTCCAAGAAAAACCACCAGTGTTTCTTTTCCACGATTCCTTTCCCTGCTTTTTTTTTTTTTACTAGAAGCCTGCGGAGTGTGCAGTAAAAGATTTGTCTAAATCTTTAGACAGATTACTTCATTTAGCAGCTACAGACTGTAAGCATGTTTCATCTTTATATTTAAAAAACTATGTGGAAAAGAGGTTTTGGATTCTTAGAAACAGAAGATAGTCTAACAATAACAATGAAACTTTTTTAAAAAGTGTGTGAAATGTGCCAAAACTATTATTTCAAATTAATTGCATTGGTTCTTATCTGTATAAAACTGGGTCATTCTGAAAGAAATTACTTATACAATTTACATCTTAACTGAATATATTTACATAGTAATCAAATTTAAGTGACTGTACTCATTAATGCACCCTAGAAAAGATGAAAGAATGAGACTTGATGCTGGATTTTGTAGTACTGACTCTTCCTAATGGCACAATCCTATCCTTTCCTTATGCCTGCGGAGTGTGCACTCTACTGGCGTGAACTGTTGCAAAAGTGCCATAAAGCACTTTGTGACAGCACACCTTCTAGCAGCACCAGCTAGAAGCAGCGCCAATGGGAAGGTCAGAGCCTTCCTACTGGTGCTGGCAGAACAGGTGAGTCCCCTGCCGGACAGCATAGGGGCAGGGAGGGGCGGAACGGAGTGGAGGAGGGTGGTGGTGGTGTGGGCAGATTGGGCCCAGCCAGGGGTGGGATCGGTGGTGCTGACATGCGCCAAATCCTATCCCCCTTCCCAGGCCTGATCCACAAACACAGATTGTGGACTTGCACCAGCAATATTGTTGGTGCAGGTCTGAGTTCATCTATAGCGGCAGCTGGGGCTTTCCCCAGTGCAAGGAGACAAATGTCCTCTTACCCCAAGGAGACCTCCTGCCTGCTAAATTCCCCTGAAGGATGCAGCGTAGCCCATGCCAGCGCCTCTGCATCAGCGTGGGGGCATTTAGTTAGGGTTGGGCTGTAAATAAAATATAACTGGCCAATATAAATTGCCACTGAGCCTCAAATGTTTTCTCAACTGTATGGAAAACAATGAAGCAAACAAATAGGAGTCCCTGGCTACTTATGATAGTGATTTCTTTTACAGCTGTTCTAGTTAGTGATGATGATTGAAATTCTGTGGACTTCCTCGAATTATTCTCTTTTGTGGACTTCCTCAATTATTGAAAACAGCCTGCCTTTTCCATGGATGATTTGAAAGCTGGTATCAACTGCTTGGTCTTCTAGCTCTCCTCCACACGATGGTGCTAAATTTATTTATTACATTTACATCCTGCCCTTCCACCAAGGAACTCAGGATGGTGGTGCATGTTGTCTCTCCCCCCCCCCCCCGTTTGATAATTTTAATTGCCCTGATGGGCTGGGAGATCTGGCCCAAGGCCTCCCTAGAAAGCCTCATGACAGAGAGGAGAATTGTTGAAGCCAGGTCTCCAAAATCCTAGTCTGGTAAATTAACCACTACACCACACTGGTTCTCTTAAAAGCATCAAATTTAACTTTTAGGGTTTTAAAGAGTTTAAGGGCCCAATCTATACTTATTGCATGCCCTTGCTTCTTCCCCTGCACTGACGCTGATGGCTGTAAAGCAATCAATGTCAGTTGCTGTTGTGTCCCAAATGTTGCACCCCAAACTTTACTCCTGGGGGAGCAAACTAGTATTCCCTTTAATTAACTCCAATAGTCCACTTTAGGCAAAGTTAGCTCCTTTCCCCTTTAAATTGCAATTGTGTGCCAAAAGAAAACACTGAACTTCAAGGCAACTATTTACAAGATTTATTACTTTCCCAGCAATAAATGTCCATTAGCCCTTCCCGGGCAGATAAGATTCTACTTAGCCAACAAGGGTCCGTTTCTGTAGAGAAGTCCAGCTCGTTACTGGCAGTAGAATCGCCTTGTTGCCTTTCTCTTGTCCAGCAAAGAGTCTTGTAGCACAAAGTCCAATCAATCCCGGTCTCTCCAACCTTCCAGTCAGGCAGAGCATCTCCCAATACCAGTCAATCCAGGTGGGTAGTCCATCCAGGTGAGCAGTCAGTCCAGCAGAGTATCCCCATCTGGAGCAGAGTCATCGTTGTTGCTCGCCAATTTGGCAGCATGTCCCCATGGCGAGGCTCCTTCCTGCTCCTACTGCTGCTGCTTTTATACTGTTAGTCCGCATCAACTCTCTACTGGCTACAGCTGTGGGCTTACAATCACTGCCCTCATTATTGTCCACAGCTGTGAGAGTTCTAATTAGTGCTAATTGAGTGCAGCTGCGAGCCACACCCACTGCACTCAAAGTCCCAGCTTCATCCCAATTAGTAGCAACACCTGTGGGCCACGCCCAATTGCTTGCAGGTGTGCTTCCACCCACGCAGTCCTGGGTGGTAACCCTTTGTGTCCCAGTCCTGTCAAACAGGCAATCCTTTAACCCCTTCCTTCCCGGACCTGTCAAAACAGGGGATCACTGCTAACACCACTAACTCCTCGCCAATCTTCCATGATTTCCACTACAGTCGCAAAAGGCACTCTGACAGCACACTACTTAGCAGGCTGCTGGCAGTGCCACTGGGATGGCCTATGGTGCCTTCCTGCCCACGAGGTTGCTTCTCCTGCCAATTACTGACAACGGTAAGTCAGCAGGGAGGTGGGAAGGGTGGCGGGAGGGCAGAATTGGGCAGGGGGAGGGCAGTGACAGGGTGGGTCTGGGCAAATGTGGTCCAGGAGGGGCAATAGTACGGAGAGAAGTTGTAGTCCACGTGGCACCTTGTAGCTGCAGAACTATCATATGAAGGAATGATAAGCAAAATTGGAAAGTGTTTGGATTGGTTGAATTTCTCATAATATCTGAATTCCATCAAGTTTTCTCCAACTCAAAAATTTCATGCCAACACTAATTATCATCCACATACAGTATTATATAATTTCTTAGCACATATATGGGATGTGATTTATATATACAGTATATGTACTTTCTATTAGCAGTTCTCCTGATGTTCAGGAGCATCTGGAACTGGTGCTGGAAATAAATTTTGCTCAAATTAGAACTTGGACAAATTGATGTACTGTATTTGAATCTTCTATTTTTCTTTCTTGGGGCTTCAGGTCTCAATGACTGGAGATCCTCTTGTTGCTGCTCAGCGCAGCTCCCACAAAGCCAGCCCTACCAAGTGTTTTCCTCCAAAGGTTTCCTAGCTGAAAGAATGACAGGATTTGCTTACACTGTAATTCTCTGCACACTTCCTTGGATGTGTGCAGTTGAATTTGGCAGCAGTACTGTAGCACTAGTGATGGGAAACCTCCCCTCAGCAACATTTAGAATTGACTTGGTAATAGTAATAGTAATAGTAATAATAATAATGTTTCTGAGAATACTATTCTGGTTCATAGCGCTCCCATACCTTATTATATTTCCCCCTGTTTCCAGGATGAACCATGGCAAACATGCACTTGAAAATTCACTGTACAGTACTCTCCCTTCCAAAAACAAAGACACTCGGGAATAAGAGAAGTGTTTAGACTGGATGAGGGACAACACTGGCAAAAAGACAATGGAGAGAACTGACCTACATAGAAAAGATACCAAATAAAAGGTTGCTTGCTCCGGTGACATAGTTCACAACTATCAATTACAGTTTCATTGCGGATACATGCATCACATTAAAGTTATCCTGCAAGTGCTCCTACAAAGTACCTGGCTTTCTCATTCCTTTAGTATCCCAGTAATCAAATACAGTTTCAGTGAGCATAAGAGATTTAATACTGAACAATGTTTCTGCTATGTGACTACATAGTACATGGCTTTGGCATCCATGTGGCTGAATGTTGACTGGGCATATGATGTGTAGAATCTTACTATCTGAAGTAGGAAAAGTGATTCCTTTGGAGGAAATGGTGTTTATTTGTAATATATTTGAGCATTAAGAGTTGGACAAATTCATTATTCTGAACCAGGGCATTACGAATGTTAGCAAAAATGCATTGGCACTATAAAAACAATCTACAATCTGGCAGACTGAACACAGCAATAAGATCTGTTGAGGGCTATTAGGATGTAGGGATGGGAGTGAATTAACTGCTTCCTGCCCGTTTCAATGTGGCTGCTCCTTCTTTTGATTAGAGCAGTGAGTGTGTGCTACGGCGCATTATCTTTGCTCATAATACCATGCATCTTATTTAATCCCCATTGCATTTGAGAAGGTTACCGCCTGCTGCACGAAGGTTGTCTCTGCATTTGCACGATAGAATTGTTCAAAGAGTGTCGGTGCTGAAGTAGTGGAAAGTTCGCAGGACTGTTCCAGCTTGTGATGCCATTGCAGGGCTCTTGTACATCCGCTGAGGTCGGAGGACGTGAAAAGGGCACTGCTCAGGAGCATTGGGAGCACAGGCATTTAGCAGCCCCATTTATTTCCACCAATCATGGAGATGGAGGTTATGAGTGATGAGGCACCTTCCTACCTAGCCCAGTCTGCCATTTGAGGCACCATTTTAAACTTGCCTCATGACTCAGTTGGCCCTGCGCAAAGGTGACTTGTAGAGAGTCAGAACATTGGTCCATCTAGTACAACATTGTCCTCACTGACTGACAGGTCCAGGGTTTCAGACATAAGTCTTTCCCATCACTACCTAGAGCTATGAAGGATTCAACCTGGGATTTTCTGCAAACAAACCATGTGCTCTACCACTGACCTACAGCTTGCCCTGGGTTGCAGGGCTGGGGGTGGGGCACTGCCCAAGAAGCACATGCTCCAAACTTTCTTGGGTGTTTGCAACTCAAAGAGTTGTTATTTGTATCTTGACAATTTGTGCTATCAAGAATTCTTGCTTACTTGCTTAATTCTTGCTTACTTGGCATTTTTTCTCACATCCACAAGTGTCCCCTGGGGAAAGGAGTGCAATGAAAAAGAATGTACTACTTCACATTTATATAGCACTTCTAGAGTGCTGAAAGGGCTTCACATTCATTATGTTGCAATTCTAAAAAAAAATCTGGCTGAGGAATTGTGGCTTGCCTAAAGCCACCTTGTGAGTTCATGACAGAGGTATGATTCAAACGAGAAACTTCCTGGTACAGCAGAAGAGGAATTTAAGGGGAAAACAGGGGAAGAGCAATCTTCTGTTCCCTAATATATTATATAATATACCTTGTTAACTCCTTTGCATGACACTGTAGGAAAGATATATAATAAAATCTGAAGCTCTCTGGATCATTTTCAGTCCACAGGCTGATGTGCTTATAGCAAATCCATTCTTATGGTTCATAGCACAATTTATGACATGTGATATGACCAGTACTATATAGCTTGATTTCTACATTATAATGGATCACTTCCTGTTCATTACCAGTGGAATATGGGTGTCCATCCATGCATCTCTTTAAACATAAGGATTGGAAAAAACTTCAAAATGTTGAACTCTTGAGTTGCTCTTTGAAGGGTTTGATTCTTTTGAGATCCTAAACTCCTAAAACTTTAAGTTTGCTGAGACCAGACTGGAGTGCTAATCTTTATTCGGCAACAATTCTTGTTCGGTTACATGGGGATTACTACCCATGTAAAAGGTAAAGGTGACCCCTGACAATTAAGTCCAGTCGTGTCCGACTCTAGGGTGTGGTGCTCATCCCCATTTCAAAGCCGAAGAGCCAGCGTTGTCCGAAGACGCCTCCGTGGTCATGTGGCCGGCATGACTCTCCTTGCCGCAGCGCGTAGCATGCAGCTGGAACACAGAGCGCTGTTTACCTTCCCGCAAGCGGTACCTATTTATCTACTCGCATTGACATGCTTTGGAACTGCTAGGTTGGCAAGAGCTGGCCAAGCAACGAGTGCTCACCCCGTCGCGGGAATTGAACTGCTGACCTTTCGATCGACAGCTTATGGTTCAGCGGTTTAACCCGATGCGCCACCCGCTGGCCATGTAGTCTTACCTAAAAACAGACTGGGAGAAGAGATGAAGAGAAGGCATCTAATTACAACATCTAATGATGAAAAAGCATCTAATGCATGAACATGTGAATCTGTGTAACAGCACAATCTTGTGTAATCTTGCACTGGTGTAACAGTAGATGCACCGGTGTAAGTGCACTTACATTGGCATAAGGTGCAAGGTTTCACAGGATTGCGCTGTAAGACTGACAGCGCAATCCTACCTATGTATCCGGCGGGCGTCTCAGGCCGCCCGCTGGATCCTATCCCTGTTCCAGGATCAGCCTGGAGGTTTACTTGGGGGAAGGGGACATTCATCCCCTTCCCCCAGTGTAACGTGGGGAGGCCCCAATGGTCCTCCTCGGATTTCTGCCAGCTATTTAGCTGGCACAAGTCTGAGGAGGCCGTGTAAAGACTGCGCTGACCCGGGAAGGGGAATGGCATCCCCGCCTCCCCGGACCGGCTCAGCCAATGGCCCCCCTTCTTCACCACCAGACCACCCCCACCGGTGCTGCACTTACCGGTATCCGGTGGCTGCGGGGACAATGCGGCGGAGTGAGGGCGGCCGGCCGCCCTTATTTGTAAGTCATTGCAAACGTGCTTTCACTACGGCTTAGAACGGCAGAGTGCTTGCTCCGCTGTTTTAAATTTAAATAAATCACTCTGAATCAGACCATTGGCCCATCTGGGTCAGTGTTGTCACTGATCATCAATAGTTCCAGGGATATGTCCCATCATCACCTGGGACATACACATGATAGTGTCTAATGCACACAATGTATACACATGATAGTGTCTAACGTTGGGCAAAATGCATCACATTTTGTGTCGTTCGTGGATTCTTAGGACCCAGGTTTTTTTTAATAACACCACAAAGTCTGTTACTAAAGGTTCAGCTCATCTAGCTCAAGATTTTCAGGCAGAATAAAGACAGTGATTCAGAAGGCTGCCTGTATGGCAGGTCAGCATGTTCCACTTGAACAAAACAAAACTTTTCTCCAAGGAGATAAGAAAATAATGAAAAAAAATGTGATGGGATATTGAAGAACTGTACTTGAAACCAAACTTATATAAATGATATGACCAAAGTGGTACACACCATTACCAAGTCTATCTCTTCTCATCATAGCTGGCAGCATCATGTAACTTTTAGGCATTACAATTAAGACTGCCACAAGTGTGCCTTGCAACTTTTTTTTATGTCAGGGCCAAACTAGATGTGATGAAATCATTTGCACTTGTGTTTTCATTTTTCTTTGTTAATTAGCAGCCGGGGGGGGGGGGGGGAGGATCCGGACCGGGAAACTGGTGGGGACAGAGAGGGGGTTTAAGGGAAGATAATGGCAACAGAATCTTTGAAATATGAATTAGCAAAGAAGTAGGGAACTATGATAGCAATTTGTGTCATAATCATTCACAAAACCAAGCACCGTGCAAGAAGAAACAGGGCAGCTGTCATTGAGAGCTTGGGATACAACAGATTGAATTGTAGATAATTTTTAAGTCTGTATCTGATCATCGTTTCACCCAGACCTCACCTGCCAACCTTTCTAAAGGGCAAAGTGTACCTTTCTATCATTAGCTAAATTTCAGCCCAATTCTAACTCTCCATGCGACGATGCAGCAGCGCCTGCAGTATCCCGCAGGAGAGTTTCAGCCTCTGGAGGCCTCCTTGGGGTAAGGGAACATTTGTTTCTGTGCCCCAGGGTAAGCCCCTGTTGGCCCAGTGAGTCAACTCGGTCCTGTGCCAGTGATATTACTGGCTCAAGTCCATGTGGACCATTGAAGGTGGATTGAGCCCAGGAAGGGGGTATGGATTCAGTGGATACCACTGCTGCCTAACCCACCCCCTTCCCGGTCTTGATCTGCATTCCTCCCCACCTTGTCACTGTCCCATTCCACCCTTCATGGTTTGAGGCTGGAGTACCTTAAGGACTTCCTTCTCCCATATGAGGCACCCTGTCCCCTAGGGTCATCTGGGGGTCCCTCCTCCATATGTCCCCACAACCTGAAACTTAGCTGGTGGCAACTAGCAATAGAGCCTTCTTTGTGGTGGTGCCAGAACTATGGAATTATTATTATTATTATTATTATTATTATTAAACTTTATTTCTAAAGCGCTGTAAGTATACACAGTGCTGTACAAAATTACAAAAGAAACTCAGAAAGAATATAAAAGCCTGCCCAAGGCGTACACTCTAAAATAGTTACAAATAAAAGAGGAAAGAATAAAATTACCATATAAAAGGAAAATAGAAATTAAAACATCGAATATAAAACAAATCACATCGCATCAGTCAGTTAACTTACATCATAACCAACACTGTCAAGCAGCGGGAGAACAATCACAAATTCCCTGGGAACGCTTCCCTAAACAGTATGGTTTTCAGCTCAGCTTTGAAGCTGGTTAGGGAAGTAAGGAGCCGTACATGGAGAGGAAGAAGATTCCAGGCATGAGGGGCAGCAAGAGAGAAAGGACGGATGCGAGACAGAGCAGAGGAGATCCTGGGTTGAAAAAGAAGGCTTTGACTAGCAGAGCGAGCGAAGAGTACGAGTAGGAGTATATGGAGAAAGGAGATCAGTTAAATATTCATAATGTAAACAGAATTCCTTTCTGTTTACATTATGAACAAAATCCTCCCTGTTACCCTTTTGGTGTGTCCTCTGGTGTGTCCTCAGCAATGGTTCTGAATTGCTGATGTTAAATTAATTTTTAGAAATATATATTTTATGAACCATTATTAATTGCTTATTGTTATAGTTAAATTATTTTACCTCTCATTTAATGATTTTCCTATTTTATCTTTTTTAGCATATTGTATTGTATTGTATTTTTATTAACTGCCTTTGGCCTTAAAAGGGAAAGGCCTTCTATTGACTGTTTTAAAATTTAAAAAATATACAAATCTGTTTAAATAAATAAAGTTTTATTTATTTATATTATCTGGGACACATATCAGAAGTTAGAACAAACTGTTTTTCTGTGTATTTATTTGATTGCAGTAATATGTTCTGTGTATTACAGTGCAATCCTATGCATGTCTATTCAGAAGTCAGTCATCATGTTCATTGTGACCGGGCCCAGGAAGGGGGAGGGATCGGCAGCAGCCTCTTCCACCGTATCCTAGCCCCCTTTCCGTGCCTAGCCAGCATTACACAGCCAGCTCGAATGTGCACCGGTGCAAGGTTTCAGCCCATTTGAGTAGACCCATTGGGGAGGCTGGGGTAAGAACAAATGTCTCTTACCCTGAGGAGGCCTCTGGCTCTGCTGGTTCACCTTAGTTGCGCTGCCACATCCTGCTAGACAGGACTGGGCTGCCCGTTAATAAGCCTGATTTTTTTATTCTAACCTGTCTTATTCTTATCTCACCTCACAAAATGAGTATAGGAAGGAGTCACATCAATGGCTTCTACCACATGTCCTGGTGTTTCTTATAGTATTGAAGTAACATAATGGCTTCCATTGATGTTAGAAGGAGCTCTAAGTCTTCAATCCTATGCACACCTTCCTGAGTGTAAGCCCCATTGAAGACAATGGGACTTCTGAGTAGACAAGCATAGGATTGTGCTCTAAGTGACAAGCTCAGATCTTGACATGTAATGAAGATAGGAGATAAGTGATTGTTCCTGGGAGAGCAAGGAGTGATCCTAAATGAGAAACTAGGTCATCACGGTTGGAGTTCTGTATTATGATGTTGCGAGGAGGAGGAAAGGGGGAACTCCTTAAACACTCCAGAAGGAATGCACACCCAAGCTTGCAGTGAGTTCAGGTTCATGTATGGTCCTTTATAGTCTATCAATTCCAATGTCCTTTATTTTGGAAAACTGCAGCAATGGTTTGAATACTGCCTCTTTCTTTCAGTAATACAGTTCAAATATCATTCGTTTGCAAGACAATGCTTTATACAGTTTACAGTGCACCAAATGTTCACAGGCAGACAAAGAAATGCAATAATCCATTGCTATAATATGAATGCATTAGGCTTTTTGAAATTCTAATCAACACTGATACAATCATAAGTGGCATGGCTTCTAATCAATTTTTTCTTGAATGTTATACACTGCCTTTTGTTATCTGTATATCTAATGCTGTCTTTTCCTATTTGCAGTCCATTCTCTTCTTTACTTGAGCAATTATTTATTCCAAGATCTTTGATGCAAAATATGCAACACTAAAATGAAATTAAATAACACCAATATTCACATTACAGTATTTTGGAAAATTAGAACCAAAGTCCTCTAGAGAAGGACACCAAGATGAACAAATTAATCACACTTAAGGACTTCAGTTTTAAAGCCAATAGCATGCCTTTAGTGTGTGCATTCGTAGAACACTTGATTACACCTAAAGTTCAGAATCACACTTCACACCAGGGGTGGCCAACCTTCCACCATGAGGGCCTCTGCGTTCTTAAGAGTTGTGTAGAAGACAGAATCTTGGCAGCTGCAAGTGCTGATGGTGCTGCTAAAGCAGCTGCACCTGCTGAAATGCCCTCACCTATATGACCATTAAAGGACCAGGAGCATTCATATGGAAAGGTTGGCCACCTCTGCTTTACACGAATCTGTCCCTATTGTATGTCCAACCATTAAAAGCCAGGTCAGTGAAGAAAGCTTCACAGAAGCTCTTATAGATCTTTCAGAAAACACTCAGATTTATGAGTAATGCACACCTGACACCATACATGTTCATGGCTGCAAAGTGCTTAAGTGGTGGTCCAGTGTGAACTAGCAGCTCTACATGGGACACTTTGGGAGATGGGAGTTACACCAGCAAGGAGTTGCACTGAAGTTTGGTTTTAGCTATTTTAATCTCTTTATACAGGATATAGTATACTGTATATATATTTCATTCTAAAAAAAGTATTTGGGATGAGGTAAGCTAGAAATGTAAGTATTTATATGTTCATTGTTGAGCCATGAAGCTTCTTGGGTGACCTTAGGCTGAGAGATAGCACCTGGACCAACATATTTCACACAGTTGTTTATGATAGGCTTACCAGATCTCCAACCGGGACAGAGTGCTAGACTTTTAGGAGAAGGAATGTGGGCAGGTGTAGCTTGTTAAACCCTAGAGCACAATCCTAGGCATGTCTACTCAGAAGCAAGCCCCATTGAACAATGAACAATGAACATTGAACAATGGGGCTTGCTTCTGAGTAGACATGCCTAGGATTGTGCTTTAAGGATTAAATAAGCTACACCTGCCCACATTCCTTCTCCTAAAGGTCTAGCACTCTGTCCCGGTTGGAGATCTGGTAAGCCTAGTTTATGAGGACAAAAAGAAGGAACAAACCAAGTACACCACCCTGAGCTCCTTGGAGGAAGGAGCTATTTCATCCTGGCTCAGCATAGATTGAAGTATCTTGGAGTATGAAAAAGAATGCCACTCATACATAAGAGAGCCCTGCTGGATCAGGCCAAGGGCCTATCTAGTCAAGTTTCCCATATCTCACATGGCCCACTAGATGCCTCTCACAACACAGTAGGAAACATCATGTATCCTCCTGTTCCCGGTCCCTTACATCTGGCATTCAGAGATAGGCTATTTCTAAAACCCAGAGGCTTTATGCTAGGATACATTGAAGATGTTGTATCAGCTGACTTTTATCAGATAAGAAATAGTTGAATTGTAAACTGGGCATAGTAAAAAAAAATTTATGGGAAGATAACAGCACAACACTAGGTCTACTCAGAAGTAAGCTCCATTAAGTTTAAACGGACTTACTCCAAGCTAAATGCATATAGGATAGGAGCTTAATGGGTCTATATCTGAGGACTGGCTGAATATACCGTATTGGTCTGAGTATAAGACTCACTTTTTTCTCCTAATTTAAGTTTTTAAACTAGGGGTGCGTCTTATAATCAGGCTGTTGCAATTTAATGCCAGTGATTTAAATAAATTTTTTTAATAGCACCAAACTTTAAGGGTGCGTCTTATACTCAGGTGCGTCTTATACTCGGGACAATATGGTATTTTAAGTGATAAAGCTTACCTTGTTGAATTTTTATAAAAGGGCAAAAAGGATTGCTTTTTTTTCATCTAGCAGTTGTCAAACTGCGAATGCCTTGAGAAAGCTCCACGCGAGGAGTGAAACGTTGGCTTAAGAAACAAGGATCCCTTTGTCTGTGGTGTGTATTTTTGTGTGTATCACCCTTTGCGGTGTTTAAAGAATTCATCAACTACAACTGCAGTTTTAAAGGATTTTTATTTCTTCATTTAAACTGTACACATGGCTGCTGAACCCATACTTCCTAATACATTGGCAAAAAGGATTGAGAAGATAGAGTAGTATTACCAACACTGGAATTTTGTGTTTACATCATTGACAGCGCAATCCTGTGTAATCTTGCACCGGTGTAGCAGTAGATGCAGCAGTGTAAGAGCACTTATGCCAGTGTATGTGCACTTACACCAGTGCAAGGTTACACAGGATTGCGCTAGCCTGCAAGAATGATTTCTCGGCTGGGTTTTGGAAGTGGGCTGGACTTAATCTTGCTTTGGCTCACTATTTCATCCTGGCTCAGCATAGATTGAAGTATCTTGGGAAATATTGTAGCCATAGCTCTGGAAGCTGTGACTTGTATATATAAAGTATTTGCTAACAACAAATACTTGGGGAAACTACTTATTTATTCAATTAAAATACTTTCCATGTTCTGCTAGGTCTGGAGAATGATAGTTCTGGACTATAGCCTATCTTCTGCATGCAGAATTTCCTAGGTTCAGTTTCTGACAACGTCCGGTATTCTCGGACAACTTAGCAGGGTTAAGGAAAACCTCTGCCTGGAGAGTGGCTGTCAGTCAGAATAGACACTACTTTACTGGGCTTTTAGGTAAAGGTGACCCCTGACAATTAAGTCCAGTCGTGTCCGACTCTAGGGTGTGGTGCTCATCTCCATTTCAAAGCCGAAGAGCCAGCATTGTCCGAAGATGCCTCCGTGGTCATGTGGCCGGCATGACTCTCCTTGCCGCAGCGCGTAGCATGCAGCTGGAACACGGAGCGCTGTTTACCTTCCCGCAAGCGGTACCTATTGATCTACTCGCATTAACATGCTTTGAAACTGCTAGGTTGGCAGGAGCTGGCCAAGCAACAGAGAGCTCACCCCGTCGCAGATTCGAACTGCTGACCTTTCAATCGACAGCTCATGGTTCAGCGGTTTAACCCACTGCGCCACCCTTTTACAGGGATTTTTACAGATTCAGTCAAAAGAGCCGTTTCATATGTTTCACTTGTTAATGCTGCAGTAGCACTATTTCCTCCCCCTTCTCCATCAGCAATAGTTCATCAGTAATACCAAGAGACATTAAAGAGGAACTCAAGGGATCCAAACTGTTCTCTGCTACTTCAAGGCACATTAATGCAGTAATGATTCTTGCTGGGAGGAGAAGAGAAACTATCACCTTCCTAATGAGCATTATTTGAACACAAGATGAGCAGCTGATGGTTCATTCATCATGTACCATAAAGAAGAAATCTGGCAAAGTCAAACCCACCTTTTTAAAGTTTCAAATTGGAACAGGTCACCCTTTCCTCATCCCTGCAATAATGGTATGAGGGTCCCAAGAGGGATTTACTAGTGAACTCCGTACTTGCTGAGCGCAGACACTTCAATATCTGTTTGTTTGAAAGTGTCTTCTTGGCAGTACACCATTTGTTTAAATTGGTTGAAAAATAAGCAGCACTGAAAGTCTGAAACAGAAACATTGTCTTCCTGAAGGGACCTCAATTGAGACTTAAATCATTCTGATTTAATCTGAGCTAGGCAGCAGAACTATGGACTAGTCTTCAGAAACTGCTAGCAATTATTTGGAAAAATAAAGTCCAATTCCAATTAGGCACATAAGTTTGGATTCAGCTCTAGAACAATGTTCTTCTGTTACTTCATAAAAAGTTGTTTAAACTTTAAAGTAGAATTTAATTCCCACATTGAGGTGATTAGGTATGAGTGTTCATGATGGGGGAAGATGTGTATTTCCATATTCCTCTCTACATGTTTGAGCAAGGTTATTGTCTATATCAGCCCTCCAGACAACCATTTAACCACATACACTTTATATATTGTCAATTTTTTCTTACCACTTGGTGAAGTGATACACACAACCAGTCTCCCAAGTTGTTATAATAGATATATAGATAGATTAATGTGTGCTGGATTATGTGACTGTCAACGCAATCCTGTGTAACCTTGCACCGGTGTAACAGTAGATGCACCGGTGTAAGTGCACTTACCGGTGCAAGGTTACACAGGCTGTGTAACCTTGCACCGGGAAGGATTGCGCTGTTAGAGTCCTAGCAATCTATTATTTTTGTTGTTTGAAATTATTGTTTCTATACCTACAAATAACTGATGGTACTATAATTGTTGCTTGCTGCTTAGTTATGGTTCTATACGTTGGCACATTGTTGTTTTATGTTTAGGAAGAATCTGGCAGTTTAGCTGTGTTGTGGAGAGAGAGAGTGTCTTAGGGTGTCTTTCAGCGATTTAATTACATTTGTTGCCTGATGTATTACACTACCCTTAGTTTTTAAAGAGAAACAAAGAAGTTAATCTTTTCTCATCCTGTTTTATCTAAACATATTTTTAACTCTCTAGGTACATAATGGTTGAAACAATACATTTCTTTCCAGACTGAAGAAAAACGTTGGCTATTGCTGAAAAAGATTGGTTGGAGCACAATACCTTGCTGAGTCACTCACTGATGCTAGTCCCATGGAGTTAATAACAATTAGCAGTTCTATAATGGTTTAGTTCCAGTTCACAGAATAATGAAACTAGGGCTTTTTTCCTGGTTCTCTTCCCATCTTTGTCCTGTTCGTTTCCCAGTTGCACTACTACATTTTGTAGTGCAAAATGACTATATGGGGGCAGTGGGAATAAAAGCAGGTATTACTTTAGAAAAATGCTTTTTTAAGAGTTAGCAACTTCCAGCATATGGCTTGCAAAGAAAAATATACAGCAACTTCTCACTTATGGTGCAATCCTGTGTAAGATGTGGCCTAAAGGGCCGGCCGCTGCATCCTATCCCTTTCCTGGACTGCCCCATGGCAGCCTGGGAGCACCTCGGGAGAAGGGGACATTCATCCCCTTCCCCAGGTGCAAGCCAGGTGGGGTCCTAGGTAAAGGTAAAGGTATCCCCTGACAATTAAGTCCAGTCGTGTCCGACTCTAGGGTGTGGTGCTCATCTCCATTTCAAAGCCGAAGAGCCAGCGTTGTCCGAAGACACCTCTGTGGTCATGTGGCCGGCATGACTCTCCTTGCCGCAGCGCATAGCATGCAGCTGGAACACGGAGCGCTGTTTACCTTCCCGCAAGCGGTACCTATTTATCTACTCGCATTGACATGCTTTGGAACTGCTAGGTTGGCAGGAGCTGGCCAAGCAACGAGCGCTCACCCCGTCGCGGGAATCGAACTGCCGACCTTTCGATCGACAGCTTATGGTTCAGCAGTTTAACCTGCTGTGCCACCCGCTGGCCTGGGGTCCTAGGCTATGGGTTTTCTCAGATGTACGCAAGATATGAAGTTGATGTACATCTGAGGTGGGGGAGTAAGGCTGGCCAGACCCGGGAACAGACCGAGGATATTGATGGGAGTGCGCTGCCGATATCCCTGCCCTCTCCCAGCCTGAGCTGGCCAATAGCCACACCCCTGGCTGCCCTGTTCCACCCTCCCCCCGCCCCTGCACCATTCAGTGTGGGACTTACCTTCACCAGCAGCCACAGGGTCCGGAGGGCGGCAGTGTAAGGACTTCCAGCCTCCACACAGGTGGCCCTTACTCCCGAGTCATCACAAACTGTTTTATGACACGTTTGCAATGCTTTGGAGCGGCGTAGTGCATGCTATGCTGTTCCAAAGTTAGAGAGGATCAGGCTGCCCAAGTCATTTCATTTAAAGTCATTTCATTTTAAAGTTGATGGGAAAATGCAATTAGCCTATGGCAAAATTGGTTTCATTATAAGTTGTTTTGCTTAAAGTCACAGTTTCCAAGCAGACCCTATTAACCAGGGATGTATCTAAGTAACTAGGTCACGAGTGCAAGTACGAGTCATTTTTGCAAGAGTGCAAGTCCGAGTGCGAGTCAGCGTCAAAATTTTTGGGCAAGTACGAGTCGAGTCACTTTGGGGAAAATGGCTTTTTCCCCTGAAAATGGGGTGGGTGGGTGTCTGTGTGTGGGGTGTGTGTGGGGACCTCTGAGACTTTTAAAGCATCCACTTGGCTCCCCCTATGCCCTTTCCCTCACCTCTCAGTCTTGTCACCACCCATCTGGTTTGGGAAAAACAAGCATGTCTACATTCAAACCATTTATTATTCCCTCCCTGCACCTTCCCCTTGCTGAGCCGAGCATCCCTTGGGCTCAGAGTTTTGGTCAATGAGGAGGAACTGCTGCAGCAGCTTCGCCTTCCCTCACTCCTCCCCACCCCTCGCGCTCGGAGTTGTGGCCAATGCAAACAGACAGCAACAAAAGCCTGACTCAGAGCCAGGCTTGCTTTCCCACCCCCTTGAAAACCCTTCCTCCCTGCTGCCCTCCTCCTCCGAGGTCTCCACTGCGCCTGCCTGCCTGCCTGCCTGTGTTGATGCCGGCCATTAAAGGAAAATGACTTGGAAATGGCAAGTCGTTACCCCCACGAGTGCAAGTCAAGTACGAGTCCCGTGGGTCGTGAGTGCGAGTCAATGGGTCACGAGTACAAGTACGAGTACGAGTCAGGGAAAAAGTGGCTAAGTCACACTTGCGAGTTGAGTCATTTGACTCGAGTCCCCATCACTGCTATTAACAACTTTAAGTGAGGACTTGCTGTATTTTGTTCCTCCCCTCCCCAAAGCAAGCATCAATACTGTGTGAGAAACAGCCCAATCCTATGAATGTCTACTCTGAAATAAGTCCTATTGAGTTCAGCATTACCTACTCCCAGGTAAATGTGTATTATTTTCACATTTTTTTTTATTTTTCACATTTTTATACCGCCCTTCCTCCAAGGAGCTCAGAGTGGTGTACATATTTCCCCCCCTCCTTTTTGTCATCACAACAACCCTGTGAGGTAGGTGGGGCTGAGAGATAGTGACTGGCCCAAGGTCACCCAGGAAGCTTTGTGGCTGAGCGGGGATTTGAACCTGGATCTTCCAGGTCTAAGTCCAACTCCCAAACCACTACACCATCCTGGCTCCTTGGACTGCATAGGACTGCATAGGACTGCACAGGACTGCATCCTGTATAGGACTCCACCTCATATTTACTACATTGCTTTGGGGTGGGGTTTTTTTTGGGGGGGGAGCAAGTCGTAGTTCTTAAAATCCAAATCTTCTGAATGCTTTGACTGTTCTATGTGTCAAGGTCATTGTCAAGCATTGTTTTAATCACTGTCATGAAGCTAACTCGGAGTGATGGGCAGCATGCATCCTTGCAGGGGATAGGAGCTTGTCAGACCTATGTCACTGGTACTGGCTGCTGATACCCAGGCCCTGACAGAGAGCATGAGCTGAGCAGCCAGGATCCTTGAAACCTGAATCCAGCCCCCCCAGAGAGTGGTCACTTGAGTGGTCAGCTGTGACACATTAAGAACGTCCTGTTCTCCAATGTCCACTTGCCAACCCACCGAATGAATCATCCTGGAGGTGTCAGAGAGGCAGTAGAATGCTTGTCTCCAGGCCCTGTGGCCATCCTTTTAAGGCAGGGGTCAGGGAACTGGGGTAAATTACCCCAAGTGGGGTAAAACTGAAAATCTTGGGGGTATGATATATGTTGCTGTTGTCTCTGCAACAGAAGTGCAGAGACTTTGGTACATGTGGTGTGAACAAGTGGAGTTAAGGAAATTACAAAAGACAGGAAGTCTTCCTTCAGAAAATGGAAGCCTTGACCAAATGAGGAAGAACAAAAAGAGACACAAAATGACACAAGAAATGTAAGCTGAAAAATGTAAACAAAAAAGAATTTGAAAAGCATATGGCAAAAGATGTCAAGGGGTGGTCCTTTCTTAAAACTTCCTTGACTACATCAGAAGCAGAAATTTGTTAGGGAGGCAGGTGAACTGCTAGGTAATGAGGGAGTGAAAGGGATGCTTAAAATACAATACAAAGATTCCAGAAAAGCTGAATGAATTATTTGCATTTGTCTTCACCACAGGCACAAGAAGAGAAGCTTTCCAGGCCCTGGAAGTAAATATCAACCTAACTCCTTGGCCGAGCTCAAGAGACACCACCACCACCACACCTGGGACTGTGTTCCAGCCCCCATTCAGTCCATCCCATTCTCCAGCACTTCTTCAACAAGTAGCCATTTAACTGGTGACTGCCAGCAGAAAGCCCTGACCCTTCAATGACAGGTGAGACTGGTTGTGTACCGAGTAGTATGTTGCTTTAAAAAAAAAAGGTTATGTCAATAAAATCTTGTTTGCATTCCACTTGGCCTCTTTTATCTCCCAAACCATTTAATTGATTACCGTATTTTTCGCTCCATAAGACGCACTTCCCCCCTCAAAAAAAATAGGGGGGAAAGCCTGTGTCTTATGGAGCAAATAAACAAAGTAAAGAAAAAATACTTACCGGGGCTTCGGAGAGGCCTGCAGAGGCTCGTGCAGGCCTCCCCGATCTTCCTTTTGTCAAAAAACGGCCATTTTCGGTTTTCGTGAAAACCGGAAGTGGCCGAAAATGGCCGTTTTTTGATGAAATGAAGATCAGGGAGGCCTGCACGAGCCTCTGCAGGCCTCCCCGAAGCCCCGGTAAGTATTTTTTCTTTACATTTTTTTATTATTTTTATTTTTTTAAAAAAACCTTTTTTTCCCTATTTTTTGCTCCATAGGATGCATGTGTCCTATGGTCCAATGCGTCCTATGGAGCGAAAAATACGGTAGATTGTGCACCCTTTAGGGACAGAAATATTTGCATTTGGAAAAATTGCTGTAGCTGCTCTGAGACCATTTGATAAATAAATATATAACGTCTTGGGGAATCCCATTATTTCTGCTTTTCCCTGACTTACAGCGCAATCCTGTGTAACCTTGTACTGGTGTAACAGTAGATGCACCGGTGTAATTGCACTTATGCCAGTGTAAGTGTACTTACACCGGTGCATCTGTTGTTACACCAGTGCATCTACTGTTACACTGGTGCAAGGTTACACAGGATTGTGCTGACAAACTCCAAAACACTCGCTATAACTTTCTCTTTTCCCTCATTCCCCTCATCATTGGATTATGCCTGATATACTATAGTTTAGAAGGTGAAAAACCACCCCTAAATGCCATGGAAACAAACTATAAATGAAGTATAAGACTTTGTTTACAGCAAATTCCTGACAGAAACTGGCTGAAGAACTTGGAGCAAGCACAAATTGCTGAATGTTTTGCTTTACATACAGCAAAATATTTAAGTCCCATTTTATTTGGCAAGCCTTCAAACCATTCACTGTCTTTGTCCTATTCTTTGCTACAACTCAGAAAGACTAGCATGTGACAGCCTGCTATTTTGAGCTTACCCGACAAAGGCAAAATGGTCCCCACATTCTGTGTTATAATGATAGCTTGCATTCCACAGCCATCATCAATCAATCATAATTAAAAATCATATCCTTTTTTCCAGATAGGTTTACGGCTCCTATGAAACTCTTCAAGAATTCTATGGAAATTATAGTATTACTTGTCTGATGCACTTTCTGACCCCCCAGCATGTGGAATATAAGCAGGCAGGGTTTAAACACAATACAGTAGTCTAATGGCCTAGCCACATTTACTAACATCAGACAGAGAACAATCCATTGCTAGGAAGAACAATGGGCACTTCATTAGAAATTCTGACATTAATTGAGTAGGTGGTCTGAAATATTCAGGTCAGGTTCAAGCCAATGCCTGTGTCAATTTTCCACACACTTTCTACTTTTTCCCTGCATACGTGCCCCTGCCCTCACTTTGTTCCTGTCAACAACATGACAACTCTGTCTTTCAAACAGGCTGAGGGCACAGTCTGGGGAGACAGTGGAAGAGAAGATTTTCCATATTTGCTTGGACCTATGTCTTTGAATGAGCCAGCAGGTGGCGTAGTGGGTTAAACCACTGCACCATGAGCTGTCGATCGAAAGGTCGGCAGTTCAAATCCGTGCGACGGCTCCTGCCAACCTAGCAGTTCGAAAGCAAGAAATTGTAGGTAGATTAATAGGTACCGCGTCAGCGGGACGTTAACAGCATTCCATGCGCCTCGGTGTTGAGTCATGCCGGCCACATGACCATGGAAACGTCTTCGGACAGCGCTAGCTCTTCGGCTTTGAAATGGAGATGAGCACCGCTCCCTAGAGTCGGACACGACTGGACTTAATTGTCAAGGGATACCTTTACCTTTATGTCTTTGAATAGATGTGAAGTCTAAACTTGGTGAATTATTCAAAATAATACCAAATCTGGCAATTGTGACTTGGACTGGTAGTCTAGGTCAAGAGTTAAGGCACTGCAAAGTACCCCAATGAGGCCTAAAGGCCAGTGATTGACTTGGACTTGAGTCGGACTCAAGTTGTGTCAATGACTTGACTCGGACTTGACTCAGCAGTTGTAAAAGACTTGAAAGACTTGACTTGAAACTTGGAGCCTTTTACGACAAGTCCAGTTTTATTCAGGTTTAAACCCACTTTCTCCATTAAATAGATAGGGACTTGCAACTTGCAACCAAAGACTCGGGACTTGGGGGCAATGTCTTGGGACTTGACTTGAGGCTTGGACCCAGAGATTTGGGACTTGACTCGCGACTTGGAGTCAGAGACTTGATCCACATCCCTGCTAAAGGCAAGGCCAGCCCAAGAACTCCTGACTCTTGATGCAGCAGCAGTTGGAATGCTGCTTCTCTACCTGGTGTTGTGCCAGCTTCTGCTCCAGCACTCTAGCCCAGTGCTCTCCTCTCCTCCACACTTCTGCTCAGCCCCCCTCTTCCTTTTCCAGTCTTGGAAGTGGGAGGAGGAGCACTGGAAGGAAACAGCCAGGCAGAAGTGGGTGCCCCCTGCCAAACTGCTGCCTGAGGCAACCACTTCAGTTGGCTTCATGGATGGGCTGGGTTCTGGCTAATGGTCAACAAAGACCAGCACTTTTTCCAGAGACAGAGTTGTTTATCAGCTTTGCAATGCAACCTTGTTGCCCTTAAATCTTGACTAGAAGGCATAATAATGATAAAGAGGGTTAGTTCCTTGGGGTGAAGTCACTCCAGATTCCCGTCGGTGTCTTGACTGGGATATTTTTATGTAAACAAAAGGACATTCAAAGCTCAAGGAACATTAGCCTAGTCTATAAATAAGTTCTGGGCAGATGAATGAAGAATAAAGCTCCCCTGAAAAAAACTATCTTATCCAAGTGAAATTATTTTAACTTCACTTGAGATCCTTACTGGTATTTTTTCATGAGTCACAACAAACTTGCTAAATCTAGTGATAAGTGAAATTAAGATTTGCTAACAAGTTTCCATGCTGAATTGATATATTTATCCTGCTGCATGAGAAATATAATGGTAAAACAGCCAAACAGTACTCTTAAAAAAGGCTATGAAATGGCTATGTTGTCTGTCTTTAATTCTATTTCTTTTTTAATCAGCAGTCCTTGCATTCTGGTTATCTTTTTGTCATTTGCACGGCATTCCTTTGGTGTCATCTTCAGACTTTCTATCCTGATTCTAAGAAGCTTCAAGTATAATTGGCATTGTTCTCTTCAAAGCACCCATCAGCACAGGCTTTTAAGCCAGCGTTGTTCACTGCATACGGCTGTATTTACTTTTGGCATTTTAAAAGGAAATGTTAGAAAAGAATGAATAATGTTTTCAAAGATAGCTCTGAGGCTGCCCTTGTTCGTAGATTTCCTTGTACCTCAAAGAACAGAAATACTCACAGTTCAGTGATCAATTGAGGCAGAAGGGTGTAAAGTAACATCACAACCACGTGCAACTCATCATTTCACTTTTGAAATGACCACTGCAGAGGTACTAAAATGAAGGATATGCTTTTCATTGCAAATATTCAAAGAAAAGGCAGAATTGTTCTGGATGTATTTGCAAGTCAAACCTGAGATGCTGAAAAGTATGGGT
Source organism: Plestiodon gilberti rubricaudatus (assembly GCA_026170595.1). Taxonomy (NCBI): domain Eukaryota; kingdom Metazoa; phylum Chordata; class Lepidosauria; order Squamata; family Scincidae; genus Plestiodon; species Plestiodon gilberti. Next base: position 54,637,578 of record JANXHW010000004.1, on the reverse strand, counting down.
AGACATAGGATTTTTTGTGCCACTAACAATGAAATCTGGTCTAGGATTCTGGCGCCGGAATGAGTGCTCCGGCAGCCATCGCAAATGTGCCATAAGACACGTTTGTGCCTACATAAGGCACGTTTGCGCCTACATTGTGCCTACATTTACTTATGGTAAATGTGCCATAAGGCACGTTTGCGCCTACTACGCCTAAAGTAGGGAGTGCAAGGCTGTCCTCCCTCACTCCGCTGCCGGGATGAGCATGTGGCCACCGGAGGCAGGTAAGGCTCCCGCCGGTGCCCGCATGGGCGGTCTGGGAGGTGAGGGAGGGGGACCATTGAGCGAGCCGGCCTGGGAGGGGGCGGGGATGGTGTCGGTCATATCCCCATCCCCACCAGGCCGGCTCGGCTGTTACGCGGCCTCCTCCTACTTCCGCCTGCTATTTAGCTTGCGGAAATCTGAGTAGGCCAATAGGGCTGGCCCCCGGGTTACATCTGGAGAAGGGGACGAATGTCCTCTTCCCTGAGTAGACCTCTGGCCCGCCGCATGGTGGTCTGCGGCGAGAACGGGATCCAGCTGGCGGCCCTGGGCCGCCGGCCGGATCCTTACACAGGATCCGGATTTTGTCCTAAATCAGGTGAATTTGTACTGATATGTCATACGTTTTCTCCCTTGTAAACTCAACAGTCTCTCACATGGCTACCCATTGTATTATCAGGTGCTTTGAGAATATCCTGATGGAAAGCAGCCAAGTCCATGTTTATATTCAATACTAGATGAGAATGCTTCCCCCCACCCTCAAACAGTAACAAGAAGCTGTTTATAAAATGTGAGGTATCATTGCACTGAGATTATAAAAACAAGTGACAACTACATTATTTGGGGCACATTTGTGAAGGTTTGCAGGCAAGCGAGCTGACAAATCTAAGGAACAGGACTGCAATCCCTATGTACATTTACATGGGAGTAAGCACCATTGAACACAATGGGACTTAGTTCTGGGTAAACATGCATAGGACTGAGCCTCATGCATCTCTTTTACACTGAAATTGGCTATATTTACAGACAGCAACAGTATGAATTATGTCAGTCTTACATAAACATTTTTAAGATGAATATTTGCCCAGTGGACGTCTAACTTGCTTCCTCTTCTTTATGTGCCTTTACTGTAGATCTCTTCAATAAGCAGAGCAAATATGTACAAAATACATTTAATGTATAAAATGCTTTACAGTGTGCTCATTGCACTGATCTCCACCATAAACCTGTCAAGAAAGACAGCAATAATTTGTCCCACTAGCAAGATATCCAGTAAATTGTAAGAACGTGATGGGAACATGGCCGGGGGGGGGGGGGGGAGTCCTTATTATAGCATGACCAGACTGTGGAGCTTGCTCCATTGTTTGGCATGTTCCTGTTTCCCCAAGTCCTACACTGTTAGCTATGCTGATTGTTGCTCACACTTCTCGGCTCTGATTATTTAATTCAGTGGCATCTGCTGCCCTACACTCAGGTCCCATCAAGTGTGGCTGTTTTTCCCCTGCGTCCTTGTTCCTGAACTTTCAGCAATTTGATTAGCAATCTCTTTTTTTCCCTGCAGCTCTTTCAACCCCTGGTGGTTCAGGACATGAGGGTCTCTGAGTGCTACAAGCCTGGCCAGAGGAAGCACCACAGGTGAGTAGCCTTGTCCCAGGTGAGGACTTTTTGGTTGCTAGGCAACTTCTTGATTTGACAGCATGGAATGCACAGCAGCTGTTTGTCAATCTAGGGAAGGAATTCTGGTTCTCAGTAGAGGCTGATACAACAGAGCCTTGGAAGGCTCCATATGCATTCAGTGTTTTCCTCTGTTCTTATAGGTAGGTGGTGTTTAGGGGTGGTTCTCACAGGTGGAATGTCAGAGGTAGACTACACAAAGGCAATTCACCTTATTTGAGCTTTCTAACCCTTTTCCATAAGGTTGGTGAATTGTTCAGAAAGAGGAGGCATACAAAATGCCTCCAAACACGAAGCATTATGCACCCATTTTGGGCTGAGAGAGTGGCCAGAGCTTGTTCAATACTTTCTTGCCCAAACCAGCCCCAAGCAATTAAAGATGTGAGCACTCACACTGCAAAGTATGTTCAGACAAGGCTACCCAGTGTTGACAAGTGAGCAATGAAGATCAGGTTGTATGGCCTGTAGTACTGAGTCCCAAAAGAAGTGACTATAGGATTTGGGAACTTTGGGACTGCTGAGCGTTGCCAAGGAAATCACCAGAAATTGTGTGTCATGCTGTAGGACAATCCATCTGCAAGATCAAATTGGCCAAGGAAAATATGTGCCAGAAAATCTGTTTTGAGGAGATCGGATTAAAATGCAGGAAAGAAAAGAGACCAAGGAGGGGGGTGAAAAAATAGGAAGAAAGATGAAGCAAAAGAAGGATTTTTTTCAGGGCTGGATCAGGTGAGATGGGAGGCAGGGTCCAAGGCAAATGGAAGATAAATGTATCTATTTGACCAGGCTGCAGGGAAGCCTGTACTGAACTATTAGAAGCAAACTTATTACCATAAGGGAAAACTGCAGCTAAACTGAAGTACAGTACATTTATGCAAACTTATGTCCCCCCATGTGTATCTCATCTTTGTATTTATAGGGCATCCAGCTCTTGTAACATTTGCAGGATCCAAACGGACTCAGACTCATCAGAGTAAACAAGCAAAATTCATCACAATTGTGAGCTTCTGGGTGAGGCAGTGTCCTGCTTTATGGGGGTCTGCGGGCAGAAGCCTTGTGGGGCCCCTTTGTTTCATGCATGATGCACATGCACTCGTCAACTCCCTCCCCCAGAAACTGGGTAGCTGATGGAGAACTCTGAGAAATTCTGAGATGCCCAACCCCAAAACAGCGACAGGAGTGGAGCACAATGGAAATTTAAAAGGGAGCTCACATGAAGGAGAAAGGGCCACTATGGCTGCTGCTTCTCCCTCCCATTGCCCAGTAAGATGTGCCTACATGTCTGTGGGAGGGGGAAGCCGCAGACACAGCATTGTGGCCATCTTCTGTTCAGAAACTGGCCAGGAGAGTTCTCCTTCATGCCACTCATGGGTCCAAGGGTTTGGGGGGCTTTGGGGGTCAGCCAGGTGGGCCCTCATGTAGACTGCCTGATGTGGCTCACCACTGAAGCCCCCTAAACCCCCAGTACCCATCAGTGGCACAAAGGAGAACTATTGGCCACTGAGAATGCAGGACCTGCTATTATGCTCTCACTTGGAATATGTTCAGGGATCTCTCTGGGCCTCCTGTTGATAAATGAGAGGAACCAGAGCTCCCTAGTTCTGTACATAAAAAAAATAATAAATTTCAAATGCCAGAGGAGTCAAGACACCAATGGCAATTTTTTTTTCTTCCAGAGAAGAATGTGGAGAACATTCTACTGAAAAGAAAAAAATCCATGTGCATTTAATTGAAAGATTACTATTATGGGCAGGCACTAGGCAAATCCACATGGATTTTCCATTTGAACAGAATAGACTGTCTTCCAAGTAGGGTCCTTTGTGGAGGAAACATGTTACAGCAGAGCTATCCCCCTAAACTCTTTATGGGAAGATCAACTTGGCTATGTGGGTGTAGAATGTTTTTGTAAGTGCAGTATATTCAGTTGTACAGGTGGACCCCCATATCCGCTGGGGATATGTTCCAGGCCCCTCCGTGGATAATTGAAACCGTGGATAAAAGCAAACACCCCCTCCATGGTTTCCTGGGGGCCCCCACCCTGCCTCCCCTGCGGGCAGCCATGCTTGCCCCCCCCCCACTCTTATTTTTCTTTCAGCAAGCTTTGTTTCTCCCTTAAAACAAACAGAGAAGCAGCCTCCATTGCAAGCAAGTAGAACGAGACTAAGTCCTAGAGAGGCTCTGCAAGGTTTCTGTTAACCTTGCAGAGCCTCTCTAGTACTTATTCTACTTGCCTGTAATAAGCAGCCAGAGGCTGCTTCTCCTGTTTCTTTAAGGAAGAAACAAAGCTTACTGGGAAAAAAGTAAAAACCTGGGGGTCCCCCCACGATCCATGGATAACTGAAACCGTGGATAGCGAATCAGTGGATATGGGGGCCCACCTGTATTTATTGCAACTAGCCTAGTTTTCCCAGTGGCTCAGGACTGGTAACAGTACTTTCTTATTTAGTGGAAAGATCTCTGTTTAAAAAAAAGATTCTCTAATTCAGTAAGAGGAAATTCTCCAGTGGAATCTGACACACATTAGTCCTCCCACACCTTTAAAAGGGTCAATGGCGTCATGGCGACACAAAGGGACTGTGGAAATTGCATCAATTTAACGCATCTCTTCCTTCTGAAAAAAAAAAGCTATTGTGGAGGTTACCAAAAGTCTTCTATAGTAAATATGGCACACAAAAATATCCACTACTATAAAAAATGTCTAGGGAGTAATTATTACAGATATAAAATATGTATCATACTTCTGGCAGATCCAGAAGGAAAGCAGGCGGCACGCGTATGGTTGTTGCTATGGTTACTGTGGCCTAGTGGGGCATATTTTGTATCACTTTTGTCTAGCACTTTATTTACTAGGAAGAGCAGCAGTTTTATCTATTATTCACAAATGTTCCCTACATTCACTTCCTCCCCCCACACACACATTTTTACCCTTTCTCCTTTACTGTCTTCCCATTTTCACAGATGATTGTACGATACGAATGAATATGCTTGTCTTTGCACTGTTTTGCATTTACAGTTTAAACTTTCAGCATTAAGTTTGCATGGCTTATAAAACTCTTTTGTATTTTGAACGGAAAACATTCAAATATATGTACAATATCATCATATCAAATTTATTGTACAAACAATTATGCACATGTTATTTAGACATTTATTTTACCCTAACCTAAAACCTCAGAGTGATTTTGTTGTAAGCCGCCTTGGTTGCCCTGGTGGGAGAAAGGCGGGGTAAAAATTCTATAAATAATAAATAAATAAATAAATAAATTTACAACCTACAAAAAAATAAGATACATAGAGCTTAATTCCAAAAAGAAAACCCCAGTACTGTATTGCCACTTTAAAGTCTACAAAATCAGTTTGTTAACCCTTGTAAAGCCTATTCCATGCCCTTGACCTTTCATCCATTTTGTCATCTTTCATAACAGTCCTGCTGTATCATACCATGATTCATCTCCCCTCCTTTAATGATGGGATACAAGCTGCCATCATTTTCAGTCATCCAGTTCCCCTCTTATCCAAGAGGGAGCTTCCAACACCCTCCTCCTGCACAATTTTACCCCACCCTCTTCTCTCAGGAGTGTCCCTTAATTCCACCCACAGCATCTGCAATAGAATTGCTTACCTAGCCCCATCAACATTCCAGAAAAGTAAACACGAATTTTAAAAATGCAGGCCACTGTAGTGAAAGAAATTTGTGTTGACAGCTCCACAAAAGACAAATCATGTTTACATGTTCTGGGTCAATATAATCCCTTTATTTTTGGGGTCATAGTTTTCTTATGCAGACTTAGATAAAAATGACAAAATGAAATCAGTGTGGTTCTGGATCCTTGGAATGCTTTTCAAAGCCTGACAGTGGTGATAATATTATAATATTAGTATGATAGCCAATTCCTAATTATAATGATGGTGCCAAAAAACACGACCAATCAGTGGCTGTACTCTTTCTAACCATCGTCATAGCAGCAGCCATTGGGGAAAGTATTTATAGTATCAGGTGACCCAGTGTTTCCTGGAGAAAATCACATCAGAGTTCTCAACTTATGCTGATGTGAATTTAGATTTACTGAACATAATGTTGCTGTTCTGTTCTTTTTATTTGATGTGCTAGGAAGTGAGAGAGAAAACGAGACAGAGACTCTCTGTATGTGTGTGCACGGCAGGAGGAAAAGAAACTGCCTCTTTTCCTTCCTTGTCAATTTATTAATATTGTAACACTGTAGAAAAGATACGGATCATACAGTAGTAGTGGGCAAAATCACCTTGGCTCGACTAGGAACTAACTCAGTCATTATGAACTTTCTTGGCAAGTGTTTGGAAAAACTCATCTGTTTTTGAGAAAGTTCTCTCCTGGCTTGTAATGTTGGATGCATACTAGCGGTACATGAATTGCTACCACAAGGAGCAGCCACTGTCTCCATAGCATTGCTCACCCTCTGTCTCTTGGCAGCATGGCAGAAGGGGGTGGGTGCGTAGTTGCAAGGAATAGCCACTGCTACTTTGGAGAACTTGCCTGTCGTCTCTACCTGCTTGCTCTCCAATCTGCAAAGAAGAGGAATGAAGCGGAGAAGCGGAGAAGCAGACATCGGTTCTGCTCTGTGTGTGTGTGTGTGTGTGCGCGCAGTGCAGTGCAGCGCAGCGCAGCGCAGCGCAGCTGAGAAAATTGGGCCTGTCCACCCTAATCTTCATGGTGCCCAGGGCATAGCAAGTCAAGTGGGTAGAATGAGCTAGTTGTACAAGTGCAGCTTTATCATCTTCTCAGTCAGCCACTGGTGCTCTTCATCCGGGTGGCACAGCAGTGGGGATTAGACCCAACAAGGAGCATCCAGAGAGAGAGAGAGAATTAACTTGGATTCTCTCTCCCTGGCCACTGTAATGGGCCCCAGTCCAGTCATGCCTAATGTAGCACCCAGATTGAGAGAGAAACAGTAAGCTAGAGGAAGCAATAGCTCCCCCCCCCCGTGAAGACACCTTTTTGTTTCACATGTTGTTTATGGGTGGATGTTCTTCTCTAGCCCCAGTCCTCCCTGCTATGCTGTTCAGAGAGAGAGAGAGAGAGAGAGAGAGAGAGAGAGAGAGAGAGAGAGAGAGAGAGAGAGAGAGAGAGAGAGAGTCATGTGCAGCCACCACAACCTCTTGCTTACTTGCTTTCTCCCTGGATCCAATTGGTGGTTGGTTCCTTCCAATCTTTTCTGGAAGGAATGGGGTTAAAGGAAGCAGTAGCCAAGTCTTTTAACCATCATTGAATGGAAAAATGAACATTCATGGGAAAGTGAACTTCTTCCTGCCCTGTAACCTCATCTGACCTATTCTGGCTAGTAGGGGTGGGAAGAAATGGCTCCAAATAAGTAACAAATGAAAGGAATGGAACAAAAGACATTCAGAACTCATTCATGCCTCTAACATTTATTTTTCTTCAAGAACTGGATGAAACAAATGGGCCCCATTCATTTCAATTCTTCACTCATTTTGAAATGTACATATACTCCTACCAATTGTGCAGTTTGTTGGCTACAGAGTACAAGCTAAATAATTGGTTAAAATGCTTTTCAAGTCAATGGTTACAGTTGAGTCTTGCTTGCACTATGTGCAGAGGCTAACTGTTAGGTGCACAGGGAAGAGAGTCACATCTCTAATGTGAGCATAAAAGGAAGGAAGGATGTTGCTCAGGCACATTTCCAATGACAGAAAGGTGAAGAAAACTTGATAGCAGGAGAAACCTTAGCAGTTGAGCAGTGAAATTGCACAGAGGTGCCAAACGAAAACCCACAGAAATGAGCCTCAAGAAAGTCTACCGTTAGAATTCCCATCAGCAGCTTAGTTTGACATTTCTTATTCTGCCAGATGACAGTCTTCATTTGTTACATGAAAAGCACATCTGCCACTGTATAGAGTTTTTCTATGCTTGACAGCAAGTTATCCATTAATAAGTTGAATTGCTACCATTCTTTTCATGTTAGGGATAACTGACTGCCACCTGCTATGCAAATACTGTGTCAATGATTATGATGATAAACAATAAATAATAACAATAATGTACCTTGGCATATACTGTGTTATCTGCAAATGGAATTCATTGTTAGGACAGCACAGGAAATTAGGAAATACAAAGTTTTGAATGAAACATAATGGATCTGGAATCAAATAGAAAAATCAACATTGAAGAAGAAAGTGCTGAAAGATTTACAACTACTACCACTATGCTTGACCAATGAGAAAATATATGTTATTCAGATGAGAACAGCATATGTTAGCATTAAGGCCGAGACACACCGCACGTGTAGGGGTGCATTGCATCCAGCAGCGTCCACGTGCGGCTCAAAAATCCTGGTATGTCTTCTCTCGCACTGGAATGCACAGGAAAGCAGAAGAGCTGCATTCCAGTGTGTGCTAAGTTCAACCATGTTTGACTTTTGCCGCGTTCAGCCAATGATAGGCAGCGTTTGGAGCTGTGAGGGTGGGATTCGGAGCAATGCGTTGGCCAATCAGAATTGAGTCTGAAAAGACTCACTTCTGATTGACTAAAAGAGAGAGGGGGTGGGGCAGGAGTCTTCCCTTCTCTATGTGGCTTTCTTTGGTGTGCCATGGGCACGTTGCGTTCCGGCATGATTAAATAATAATCATGGAGTTCTCCTTTCCCACATGTCTGGGAAAGCTAAGTGGGAAGAAGAGACAGGAAGCTCCATGGTCAGAAGCCTGGTGCCCTTCCTGGGTTCCAAGGGCAACTCTAGGGAAAGGCTGGAAGGAACTTCTATATACGCCAGCCCCAGCCCTGGGGAGAAACAGACTTCTCTAATTGACATTTTACAATATTTCCTCTATTTACAATATTTCCTTGTTGGCTCTCCTAATAACCAAGTAACTCTATTACCAACAACGCAATCCTATCCAACTTACACCACCGGTGTAACCAGCGGTGCAGCGAGAACGGAAGGCCCCAGAATGGAAAGGCGATTCAAACGGAATTTAAATCTCCCCTCCAAAGCCTCCCACCCTGCCCTCCCGTGCTGGTTACATTGGTGGTGTAAGTTGGATAGGATTGCGCTGTAAGTTAGATACCAACTTATTACTTGTCAACTAGCAATTCATGTGATATTGACAAATTTTATATTTAGATCTCAACTCTTTGAGTGTACTGAGCAATAATAATTGTAATGCACTGTATACAGATAAGAAAGATTTAACACTGATCTGGATGTGACAATTCTCTAATGCAGATGTAGTTACTTACTGATAAAGCCTATAAAAGAACAGCATGACCTATTGTTTATATATATGAGCATTAATTATTTAATTAGTCATATTCTTGGCTTTTAAAGATGCTTTCCGTTTGCAAGGTGGATCTGGATATTCAAAACTGCCTGCAACTGCCTCCCTTACACTGCTGAGATTTCATCTGGTCTTGCAGTCAGCAGTCATAATCAAATGCAAGGTTGAGTATGCTTAACTCACAGAAATTAATAAATGTGAGTATACGCTGGATTGTGACCACTCTTTATCTCATTTTGCAATTAAAACAAGAGAAAGAAGATTAAACGCCAATGGAAGCCCTCCAGGACATTTGTCTGTGAACTCTTGCATTAAACTTTTCTGAAAAGCGAATTGTGGATTTTTAATCCCTGCTGAGCCATACAGACAACTGCAATATGCCTGTTGTCACAGATAAGAATGGATCATAATACTACAGTAATATGCCACATGGTATCTTGACATACAAATGAAAAAATGTAGTCCACGAACAGAAGAGAAAAGTATTTTGTAACCCAGGATGAGCTGCTCTTGTGTATATTTCAGTACAGATATGTGGTTTAGACAGATTAATCTTGACATAGAAAAAAAGTAATTTAGGAAGAAACCCTCAGAAAATAATCGATGCTAAGGAAAAAGAGTTCAGCCTGTTCAAAACCAGCAGGTGAAACATCATACAACATTCACGACAGAGGTGTACGGAGGGCGGAGCGACCGGAGCAGTGGCTCCGGCCAGCTCCGCGGCTTGGGCGGCCCTCCGGGGGAGTGTGCGCGTGCGAGCGCGCCCACCCGGTGACGCAGCGGCTCCGCGGCTCGGGCGGCATTCCCCTGGAGCGCCTGCCTGGCCTCGGAACTGCAAAAAGCCCTGGAGCGTCCGCCACGACCGGCGGCCAGGGCTTTCTGAAGCGTTCTGCGCATGTGCAGGAAAAAAAGTATAAATAAGGCCACGACGCAGTGGCCGCCTTCAGAAAGCCCTGGCCGCCGGTCGTGGCGGACGCTCCAGGGCTTTCGGGGGAGAAGCACGCAGTCGGGGCGCGCATGCAGTCGCCCCCTCCCTGGCGGCGGCGCTGCCCCCAACCCGGCGGCGGCGCCCCTTTGAGGCAGCACCACGGAGGTGCTCCAGGCAGCCTTAGCTGCCGCGATGCTTCTGATTCACGACTTAGATCCAAAGAGCTGCCTGGAAAAACGCAACCCAACAAGGACATAAGAAAACAAACACAAAATAATCAAAAGGATTATTAGGAAAATGCAGAAAAGGGCTGAAAACACTAGCAAAGAGGGCATACTATGCCTCTCTAAATCCTCTGAGGTCTGGTTGATGGTGATTCATGAGAGCCTCTCATGAATCACCGTCAACCAGGCCTCAGAGGATTTAATGTACAAATCCACGCTTCTGATGATGATGTGTGAATATCACAAACTTGAAGTCAATTGTGTAGGTCTCTCCCATGCCACTAAGGAATGTGTGAATGGGGCCCATATCAGTGTTTCATTAATGTAAAGCTTCCCTTGCAGCAAATTCCATCAAAATCAATGAATTATAAGGAAATGTTGTCACTGAGAGGAAAAATATTACAATAGTGGTTCCCAATGTAGTAAAATGGAATTCCAGGAAAGTTTCCAGGAACGACATGTGTACCACTCCCAATGGGTGCTTTGTGCTGGCTCAGAATACCAACCAACTCACGATACCTTTCAACTTCGTGCAATATTGAAGACTGTCTAACCTCTCCAGTTAGTGTTGTGGTAATGTTAATTATCTCTGGCACAAACCTTGTATACCATAGGTTCTCTTTCACTGAAACCTTAAAGCATGATGTGAGCGTCTCTATTTTCAGCAGAGATGGCCCTAAAATTCAGAATGGGAGCTGCAAATAAACTCATTTATTTAGAAAAACAGTAATCTACAGTAATACCTCTCATAATGTGGGGGGGGGGTCCATTTTGGTTTATGATTATTCGAGCACTACATGAAACAGCACTATATAGAATACATTCTTAATCTAATTGGAGGACCCAGAATGCACTGCTTCCATTGGCTAGAATAGCTGTAAATCATGTCAGGGCAAAGAGGAAATAATGTAATGAATCAGTGCTAAAGGTAGCAGTGTTATAGGAGGCATTGTCATACTATGATCCAAACCAAGTTCCCAAGTTCAGGCTTGGCTCATACCTTGACCTATTGATGGGGGGGGGCATGGCAGGGAGGCTTGGGATGTTGAAGCTTTTAGTAGCTGCTTATAGTTCATCTTAAAGTCTCAGCACTCCTGGATTCTTCTAAGATTCTTGTTTCAAGTGGCAGAGACTATTTAATCTGGAATGGTTTCAACTGGCTTTCCAAAGTGAGCTGTAAGGAGACCTGGCTGGAGTAATTTACTGTCGACAATTCAAGCAAAAAAAAAAAAGTCAAGGAGCTGTACAGATTTTCTTCAGTCAAGAGGGTGCACTTTGAATCTATGAAACTGCTATATCCTGAGTCAGGCCATTGGTCCACCTAACTCAGTACACTGATGGACATTGGCTGTCTAGAGCTTCAGGCAAAGATCTATTCCAGTCCTATCTGAAGATGCCAAGGATTGAAGTTGGACAGAAATATGAGAAATTGGGCATGAAAAAATCCCAGACACCTGCATTTATTTCCTACCGTGTAATTAATCAATATGCAATATTGGAATCAGTTTTTAATGTTTCAATCTGTAAATTATCATATAACCAAAAAGGATTTTGTCTAACGCAGATATCACTGTTTTTTGAGTACTCAGCACTTTTGCAAGTCAAGTCATGGAAAATAGCCTTTGGTATTTTTTGTGTGTGTGTGCGCGCGCGCGTGCAAACATAGCACAGCTTATACATTCCTTTTGGCAAAGTGACCTACTTAGGAAATGCTTCCACAATTTTAACTGTCTTCATTTCTCTATCAGTTAATTTTATTATGTTTTAAAATATTAAATAATCATAAATAATAATGACTGTAGACTGTGATATACTAGGAAGAATTTTTAATCTTCAGAGGAGAGATAAGTAACTTCAACTGGGGCATAGCTTTCAGAATTTGAAGACAAAAATAGGGTGCACCTGACATTTCCTTAAAAAAACATTAAAACTGTCATGGCACCTGCACTTCCCCTTGGGGAGAATAAGAGCTGTCTCCTGAAAATCAGGTCATACGTTTCGATTAAAACTAAGTCGAAAGTCCTCACATTTTTATGAACGTTTTCCACATGGTCAAAACATGACCTCTTTCCAGAACGTTTTCTAGACTACTTGTGAAAATGTTGCCTCATTTATTTAAATTGCCCTTGCTCTAGCAATGCTGATCAGGGTTGCAAATAATGGGCTTGTAATACAAATTTTCTTTGGTAATATTTATTTATATTACAAGCCAGGCCCCTTGTCCTGAAGCACGTACTGTATTTGTGATTAATGAGGTTATATTGAGCTCCTATCCTGCTTTTATAAATGCATTGTCCAAATAATTCACCTGGCACATGGAAGGCTGCTGACGTTTACCCAGGCACCTCCCTAATAAAAAACATGACAGACAGTGGCTTGTAGTTAAGGGTCATTTTATTGAATTAACAAAACAACCTGCAGCAGGGCACTAACTAAACACCCCCCTGGTGTGCGGTACTAGCATGGGGGAAAACGGTCCTAACCGTCTGTCTCCCCTTTGTTCTAAACGGGCATGACATCCTGGCTCAAGCCATACTCGGTCTAAAACCAAGCTGCCTATCACTGCCAGCCCCAAGGGGCCGAGGCAGCTGGAGAGCGCAGACCACCCCAGTAAAATTCTCTAAGGTGGTCTTTGCTACTCCAGCCTGGGGCTGTGCCAGCCTGCCTCACCGATCCGGGATTGTCTGAGCGGTTCTGGCTCATGTCTTTCATGTTCCAGAGGCCAGGGCCAGGACATCTGGAGTTCTGATTTACATGAGTGTTGTGCAGTGCTTAGGCAGAGCAACAATGCCTTCTTGCCTCGGTTCTACAGCTCCCAAGCAGAACTGCAAGAATATACATGTACCAAAACATTATAGGTCAATTGAGAAAAAAAGAGTTTTGGGCAGCCAATCCTACCTACACTCGCGCACAGTGGAGCCAGCGCAGGCTACGCTGCATCCTGCAGGGGAGTTTTGCATGCTGGAAGTCCCCTTGGGGTAAGGGGACATTTGTCCCCTTGCCCTGGTGTAATCCCCAGCAGGCGCAATGGATCAACTTGGGCCTGCACCAGCAATATCACTGGCACAAGTCCACATTGCTCTGTGTTGGCAGATCAGACCCAGGAAAGGGGGTGGGATATGGCGGGTGCGTGCCCAGGCTGCTGATTCAGCCCATCTCTCTGCCCCATCACTGCCCACCTCTGCTCCTGTTGCCGCACTCCCCCACCCTATTCCTGCCCACCCTGGAAACTTTTATGCCTGAAAATTTATTCATCATTGACATTTGAGAACAGTTATTAGCTTTATATTCTAGAGAGGTAACATCTGGAACACAAACCTATGCTAGAATTTAGTAGAGAATATATAGGCTTGTGCTTTAATTCTAAACATCCTTTGAATCATGCTCTGAAGTGCTTATTAGTGTAATTTACAACCTTAATTCGTTCTCATGGGTTACCCTATTTACGCAAGTTATCTAAATCCATTATTAATAGGAGACAGATTTCACAACTCCTGATTATTTGCAAAAACCTTCTAAGGAAAGAGGAGGGAGACTGAATAGCAGCTGTTATATTAAGGTGTATAAATAGACTGAAGATTCTTATTTTGGAAGATGCATCATGCTGCATTTAGACTCTTGTGCAAAGCAATATGCATATTGGTGGTTCAGTGATCTTTAAGAGAATCACTTATGTATAGGCTTACCATCCGTCCTGGAATGCCTGGGACTGTCCCGGGTTCTGGGCTCCGGTCCCAGGTTGGGCCCGGGCTTTCCAGGCCCGGTGGAAGCCTCCACCACCGCTGCTTGCAAAGTGCCAAAAGGCACTTTTTTCCTGTCGGTAGCCATCTTGGATCTTGTGAGATTTTGTGAGATCCAAGATGGCCGCCAACAGGAAAAAAAGTGCCTTTTGGCACTTTGCAAGCAGCGGCAGCAGTGAAGGAGGCTCTGATGGGGCAGCAGGAGTCCTGGCCAGCTTGGATGTAGCCGGCCAGGCTCCAAGGCAACGGCGAGGGACAGCAGCGATGGAGGATAACAGCGACAGAGGAGGGACAATGGCGACGAAGGGACAGCAGCGGCAAGAGGATGGCAGCAATGGCAGCTGGACAGGTAAGTGGCAGCGATGGCAAAACAGCCATTTTCATAGCCCTGTGGCCATCCAATGGCCATCCCCTGGCTGCCCGTGCCCACCCTCCCCCTGCCCCTGTGCCCACCGATGCTGGACTTACTGTTGTCGGCGGGTGCAGGGTCTGGAGGTGGCGGAGTGAGGGCTGTCGGTCTCTGCGCCGGTGGCCCTTACTCCCAAGTTGTCGCAAACAAGGTTTACACATGGTTTACTCCAAAGTTACATAGGATTGAGCCATTATTTTATTTACAAATTCTGCCTCTCCAGATTCAGAATCATGTGAAAGAAATCTGAAGCACAGCCTCCTCCCCCGCTAGCCTCACCAGCTAGGGAGAAATTTATGCTCCTTTAGATACGCAAATCACCTATTTCATTTTTAGAGAAATGCAAGACAGACTACACAGTACTACAAGTCGTTACTACACAGCAAATAAACATAGTGTACAGCCAGTGGATAAGAGTGGAATGCAGAAGGGAGGACAGGAAGTGCTCTTTGTTATATAAAGCTGAATGATACAATAATGCTATTTGTTTAAAAATATTCTATTTGTGCTAGACTGTCTGTTGGAATTGAACAACTATACGTGATAATCAGAAGGGATGTGTTGGCTGCAAGTAGTCATGTCTGCTTTCTGGAGGATCCACCAGCTCACATATTGGCTGGACAGTTTGACTAAGGAACGATTGCCAGGCTTTGAGGGGTTTAGCTTTGCATAAATACCAAGGAAGGCTGATGCGGATGCCATAGAACCTGCAAAATGTTCCAGGAATTTAGAAAGCTATTTGGCAAGTATATGCTGAATGATATTCAGGATAGGGTGGAAAAGAAGGCTATGTATACAGTCCCATTTGGCTTTACTTGCATGGAAAATGCATTAAAGCATGCTGCAGTCTCATTGATTGTTGTTGTTGTTCAGTCGTTAAGTCGTGTCCAACCCTTCGTCATCCCATCAACCATATCCCGCCAGGCCTTCCTGTCCTCCACTATCTTCCTGAGTTCTCTCATTTTCATGTTCGTTGCATCGGTGATGCTGTCTAACCATCTCATCCTTTGCCTTCCCCTTCTCCTTTTGCCTTCAATCTTTCCCAGCATCAGTCTTCTCCAGAGAGTCCTCTCTTCGCATTAGGTGGCCAAAATATTTGAGCTTCAGCCTTAGTACCTGTCCTTCCAGGGAACAGTCAGGGTTGATTTCATTTAGGATTGACTGATTTGATCTCCTAGCAGTCCAAGGGACTCTCAGGAGTCTTCTCCAGCACCACAGTTCGAAAGCATCTATTCTTCGGCGCTCAGCCTTCCTTATGGTCCAACTCTCGCAACCATACATTGCTACTGGGAACACCATCGCCCTGACTATACGAACTTTTGTTGGCATGGAAATTAAGCCACAAGTATTTGTATGATAAACATGTCTTATGGCATTTGGAAATATGAAATGAAAAAGCCCCCTTTGGAAAATAGTTTCATTGCCACATATGGATGCAAAGGATAGATCCATGAATCAGCATCAAGACTCTCATTTCATACATAGTTGTCATAGAATAAAATGTTTGTTGCAAGCACACAGAACTATTGGACTGAAAAATTGTGTCGCTAGTCCTAAAGACATTTATGCTCTCCTGATAATTCTCTGATTTTTTGGTGGTTTCAACACAAGATAAGAACGTGATGGTTTTTCAAACGGCATTTGCAGGCAGGTTTTCAACTAGGCTGGATAACATTTAAATAATTTTTATAAGCATATAACAACAGTGTGCGCCATGGCATTTCTGCAACCATGGCATTTGTGGTTATGCTGAGATTTGGAAGGTACAACTCAGCCACGAGGAAGATCCCTACCTGCCACTACAGCTCTAAACTGGAGAGGGAGGCTGGGGTCTGCTGTTCTGGTACTCAGTGGTCAAGGTGGTCAAAACCAGCCACCACCAAAACAAGTCCCAGTTCCTGTTACCTGGGAACTGCTGGCTGTTACTGGCAGTGCTTTTCTAAAACACACTTAACATGTGCACACGATAGGGGAAGCAATCCTGTGCAGGGATCTTGTGTTGAAGTCAATTGCATGTCTATGCAATTGGCCAGTGAAATGTGACTGGGGCTAAAGTTAAGGCACACCAAAATTTACTTGAAAAATGCTCAGAAACCAAAATGGAATTTGAACTGGGGTTCGCTATGCTAACACACTTCTTAAACTATACAGGGGGAATTCTTTCACTAACATACACGGATAATGGAACCCTAAGGAAAGCAGATAGGAGAAAGAAAGAAAGAAAGAAAGAAAGAAAGAAAGAAAGAAAGAAAGAAAGAAAGAAAGAAAGAAAGAAAGAAAGAAAGAAAGAAAGAGGGGAGGAGAGAGAACTCCAAAGAAGGAGCAAAGAGGGGTGAAACATTGGGGAGGGGGAGAGAAGGGACATAACTTAAGTAGATGATTTGGGCTTTCCAGAGGAAGCAGGGAAGTAAGGCAAGGTTTTGGGGTGCATGAATAGAGAGGAAAGAAGCAGGGTACAGCAGGGTAAAGCTGCTGATATACCTATTTCCCCATGAATTTGTCAAATCCTCTTTTAAAGATGTCTGAACTACTGGCCATCCATCGCCACATCTTGTAAATGTCAAAGGTTAATGATATGTTTAGTGGAGAAGTACCGTACTTTCTTTTTAAAAACTTCTTTTTAGTGTGGTAGAGTCATATCTTTAGAAGGGAAGGTTTGGGTCTCCCAAATGCCAATGCAGTAGCCCTCAGTATCCTTGGGGGTTCTGTTCCTGGAACCCTCGCGGATACTGAAATCTGCGGATACCAGGGCCAACTGTAAAACCTCTTTAAAATGTTTAAAAGGCAGTTTCTTACCTTTTAGATGGAAACCACTGCATGCTCTTGCTTAGACAAGCTTAAATTGCGCTCTGGAAGCCTCTTCCAGGTTGCGCAACTCCCCCCTTCCCTCTCTCAAGATCGCCCCAGAATGCATTGCAATGCATTCTGGAGCTATTTTGAGAAAGGGACGGGAGTTGCACGACCTGGAAGAGGCTTCTGGAGCACAATTTAAGCTTGTCTAAGCAAGAGCATGCAGTGGTTTCCATCTAAAAGGTAAGAAACCGCTTTTTAAAACTTTTTTTTAGAGGCTTTACAGTGAACCCCCATATCTGCGTTGAAACAAATTTGTGGATGCCAGATTCGGGGATAGCAGGGGTCCACATAGCGGGGGTCCACAGTATACTGTATAGGGGCTAAGAGCTTAATTGCCCTTTTTTAGACACCATAGCATAATGTGAGGAAAACCTGCTGCAGTTATTGCAGAGTCTATTGTTCTTCAAGTAAAAAAATCTATCAGAAAAGCAAAAATTCTTCTCACTCTTTTGCTGAGTGGTATGTTAGGGCAGAAAAGGCCAACCCTTTACAAAGGAAGTCTACCTCCCATATGCTTTCAAGAACACTGTGTAGGTCTGTTGAGTTTTTTGTGTTTTTCTAGTGCATTAGAATCCCCCCCCCCCCCATGTCATAATCACATTCTTTGCCACAGAAGCCTTGCATTGTACTGATGGCTGCTGTCTGTTTCAGAGATACGTTTGTCCCAGTGTGAAATGTATGTAGATCTACTTTGCATGTAATTGCTATGTCACATCTGAATCAAAATCAGCAAGACAAAGCTTTAATCAGTTCTAACATTATGCTCTCCCGCGTTTGAGTTCAAGCTGTATGGATTAAGATGACAGCAGCGAAAGACACTTCACGTCAAAGTCTTGGGCATCTCTACCCTCCTTACAGTCCAAACTGACATCGTATGTGGCCTCCTGTGCATTTGACCATGGAATTGCCATTGTTGGCAGAACAGAAGTCCTTTAAAGGATGGATAGTCTGCCAGATAGCTAGGTGTTATTAGTACTGACAGTGTCTTTCTCCCTCAAGGATCTGTTGTCAGCTTCAGTTGGTTGCAAGAATGGACATAATTATTGCTGTACAGTATAATATCTACAGCAGATTTGCCCTCTGACCATTAGTGGCTGTTATTTTGCAGTTATAGTTCCCCAGCTATATTCCTCTTACATGAATGGATTATTATTATTATTTATTATTATTAAATAAGAAGAAGATTTATATACTGCTTTTCGAAAAAAAGTTCACAAAACGGTATAATCCTCATATATATCTGCTGAGATTGAGCAGCTCCATGCATGTATGGGACTCTGACAGGGTGTTCTCCATTGTCTCCCATGAATTGGAGAAATGATACATATGCGCCATGGGAATATCTCTGAGGTGCACACTGACATTCAAAGAACCCTGCAAAGAGTTCACAGAGCACTGCCAACGGGTCACTGATTTGCTTATTGCCTCAGCATCTTCACATACGGTACAGTATTGGTATTCCACAGGTTTCTCCCAGGCATAATGCAAATATTAGATAACCCTATATATTAGGTATGTAAACCCACAACACCCACCACATGCGTTTCTATTGCATGTTTGGGGCATGTGTGTTTACGGGGCATAGGATTAGATTTGATCGCACCCAGGTTCTGTTGAAAGAAAAAGCATATTTTCCCTGCAACTTCAGAGAGGCGATTGAGATTCAGAAATGTTTGAAAAATATCAACAGGAAGGAAGAAGCAGCAGTGCCGTGACTACGCCCTGCGTGAGGGGGGCATAAAAATGTCACCCCGTGATGTCACTTCTGGAAGTGACGTCACTTGCCCCGCCCCCTGTGATGTCATTGCCATGGCAAAACGATGCCTGGGGGGTGGGCGGGGGCATCCTTTCTCACTGCCGCCCACCCGCAAGGACACTTCCGCACCCTCCAATCTCCTCCAATCTCCTTTATTGTGCCGATTTGCAGCGCGAAATCACTTCCTGCCATGCTGCCGCCAAATTGCCGCTGATGCCTCGCTTGTCGCCCAGAGACGGTGGGTCCCCCGCACCCCCCTGGCTATGCTACTGAGAAGCAGTTAACACATAAGTAATAGTTGGCTTCCTGTACTCAGTAGCTTAAAGGTTTGTGAACCCAATAAAGATCAATGTGATCTTGCAAGTTGATGAAGCAATCTATTTAGTTGTATTCACTTTAGGAACTCCCAGTTGCGTCGGTGTCCGTTATGCATCTGAACTGCACATGTGAGGCATCCAAGGGGGGTCCATCGGCATACAGCAAGTTACACTGGCATAAGTCCTCTTACACCGGGGATTTACTGTTACACCGGTGCAAGAGACACAGGATTGCGGTGTGAGACAGATAATATATGCATGTTATAATAGACACGTTTCACTTTTGATAAATAACCCTTGCTTATAATAAGGAAGTTGAAAGAAAGAAACCCTCTCCACGTCTACCAACGTTCACATTGGGTATTAATGTTTATATTGCTGGTCACTGACCGTAATAAACTATTGGATTGGATTGGGTATTAATGTTTTCATGACTGGGGCATGCAACAACAGAGACCTACACTTTGCATTGTTCCAGAATGTTTTTCCCCTACCAACCTGGTTGTGATGTGCCATATATTTATTAAGAAACAATACAGCACATCATTATTAATACATTGAAAGAGGTTGTTTAGTGATTTATATTTTGGTGCCTATGCTGTCAATGTTCTCTTTTGCAGGCACACAGGCTTTTATTAAAGGGGTTTCTGAACGGAGACAACAGATGGATAAATGTCTGTACACGGTGATGTGTACTGCTAGTGAGTCTTAAGGGTTTTGCTTTTTTAATGTTTCTGCTTTCCCTGAAGAGTCTGTAAAGAGCTTTGATGAATTTCAGTTCACCAGCAGAAACACTGGTCCGAAAAAATTAAAAAATTAGACACATCTTGCCTGAAGGGGGGAGTCATCACTGAATTTATCAAACAAATCAGGACAGCCTAATTACGAATATGAGCTAAAGAAATGCAGCAAATTCAGGGCCAAATCCAACCCAGGAAAAGAAGGGCAGAAAAAGAACTTGTCTGTGATACAAAGACTCCGTTTCTGGTGCAGTACTATTTTCACTTAAAATACTTGTTCAATAACTTTAATTTTTGAAATGTAGAAAGCAAGCATAGAACATGTTATTTCTGCCTAAAATGGTAAATGTCAGAACAATAGCCCTCTTTGTATGTGAGCCATCACACATGTATATGAACATGTTCCATTCTCATGCTCCATGCCCTGACACTGCTCTCCTTGGGTATAGTGTTTGTCATCTGAAGAGACAAGCACTGTCTTCTGAGGCAAGAATATCACCACGATCTGGAATTCACTCCCTTGCATTTTGTAAGTGTCCACAGCTCAGACCACCTGAATAAGTTTAATAGAGCTCTAATAATGTTCTAAACATTAACATAAGAACATAAGAAGAGCCCTGCTGGATCAGGCCAAAGGCCCATCTAGTCCAGCTTCCTGTATCACACAGTGGCCCCACCAGATGCCTCAGGGAGCACACAGCCAACAAGATAACCTGTTTCCTGCTGCCACTCCTCTACACCTGGCACAGAGAAAACCTACTCCTACAACCAGGAGGTGGCTTATGTCTTGTAACCTGTGATGGTCTTTTCCTCCATGAATCTGTCCAAACCCCTTTTAAAGGCATCTAGGCCATGTGCCATCACCACATCCTGTGGCAAGGAGTTCCACAGATGAATTACACGCTGGGTAAAGAAATATTTTCTTTTATCCGTTCTAACTCTCCCTCCACTCAATTTTAGTGCATGTCCCCTGGTTCTGGTGTTGTGCGAAAGGGAGAAGAATTTCCCTCTATCTACTCTCTCCATCCCATGCATAATTTTATACGTCTCAATCATGTCCCCCCTCAGGCGCCTTTTTTTCTAGACTGAAAAGCCCCAAACGCTGTAGCCTTTCCTCATAAGGGAGGTGCTCCAGCTCACGAATCATTCTGGTCGCTCTTTTCTGCACCTTTTCCAATTCAACTATATCCTTTTTGAGGTGTGGTGACCAGAACTGGACACAATACTCCAGATGCGGCCTTACCATCGATTTGTACAAAGGCATAATGATATTGGCCATTTTAGTCTCAATCCCTTTTTTAATTTGCATACTGGGTCGACACTTTCATCGACTTGTCCACCATAACCCCAAGATCTCTCTCTTGATCCGTCACAGACAACTCAGAACCCATTAGCGTATATGTGAAATTTTGGTTTCTTGCCCCAATGTGCATCACTTTGCACTTACTTACATTGAAGCGCATCTGCCATTTTGCTGCCCATTCTCCCAGTTTGGAGAGATCCTTCTGGAGCTCTTCACAATCCCTGCTGGTCTTCACCACCTGGAAAAGTTTAGTGTCATCTGCAAACTTGGCCACCTCGCTGCTTATCCCCAACTCCAGGTCATTTATGAATAAGTTGAAAAGCACCGGTCCCAAGACCGATCCTTGGGGCACACCGCTTTTCACCTCTCGCCATTGTGAAAATTGCCCATTGAATCCCACTCGCTGTTTCCTGGTCTTCAACCAGTTCCTAATCCACAAGAGGACCTGCCCTCTTATTCCCTGACAGTGGAGTTTTCTCAGGAGCCTTTCATGAGGGACCGTGTCAAATGCCTTCTGAAAATCCAGATATATAATATCCACGGGTTCGCTCGCATCCACATGCCTGTTGACCTTTTCAAAAAATTCTAACAGGTTTGTGAGGCAAGACTTCCCCTTGCAGAAGCCATGCTGACTCTCCCTCAGCAAAGCTTGTTCTTCAAAGTTTTCCCTAGCCACCAAACATTCCAGTTCTCCCATCTTTGCTCGTAGACTTCGGGCATTTGCATAAAAGCACTTATATACCGGTCCCCCAAGAAGGGCTGCATGTTTGCACCTTTATCCCTGCAGCCTTCTGTCCCGCTAGATTGGCTGTCATGTCCTATCATGCTACCACTCCTAATTCTTACTCTGTTATTACTTGACTGTTCCCAATCCTCTGTACCCTCATTCCCTAGGGATGAGGAGTCCCGAACCAGATGCCCCTCGGCTCCTGTCGGATTTCGCCCAGGGGTCAGTTTAAAAGCTGCTCTGCCACCTTCTTAATGTTACGCGCCAGAGTCTGGTTCCATTTTGGTTCAAGTGAAGCCCGTCCCTCTTGTACAGGCCCGGCTTGTTCATTTATTTATTACAGGAGCTATGAATTGGCCAGTTATAAAAGTTGCAGCCCAATCTTGCCTAACTATCCGGCTGGAGGTCCAGGCTGCCCGCCGAATCCTATCCCTGTTTCCCAGGGCCTCCTCAAATTTCTGCCAGCTATTCCGTGTAATGGCGGATTCAGCCCAGGAAGGGGACAGGGTTATGGCGGCTGCCATCCCTGTTCCCCCACAGTGGCATCGCTAGGAATGGGGCCCACCCCCCAACGCCCCCAAACTAATTTGCATAATTTAAGTTTCGTTTTTGTTTTAACTTTTTTCGGGTTTTTAAAAGTTTTTTAGAGGTTTTTTAGCGCTAACGGGGCTTGTGTGTATGCTTTGCGCACTTAGCTTTTGTATAGGAGCCTCCAGCGACAATCTCCTCCAGTGACGATATCTTCCGGGGGCGATCTGCGTTCCTCTGCTCCAGGCGCGAACTCTGTAAAGCGCCCAGCAGCGCTTTACAGAGTTCACGCAGGCGCAGCACGACGATGTTTCCGACGCTGCTGGGCGCTTTACAGAGTTTGCGCCTGGAGCAGAGGAAAGCAGATCGCCCCCGGAAGAGATTGTCGCTGGAGGCTCCTATACAAAAGCTAAGTGCGCAAAGCATACACACAAGCCCCGTTAGCGCTAAAAACCTCTAAAAAACTTTTTAAAACCCGAAAAAAGTTAAAACAAAAATGAAACTAAAGGAGGCCCGCGCCCCCCCCAGAGCCTCAGCGCCCCTACGCCCTGGGGCCCACTGCACCACCGCCCCATATCAGGCGACGCTTCTGTTCCCCCGGGATGGATCCGCCAACCTTCAGCCTTTCTTGGTGCCCGGACCACCCCCACGCCTGCCGGGGGATTGCTTACCACCTCCGGCAGCCGCATGGGCAATCTGGCGGTGGAGTGAAGCGGCCGGTCTCCACGCCGGCCGCCCTTACTCTTCGGTCATCGCGAACAGATTGTGCTGTTAGTTCAGGCGTGCTATGGGATTATAGACAGACACTACTTTATTCCCCTATCCCCTTACTACCAGTTGTCTGTTGTATTGGTAAGGTATGAAATGACTTTTGTCTTTGGTTGTTCTGAGATAGCACTACATTATTATAACTGCATTTCCTGGGCGAATATATTTTTTCAAAATAGAGAAAGAGCCTAATAAATGGTTTTGCATTTGTGATTAAGCAGTTAACTGTAGTCTTGCAAAAAAAGCTACAGTTTTGTTAGTCATAACATCCAACAAGACGTACATTATAAAATGTAGCTTGCAGGCATTGAAGACAACTCTCTGGTCAGGATTGTTGAGTTTACATAGTACCATTGATGTAAAATGAAGAGTTCACACAGTACAGCAGAGTTCACACAGTACAGCAACAGTTTCCACTCTGTTTAAGGTGACACCAGTTGTCAAGGTTGCTTTTATACTGGCCCTCAAAGAAGTCAGTATGACTCATTTTCATTGCTGTAGCCTGGAGTGTAATCAAGAAGCAGTTGCTTTAATGTTTTGATTTTTTTAGGGGATGTTTGGATAATTTTGAAGTAATATTCCATTAACAGCGCAATCCTGTGTAACCTTGAACCAGTGTAACAGTAGATGCACCGTTGTAACAGCAGATGCACTGGTGTAAGTGCAATTACACTGGCATAAGTGCACTTAGACCGGTGCATCTACTGTTACACCGGTGCAAGGTTACACAGGATTGCACTGTAACTGTACCAATATCGTTAGCTAATACGGCAGGGTATGTTTCCTCCTCATGTCATGTGTAGTTTGTCTAGGAAGAAAGTTACTATCAGTAGTAGTAGCATTATATGTCATCAGTGTGCTCACTTTACATTCATTTTACAAGAGAAAAGAAGACAGTTCCTTGTATAAAAATCTATATTTACGGTCAACATGACTGTCAAATTGCAGTTATTTGGTATTCTAGTTTGTAAGTAACCCCAGATCCATATTTCTGGAATTTCAGTCAACACAGTACCCGGTACATTGTAAATGTGACTTTTATTTTTCCTTTCAAGTTATTCAGATCATTTCATCTGACAAAATGCAATTTTAATGAAAGCAGAGTTATAAACAGAGAGCATACTCAGTTATATAATGAAGATATTATCAAATGTTTGCACATTCTTTCACCAATGACAACATATTGCATTTTTCCCTGACTCATCCATAAACTGAAGCTGCATGATCCCAAACATAGTCTTAAGGGCAGAGGCGAAACTAGGGCAGAGCGGGCGGAGCACCCGCTCCGGGCGCTATCGCCCGAAGGGCGCCCCGCCCGCGAGTCCGAGTCGGACTCGGGGACTCGCGTCTCCGAGTCCGAGTCGGACTCGGAGACTCGAGTCCGACTGCCCCCTCAATCGGGAGCCGGCTCGGGGACGTGTTCCCCGGCCGGCTGCCCGGGGCCTTCTAAGGAAGGCGCACGAGATTGTTACTGAGGGAAAAAGGCTGCCCTTTTTCCCTCAGTAAGTCTGAGCATGCGCAAAAAGAACAGTATAAATACCGTTCTCGCGCACCTTCCTTAGAAGGCCCCGGGCAGCCGGCCGGAGAACACGTCCCCGAGCCGGCTCTCCCGGTTGAGGGGGGGTCGCCGCCTCCCGGAGCGCGCAAGCCGGCTCCTCCCAGAGCGCGCCCCCCCTCCGGATCGTGCTCCCCCTCTGGATATTAATTATAGGGGCGCCACACACCCCGTTGCTCCGGGCGCCAATGGGGGTAGTGACGCCCCTGCTTAAGGGCTTCATCTTCAAATTTCCAAACTCTAAATATTGTAACTTAAATTGTATTTGCAACAATGGCCTTTGTTTCTCTCTCTCTCTCTCTCTCTCTCTCTCTCTCTCTCTCTCTCAAGCTGATTTACAGCGCAATCCTGTGTAACTGCACTGGTGTAACAGCAGATGCACCAGTGTAAGTGTACCTACACTGGTGCATCTACTGTTACATCGGTGCAAAGTTACACAGGATTGCGCTGTTATGCATTGGAGTGGTGTTTTGCCGCAAGGCAGTTGTCTGGATCTATTCCTGGAGCAAGTATATATCCTGTTATTGAAATAATTGTATACATACATTTCAGCTCAGCTGAGTTTCATTTGGTTAAGCTGTGTCAGCATTTTCATTATAATGCATACAATCTTGAAAGATTAAAACAAGAGACCAATTATCTTCGTTATTATAAATGCTAGTGTTTAGAAGATGAACAGCGCAATCCTGTGTAACTTTGCACCGGTGTAACAGTAAATGCACCGGTGTAAGTGCACTTACACCGGTGCGTCTGCAGTTATACTGGTGCATCTACTGTTACACTGGTGCAAGGTTACACAGGATTGCACTGCCAATGTCCACTTGAACAACTTTGCAATTAAAGAACCATTGTTGCACACTTTATGCTTTTATTTGCTTCCTGATTAACACTGACAAAAGTTAAAAGACACTATGCTCTAGTTGTCCTTATATATTCATGGTCTCAAGCCAGCAATATGCACTAAGCTTCCTCACTCACCAGGGCTTTTTGTTGCAAGTAGGAATGCCTTTGCACAGTGGCGTTGCTGGAGGGGAGCCAGGGGCGGGGCGATGAAGCGTTTCACGTCATCATTTTGCCCCCGCGTCAAGATGTTGCTCCTGGAAAGGCTCCATTTGGAGCCTTCCAGGAGTGAGGGAGAGCTAGTTTCCTGCCCTCCAGTGGCGTCACTGTGACGCGCGTCACCCCAGAGCGGGGGACGCGCGTCACCCCCCGACTCACCCCCCCGACTCACCCCCCCCCTACAGAAACTTACCTTTTCCGGCGCTCGTCACCCTCCGGGAGCCGGCCGGGAAGCGCTCCAAGGCCTTCTGAAAAGAAGAGGCCCTGGAGCGCTTGCGTTAAAACGTGAACTTTGAAGATTTTCGCGCATGCGCAAACCCTTTTCTGAGGGCAAGGGCCTGCCCTCTTGCCCTCAGGAGGGTCTGCGCATGCACGAAAATCTTCAAAGTTCGCGTTTTAACGCATGCGCTCCAGGGCCTTCTGAAAAGAAGAGGCCCAATGTGCTTGCGTTAAAACACGAACTTTGAAGATTTTCGCGCATGCGCAGACCCTCCTGAGGGCAAGAGGGCAGGCCCATGCCCTCAGAAAAGGGTTTGCGCATGCGCGAAAATCTTCAAAGTTCGCGTTTTAACGCAAGCGCTCCAGCGCCTCTTCTTTTCAGAAGGCCCTGGAGCGCCGGCCAGGCCGGACGCTCCCCGGCCTCGGAGCGTCCGGCCTCCGGAGGGTGACGTGCGCCGTCGCGGAGGTGAAGCGCGTCAGCCCTTGGCGCGCGTCACCCCCCGGCAGCCCGCCCCGCCCGCCATGCTACAGACGCCAGTGCTGCCCTCAAACACCCAACCGGCCTACGCAGCCACTGCCAGGGCTGGGAGAGGTGCTGCCACAGCTGCCACTCCCAAGTAGATCGCAGGCGGCACCCAGGGGCACAGCACCCTCCCCCGGCCCTGCAATAGCGACGCAACTGCCTTCGCAGGCATTCCTTGTGCACACAGCTCTATCCTGTTCATGAAAGTGAAACAGGAAGCCCACACATTTGAGTTTGTGTATAAATGTATGTTTGTGTTTGTGTATAAATGTATAAATGAGTCTGGAGAAGACTCTGATGCTGGGAAAAATTGAAGGCAAAAGGAGAAGGGGAAGGCAAAGGATGAGATGGTTAGACAGCATCACCGATGCAACGAACATGAAAATGAGCGAACTCAGGAAGATAGTGGAGGACAGGAAGGCCTGGCGGAATGTGGTTCATGGGATCACAAAGGGTCGGACATGACTTAACGACTGAACAACAACAACAATAATAAATGTATACACATTTACTCAGAAGTAAGTTCCATTATATACAATGGGACTTACTGACAGGTAAGTGTGTATAGGATCCAGTGGTGTAACTAGAGTGGAGCGGAGGCAAGTAGTTCTGCAAGACTCTGTTACACCGGAGTCAGCGGCCCCTCCCACTTGCTGTTGGAGCCATTCTGGCAGCAACAGCAACATGCAGGACACTCCCCTGTCGCTGCCGGAATGGCTCCAACAGCAAAGGGGAGGGGCCGCTGACTCCGGTGTAACAGAGTCTTGCAGAACTACTTGCCTCCGCTCCACTCTAGTTACACCACTGATAGGATCGCAGTCTTACTTGTGGTCACTTGACATCTAGGACACGGATGTTTGTTCATCATATTTTGCATAACATGCTAAGTGTGTTGAGGCATGGGGGAGAGGGAGAGGACATACAGTACAGGTTTGATATATAACCAGAAAACGTTTTTTTTAAAAAAGCATTAATTTTTTAAAAGTAAGGAAATTGTTGAATATATTTTCTTTTTTTACTTCCTTAGACTTTAATTTAAAACCAACACGATGGGATAGAATGTTATAGCTCATCAGTGTCAAATAATTTATCTTCAGTCCATAGTTGCACCTTTTTTTTTTGCTGTTTTAGTCACTAAAATAACTTCTTTTTATCATTCATGTCATGCTCGTATCTGATGTGAGATGTTTTGATTTGCTTTTAAGTATGAGCTTATCTAATTTTAACAGTCATTTCTAATTTAGTTTAATACTTGGGAGAATAATTAAGGTGAAAAGTGATCTCAATAAAAAAGGAAAACCCAAAGAGTATGAATCATTCTTATGAAGTTTGTTATGCAACTCTTGAACAATCATAATTTTAAAATATCAAAGAAGCAAAATATAAACTTATTTTAAAGAGCACGTGCCACAATTTAAACCCAGTTGGCGTAAACGTTTCACCCAAGTCTATGGGCATCCTCAGGTAAGAGAAGAAAAGAGCCAAACCAGCTGTGAAAGATTTTGGTGCCTCCAACAAATCCTATCCCCCCCCCCCCCCGGGCTTGGAAGCCAGACACGGGGCTGCTTGGATTTGCGTGGCCATTTAGAGGCTGCTGGGGCTTGACACGGGGTAAGGGGACTCAAGGAGGCCTCCAGCAGCCTCCAGCCTCTTGTGCTGGTTACAGCAGAGCCTGCATCCCAGCACAGGGCTTCAGATAGGATTGGGCTGTAAGACAATGTGAAAGTCTTTCACAGCTGATTAGGCTCTTTTCTTCTCTTACCTGAGGATGCCCATAGACTTGGGTGAAACGTTGTATTTGTAGCTTAGTGTTTTTTAAACAGTATGTTTTGTTTTTAGCTGGTTGTTTTTAACCTTTTAACTTGTTTTTAAAACATTAATAATTTCCTTCTGGAGACACACAGCTTTGAATCCCATGTATAAATCTTCGAACATGATGCCATTTTTGGAATCAGCACCTCAAACATACCGCAGAATAGGCTAACTTCAGAAGCACCAGAAAAAAAAAAAAATCTGTTGGGCTGTGTTATCAATTTTTTTCATCGTCTGTGTAAGTTAAAGTGTGTGCCTTCTCAAGTATGTATGTATTCTTATTAAATGGGCAGTGCATTCGTCCGTAACTTTGGAGCAGCGAGGTGCATGCTCTGCTGCTCCAAAGCATTGCAAACGTGTTAGAAAGCATCCTGTTTGCAGTGACTCTAGTGTAAGGGCCACTGGCACAGAGGCCAGCAGCCCTCACTCCACCACCTTCCAGACCCAGCACCCACCAGCAGAGGTAAGGTCTGCGCTGGTCGGTGCAGAGGTGGGGGAGGGGCAGGGATACGGAGGGAAGGGGGCCATTGACCGGGCTGGGCTGGGAGGGGGAGGGCGTATAGGCTGCATGCTCTGCCAATATCCTCGGCCCATTCCTTGGCCTGGCCGAACTTACTCCCCCACCCCGGATGTACGTCAGCTTCAGAGCCCCAGCTTCAGGAGGCCCATAAGGCCCTGGCCAGCTTGCACCTGGAGAAGGGGTCCCAAGGTGCTCCTAGGCTGCCCCGGGGCAGCCCGGGAACGGCATAGGATACAGCGGCCGGCCCTTTAAAGACAGGTGGCCCAATTCAAGCATGCAGGGGAGAGACGCAGCTAACCCTAACACAGCATTCTATTCATTGTTATATACATCTGTCATTCACATCAGGAACAAGCCAATGCTGCTCACACTGCACTAGGGACACCTAGTTTTTAAATACTCCGTGATCTCTTCTTCTCCACATATTCAAAGCACTCTTATTTGTAAACCATATTTTTAAACTTTCATTGAGCCTTTTCCCTTATAGTTAAAGCAAATGAAGCAGTTTAGCCTCCAGCCCCCTCACTCTGCTTAAAATGAAAGGTTATAATGACATTATCAACAAAGTAATGGTTGGAGTTAAAGGCTTGAAACCTTTCTCTCCCTTATTTTTCCTTGATTAAATCTCTCTGCCTTGCTGTGAGAATGGCTAACACTGCTATCGCAACCACACAGCACACAGAGATGTAAGTTTGTTGACCAAAGTTTAGTCCCTTATATATCATTACATGTCATAAATTAATAGTTAAGAGCATCCACTTGTTGCTGCTAGAATCTTGGCACAGTGTTACTTAAGGCTGCAATTCTATGCACATTTACTTTGGAGTAAGTCTCATGGGGTAAGTTCTAAGTAAACATGCATAAGATTGCATTGTCTGATTTATCCAGGATTTGGAGTAGGAAGTCTGCTTTTGTGAGCTCCTGGAGGCTACGTTGTCTTTGGGGCAAATGGATGGCCTACCTCTCTACATATACAGTACTTTCACAGTACCATGTCGTAATTAGAGCCAAATGAATTACTGTACTTATTTTTTCCAAGAAGAGCATTTGTAGTCATGATTCTTCTGTCCATAGTAATGGTTCTATGGAATTGATTCTCCAGGTAGAAAGGACCTCTCTCTCTCTCTCTCTCTCTCTCTCTCTCTCTCTCTCTCTCTCTCACACACACACACACACACACACACACACACACACACACACACACACACACACCCTCATACTGAGAGCCAGGGAGTAAAAAAAAAAAAAACCACCCTGAAAACATCAAAGTCCCAAAGAAATGTATTTTAAGTGTATTGTTCAATTAACTGAACCTGAATCCGAACTTAGAACCTCTTGGTTGCCTTGAACCTGACCTGGATCAGCTGCACCTGCCCACATTCCTTCTCCTAAAGGACTAGCACTCTGTCCCGGCTGGAGATCTGGTAAGCCTACATATGAACAATCTCATCTCGTAACTGAGTCGACATCCGCTCATGAACATAAATTACTACTAAGCTGATGTGGAGTGTTTACTGTGATGTGGTGAAGATTTCACTCCTACCTGTGTGAAGATCTAACTGCATGATTTGAGTTTATATAACTACTGATAACACAGGAGTGAACATTCATGGACAGAATCACTAAACTTAAAAGGGGCTAAGTCTGAAGTATATAAATAATGAGGAAAAATATACGTCCTTAGATAGGGTAATGAAAAGCAGATCATTGTCTTACAGTCCAAGCCCTGCGCTGGGATGCAGCGGCGCTGGGGCAGGCTCCACTGTTGCCAGCACAAGGCTGGAGGCTGCTGGAGGCCTCCTTGAGTCCCCTTACCCCGTGTCAAGCCCCAGCAGCCTCTAAATGGCCGCGCAAATCCGAGCAGCCCCGTGTCTGGCTTCCAAGCCCAGAAAGGGGGATAAGATTTGGTGGAGGCCTCCTCTGCCGAGCCTGCCCTCCTGCTGGGCCTGTTCCGGCCTCCTCCCCTTGCCCTGGAATGCCCCCACTCCCCCCATTTCGCCCTTCCCCTGCCTCGCCGCCACCCAAAATGGAGCTCACCTGTCTCCAGGGCGCTGCTCCGGCACTGGTGCTCCACACCAGCATGACTGGACTCCATGTCAGTGCGACATGCTTTACGGTGGAGGCCAGCATATGATTGGGCTGTAAATTAAGCAGTGCTTTCTCTTCGGGGCTAACATGATGGACTTAGCTTTGCAATGCAATATGGGATCATGAGAGAAGCAGAAGCATCTATAGCAGAAGCATATATAGCTAATTAAATAATTAAACCCTTTCAATAAGAAGTACATTAGGCATCTTTAACAGAAGAATAAGCAAAATATAATTTGAAAGTATGCAATTTCTTTTCTAATTCCTCCCCACCAAATATCAATTACATATTAGCTAAATCAAAGAAACACACATTGTATGATCCATTTTTCCCTGAGCTCTGATTAAGGAGGGGGGGGTCAGTCTGGGACTCAAACTGAGTCCCATTCTGAGCCCATTTTGTTCCCTTCCATGGTTTACCCTGACAGTGCAATCCTATCCAACTTACACCACTGGTGTAACCATGTTGGTGTAACCCAGGGGTGGCCAACCTTCCACCATTAGGGCTACTGTGTTCTTAAGAGTTGTGTAGAAGACAGAATCTTGGCAGCTGCAAGTGCTGATGGTGCTGCTAAAGCAGCTGCACCTGCTGAAATGCCTTCCCCTATGCAACCATTTAAAGGGCCAGCATTCATGTTGAAAGGTTGGCCACCACTGGTGTAACCAGTGGTGCAGCAAAAACGGGAGGCCCCAGAATGGAAAGGAGATACAAATCCCCTCCAAAGGGGGATTCAGAGGGGATTTAAATCTCCCTTCCCCTCCCACCCTGCCCTCCCCCACTGGTTACGCCGGTGGTGTATGTTGGATACGATTGCGCTGTTAGGCAAGTTCAAGGCACGTTCTGGAAACCCATGTATGCACCCAGCTATCCCTTTCCTCCATTGTGTGAGTAACTCACAGGTTGGGCTTGAGGAAGTGAGCGCTGGCGTATACTGTTCATCTGGGTTGTTGTAAAACAATCAATTTAAATAGTTTGGTAAAAATGACTTCATGACATCAAAGATGTTTGTTTTACTCTATCTTTGAACAAATATAGGTATTCAGCACCATTGATTTCTGTTTATATTTTGCTTAACTTAATTATCTCTCAGCCTGGTTGAACTAATTGTTTCAGGTGGGTTGCATTCTAGTCACCTCGGCTCCCATGGAGTAAATGGCTATGACCGTTTTGTATGTCACAAATCATAAAATTAGAGAACCTGACTCACCATGGAAACACAAAGCTCTTGAACTAATCCATCAACCTTCAAAATACAGAAGCTGGATCCCAAATAATAGGATGGCTGCACTCAGAAATAACAGTGGAGATAACAGGATCAAACTACAGCAGGCAAACGTTGACAGTGGGTTATTCTGTGTGTCACAGAAACAAAATGGAAGATATTCTGGCATGGAATCAAATAACCTTTATTAAGCTCTGTTGACATTTCAGAATAAATATTTTTGCTAAGGGCACACAAGCAGAAGTTGACCTGGGGGCTCTGATACACCAGCTGCTGTGCATACAAACCCTGTACACCGGACATGGTGCATGTGTAGGCTTACCAGATCTCCAACCGGGACAGAGTGCTAGACCTTTAAGAGAAGGAATGTGGGCAGGTGTAGCTTGTTAAACCTTAGAGCACAATCCTAGGCATGTCTACTCAGAAGCAAGCCTCATTGTGTTCAGTGGGGCTTGCTTCTGAGTGGACATGCCTAGGATTGTGCTCTAAGGTTTAACAAGCTACACCTGCCCACATTCCTTCTCCTAAAGGTCTAGCATTCTGTCCCGGTTGGAGATCTGGTAAGCCTATGCATGTGTCCAGCATGCACTGAACTGGACTGAACTCTAAATGATGGGGGGGGGGGGAATTAAGGATCAGCCCAGGGATTGATTGCAGCACAGTACCTTCTTTGTTTGGGTACTGCTTCCTACACTCCTCCTGGATTTATACTAAACTTACACCTGAACATGTAGGAAGGTTCCATGTGGCAGTGCCTTAAAATGCACTCAGGTCTGAAGAAAAGCTGCTAAAAGCTGTTACTACGATCATCTCCTGGTTTTAGAAGTAGGTTTTCTCAGGTGCAAGGGAGTGGCAACAGAATACAGGTATCTTGTTGTCTTGTGTGCTCCTTGAGGCATCTGGTGGAGCCACTGTGAGACACAGGAAACTGGACTAGATGGGCCTTTGACCTGATCCAGCAGGGCTCTTCTTATGTTCATATATCTCTTGCCCTCTTCTGTCATTAGGAGCATCCTCTCAAAAGTCTTTCATTTTGCAGAACTCTACATGGTCTTCCCACCTTGAACTGGCATAGTTTGTTTTCGTATACCCTCAATCACCTCATCTCCACAATGATTGCAGAACAGATGCTATTTTGATACATTAGTGATACCCTTCACCTCATGAAATGCTCAAGAGGCATCTTTGGGAAGACTGCCTTGTGAAGCTTTTGCATAATGAAAAAGAATTATCTCCCTAGGGACCATTCTCTGTACCACCTCCACCTTGTTGATTGATGCAGGGCAGCCGTTGTAGAGCTTCTTGTCAAATTTCTGATTTGTCAGGAGTGACCGCCCCCCCTCTCTCTCCCCCTCCCTCTCTCTCTCTCTCTCACACACACACACACTTGCATGACAATACAAACAATTGCCTTTGAT
This sequence comes from Plestiodon gilberti rubricaudatus, assembly GCA_026170595.1. NCBI lineage: Eukaryota > Metazoa > Chordata > Lepidosauria > Squamata > Scincidae > Plestiodon > Plestiodon gilberti. The sequence goes on along the minus strand of JANXHW010000004.1, from coordinate 54,603,904 downwards.
TCCATAAGGATATTTCTTGAGGATATAAGCACAGAATATCTGTGGAGTGAGTACCTGCCTTCTCCTTTCCTGCTGGTTGTTCCCATAGGTACATTTATAGTGAGTACATCCTCCATGCATAAATTATGGTTACAACTCGTCCTTCTTTAATGATAGCTCGATTTGTTCCAACTCAAGGGAGTTGCACGTTTGGTAAGGAAGGAACATCTGAAGCACTGGCTTTCTTTCCCATGCAGTAGAAGAAGATGCTCGTGACATTTAACACTGCAAAGTTAAATGTTACTTTCTGGGCATACTGTTCATATTCTTTTTCTCTGCATGGAAGTCTCATCAGAGGATGCGGTTTCCTAATTTATAACATTTTCTTCTTGCTAAGTGCCTACATGTTTATTGTAAATGGATACCATTAGCATGGTGTACCAACTGTGGAAATAACTGAAAATTGATGAAACATCTATGGAAATAAAATTGCTTTTATTTTTGTGTGCAATCTCTGCTGGTGGAAACTGGCACTGCTCAGACTCCCGTGAATCATCCTGTTACTTCTATGGCTATGAAAGTGGTGCTTTTGTACCTATGAATGTGAGGTGCCAATACATCCGTGAGAGTCTGACTTTTTTAATGCCAATTTCCAAGTGATGGGGAAGAGAAACTTAAAGAATATGATCATCAAGAGTGAGATGAAAATAGCTGCAAGTCTAAGTTCCAGCATTCTTGAAAATTTTCGAATTTGAATCCTATGGTAATATCTGAATTACAGAATTTGATCATATGAGTTTGAAAGTAGGTATAAGTATCAAGAGACACCATTCCACAAGAGGCAAATAAGTAACTGCGAGAACAAACATATTGAAATAGCATGATGAGTCATCCAGTGGGAATAAAGATCTCCAGAAATACTTGCAGTGACAGGCAATAAAATTTCATTAAGTTCCAACAAGCCATTGATAGCAGTGATGTGCTACAACCTAGTCATGCATTCCTAAGAAACAAGCACTCTCTCAAGTTAGTTTGGCAGTCCATCAAACATGGCTGGAGGTCCAGGTTCAAAGAACATTCTTACATTTGCCAGCTGTATACTATGGCTATAATGATAGTATGGATTAGATTTGGCAAGAGAATACATAATTATATATGCACCATGGCATGTATAATGAATATGTGGGTGCTCTCTGGATTACACTCCTTTCATGACCTCTGTACCATATCACCTGGAGTCCTCAATTGTGCAGAGGAGCTGTATATGCATAGTGCCCCTTGTAGTACCTTCCCTTGATAGGGTGTTGGACATGAGTGGGATGAGCTAGGGCTGACAAAGGAAACTGTATTGGCACCCCAAGCCTGTCTACCACCTCTCCCCACCTCTCCCCAGTCCTGACATGCCTAGCCTGACATCCTCCAGAGAGGAAGGCCAATTTACATTCCTATAGTGTCTATAAACCTTCAGTGTCTGGGGACTGGAGAGTTTGGCTTGAACCCAGGTGATGGTAGCCTACTTTGTGTTAATTTGCCGAAGAACTGCACCACGGACTCTTTGGCTTGCCAGAGCAGCTCAAGAGCCCCTGTTGCTAGAGAACCATAATATCATTCGTTCCTTTCTTGAATTTCCCTGGCTTCGCCTGAGCCAAGCTAGAAAATACCCAAACCTATAGCAGGGGATTCTGCCTCTCCAGAGAGGGCAAGCCCCCGCTATACCATAACACCTTGGACCTGCCCCGGCCCCACCACCTCCGTTTCTCCCCCTCCCTGCCCAGTTTTCCCCCCTCTCTGCCCCTTCACCCCCTCCCACCAGAATAAAATGGCTATTTTTTATGTCTTTTATTTTTTATTTTTTTATTTTTTATGTGAGGCTCCATCATTCCTTGCTTCTTGGCCACTCAAATCCAGTAGTGAACAGAGTGAGACCATGTGACAGACAGACAGAGCTTCCAGTGTCCCATGAGAAGCTTGGCACTTGGCAATCCCAAGGAGACAAGTCGCTTCTAAAAATGCTTTAAACTTGTTATATCACTTTTGCGGCTATAAAAATAACTTTAATCAAAACAACGTTTACATTGACAGTCAAAGACATCCATTTAGAATTGTGCCCATCTAATCTTTTTTTAAAAGCAAACAATTAAAAAACAAATCTTTCACTTACACATCATCGCATACTTTGCCAAGAGCATCGTGTTTTCCATTGTGTACTAGCATCACATGCAATAATACAATATTTCTTTTACAATTGTCACTTGATTTGTCTCAGATGATAATCAAAAGAGTCAGAAGGACTTCATATGGTAACATGAGCTGCACTGAAGGGAGACACTAGACAGCATTATAATCAATATTGTATTAAAGATTACATCAAAAAAGTAAACGTGTGAAAGTACCTCCTGGGATAAATGAAGCTTACTGGTGCCATCTTGTTGCTGCATAATGGCTCCAGCACAAATAATTTGCCCCAGATGGGGGTGGCTAAATATGGCTTTTCTTTTGTAAGGATAAATACACAATGAGCATTGTGAAATACTTTGCAAATTGCAAGAGCCATGTAAATGATGGATAGTTGTAGCAGAACATGCTCCTTGTCACATTTTTCATTTAAGTCAGCACAGAGTAACAAGGCCTGCATGAGAGCTGCTTGCCAGTATAACCTCCCATTGCCAGCAACTACAGAACTTCCGGCAAGGCAGTTAACCCATCACCATTTGTGCTACGTCTACTACAACATACAAGTCAAACAGTAAGGTAGCAAGTGCCCTTTTAGACCTTTAAACTTTGCAGAGGCAGACTGCTATAGTTTTGCTTTCCAGCTGTAGAAAGTATGTAGGATTATATTATAGCCCAAATAACATAAATCAGTATTAAAGATCATTGAAAGTGATGGGCAGCCCAATCCTGTGTAAGGATCAGGCGGGCGGCCCAGGCCACCCACCGTAACCTGAGCACTGCCATGGGCAGGCTCTTGTGCGGCAGAAAGTTTATTTATTTATTTATTTATTTAAATAATTTATATCCCGCCTTTCTCCCAGCAAGGGCACTCAAGGCGGCTTACAATAAAACATTAAAATACATATATACATTAAAATAATTAAAAACAAATAATTAAAACAAACAACCCCAGTGGGTCACCTATATTTACATTTGTTAAAAAGCCAGCCCACCCTGTCAGACATCGAATGCTAACTTAAATAAAAACCTCTTAAGGCCCCACCGAAAGGTCTCTAGGGAGCCGTTCTTAATTCCAGGGGGAGGGAATTCCATAATTGGGGCACCACTGCCGAGAAGGCCCTATTCCGTGCCGCCATCCCCCTCACCTCCGTCAATTGCGGCATGGTTAACAGGGCCCCCCCAATGACCTCAGAGTGCGGGTTAGATTGTAGGGAAGGAGGTGGTCCCTCAAATACCCTGGACCTGAGCTGTATAGGGCTTTAAAAGTCAAAACTAGCACTTTGAATTGTGCCCGGAAATGAACCAGCAGCCAGTGTAGCCGCCGAAGCAACGGTCTGACTGAGTCGAACCGACAGGCCCCGGCAACCACCCGGTCTGCCACGTTCTGCACTAGTTGCAGTTTCCGAACAGTCTTCAAAGGCAGCCCCACGTAGAGCGCATTGCAGTAATCTAATCTAGATGTCACTAGGGCATGGGTCACTGTGGCCAGGTCTGTGCGATCCAAGTATGGTCGCAGCTGGTGCACCAGCCGAAGCTGGGCAAAAGCCCAAAATGCGCAGGGACTCTCCTGTGCGTTGCTTTCTCTCCGCTGACAGGCTCCTACGACGAGGGGGCAGGGCGCCTCGTACCGGAGAGTAACGGTGGGGCGGAAAGCTGCAGAACTTAGGTTTCCACCCCACCTCGAGCAACGCCAGTGGGCAGAACACTCGTTCTGCTGGCTGTGACTTCTGCAGGATTGCGCAAACAGACAGTAGCATAGCCAAGCGTGTGTGTGTGGGGGGGGGGGGTGCGCGCGCATGCGCGCGCGCTGTGTCCCGGGTGACAGCTGTAGTCTCCTCATGAGGATGAGACACGGCGGCAGTTTTTCACTCCACAGCTGCTTTTTTGCAGCTGGAGTGGCTGCGTTTGCAGCTGTGGAGCATTTTTGAGCTGTTTTCAGTGCTTCTTGGGGGGGGGGGGCACTTGCCCAGGCTCCTAGAAGGCTTCAAATGAAGACTAAGCAGGGCTAAGACGTGAAACGTCTTATCACCCTGCCCCCCGGGACGCGCTAGCATATGACATGGAAGTAAAACTACATTGAGATTAATGGGGAGTCACTTCCCCTGTTTCTGGGACAAACAGCAGAATTCCTGTTTCTAGGGCAATACAAATTTCCCTATGCACTTCCCATGCATTGATTTGCAGAAACTGATTTGTGGACCAGAAGATCAGGTGCAGATGTGCACTGGACAACTAAGAACTAAGTTGCAGCCAATATGTAATTCACATTACGGATTCTGGTTCCCTACTTCTGTGCAAGAAGTCAGCACAGAAAAGTAAAAACAAAAACAAGTATTTTATTCATCATTGTATAAATATAACACTTTATGAATTTCTTTTATATTTTATTTTATTTGGAGCTTTTGCAGAGAGTTGAGTAGAAATTCCTTATCATCACAATGAGTCATAGTTTAGGATAGCTGTCAGCTTTGATTATAATGTAGAAAGAAGACCACCACTGTCTGCATTTCCTGGATATTTATAACTGAGTAAAGAGAAGATGGGGAACTATCGCAGCCTTGCGCATGGATTTCAGTGAGTGAAATAAAGATTTTTGCATTAGCACACAACTTGTGGGATACAACTTGTGGGATACTTGTGGGAAAACATAATAATTGCCTTGAACTGTACGCTCCCAGGCCTTGAAATCTGTACTCCAAGAACATCAGCGTACGTGCATTATTTTATTTTTTATCATCCAGGTACATTGTCAAATAGAAACAGTAGTGCTCAGCAGGCTGTGTCGTCAGTGCCAGCTTCTCTCATGCCAATACATTATGCTGACACATTTAGTGTGCCAGCTCATCTCTTTTGCCTTATGCCATCCTGTCTCCCAGGCTGATATATCTTTTGTGCCATGGAACCATATGCCAGTTTCTCCTTTTGTCAGGGAGTTGCATCTCCTCTATCTAAAAATCTGAATTCCCCAATCCAGAGGCACACATCAGTATAATCTATCAGTATTTACCAGCTAGGGAACAGATAGCTCAGTCAGTAGAGCATCAGACTTTTAATCTAAGGGTCTAGGGTTCAAGTCCCTGTTTAGGCAGAATGATTTAGAGCCGCGGTGGCTTAGTGGTTAAGACGCTGAACTGCAGACCGGAAGGTACGCAGAACAGCAGTTCGAGAGCCGCGTGATTGTGTGAGCTACAGACTTCGGCTCCAGCTCCTGCCAATCTAGCAGTTCGAAATTTCAAGTAGATTAAAAGGTACCGCCTTGGCGGGAAGGTAATGGTGTTCCGCACGCTTTGGCGTTGAGTCATGCCAGTCACATGACCACAGAAGCATCTTTTAGACATCACTGACTCTTTGGCTTTGAAACGGAGATGAGCACCGCCCCTAGAGTTGGTAACGACTGGTTTTCAAGCAAGGGAACCTTTACCTTTACCTTTTAAGGGGACAGATAGTTCGCTTGTTAGCATTAAGAGTGTTGGTCACCTGTTTCAAAGGAAAGGACCACCACACCACAAGGTGAATGGTGCTGTCAAAACTGGTAACACGATTCGGTACTATAAGTGGGGCTTTCTGTTCAGTATTGAGAACTTCTTGCCTAATCCCAGGTGTTAGAGGCAAACAGGTCGCACTAGAAACCCCATACTCAGCACTCATTTGCTTGCATGGATCCTGGTCCAGGAGGTAAACTGGTTTCTGTGTTCATATCACCCCACAAGATGAGCGAAACTGCCTTTGTCTTGTTATGCAAATAACAAAATGGGTTGTGGATTTGTTGGTATTATATTTTAACATATTTTAAGTTTAACTTTAAAAGTGTATACTGATGTTTTTCTAAAGAGGAAGAAAAGATGGGATACAAGTTCTGTTTAGGGAAACAAATAAAACCCTTAACCTCTTAAGGTATTGCAACAACTGCAGTCTACTACACAGATTCATATCAATCCCCATTTAATTTCTCTGCCGATTGCTCCAGAATTTCCAATTACTTTTTTGCACATCTATGCACTGCAAGGTTAAATTGCTGCTTTGATTGAAATGCTGTACCGCAATTTCCAACACGAATGTCTCAGCATTCTTCTAAGTTAATGTAGACATACACTGTACAACTTACTATTTAGGGAGGACTAACTTCTAGCATACACACCATATGTCTCAAGTTAGCATTTCACAGAGCATATTCATTACCCAAATTGCCTTGCATAGACATTCTTAAGGGCAATCAAAACTAAATGATGGCATAAGAATTCATTGTAGTTATTCCCTAAACTACTCAAATTAGTAGTTCTGTGGGAATATTCGCAAATTGTGCCATGCCAGGCTGAAATTTCAGGCTTACTCTGAAATTCTGATGTCTTCTCCGTGTGTTGCTGTTTTTTTTTTATTGTTCAGCAGCAAAGCCTGTGTTCAGTGGCATTTATTTGAAGTCAACTCAGACTTCTGATCCCAGCACAGAAGCTTCGAAACAAACATTCCAGTTATCCTCTGCCTTTGTTGGTTATTAAGAAGAGACTCCATAGTAGAAGAAATGCCTGCTGAAGTCTGCAGAAGGGATGACAATTAGACAGGAAGGTCATAAACATGACAATTACAGATCTGGTGTGGGCCTTGAGATCATTTAAGGCCAACTCTTTTTGCTGCACATTTATGCACATAAACGTTTTCTACAGATTAAAATATCATTCAGTTCCTAGTGCACTGTAACCAAAGAAAACGGAAGACAAGTTGTATCCTTCCAGAGAAATGTGCAAGCAAAGGAAGAAATAGTAAAACTATCTGAATGCTAATGGAATCCTACTAGGGTTGCCAATTCTAACTGAAGTTATTCCTGGATTATTTTTTCTAACATAATGCCATCTAGCCAAATAAGCCCTTTTAAAATACAGTATACAAGATTGCATTCAGTAGTCTCCTGAAGCTCGATGCTGATTCCTGGAGACACTAGGCCAGTTTGCTGCCTGAAGCACTAAATACCAAAGAGCACAAGACTAGCCCTAGTGCTTGAGACAGCATAAGAAATGCCAGGCAGTAGGTGGAATTGGGCAACCCTGACAATCTACCACCTAGGCAATCACCTCAGTGATGGTCCAATCCTATTGAGGATTGGGCTGTCAAGCAGAGGCCATTACGATAGTGGAAGCGGCTTCCGTTGTTGTAAAATGGCCACCGATGGAGCGTGCTGATGGAGCTCCATCATTGGCCACTTTGCGCATGCTGCTGCAAGGTGCAGCAGTGCTGCAACTCCGTCACTGGACTCCGCCATGCCCACTGCACCAGGTGGGAGTGGGGTGGGGGCAACAGTTGGGACAGGGAGTGGTTGGGGAGGGAGTGCAAGAAGATGGTGGGAGGGGCGGATCTGGCGGCAATGGTGTGCTACTATACCCTGTTTTCAGGGTCCCCCTGCCCCTTTCTTCTCCTTGGAGGGTAAGGGGAAATAATTTCCCCTCCCAAGCCTCCTGATCCACAACCTCCTGCTGGATACAGCGTGCACATTTTTGGTGTGGCTGCATCAGTAGAGGGGAGGGTTAGGATTGGGCTCTGCGCCTCATGGATGGGGCAGCCCTGACAAATATGTTTTGACAGAGAAAACAGGGTGGATCAGGTTGGAACGGGGGGAGGACCAAGGGCATGTCAGAGGCAGGAGGTGTGACACCCAGTGTGGGTGACTTGCGCCAGATACTATCCCATCTGGAGCGAGTGACGCCCCCTTTGACTCCTCAGATTTGGGCCAGCTAAGAAGTGGCACAGGTCTGAGGAGACCCATTGGGAGTCAAGGGGCTTATGGAGGGGTAAGGGAAAATGTTTTCTGTTTCCCATCCCAAGTCTCCTTATTGACATCCCCTGCCATAACACGCAGCATAGTCTGTTTCAGTGCAGCTGCATGCTATGGCAGGGAAAAGCATAGGATTGGGCCCTTAATTTAACTTGTATCACTTTGTACTTTAGAGAATCTCTGACAAACATGTTCTAAACGTTAGAATCTAAATAGAGAATCTCTGACAAACATGTTCTAAATGTTAGAATCTAAATAGTCGAAGTAAACCGGGGGTTGCCTTTTGTTCCTGGAAGTTATGTTGTTATTGTTGTTAATTTTTAAGCATTCTCTGTAACTCAAAAATGAGTTGATTCTTCCAATCCACACAGCGCCAGTCGCCCGTGGATTGTCCTTGCCCAGCGTCACCATCACAAAGGACTTAGAGGGCTTGGCCCTCATTGGTCTGGGCTAGCAAGGGGGCGGAGCGTTGCCAGCACTCAGCTGGAGAGCAGCGCCCTCCCAGCAGTCAATTCTATTTCTGAGGAATTATATTTTCTAATAGAACTATTTTATAACCTCTCTGTGAACTGATAATGTTTTCATTATAGTTGAAGAAAGAGATTATTGAAATAGCTTTAGTAAGGCTTAGCATAATATTGCTCACAAGCTGTGAATCACAGAAAGGGTGACAAAAAACCCCCTGAAAAATCACTGTCATTCACTTTTGTAGTTCAAGTGATAATTGTGGGGACCATGAATTTATTTTGCCACAGAGTCTAGCTGAAAAAGAAATACCATATTTCTTCCATTCTAAGGCGCCATCAATTCTAAGGCGCACCTTTAATTTCGTTATTACCAGCAGGGGAAAAAAATCCCCCCAGGATTTATGTGCAAATTGTACCCGCCCAACTTACAAATGGTACCCCTTCTTGCTTATTACCAAGGCTTGTGGGGGCTTTGGGGAGGCCTGCGTGACCCTCTGCAGGCCTCCCCGATCTCCAGTTTGGTGAAAAACAGCATTTTTCGGCCATTTCCGGTTTTCCCAAAAACTGGAAGTTCCCGAAAATAGCCGTGTTTTTTTGCCGAACTGAACATCAGGGAGGCCTGTGCGACCCTCTGCAGGCCTCCCCCATCAGTTCGGCGAAAAACAGCTATTTTCAGGCACTTCCGGTTTTCGCGGAAACCGGAAATGGCCGAAGATCGGGGAGGCCTGCAGAGGGTCGCGCAGGCCTCCCTGAAGCCCCCACAAGCCCTGGTAAGTAAGGAGGTGGAGTTTTGGGGGTGCAATTTGCACACCTTCAATTCTAAGATGCACACACTTTTTTGATTTGCTAAATTTGGAAAAAAACGTGCATCTTAGAATTGAAGAAATACGGTATATTGGAGCATATCTGCATGCCTGAAATTTTCTTCTTACCACTTGTTTTACAGCCCAATCCTGTAGGACTTCTCCGCTTCCAGAACTAGCATTCTGGCAGCAGATCCTGCCTTATGGCAATTGGAAAAAAAATGCTCCAGCAGTGCGCGAAGCCATGTGCTGCCGGAAAACTGGTGGAGAGACAGGAGCAGCCCTGTACATGACTGAGGATCAGGGAAGGTAGGTAGGTCAGTGGGGGAGGGAGAATGGGGTGGGGAGAGGACCGAACAGGGCAGAACAGGGGGCATGATGGAAGCGCTAGGGGTTGGCACTTAGATTGGGTGACTTGCACCCTTCTGATAGCAGCCGGCACACCCCTTTTGCCTCCTTGGACTTGTGCCAACTAAAGAGTTGGCGCAGGTCCAAGGTGACCCATAGGAGACCGTGGCGCAGTGGAGTAGCATAAGTAGAACTTTGCCTGACTTCCCTCTCCCATCGCATCATGACATACACAGAACATATGCCTGCAGGATACAGCGCAAGCCTCCTTGGCGCAGCTGCATCGTCCGGGGGGGGGGGGGGAATAGGATTGGGCTGTTAATCTCTTACCTCTTACATGTTAAATAGCTTTAACTATTTTTGCAAACAGTAGCTCTAAAATAGCAAACACTTATATGCACACTGAATAATGAAAAAAGCAAAACAAAATTTTGAATCCTAGACCCTTGCAGGAACTCAGAATTCATTAATTTCAACCTCTTACCCTTAAGGGCTTTGGTAACATAATTTACCCAATTATTCATGAATGTATCCAGTTGGGCAATGGAACAAATAAGATTTTTTTTCCCCAGGGAAGCTGCTGTGAAATTTCATCTCTCAATAATGACAAAATTCATTTGATCTCCTGTCTGCATCTATTAATGGACCTCTTAAATTTAAAGCCATTTCTTAAAGTTGTAAAATAAAAAATAACTTTCCTTACAACTACGGCAGAGGTTCCCAAACTCCTGGGAAGGCCCTACGCTGCTCTAAGTAGCAGCGGGGCCTTCCCAGGGGTCGCGATGACGCGCCCGGGATCGCACCGCCGCCGTGCCCGGGATCGCCCTTTTTACCTTCATTGGTGGGCAGTGGGTGTCCCTCGGGGGTGCAGGGAGCCTTCGGACCCCTCCGCAGGCCTCCCCAAGCATCGGAGCAGCGCTCCGACGCGATCGCAACTCACTTCCGGTTTTACGCGAAACCGGAAGTGAGATGCAATCGCTTGGGGAGGCCTGCGGAGGGGTCCACAGGCTCCCCGCACCCCCCGAGGGACACCCACTGCCCACCAATGAAGGTAAAAAGGGTGATCCCGGGCGCAGCGGTGGCAGCGGCAGCGCGATCTCGGGCGCGCAGTCGTCGTCACCGCGGGTTGCCATGCCCCTTAAGGGCATAGCAACCCTTTGTTCCCGGCTGGGGCGTCGCGACGCCCCAGTTAGGGAACCACTGAACTACGATGTTAATCTTACCAGTGGATTTCTACCATTCAAATATATTTCCTCTGAGCAACATTGTTATGTGTATATTTATGAAATGCAAAGTTAAACAGGCCAAAGACTTCCCGTGCTTTCTTATAACATAGAATTATTTCAAGAAATGATTTTTACTTACTTCCCATTTGCTCTCGGGTCACTCCCCACCATAGTATGCAGCACATGCATTTTTGGCACAGCTGCATTGGTGCTGGTAGCAGGGGGATATGTAGTGAAGTAGAATTGGAAGCAGGGGATAGGAGTGGGCTGTTAGTATCTTGATCACCTTGCAAGAGGATGTCTCCTACAAAAGAGACAAATGACAAATTTTTGGATAGATTTTGTATAATACCACTGAATAACACAATGGCTCACCTCGAACACTATGCCCAGCTGTAACAAATTTCAAGCAGTGGAATATATAAAGAGAAATGGTCAATTAGATTTTCCATTTTACTTACCTCCACATAAGCCCTGGTGCTGCCTATTTTGGTGGCATATGTCCAAGGAAGGAAAAGGGGCAGGGATGTTTACAAAAGAGGGGATAAGATCTGGCTTGAACCATTGCCACCAGATCCACCCTCCTGACTTCACCCCATGTCAAGGCTCCTCCTCCCCCTCGCCACCCTGAAACACCCCCATTCCTCCCAGTGCCTGCCCCACTGCCAACTCACTGGTGCTGGCAAATGATGCCTCTCCGCTCACCTGCGTGCACGGCCGCCAGCTACTGCACTGGCGGCCTCGTTGCGCTTGCTGGCAGAATGTCACCTCTGCTATATATGACCTAATTGGCATTAACTCAATGTCAGCCTCTGTTCATTTAGTTTGGGTTATCCAATTTATCTAGAAAACTATTTCTGTCATAAATTTTAGATTACAGCTAAATTAAATTTTTGATTACAGATAAGCACTTGAACAATTCGTTGTCCCTACCCAAAAGGAAATGACTGTTTGCAGGTTTCACAGTAAATGCTTTCAGTATTTTAACTGTTTCATAATGAGTTTTTTTTCAACTTGTGAAACAATTTAATGATGGTTTCTCCTGCAAGAGGAAAGTTTCAACCGCTCTGAAACTGTTGTTGCTTTTAACCTAAAGAAGAAGATTTTGTTTGTTCTTACACAGCTCCCACTTCAGGTTTTGCAAATTCCTTCATATTCAATTCCAATTGTATGCATGCTGTTCTTAAATTATCTGTTCAGGATAGAACCATGACATTGACTCACAGTGCAATCCTGTGTAACCTTGCACTGGTGTAACAGCAGATGCACTGGTGTAACGGCAGATGCACCGGTGTAAGTGCACTTACTCCGGTGCGTCTACTGTTACACCGGTGCAAGATTACACAGGATTGTGCTGTCAGTTACATATGGGTCATTGTGATAATGTAAGCCAGTAGGAGTATATGCCTGGTTTCATATGCAGAGCTGAAATCTGAATCACACTCCCTGGTAAGAACATAAGGACGTTAAGCAAGAAATGGCAGATAAATCTTTATTAGATTAATATCATTAAAATTTGACACTTCTGGAATTTTTCTAAAAATGTTCCCATCCTCAGAAATACCAGTGTTTTTTTTTCATTAAAAAAACCAAAATCAATATAACTAAAGCATACCAAAGGTTTCTTTCTCTCTTTCTATTTTACTGAAACCCTACCAAGAGCTTGAAAGGAGTGCTCAATGTCACAGTGTATAAATAGAAATGTCTGAGGAGGTAACAGACTTTGCCTTTCTCGCTGCAGAGTTAATAAGGACCCCAAGTTACTTCTGATGCTTCCTAAGGGCATCCTCTGAAATTGTTCCTGGCATTACAGCTTGTGGTCCACCAAACGTCAGTACGTGCATCATTGCCAAACCTGGCACCAAAGCAATGCAATCTCTATTCCAAATAAAGCAGCAGAGTTTTCTGCCAGTAATCAAAGAATGTGCCTGTTCTGATCTCCAAAGCACCAGAAAAATGCCACTTGCTGCATAAGTGCATAATTGTTGGTCCTGTTACCTTTGTATACTTAGATGCCTTTATCACCCAAAATAATGCCAGTTTTCTACAGATCAATTGCTCTCCATCCTTGCTTTCCTTCAGGAATACATAAGCAAGCCATAGGAAATATTTATAAGATGCTTGCAGAGGTTTACAGAATGATCACCATTAGGGGGGAATAGGAATTACAAGTTAGCATCTCTTTTGAAAAACCTAAACATCACCAAGCTCATAAAGCTGATGCTTAGCTTCCTCCGTCCCCACCAAAGGTAGAATGTCACATATCTTTTAACCAGAGCCCAGAGCTTTAATATGCAGTGGATCCTTCAAGTGACTGAGGCTGAAATTTTGCATACATTCAGGTTCCTTACAGCCCGGTCCTGCCCAACATTAGAGGGTGTCGTAAACGTAAATGTGCCACTGGAAGTAAGCGGCGCCAGAGCGGAGGCCGGCACCACTTACTCCGCCGCCCTTCAGTTGCCTGCTGCTTACAGCGCTGAAGCTGGCTGAGTGCTAGAGAGGCTCAGTCGAAGAAGTAGGAACTGGAGCATGCTGCTGCTTATAGCATTTGTTTCAAGGAAGACACAACCACTTTCTAAGGTAAAATAATGGCTGCTGGGTCGCTGGGGGCCGCTGGGGGTCTCCCGCTATTTGCAGATAAGTGAATAAATGGATAGCGGATCCACAGATACAGGGGGCTTCCTGTATAGCTATTTCAAAGCAGTAGAAATATCCTTTAATTGTGAGAATATTCACCTATTCAGTGTCATTGTTTCTCATAGTTGCTGTTGCTTCAAAGCCTTTTCTGTTTTTTTCTTTCTTATTTTGGCCTTGTTACTGATTTTTTCTTTCATTCCTGGATTAGTTTTATGGGTGATCCTAACCTAACATGGATCACATAGTGAACACATAGTAGTATGATCTTCACATAGACCAGTGTTCTTCAAAGTACAGTAAGGCCCCGGTATCCATGGGGGATAGGTTCCTGGCCTCCCCGCAGATACCAGAAACTGTGGATAAGGGGGAACGTGTTCCCCTGTGCCCCCCGCACCCCTGCGATCCCCCCCTGGCCATTACTAGTAAAGAAGTCTCTCTAGGACCAGTTTTAATAGAAAATATGGGTGAATATACCAACTACTCAAGGTTTAATGTATTTTACTAGAGGAGATATTTTCATGACAATATGGTTCACTGATTCCCTGATTATAAGCATTATAGTCAACTTCTTCAACAGAAAAAGTAATTTGGCTTTTTTAATCTTCTGAGCCATGAGTCAAAGTAGTGGTAGCTTGTTACAACAGCCACCAAAAATCTAGCAATAAGCGGCTTTGAGCTCTCACATAATTGTCATGTAAGATTCTTTAGTTAAAATGATTCATCAGCAGTCTGGTTTCAGCACTGAGAAGAACATTTCACGAATGGCCCTACCAACTGCTTGTAGAAACCCAGAATATAACCATGTGGGTTCACATATAAACAGAGCAACATATGTCAAATGCCAAAATGATTTGAAAGCTAGAAGAAAAATGGCATTTTATGATCCAGAGGAGCAGGACTGGCCCTAGCATTAAGCAAGGTGAAGCTAGCTGCTTCAGGCAGCACATTGTGGGCTAATTATCTGGGCTAATTATTAGCACAGCTGGCCATTGGCCTTCCCATCATTCCCTCTGCAGAAATAGGAAGGCAAAGTGGCACCACTCTGCTTTTCCCTTGTCTTCCTTTTCTATTAAAGGTAAAGGTAAAGGTATCCCCTGACAATTAAGTCCAGTCGTGTCCGACTCTAGGGTGTGGTGCTCATCTCCATTTTAAAGCCGAAGAGCCAGCGTTGTCCGAAGACGCCTCCATGGTCATGTGGCCGGCATGACTCTCCTTGCCGCAGCGCGTAGCATGCAGCTGGAACGCGGAGCACTGTTTACCTTCCCGCAAGCGGTACCTATTTATCTACTCGCATTAACATGCTTTGGAACTGCTAGGTTGGCAGGAGCTGGCCAAGCAACGAGCGCTCACCCCGTCGCGGGGATCGAACTGCCGACCTTTCGATCAACAGCTTATGGTTCAGCGGTTTAACCCGCTGCGCCACCCGCTGGCCTCTCCTTTTCTATTAGGAAAGGACAAATATTTGAAAGAAGAAAGGAATTGGAGATGTGATTTTAATAGAAAAAAGAAAAAGAGGAGGAAAGGGCAGGGATGCCTTTTTTTGTGATCCACTTCAAGTCACAAATATCATGGTCTACTGCTGCATAGGAGAGAGAAAATGAATCACTAGTCAAACAGAAATTAATTCTTACACTAAAGATTAACATGTCCTCTTTCTTGGATTTCACCCCTTTCCTATGCCCCACATAGCTGGATTTGCAGGAGTCAAAGAAGTTTCCTATGAGCACTTTGTTTCTTGAAGGTCGTCATGTACAGCAAGGATATGAATCAAGTCTCTGACTCCAAGTCGCGAGTCAAGTCCCAAGTCTCTGGGTCTAACTCTCAAGTCAAGTCCCAAGTCTTTGCCCCCAAGTTCTGAGTCTTTGGTTGCGAGTTGCGAGTCCCAAGTCCCTATCTATTTAATGGGGAATACGGGTTTAAATCTAAATAAAATTCGATTTGCCGTAAAAGGCTCCAAGTCTCAACTCGAGTCGAGTCTTTTGAGTTTTTTTACAATCGCTGAGTCAAGTCCAAGTCAAGTCATTGATGTGACTTGAGTCCGACTCGAGTTCGAGTCAATAGACTCAAGTCTACATCACTGATGTACAGCCTTCTGGATTAGAATCAGTGGTGCAAAAATAATAAAAAAAATCTGCTGTGGTTGAGATTAAAAGATGGTGCATATAATATTTTGATCGTCATTGCAGTCCTCACTGATATGAACATACAAGGCTACAAAAATAAGTTGCTATTTGACCAGCCTCTGCAGGTCATTGCCTCTTACCATGTCACAGACGTTACCTAATGATGGAGGTCAAACAAAATGATACACCTAATACATGTTTGCTGTCTTATCCCCTATCATGGTCTTACACTACAAACCTGTGCAAGATTATTTGGGAGTCCCACTGGGTTCAATGAGACTGATTCCTTAATAGGGCATCAAAGTAGTCAGCATTTTGCCCCACCTTGACCGCCTCACAGCTAATGCAAGCTGAGGGGAGACAACTCATTGGAGCTACCAGGGCAACAGAGGTGGGGCTTGAGCTGCAGTAAAACTGCAGGTATCCATTCTGGATGTTGTGTTATGGAGGAAGGCACAACCTCCTTACCCAAATGTCATATGCATTTCTTTCCACCCAGACTTGACCCAGTCCAAAATGTTAGTAATGTAATCATTTTCACTTCTCTTAGAACAAATGTAACTGACTATTCACCATACAGCATAGAAGAGTTCTGATTTTACAGTGGCAAAGGCAAAGCTTGGTGAAAGGCATTCCTTTCAGAAACAAAATTTTGTGCAAATAGACCCTTGCTATACAGAATGGCAATTCATATCTCATCAATAAATATTCCATGCTACAGCAGGCAGACATGCCTGACAGCCCTGAATTAATACAGTAATATTTTGCTAAATTATTAGATGCAATAAAACATAGAGTCTGTATGAGCATGTGATTCTGTCAAGAACTCCTCACTGAATTGAGAACAGTCTTTATACAATTCTCTCCCCCCCCCCCCGCCACCCAACCTTTAACTGCTCTCCTATTATCTAGTTATTTTCTCCCTTCTGTCCACCTCCTTCCTTGGATCCCACTAATTGCTTTTACCATTTTATCATGGAGACATTATTGATTCTTCACATTTGAGATAGCCCTGAGCAATATAAAGTATGCTGTATTTTCATTTGGCTGGTTTTTCTTTTTCTTTTCTTTTTTAAACAGCCTTTAAATAAAGACACATCTTTATATTGCAGGATCCATCTCATTTTGGTCTCTCTTTGTCCTAGGAAATTTACCAAATTAAACATGGCACTAACTAACATAAATCTTTAAAGCCACCAGCAAATTTATCTCTTGCCAAACACTAAATCAGTAGATGTTATTTATCCATTTTCTTATGAATAGATAAAGATAAGATCCAATGAAATGAGCGAGTGCTTCATAACAGCACAGTAAAACTCTTGGGCAGCTCTTATTCATCTCAAAAAAGCTTGTTTGATAGAATGTCCTGGGGGGGGGGTGTAATCAAAATTTGTTCTTTCCTACTCATGCAGCAGTAGTACTTTTAGCACAGCTGGCTTTAAATGAAGGATACTGTGGTATACACTTTGAAAGATGTACACAACTTTGGGCAATTTCTCCCCTTGGTTGTGATTTTCAATTATACCCATTTCAGATTGTGCTAGCTGAGGCCTGGTCTATACATGCAATGGTATGAGGTGGTGAAGCCCTGAGGTGATAGTATGGGCTGTACCACTTGAGATGTCAGGTAGGAAATCACATATTTAATGCCCATAGAATGAAAAAAAATTGCCCTGTAAGAGGAAATCTAGCAAATCAGGGAGTAGACTGGGCTTTTCTTCCTGTTTACTTGTGTTTACTACAAGTTTACTACAGGTAGGAAATGTTGTACATGGGGGAGCATTCTAAAATGGCACCTGCGGTCCTGTAACATGAAGTGACACAGTTCAGGCTAATACCTCATGCTTCTGTCACCTCATATTGCTGTGTGTGTAGACCAGGCAAGTAGAGCTCAGAGGAGTCTCACTGCTCCACAAGATTGTCCGACATTTTTATCTTCCTTTACTATAAAAATAGAGGTAGTACATCATTTATCTTGGTTAAGCAATACATTAAAATGAAAAAAATATTTCAGAATACATAAAGCACAAAGGTGGATAGTTACAGGTATATAGAATGGAATCCAAAGTACTTTCTATTTGTTATTCACTCATTCTCTCCGCCCTCCCCAAAATGACATTCAGTTGTTCGGGGGGGGGGCGTTTCCATTAAGTACATCAAAGTTCAAAGTGATATTAATGGACTCTGCACACATCAGAAAGATCAAATTCATCACATTTATTTATTTATTTATTTACAGTATTTTTACCCCACCTTCCTCCCCAAAGGGACTATGAGGCTGTGATTTACCTAGGCCAGGGGCTATCAACCTATGGTACGCGTACCCCTAGGGGTACGCAGACCATAAGGTGGGGGTACGCGAGAGGCTTCCCCTTATCAGCTAAGATCAGCTGATTGTCGGCAACTAGAGGATTATTTATTTTTTAAAAAATTGGACCGCCCCCCAAGCTCCCAGCTTGGCCTCCCAATGGCGGGGGTATGCGAGAGGCTGATCTCCCTGGATCAGCTGAATGTCGGGGAGCCAAGTATTTTTGAATTCAAACTGCTCTGCAGTTTCACTTTCATTTTCACTTCAGAGCAGAGAGCCAAGGGTTCTTTGCAACATGATCAGGATTGCCTGCTTCTAGATAAGAGACTGGGTGGGTGGGGTGGGGGAGGGAGGAGCTAGGCTAGGCTGACCTAGGCTGTAGAAAACTCTTGGTTTATTTGTTCATCATTATATGCCAGAACCTAATATAATTCCTTTACCTAAATTCAGGTGCTGGCCTTGTCTTGTTTAGCTGACTTATAAACCTAATATATCTCATCTAGAAAATATTTGAGAACCCATCTTCCATTTGTGTGCATCTTGCAAAAGAAGCAGGTTCCCCCCCCCCAAAAAAAAATTGAATTGAATGAAGGAATGGAATTTCGTTCCTCTACAGACACATGCAAGTTCATTGCTATGCAGTTACAGCTTGTTGGAGGCAGTGGCGTCGCTCCGGTAGGGGCGGGGCCGTAAGTATCGCTCCGTCCTAGACCCTTTACCGAGTGAGCAGGAAGCGGCCCCGTCCCCTCACTGTCGGAGCCTTTCCCCTGCGGAGAAAGCAGCAGGCAGGGTCTCTTGCCTGCTGCTTTCTCCGCACTGGAAAGGCTCCGGCAGTGAGGGGGCGGGGCCGCCTCCTGCTCGCTCGGTAAAGGGTCTAGGACGGAGCGATACTTACAGCCCCGCCCCTACCGGAGCGACACCACTGGTTGGAGGGCAGGTCTACCTTGGTATGGATTATCGTTATTTATTTATTTATTTATTGTAGATTTTATACAAGCTGTTTTGAACATTTATGTAACTAGAATGGTGGGCTATAAATCTTTTAATTAAATGATAAATAAAAGCCTCCTCCAGCAAAGAGCAGAACTAAGCAAGAAAAGTATACTGTATATTTCCCCACCCTTGATGCCAATAGTCAGTTATGTGAAATGGAGCACAGTACAGCACAGCACAGGCTGTTTTCTTTTTCTTTTCTTTTCATTTTTGTTGACATCTTATAACTGCTGCTCATGAATACCAGGTCAGTGAATAATAAAATCTGCCTAGTCCAGGATTTAATCCAGGATGAGGGTGCTGACCTGGTATCACGGAGACCTGGCTAGATGAGTCGGGGGGGGTAAGTCTCTCCCAGATCTATCCCAGAAGGTTTCCAGGTACTACAGGAGCCACAACTACAGGGGCAGGGAGGTGGGGTTGTGATGGTCTATCATGATACCATCCATTTTACCAGGAACCCTTTCCCACAGTCCACTGGGTTTGATTGCTTTTCTGTCATGTTGGAGGGGTGAGACAGAATAGAGGTTCTGTTGGTGTACCGCCCGCCGTGCTGCACAACAGTCTCCCTGCCTGAGCTGACTGGGGTGATCTCAAGCATGATGTTGGAGTGCCCTCGCCTATTAGTGCTGGGGGGGGGGACTTTAATGTCCATGCTGAGGCCCCAGGGACAGCTGCAGCTCAAGACTTCATGGCTGCCATGGCAACCATGGGTCTGTCTCAGAGGATATCTGCCCCATCATGCTGGACCTGGTGTTTACTGCTGGACAGGTGGATGGTGATCTGGATGTGGAGGAGATTAAGATCATTCCTTTGTCATGGACAGATCACTTCCTGGTGGGATTTAGGCTTATCGCAGCTTTTTGCCTCCTCAGCAGTGGGGTATTGCATTGTACGGTCCACCCCCAGAGGCTGATCGATCCGGATGGATTCCTGAGGGCTCTGGGAAATTTTCCTATTGCCAGAGCCGGGTATATACGCATTGCAAACCAAGAGGAATACAGCTCAATAAGGCTGCAATCCTATTCACACTTTCCTGGGAGTTACAGCGCTATCCTATCCAACTTACACCCACTGGCGTCACTACAGGGGGGCGGAGCTGTAAGTTCTTCAGTGATCAGAGCCTCCATTACACGGAATAACGAAGCGCCCCGCCCCCGCGCCTTCCGACCCATTCAAAGCGGTGAAAACAATGCGCATTCACCGCTTTGACTGGGTCGGAAGGTGCGGGGGCGGGGCGCTTCATTCTTCCGTGTAACGGAGGCTCCGATTACGGAAGAACTTACAGCTCCGCCCCCCCTGTAGTGACGCCAGTGCTTACACCACCAGTGTAACCAGCGGTGCAGCGAGAACAGGAGGCCCCAGAATGGAAAGGGGATTCAAATCTGCTTTGAATCCCCCTTTGGAGGGGATTTGAATCCCCTTTCCATTCTGGGGCCTCCCGTTCTCACTGCACCGCTGGTTACATTGGTGGTGTAAGTTGAATAGGATTGCGCTGTTAGTCTCATTGTACTTACTTCTGAGTTGACATGCATAGGATTATGGTGTTAAATGTGTTGTCTGCAATATATTCATTACATTTATGGTACAAGAAATGAAATAATTGAAGTTGCAACTTATTTCTCAGGCAGTTAGGAACAATGTTAATTCCAGGATCAGTTCTTCATTTGAGAGGTCTCTTTGCTATATCTAGGACATTAAGTAAGCTCCAGTTTGCAAATCCTCTGGTGTGTGCATGTGTTTTCCTTTTAATTAACAGCCTTACAGAGAACTGTGGGATTATAAATTAGACACAATATGTTTTCTTTTATCAGGTTCCAACTTAATCACAGAGACGCAATTCTGACTACATTATACTGTCATTTCATCATTTCAAAGTAACCCTGCTTTGGACAAATTACTTTGTCATGTGTGTGTCTTGAATGACTTTTCCTTAAAATGTTGCAGTGTTTTTCCAATAAACCTAGTAGCTCAGTCTTATTACCCTGCCAGACCATAGCACACAGCACCACTGATGGAACATGGTGGAGGAAGGGGCGACCAGAAGGCCCAGGAGAGGTAAAAAAAAATTACTTACCTCCCCATAGGCCGCCTGGCCTCCAATGGGTCTCTTCAGACCCACACTAGCTACTGAAGGCCAGTAAAGGGGGGATATGATCAAAACATGTGCTACCACTATTGAAATCTTCCCCTCCCAGCCCCAAACCACACCCAGCCTGGCCCAGTCCCTGTCCCCAAACCACCTATGATCCTCCCCCAAACCACCCCGCCACCAATCTACCTGCTCCAGCGTGGGTTCAGCAGACCTCCGCTGCTGGCATGGGACTTCCCTGCTTCCGCACCGTCATTAGTGAGCCAACTGCTGTTGGAGTCGCTCACATGATGGCAGCCAAGGCCTTACGCTGACAGATCATGAGATTCGTCAGCATAAGGCCACCATAGAATTGGGCCATAAATTTCATGAAGGCCCCTTTCAACTGCATGATTCTATAATTCTAAACCTCATTTCTTTCCTTTGACTTGCATAAAATATGAGTAAGGAGTTCAAAATGAATCTGATTCATTTTGCGAATACAATTAGTCGGTTATTTCTAATCGCAGGAATTGGTTCAATGGCACTATGTCATGGCCCATTTCAATTGCTAAAGGAGCCATGCCCATGTATGGTGTCTAACATGAGTCAAATATGAACCTGTTTCCAAACACAGGTTTCACATCTGACATATGTTTAGCATTGCAATGGTATATACTTTGGCTAGAGTGATTCCTCTTCATTTAGTGTATTCTATGGTGTCAACATATGGTATTTTACTAAAGATGCTTTTTCCCCACTGTAAGCTTCTGCACTCGTAGTACAGAAACAGGGAAGAAGCCAATTTTGCTATTCAAAATCAATGCAATTCTTCTGTATTCTAATTGCATTAGAACTACAGGGGGCCCCATATCCACTGATTCCTCATCCACGGTTTCAGTTATCCACGGATGAGGAATCCCCCCCACCCTCCACAGCCACCCCCCCACACTTACTTTTAGGAGAAACCTCGTTTTTTTTTCTTTAAAAGTCCAGAGTTTGCAGCTTCTGTGCAGTGACTTTTGAAGAAAAAAACGGAGGTTTCTCCTCTAAACATAAGTGCCTGGGGCTGGGGGGGCTGTAGAAGGTGCGGGGGGTCGCGTCAGCCCCCCCCCCCGCACTTACCTTTAACTGGAGAAACCTCCGTTTTTTTCTTCAAAAGTTACGAGGCTGTAGCTGCTTTGCAAGCCTGACCAACAAGACTTAGGTGATAGCTAGAGTCTTGAGACTCTAGCTATCACCTATGTCTTGTTGGTCAGGCCTGCAAAGCAGCTACAGCCTCGTAACTTTTGAAGAAAAACACGGAGGTTTCTCCGGCTAAAGGTACGTGCCTGGGGGGGGCTGTGGAGGTTGCGGGGGGCGCCGGCCCACAGGGGGCACGGGGGGGCTCTGGAAACCATGGAGGGGGGTTCGCCCATTTCCGCGGTTTCAGCTATCCACGGTGGGGGCTGGAACATATCCCCCGCGGATACGGCGGCCCCCCTGTACATGTATCAGGTATTATAATAATATTACATTATTATCTGATACCTAATACTAAGGTATCAGACCCCCTCCTTTATTCCCCATATATTTGGGTGCTTCTGATCATTCAGAATATTTTGATGATAGTTCTTTAAGCAACAGGAAAACAATATGGTCACTTCCAGGTTCGGGCGCTGCTGCCTCCGTGCACCTGCACCCCCTCTGCACAATTGTGGGGGGCGGGTGCTCAAAGACAGGAGGACTTGGCAGCATTTAGCTGCTGGTTGCCTGCTGCCTCCACGCGCCTGCTCCCTCTCCACATGTGCGGAGAGTGGGCAGCGCGAGAAGACAGCAGGCAAATAGTGGAGCCTGAGGGTTGCAAAAAAAAAAAAAAACCAGCGCTGTGCCCGGAGCAGCTCCTCCTCAGGCTCCACCAGAAGCATCGCAGGGGTAGGGGTGGGGGGTCGTGGGCCCAAAGGCATTGGACTTGCTGGATGACGCGTTCTATTCGTCCGTCATCGCCTCTGTCGTGCGGGGCTGGGCCCGCCCGCCTCGGAGCCGTTTGCCCTGGAAAATGATGCAGGGGGCGTGGTCGGAGCCACGTGACGTCACGCCCGGCGTCACGTGGGGGCATAGCGTCGGCAGCCCCCCCCCCCACGTGGGGCGCAGCATCGTCTCTGGTCTCCACCCTTGTTACGGCCCTGTGAGGCTGATGACAAAAATGAAGCAGTATCTATAGATGAGGGAAATGGCAGCTCATCCACCCAAGAACCCTCCTCTCATAGGCAGATCCAGCCTAAAAGCATCTCTCTAGCTTTCATCTTTCCCTTTGCCTTCTCTTGTCTCCTGCTGTACATTCTTTGGAACAGAGACTGGGTTTTTTGTTTGTTACTCTGTGTAGTGCCATGCACATTGATGGTTTTATATAAATCATACATAATAAAAATAGTAACAGAATAATCAGAGCAAATAATTTTGGCAAAGTAAAGCCAAGACTGTGTTATTACTAGAATAAATACTTGCCACATCCGTTCCTGCCAACCCACTAGCTTAGACAGAATAGATACCATAACCTCTTGTTTTTAATATACATTAAAAACTTGGTACAAGGCCTAGAAAAAGTTTACAAACATCACCTTTGACCATTTTCATTTAAGCTAGAACATTTATAATGATTTTGTGCTTCCTGTGTTATAACAAAGAAGAGTGAGAGAGACAATTGGCAAACAAGGATGGCCCTTTTTGGCACCCTTTCATACTCTGGAAAATGTGGTTATATCAGAATGTGTTATTTCCACATATCTTTGAGGAATACTAATAAGTGCCGTATATATCTACTGGTCATCTTTGGCAGAAGGTGACAAAAGAGGGCCAAGCTACACATTATGGTAAATGCATGAGCTGGCCCTTTAAGAGTGTTGTTTTTCTTCAAAAATGCAGTGCACTGGAGGTGGAGAGCAGAGGCGTTGCTACGGTGGGGGCGGTACTGTAAGTTTCACACTGTGCTAATCCCCGCTAACTCTCCGGTACAAGGTAGCCCCGCCCCCTCACCATCACAACCATTCCATGCGGCGAAGGCAACGGGCAGGGAGACAATGTTGAGCATGGGCATACATACGGTCCCATTACACCCAATTTAAATTATTCCTTATAGGGAAAATTCCCCATCATATATTGTTCCACTACAGGTCCAAGTTTTCTGGTCCCTAACCCTAACTTATAAAGGGGAACACACACACACACACACACACACACACACACACACACACACACACACACACACACCATATTAATAACAATGGGACCATAAATGTTAAACTTTGCTTTCTGTGGAAGATACAGTATAATTTTTTTTAAAAAATTAAGGGGTGTTTTAGGTGATTCTGTTTTGTTGTAAGAATGTAAAATAAAGGTTGCATCACTACCGAAACTCTTACAAATCCTAAATTCAACAGGTAACACAAACACAGGCAAGAAATAGTGTTTGCTTAAACCATATAACAATGAGCAAATATGTTAAATGACCATTTCGTGCTGCCACAATGTTTACTTTTTCCTGAACTATAACACCAATTTAAAGTGAATCATGTTGTACAGAATGGAATGAAAAGTCCTGATTTTGTTACTTGAATAGCAGTTAATTAGAGGGCCAATCCTTCTTATGTATCTGCAAATTATCAGCTCAAGTATACTTTCCCAGAGGTCCTAACTTTCTCTCAATATGAGTATATGTGAATAATATTCACATAAAATGTGTTTTAGCAGAGTTATTTTTTTCCTATGGAGAGTGGGAATTCATCAGTTACAATGATGGGTATAGTACTTTGATAGTACTGTATATTTTATTTTCAAGTGTTTTTGGTCATCTATGTAAGCACTGGGTGTGCTAAGTGTGTCTTACTCTTTTTTGAAAAGTGCAAATGTTACAGAAATGCTGTTGTTATAGCAAGAACTAGTTGACAAACATGGTTTGCACAAAGTAAACATGAAATCAAGTCTGCTGATTTTTTTTCCAGTGAACTTCTCAGCTATGATTGTTAAAAGATTACCATTCTGCAGAGGCTTCTTTGTGTCAGCCCCTTGAGGCAGTTCTTTGAAACAAGCTCCACTGTGCATATGCTGTTCACTCTTAAGCATTTTCCACAGAGTACCAAAAAAATAATAATTAAAGGAGAAACTCTTAGACAGCAAGGAGAAGCCTGCCTTACTTGCTAACTTTTGCTGCAGCAGCTCTCACATGTAAAGGTAATTTGCATATACTTATTTAAACATATGCAGATTTTAATTGTTTAGTTAAACCCTCTATTGAGGCAGGACTGGTCCAAATGCTCCTCCCACTCTCCAGTGTTCTAGCTCAGCACTCTCGTCCCCTCCACGTTTCCTCTTCCTTTCTGTCCCCCTCTTCCTTCTCCAATCCACGGAGTGGAAGGTGAAGGAGGAGCAATGGAGGCAAGTAGGCAGACAGAGATGGGAGCCCCTCCACCAATCTGCTGCCTGCGGTGACTGGGCCTGATCCGCCAGCCTTCCCGAATCTGATCTGCCATCCCGGGATAACACAAACTTAAGCCAGCTCAATCGCTGGCGCAGGACCAAGTTGCCCCATAGCAGCTGCTGGAGCTTACCCCAAGGAGACCTCCAGCAGTCAAAAATCCCCTGCAGGATGAAGCGGTAGCTGTGCCGGTGCTGCTGCATCGCCACGCAGGGATTTCGATAGGATTGGGCTGCCAGTAAAAGGCCATCTACATGGATAATGCTGTTTCATTTATCAAGTTAGAATAGGAAGAAGAAGAATTCAATTATGAAAACATTTCTGGTTTGAATACTAAAAGTATATATTCATTAGTACTAATTATCTCCTTCTGACTTTAATTAATATTTCCCAGCACTTACTAATTTGTTCCTAGATGTGGTGAGAGTGAAAGCGACCAAGCACTAGGCTGGGTATTAGAGATTTTGTTTTTAAGGAACAGGCTGGCAGGTATTTTCAAAGCTGTGATAATTGATCACGAAATTGTTCTATTACATGTTTCATTTATGAGATGATGAGAAAAGAACCATTTATACAATGATAAATGAAACCAAATTGACTAAACCAATGCTATACCAACATTCTATTTTATTATTTTCTTTGTTCTCAAGCAATCTGGAGGTTTTGTGTAGACATTTCTGTATTGATGTTAGAGTAGAGGAACTTCCAATGCATGGAATTGTTTCTGATGTTCCATTCTGCTACAAGTCATGAATGAAGGCTGTCAGACCTTTTCCAGATTTGAAATTGATCAATAAAAAACAGATCAATGAAAAACCAAGATCCTTAGGAATTCAGGTTGGTTATCAGTCTCTGTGTCTAGAGAATTAGAATTAGCTTACATTGCAAATTGCATAAGGCTCAGAATCCTTTGCCTATATATATAACATGAGCTACTTTGATGTGCAATTGTCATTACAGACATCTTGGGAATAAGTTGTTGAGTCAGATCTAATCCAGTTGGCTGTGTGGTGAGTTGTATGCACAGAGGTGAAACTAGATGGGAGCGGAGGCAAGTAGTTCTGCAAGACTCCGTTACACTGGAGTCAGCGGCCCCTCCCCTTTGCTGTTGGAGCCATTCTGGCAGCGACAGGGGAGTGTCCTGCGTGTTGCCATTGCCGCCAGAATGGCTCCAACAGCAAGGGGGAGGGGCCGTTGACTCCGGTGTAACGGAGTCTTGCAGAACTACTTGCCTCTGCTCCAGTCTAGCTACGCCACTGCTGTATGCATGCAGCATAGGTTCTCTGAGTTCCCTCCTTTCTACTACAGCATCCCACCTCACCCCCATCCTACCTAACCAATCTTCTGCAAAACTTGTGGCAGCTTCAGAAACATGATTGACTTGGGGCAAATAGAAACACAAAAAGTGCTATGTCAAGAAGATGATATCCAGCATGCACTGTACTTACTGTTTTACTTAAAGGGATAACCGGGAAGGAGCCAGATGAGATATGTGGCTGTTTCCCCTCACTTTTTCCTTGTGCAGTCCCTTTAAGTTTAACTGGACCACATGAAGGAGGTTGCAAAGCAGCTCCTAATTGCCCGCACAGGTTTTTCTTTTTGAATGGGAAGCGGCAAGCCAGTTTACTCCCCTCACTCCTTCTTTGTGCAGAGGGGGAAAGTGAAGCAGATGATCCATTTCTTGCTTGCTTTTAGCAAATGGGAAGCAGTTCAATGTGAGTCACAGCTGCGGCAGGCTAGAGAGAGGCAGTGGCACACTCCGGATTAAGTACCTCCTGAATCTGCCATTTCTCTGACCACCCACCCTGATCCCAGTCACATCATGGTTCAGCCAGCCTTGTACTGTAACCTTGTAATGTAGCCAGAAGCTTGGCATCCAAACCAACATCCCAAATGCAAATCTTTTGTTAAAAATTACAACATGTCCAAATTCACGGTTGCTGGCTTCTGTGTGTATGTGTTTGGTGATGGTCTTCTTCACCCCCTGATCATTAGCTTTGCATTATGTCTGTACAGATTCACCTTATATTAGATAAACCTGTTCTTTTCTAGGCAGACCTAGAGAGTCTAGAGCTGCTGTAGGCCTGAAGACAGAGCAGTCAGCTCACAGAATGTGGGTACCAATTTGAAAATCCTAATGGCAGCTGTTTCCATGGCAGCTAACTTACCTGCTGATCATCACCTAAACCTTTTTCCATCATGCCAACACATGGATGGGTCACCACACCACCTTTTGATAGCACAGTATTTGAAGCGGTATAGGGGAAAAACTGCCCAATATTCATGGAAAGCCACTATATGCAGACAACTACCATGTGGCATGATTTAAAGTGTGCATACTGTGTTCCCTGGCATGACAAGAGCAAGACAGATATATACTCATATGTGTGAGCTCACTCATGAGTTCACAAGAAGATTCCAAAACAAGACCCCAGATTTCTTGGATAAACACCACATGATTAAATTTTGTTCACAGCAATAAAATAAAGAAATGTTACAAACCAATTTTAAAGGTCAAGGCAACTTTCAAAAAATTGACAGATTCTGTAATTTATAGCAAACTGAGAAGCTCATTGCTTCACAATTTGCTCAAATGAAATATATGAGACTATTTGTGGAGCTAGAACACTACTTAATGGGATAGAGTTGGACTGTATGAGAGGAAAGCAATTAACTAATAGCCTTTGAAAGCTTTGGCTTTTCCTTTGGTCCAGATTAATAAGACAGAAGTCCAGGTTGCATCCAGTAGTGCAGATATTTATTTCTCACAACCATACAATACACTACTGATTTCTGCAGTACAGATACAGCAGGTCAACCACATTTATGGCCCAATCCTATAGGTGTGTTATGCTGGCAGAACACTGTCACAAACGCAACACCACCAGAGCATGTGGTCTGGCCACCACTGCAAGCAGTGAGCAGCTGGGTCTGTGCAAAGACAGACAGAAGACATCTGCTGGTGCAGGTAAGGCCAAGCAGGGGTCAGGAGGGAGGGAGGGGTAGGCGGAACGGGAAGGAGATGGGGGCTGGGGGAGGGTGGAGCGGGCCTGGGAAGAGGATGGGTACGACGGTAGCGGCACCTGCTGAATCCTAACTCCCTTTCCGGGCCTTATCCACCTTCATGGGTCAACATGGACTTGTGCTAGCGTTATTGCTGGCTCAGGTCCAACTTGACTCATGGCAGCAGCTGGGGCTTATCCTGGGGCAAGGGAACAAATGTTCCCTTATCCCAAGGAGGCCTCGACATGCCAAAACTCCCCCGTGGGATACAGTGGACACCGTGTTGGCATCACTGCATGGGGAGTTATGGTGGATTGGGCCGCCCTTGTTTAAAAACCTGTGTAAATAATTTCCTCAAATCATGTTATATATTTGGCATGAGTGAAAGCAAATGGTATTTCTATAGATTAGTTTTTTCTTCCATTTTATGTAAATGGTATGTTCCATGTGAATACCTTTGTATACGGTATGCCTCTACAAAACGTTAAAACAAAGTAACGAAATAAAACGACTTTTGTGACTTTTCGACATCCTTCTTCTCCTGCCAACATGTTTTCCCTGGGAAAGAACAAGCTATTGATACTTTCAAAATATTAATACATTGTCGTCATGCCAAGTTCCTATTTCATTTAGAACCATCTACACTCCATGAGGTGAAGGGTGATGAGGATCTGCATGTGCAAAAGAATGCCGGGCTCAAGCTGGTGGGCCCAGCTGAGAAAGAGACAGCCAAGTTGCTGAGTAGCACATGGAGTTTGGTTCCTCTTGTGTAGTTTGGGATGAATGATCTGCCTGGTTATGACTCACCTGCACTCAAGCACAACATCTGAGATCCAGTGTCTTTAGTAGAAACAATCCAGTAAAAAAATGTACCAAGCACCCAAGAGTTTAAAAGATGGATGATGTCAGCATCAGGAATGCAGCCAGATAGCTTCTGAATATAAGCATGTGCAAGAGCCTGAAGAAAGAGTTTCAAGCTGGTGCTCAGGTATAGTAGGCTATATATATCTGGTTGACCTAAGATGTGCAGAACAATAATTGTGACTCACACAACAATTGCCATGGGTATGATCATGCTCTGTATTAAAAAATGCCATGGCGACTTAAATACAATTATTTTAAAATTGGCTAAGTGTCACTACATAGATCACATAGTTCACTCCAATATCAGCTCGTCGACACAGCTTGTTTTTTTTGGACCACTACTTGCTGCTTCTTTTTTTTACATATCATCATTTTCTAACGTCATAGGCTCCATCACTCAAGGGTCCACCTGAAAGGCTTTCAAATCAATACTCAGCCCTTTCTTTATTCTCATGCAATTGCATCGAATTCTGAAGGAAAGTGAAACAGTTTGCAGATGGGTACTAAATGTGCTCCCAGTTATTTTTCATGAGCTTCCCTTTAAATTTTACCTGTCCCATTGTTAAAGATAGTTTGTTATACACAAAATGGATTTTCACAATTTTGCTTGTGCATACCGAATTTTGAAATTCTGAGGCTATTCATGTTTTTGGTGTGGGATGTTGTGAGGCAGTAACACTACAGATTTATAACACCAAAATGAAACGTGTACGTGGTATTAGAAAACAACTTTGCTGAAGAAATGCCACTAAGCCAGATAGAATCATGTTTCATTTTATTTGTGCACTAAGCCCATTGTGATGTGAAGGAACATACAATTATTTCCTCAATCTAATGATGGGCATAATGGCTTAGAACCATGAGCAGACAGTGACAATGTAGCAGGGCTTTTCCATGAAAACTCTCACAAGTGCTAGTGGACAACTTCTCGTTGTACAGTGCCAGAATGTATCATGAGATGTGTATGCTGTAGCATGAGAAATATGGTAAATAAGAAAGGTGCAGACTGCAGACTATAAACTCTTGTGGGTCATAGAAAAAGTTTTGAAAAAGAGCTCATGCAAAATTTTGCACAGGGCTTTGTTCAAATACCGTATTGGTCTGAGTATAAGACTCACTTTTTTCTCCTAATTTAAGTTTTTTAACTAGGGGTGCGTCTTATAATCAGGCTGTTGCAATAATGCCAGTGATTTAATTAAAAAAAATTTAATAGCACCAAACTTTAAGGGTGCATCTTATAATCAGGTGCGTCTTATACTCGGGACAATACAGTACTTCTCTGGATCTGGGGCCACTTTTTTCAGGCAATACTCCTGTGGGTGGAAAATGCTTTCTGTTCACAGAAGGGCATCTTTGGATCCAAGCCTATTTTGGCTGGTAGCCGGTCGAGACATAATCTCATGCCAACCAGTTCAATTTTCCAGGAAAGCAGAGTTTAAGGATGGAAGGATTTCTCCATTCTGTCCTTTTATTGTTCCTCTGCTTCATTCTGCCTGCAATCCATCCCTCCTGAATATTGGTTAAATTCCTTCAGTTCATTTTTATCTGTTTTCCCTTCTATGTTACTGATTCATGTGCGCATTGATAAATCACTTCAAAAAGCAATGTCTTTGTGCTGTGTTTTACTGATGGACACAAATGCTCCTACATATTAAAAAAGCATAATCCAAAGAATATTGATATAATTGTATGGACCTTTTCTGCTGTGTTATCAACACACACACAAGAGAATAGACACATAGTAAAACATTGCACAAAAGAAACTTGATGCAATCATACATAAGACCACATCAAGGGTGTGTGTCTGTGTGTGTGTGTGTCTGTGTGTGTGTGTGTGTGTGTGTGTGTGTGTGTGTGTGTGGCTGTTGCTGTTTGGCAAGGTTTGATCAGTTGGTTATGTAGACAAGGAAAAAATTCATGAATGACTTGGAGGAACTGAAGCAATGATAAGTTGTGCATGCAAAGTTGTCTGTATAACATTTGAAAATTTCAAAACTGGAACATTGTAGTATTTCTATCATCAATTCCACTTCAGAAACAATCAATTCAATTTCTATCATCAACTAGGAAATCAATTCAATTTCTATAATCAATTCCACTTCAGAAACAACCCTGAGTATTTCAGTACTCCAAACTTCAGGAAGAAATTAGGATGGGAATTTTGGAAGCTGGTACTCTCAATAACAAACCGACACCACAATTCTTGTATAAGAACTTCAACGTTATCTCACTCTGATAATACACAAGAGCCTCACCTAAGTGCCCTGGGAGTGGGAATGGTCTTGACTGAATTATAGTTATGCAGTGGCCGTGTTTGATGAGTAGCAAACCAAGTTATATAAAAGCCTTTCCTTTGATAGAGACTGCACTTTCCTTCAGGACAATGAGTCACAATTCCTTTTAACTCTCCCCTGAAAACCTTCCTTTTCTGTTTTCTTACTAGTGATTGACAGTCTTACTTTTACTCAACATTTTATGACACTGATTTAAGAATGTTTATATAATTAAACTATTCTTTTTGTTTCTTGTACTGAAATTAGACACCAAGAAAGATTCACAGGAGACTAGTGTCTCTGTTTCTTAGCTGTTTTAGATAGAAGAATACTGTAGTTGCACACTGTTAATAATACTGTGAGAATGTTGTTTCTAATTCTCACTTCTAGCTATCCTAAGGCTGGTCTCTGTCTACATTCAGCACTGCCCTCTGCAAAAAGCATTGAATAAGCATGGCAAATGGGTGGTTTGGCCTGGTGCATGTGCAGGGGTGGCATCAGGAGTTGGTCAGATGGAGCACTGCCCATCACAGGGCCCCCTTGGCTGGGCTGACTCCTGAAGCCTAAGTACCAGTCACTGTGGTAGTGCCAATAGCACCATCAGGAGATACCACACCATCAACAACCTGGCACCAGAGTCACTGAGAATGTGTCTAATTGACATGCTCCTGCTCGCCTCCTCCATGCATTAAGTGAATGGGGGGAGGGTAGCATATGCACAAGGCTCCTATGCAGGGCCGAAAGCTCCCCTGTCCCTTGTACTGATTGCTCCCACCTCCAACAAAAAGGACCCCATGGGGGACAATGAGTGTTGCAGAGAAGATCGCACAAAGATCGTACAACCACAGGACCTCTCTGCTCCACATAATGATGGGTATTTTCCATCTAAAGATATTAATCAGATTCTTATTTTCACTCTATCCCTTTAACTTTCAAGTAATCCTCTGACTTTCCACAAATGTAACAGGATAGGTGTTGTTGTTGTTTTTTTCCTTTCCATACATTTTTACCACATTTGCTAGCAAGAAAGTCTAAATGATTCCAGGTGTTTTGAGTACATGTCTCTCCAACTGTTAAATCATTTCTCTACAAATGCTGAACATATTTGTGCTAATGACAAAGTATTTAGACAGAGCATAATACTGAAATCCTTGAAATTGGTTGACTCCAGAACACGTAAGACATGCATGCTTTGTTACACAAGGAGATATTTGTTATGAAAATGTTGATTCTAAAGATGGCCTATCATAAGGGAATATGTTAGCCATGGTCACTCAGAGGAGTGGTAATGGTCTTGACTGCCATAAAACTGCCATATGGTTTTAATAATCAGCCCCACAGCTTATACACTATTTGTAGCCCATGGTATCCCTAAAGTTCATAGGAGAGCTTGGCCTTGAACTGGGGGGACATTGATTTCTAATCTTTCCTCATTGGTATTGCTGCCCTAGGGTTGCTGTAAAGATAGAAGAGTGACTACCTCCTCAGCTGCTTCAGGAGGGGGAAAGGTAAAATACAATCAAATTTGGGATAGTCCTTCTAACATATTTACAGCCCAATCCTGACTTACTATCCGGCGGGCGGCCCAGGGCCGCCCACCAGATCCTATTCTCGTTCTAGGTCAATCAAGATCAGCCAGGAGGTCTTCATTTTAGGGGAAAAAACCCACTATGGATAAAAAGAATTTTGGCTGCAAATCTCAGGAAAAAAAACAATGCTTCCAAAATCAGTAAGATAACTCCACAGTAAAGTATTTTGCGACATAATTTTGGATATTTTTTTTAAGTTATGCTATATCATGACATTGAAGGCAGACCCCGTTTTCTCAATCACTCATTCATATTTTTTCTACCTCATTGTGTTCACACAAACAAAAACTATTCCTAAATAGAAACAATGGCCTCATTAAAAGTGTAACAAAATTAAAAAGCAAACCACTAGTTTTTATCACAGCTCAGCTTGTTCCCAATTCAAGATTAGCACAAGCTCCTGGCATGATAGAGTGGGATTTGATTTGCCACTGTGCCAGATCATTTAGTTCTTTACCTCAAGGGCTCAGTGGTGGGCAGCAGACCAGTTGACAAATGCAAACACATAAATGAGATGGCACATGACATGCAGATTGCTAATGCCCATGTTCTCATCATTTTCCTTGCACAACTCTAGCTATGTGAATGGAAGATGCTCTGCGGATCTCTACTTCCATAGCTATGCTTTACTGTATTCAAATTTCTCTTGTGTTCCTCCTGGTTTATTTTTTTAAGGGTTAGGTATACAGCATAACCTCTGGCTGTCCAGTGGTGCATGAACAATACATTTTATTACAAAAATGGACTTCTTATAAAAGAAAAATATATACAGTATTTTTGAACCAGCAAAAATGTAAAACTCCATTTCTCTCCTAAAATGTGTCAACACACACTGTAGCATAAAATAGGGGCAAAGGTTTTCACGTTAGGAATTTCAGGAAGCAAAATGGAAGTGATGTTTCATCTTTTTTATATGTCTCCTGGCATGATAACTGTCTTTTGACACATTGGTCTCTGTAAACACAAGTCAATAAAATATGTAAAAATATTACAGCATAAACACTGATGATATAAAATAACCTCTGATCCATGGTATGTGGTACGTAGTCATCTTCTGCTTGTTGTTGTTGTTGTTCAGTCGTTAAGTCGTGTCCGACCCTTCGTGATCCCATGAACCATATCCCGCCAGGCCTTCCTGTCCTCCACTATCTTCCTGAGTTCGCTCATTTTCATGTTCGTTGCATCGGTGATGCTGTCTAACCATCTCATCCTTTGCTTTCCCCTTCTCCTTTTGCCTTCAATCTTTCCCAGCATCAGAGTCTTCTCCAGAGACTCCTCTCTTCGCATTAGGTGGCCAAAATATTTGAGCTTCAGCCTCAGTACCTGTCCTTCCAGGGAACAGTCAGGGTTGATTTCATTTAGGATTGACTGATTTGATCTCCTAGCAGTCCAAGGGACTCTCGGGAGTCTTCTCCAGCACCACAGTTCAAAAGCATCTATTCTTCGGCGCTCAGCCTTCCTTATGGTTCAACTCTCGCAACCATACATTGCTACTGGGAACACCATCGCCCTGACTATACGAACTTTTGTTGGCATGGTGATATCTCTGCTTTTTATTATGCTATCTAAATTTGCCATAACTTTCTTTCCAAGGAGTAAGCGTCTTTTAATTTCATGGCTGCTGTCTCCGTCTGCAGTGGTCTTGGAAAAAATCTGTTACTGCTTCCATTTCTGCCCCTTCTATTTGCCAGGAATTGATGGGCCCAGATGCCATGATCTTAGTTTTATTAATGTTGAGTTTCAAGCCGAGTTTCAAGCCAACTTTTGCACTCTCCTCTTTCACTCTCATCAAGAGGCTCTTTAGTTCTTCTTCACTTTCTGCCATTAGGGTGTTATCATCTGCATATCTGAGGTTGTTGATATTTCTCCCGTTGATATTTGATTCCGGCTTGCGATTCATTCAGCCCTGCATTTCTCATAATGTACTCTGCATATAAGTTAAATAAGCAGGGTGACAATATACAGCCTTACCGTACTCCCTTCCCAATTTTGAACCAATCGGTTGTTCCATGTGGCCGGTTCAAACTGTTGCTTCTTGACCCGCATACAGGTTTCTCAGGAGACAGGTAAGGTGTTCTGGTACCCCCATCTCTTTAAGAATTAGCCACAGTTTGTTGTGATCTTCTTTTGTGCTAGCAAAAGCACAACGTTTGTTGTGCTAGCAGATGATAATATTCATCTTTATAAAAATGATCTCAAGTCTAGAGACTGATTTCACAACTGATCTAAGGCCTTGTGAGAAACCAAGTATTGTTGTTTAGAGTCAAACCTTCTCAAGTGCCTTGGGTATGTGATTGCTCTCCAAAAACTCAGTGGGTCAGGCGGTGTATGCAATAATACTGGGTAAAACAACTATAAATAAAATGATGTACCGATCTAACAGCGCAATCCTGCACACAGAAATGGCGACGGAATGAGCATTCCATCGCCGGAAGCTATCGCAAATGTGCCGCAAGACCGGCCACCCTCACTCCGCCACTGGGACAACCCCCCCGGCCACCGGAGGAAAGTAAGGCTCCGGCCGGCGGGTGCAAGGGTGGCCTGGGCGGTGAGGGAGGGGGGCCATTGGCTGAGCTGGCCCGGGAGGGGATGGGGATGGTGTCCGCCATATTCCTGGTCCCCGCTGGGCCGGCTCAACCATTACACGGCCTCCTCCTACCGCCAGCTATTTAGCTAGTGGAAATCCGAGGAGGCCGATTGGCCCTTCCCCCATTCCCCAAGTAGACCTCCAAGCCGCAGTGGTGCGGCCTGGAACGGGGATAGGATCCGGTGGGCGGCCCTGGGCCGCCAGCTCGATCTCTACGGTGGATTGTGCTGTAAGTCAAAAGCAATTAAAGCTATGCCCTTCTTTAAACTGGAAACACTTATCTCCACACAAGCAACCACTAAACGTGGATGCCATTTTAAGACACATATTATACCAAGTAATGTAAGAAAGAAGTCAGATCACAGAACAAGTATTCTGTTCCAAAAAAGTAGCTTTTCTGATTTGTCCAAAAAGGGTCACAGGCACGTGTAGATAAGAAAATTCCAGAACTGAGCACCTGTTAAAGCACAATCCTAACTAACCTTAGGCCTGCGGAGAGCTCGCTCTGCCAGTCTAAAGTGTCACAAAAGTACAATAAAGCACTTTTGTGGCTCTTTAGGAGTAAGTGGCGCTGGCGCGTAGGCTGGAGCCGCTCACTCCACCATCGCCCAGGACCTGCACCGGCCAACCCAGGTAAGTCCTAGGCCAGTCAGCAGGAGGGCGCAGGGAGGGAGGGCTGGGGTGGGGTGGCGAGGGAAGGGGCCATTGGCCAGCCCATCCTGGGAGGGGGCGGGGATATCGGCGCTGGGTTGCACCCAATGGAGCCTCTAGCACTTACACCGAGGGAAGGGGATGAGCTTTTAAACAACTTAAAAACTGCTTTTAAGCTTTTGTTAGTATTGTAGGTGTACTGTTTTTAATCCTTTGATAATGCCCTACACAATTGAGGGCAAAATGTTTGGAAGATCTAAACTCATTGAACGTGGTCAAAAAACCTGAAAGAACTTTTTACCTCAAGACTCTTAGCACAATCCTTTGTGTGTCTACTCAGAAGTAAGCCCTACTGTGTTCAGTGAGGCTTGCTCCCAGGAAAATGTGTTATAGGATTGCAGCCTTAATTGTTTTTACAGTAAAAACAGTGATCTCACACACACACACACACACACACAAGAACAGCACAAGCTACCAAGGGCCTCCTGTCCTCCACTATCGTTAGGGCAGGCTTCCTCAGGGTGGTTTGGCTAATATTTATATGTGTTAGCTTTTTCAAAATTAATGTGTCGATATTACATGTGATGTGTGGTATTATCACAGAACAACATGGATAGTGTGTGACATAGTTCTGAAATCTGGCTAGTAGACTGCCCCCCAATAAAACAATTCCCATAATGCTGAAAGAATGGAATCCACTGGTTTTCTTGATATGAGATTATTATTTGCAATGACATCCTGGGGGGGGGGGGGTAGGATACTGTAAGTTG
This sequence comes from Plestiodon gilberti rubricaudatus, assembly GCA_026170595.1. NCBI lineage: Eukaryota > Metazoa > Chordata > Lepidosauria > Squamata > Scincidae > Plestiodon > Plestiodon gilberti. The sequence goes on along the minus strand of JANXHW010000004.1, from coordinate 54,566,820 downwards.
CGCACAGGTCTACTCAGCATTACATGGTGGCCCCGCCCACTCACCAACGGAGCCATTACGAGCAGCGAAGGCAACGCGCAAGACTCTTTGTGACATACTGGTTGGTAAGTTTTTTAATCCGATATGCATGCATTCTCTCCTACCTGAAAAACGAATATACTGGGTTTCTATATATTTTTCTGTGGATATTTTCTTTCTTTTTTATTGAGCTTCCTTTTACTTATTCTGATGCAAATTATTATTACCGGTATTATTAATTATTATTAACAGTATTTATATACCGCTTTTCAACAAAAAGTTCACAAAGCAGTTTACAGACAAAATCAAAAGATTAAATGTAAATGGGGTTTTAATTCAACAGTAATACATACAGTGCTAGTAGCACTGTCAGTAGCAGTGAACTCAGCCAGGCAGGAAACCACAGCAAAAAAAGTAAATCAACTAGTTATTATACCTTCCTGCAGTCTCTTTTCCACTCCAGCACTTCAAGCCATGACAAATAAATAAGAAAACCTAACAGCAAATGTGTCATCAAAGATAAAATAAGGTTATTATGAAAAAAAGATTTGTGAGCATCGTGATGTATATTATCAACACTGAAAACTTGCTATCAAAAATCAGATCTGTGATTGCACCATTGATTTCCTTGCAGAGTACAATCAAAGCATGCTGTGTGTAGATTTCTAATGTGTCCTTATCTGCTGATGACATTTTCATCTTTACCAGTGTCTGGACTGAAATACCCTTGGCTTGGAGAGATAATCTGCACAATTTTTGTGCAAGAAAAGCCATTTAGCAAACTGTAAAATATTGGAATAGAGAAGATAAAGGAAGGAAAAGGTTGAGATGTGAAAACGTAGGTTTGGCTTCAAGGTAAAAGTGTGATCGTTCTTTATTGAAAGGGTCTTCTTGCCCTTATATACCTCACCTGTGCCTGTTTCTCTAAGTCTCATGCAGTATTCTTGATGTGATGGAGGTCTCCTGTGAAAACAGATGTTTTCAGTTTCTTCTGATATCCTGCTATTCCTGGAAATAAAGCAAATTAAAAACATCAGAAGATTTCAGGTTCAATGAAACCGTTCAAAGCTGTGCTTGAAGCATCATGCTTAAAAGTAATGTGCGATGCACACTTACAGCACAATCCTGTCTACTCTTTAAAGTATCATTTGGCCCAAAGATATTGTATAAATAAGACAACCCTTGAAGAGTCTCTGCCAGTCAGCTTCATATGATCATAGCAACAAACTCTGTCTCCACTATTTGCTTTTCTCCCAACAGGAATGGGACCAGACGACTCAATCTCTGTTCAAGCACTATTGTTCAATGAGAACAAACCAGTTAAATCCAGTGCTTTAGCTCAGCTGGGCTGTGGGTCTGTCTGAAGGATTCAAACTTTGCCCAAAGGTCGCATTTAAACTCTCTTTCTTTTTCCTCCACTCATTGTTGAATGTCATAGTTCGAACATTTCCTTATCTATGGGCACCTTGGATTGAATGGCACAGCAGATTCAGAGCTGAGCTTCACAAGAGACTAAGTGCCGCTGGAAAAGGAAAGGCTGCTGGATCAGAAGCCGGAAAACTCTTCAGCCTGAATAGAGTCCAAGGCTACTTTACAAAAGGGCAGATGCAGCCTCTCGTTTTAGTCGTGTTCTCATTATGACGACTCACCTTGTAGGAATGTGTGTTCCATAGGCAGACTTCACCAGACCGATCAGTTAGTTTAGGCCTCAGAGACAATTGCAGGGAAATAATATGCTCACAGGTCGCATCATCCTATGCAATTGAAACACACTGTGTGCAGATACAATGAGCTAGGACCCCTGTAGCCCTGCTTGGAATCGGGCAGCAGCAGCAGCAGTAATTTTCAGGCAGATGGAGAAGAGAAGCATTTTCATGTAACATTTTGTGTTAAGAAAGCTCAAAAATGGGCTCTCTCACCAGCCAATTTCCCTGTATTCGCATTAACACTGCCCAAATAACATCACTCCCATTTACCTGACTGCTTTGAGTTTCCCTCTGGCCATTTTGGTAAATGAAGTGGTAGTAATTGGAACTACTACTTAATTAATTAATTAATGTTTACTATTAATTAGAACTATTATTACTCATTTCTCCGATGCCAGCCAGTGTACAAAGTGCTTTGCAATTTATAGCTTGATTAGCACTGAAAAGTTTCATAAGCAGCAGGCCCTTAGCTACTGTAACCTGGAACAATTACTACTAGAGAAGGAAGCTCTCCTTTCTATAAAATGTCCATCATCATAGAAATTAAATATTCACCTTTGGTCTGTGAGGCTGAACTACTCAAAGGCATCTTGCAGTACATTTCTTGAGTCTTCACATATCCTAAACTGCTAAATACAAAACAGTCACATAAACAGCTTACTTTGTTCCTCAACGTCCACTTCACATGAACTGTATTTTAACAAAAGTGAACACTCTGAAGTTCAGCCCCCTGTCATGCACCCTGTGCGCTGTGCCCCTGCACCTTCTCAAAATGTATTTTGGTCTGCTATTTCTATTTCCTGCATTGTTATTGCATCCCTTTAGCAGCTGCTTCCTGCATCTTCTTATCCCTTACCTTTTCTTAGTTTAGTCTGCTTTTTTCTAACTGGTATTGATGGAACTGCTTTCAGGATATAATTGGAAGCTTTTCCTCCAGATAAGCATAATGGACACCCACTCTCTGCTTTGCATCTAGGACATAAGACCAATACTAGCCTCTCTCATGGACTTTGATGGACTTTGATGCTGCTTCTGGTAGGTGGAGCTCCAAAGACTATTGCATCCTTTGTATGGTTTGTTCTTGTGCTGGGTAATGATTACTTGTAGTCCAAGGAATTAAGAGTGCTCTTTGGAAAATATAGTAAGTGGACGTCAAGACTAATTGTGCCAAGGTGTGTGTGTGTGTGTGTGTGTGTGTGTGTGTGTGTGTGTGTGTGTGTGTTCTTCTATGCATTCTCTGATAAACAGGCCATAATACCCTGCTTATCAGAATGAAAGGGGATAAAATCAGAAAGGAACTCACAGAGCCCAAGACAGGTCATTTATAAGCTTCTGCTCAAGAAACTCTTACCTGGTCCTGAAGATGATTCACCAGGTCTCTGTGATTGGGGCCCTGTGCCCAGAAAGGCTCCAAGTGAGACCCGACTGCTCACAATGGGTGCCAACTTGCAAGGGCGAGAGTGACATGAGGAGGCGGCTGTAACCACCACCAGAGCCCCATTGCTGGAGCGGATGCCTGGTGGTGCGCCACCTCTCAATGGACAGAAAGCTGGGGGCTGGCCAACTCTGCTGGTAGCAGAGAAGCCGATGAGGACACCTGCTTGGAGGGCAGTCGGAGGATCTTGCCCTGTAAGGGAGGCACCAGGTTGCCCTGTGAAAAAAGAGAGAGCTTGAGGGGAAGACCAAGGGTGCAGCAACCCCCCCCCCCCAGGCACTAAGACTGCCTCTGAGTGGCTTCGCTCCAGGACCTTCTGGTGGCTCTGTGCTCCTTCTACAACTGACTCCAAAGTCAGGGCAATGGGAGGGACCCATAGCCTGGCCAAGAAAGGCCCTTGCGGCTTGCAAAGGAGAGCCTGGGACACACAGGACATGATGGGACGCGGACAGTTTCTAAAGGAGGAAGGACAGCTCTTCCTTACAGGTCGTGAGACAGAGAACAACACGCCATCACCAACTGGTTTTCAGATCATAACTTGAAAAACAAGAACCCTGCAACCTTTCATAAGAAGCCAGAAGAAAAGTCTCAGAAGGGGGGAGGGGGGTTCCTTTGATTTTTCACAAAGTACAAACAGCACTGTGGAGGGGAGGAAGTTAACAATTTTTGAACAGGTCAGTCAAGAGGCTGATACGTTAGGGGGATAAATGGTGCCAACTGCAGAACTCGGAGTGTGCAGTGTGTGTGTGTGTGGGGGGGGGCTATATGTCACACAGTGCAGACTGAAGATTTGGAAAGCATCTCCCTGAAGCTACAAAAGCCAATAATATGACTGCAAACAAATATATGATATACACAGAATGCACATTCATCCAAGAAAAAAAACAACCACACTTTGCAAACCCCAGCGAATTTACACTGGAGCAGTACCACACTGGCGTCAGTCAAATGCCTCTAGAATAAGGCTACAATCCTATGTACACACTTGCTTGGGAGTAAGCCCCATTGAACAAAATGGGTCTTACTCCTGAGTAGACACGCACAGGAGGACTGCACTGTAAATTGGTTAAATACTGCAGCCTATGGAGGGGGGGAGCGCTCGAGAGAGAGAGAGAGAGAGAGAGAGAGAGAGAGAGAGAGAGATCGGTGGGGTGCAGCGATTCCCCCAACTCTGCTCCCTCCCCGACTATAGGCCTGTCTAGCTATCCAAGAGAGAGCTCGCAAAGGGGGAGGGGACGAGAAGAGAGTGAGAGACAGAGAGTCAGAGATTATTCGGCTGAGTGGGTGGGAATGGGATGGGGAGGGGGGGCGGCTGGGGAAGTGCCTTCCAGTAGCGCAACTCCCGAGTTTGAATCCTGGAGGCGAAGGGAAGAGGAGATCCCCGGACTCAGGCTGCGCGCACCGCTTTCTCCACTCGCAGGTGGTCATCCATCCTCATGGGGGAGGAGGAGGCGGCCCGCGCGAGGGGACTGGAGGCTCGGCTCCTCCAGAAGAGAGTTGGGAAGGTAGTGCTTGCCATCCTGCAGCAATTTCCCTGTGTCATGGCTCCTGTTTCCTAGCAACAGCAGCGAGTCCGGCCAGCAGCAGCAGCCTCGCCGAGCCATTCAGGAGCCGGAGCAGCAGCATCGAATCAGCAGCTCTGCCGGGCAGCAGCAGCAGCAACCACAACAATAACAGAGAGCCGACGAAGCGGCGGCGGCGGCAGGGCGATCACCTCCGAAGGCGGGCAGGATGCCGAGCGGAGCGGGAGCCCCACTTCTGAGCAACTCCGGCTTGCCATGGCTCGCCGCCGTGGATCCGAGGAGGCTGCCCATCGCGATCCAATCGCGCAGGCTCTAACTGGGATTTCTTGGAGCCCGTGGCCGCCTTGCTAAGCAACCGGAGCGACGAGGGCTCTTGTGTCTGTGCCGAGGTTCCGTTGGGGCGGCAAAGTTTCTCTCCATGGTTTCTCTCCGGGCTCCGGGGAACTTGCCTGCGGCTCTGACATCCCCCGATCGTCCCTGGTAAGAGAGCGCGAGAAAGGGAGAGCGGCGGGCGAAGCGCACGCAAATGCTGCCATTTTGAACCATAAACTCATCTGGGGATCCCCCCCCCCCAAAAAAAGTCTAGGCTGTAGGAAGGGACTCGTGGAGATCTTGCCCCTCCCTTCCCCCTCATCCAGCCTCACCTCTAGTACTTTATGGCTTCATCCCTGCCCTGCCTGAAAATGGGGGACGGGGTGGGGAGAAGGAGAGAGAGAAACAGAAAAGACACGCTGTTTCTGAAGGCTATGAAATGTGGGGTGGAGGGTGAGATGCGTTGGGCACAGGTGATGGGTTCGGCTGGCATGGCCGGCCGAAAGCACCTTCTTTGGATGGCTTCTCTCCAGCAGTGAGTTTTGATTTGGAAAGTTGAACAATGGGACTGCCTTCCCTCCCTGCTGACTCCAGAGCGCCCCCCCCCCCCCCGAGCGGTCTCCTTCTCCACTGCCGGCTTCTTCAGCCCAAGTAGACGCGGCCAGGGAGACTGTCCATTATGCAGCGATAGTCAGCTGCATCGCTCAAAAACTCGCCCCCAGTAGGCACCGGCAACTTTGCTAATGACATTATGTAGGACAACAGAGCGCCAGGCATGTCAGCCGCCACAATGGGTTAATTAGCCCCTCTCCCACTACCCCAGGAATGCAAGCCTCTTTAAACTCTGCTGCTGCAGTAGGCAGGAAAGTCTCTCCTAGAAGCAAGTGGCTAATTGGTGCAGCAGGGCAAAACAATTTGCCCAGATGGAGCAGCGTGTGTTCTTTTCGACACACTCAACTAGCTAGGATGGCAGAGGGAGAGGCTTAGAAACAAATGCTTTCAGCTCAGTTATTACTCTTGAGTGTTCACCAATGATGTGTCTATTTTAGACATGAAACAAACCCCAGAAAACAGATAAAACGCTGTGAAAGATCATCTCTGTTTTTAAAAAGCAATGTGATGTAATATATCTATTCACTGGTAGAATCCAGATTGTAATATCTTGTGAGTGTTTTCAAACTCCCAAATCCTTTTCAGAATCATGGAGCATTTCCTCCTAGCACAGACAATAGCTTTCTTTTTTTTTAAGGAAACCCACCTCTGCCCGCCCCTGCTCTCCACCACTATTGTTTTGCAAACATTGTTTAGGTCAAATGATTAGCATATGTTTTTCCAGCTTACTTTATACAAGTCCTTGTTGTGTATTGGTGTAGACTCTGTAGAGAGGATGAATTTTCATTATCATCAAACGCTGAACCTTTTTTTTTTAATCAAGCCCTATTCAATTAATTTTTGTCCACAACCAATCCACTCTCTAACCATCAAATTATACCAGAGGAAGTAAGGATCAGCTGGCTGATGTATTACTTTTAGGTGCAGTGTGAGAAGGAGGAATATAAATTCTGCAAGAAAATTCATGGAATGCAAATGAATCTGAAATTTGCTGAATCTGGGGATATTCAGGAAATGGAGAGATTTAGCTGACGAGGGGAACAAGATTACCTCGGATGCTGATTTAACTAGATTTCAAGGCAAAGGATTTAACTTTGTGCAGCATGTTGAACTGATTGCTTTTCCCTTTCTTTCCTATAATCAGACACTCTGGGAAAAGTAAGAACTAACCCTCCATCATTCTTTATTTAGTCTTTTCTGCTTCTCCTAAACAGTGTGCATAGAATTGGTGAATAGTCCATTGCTACCTCATTCTGTGACTACTGAGATGATGGGAAGCCTGATGCTGATGTAAATAAAACCTTGTAGATTATTTCAGGCTGCTTTGTCAACACAACAACATGATTTGTTCCCTTGGTGATTCCAAGTTGTGTTCCCTCTCTTTTTTAATCAGTTTGGCATAGGAGCTTTTGGTTCCCATTGCATGCACACATTGATGGGCTGAAAATTCACTGGTGTTACATAACCAGTTACCTTGAACATCATACATGATTCTCAATCAGACAGATGTCGAGAGGATAGACTCAGAAAAAAAGAAAGATTCATCTCCATGGTTGAAAACAAGCAAGCGATGTTAAAGGCATTGCTTCAAAGAAATTTTCTGAAATATTAGTATCTGGTTCTTTCTTTAGTATATTGACAGCAATAAATGAAAAGGGCTAGATTAAAAAAAAAATCCCTCTGCCGGTTCAGTGCAGTGAATCAATAACCGTGGCCTAAGAAAAATAATTCTTATTGCCTTTCCATTTTTGGTGGGTTTTTTTTTAATTCCAATTGAAATACATTTCTCTCCTGTTTGATATATCAGCATCCCTAAGCCCCTTGTGTAATATAACCCTTTGGCCTCATTCTAGAAGACGCCCTGAGGCTAAGTCACAGCTTAGCAGCCTCTAACAAAAACAGGAGCCTACGCATTCATAATAAAGCAGTATGGATTATTAAAGCTGAGCAATAGTTCAAGGGTGATGAAAGCTGCATCAAGATTTTTATTCCTTAAAGCACTGGAAAGTTGCTGCATATCTTGAGTCATGTAAGACAGAAGAAACTGAAAAAAGAAGCATAAGGAATGTTAAAGATAGGCTAAACTATCCCTCTGGACTGTTGATGGTAGATCACTCCAAGGTTTTGTTTTGAAGTATTTTTATAATGTAATTTTAACCATTTGTTAATCGGTTGAGTTCAACAGAGCTCTCATACAGAGTCAGGAATGTCTAGTCTGCAAAATAGAAAAGAAGTCTATTTCTTCTAACCCCCCCCCCCCCTAACTCAGGCCCACCTATTTTTTTTTCTCTCTTTTCCCTTAAATGTTGCCACTTCTGTTGTTGGCTTCATTGATTCTAGTTAGAACAGAAGTGAAAGAGACAAGACTCACAAAAGCATGCATAGTGGAGACTGGATTACTTGGTATGAAATGAGTGAGACCATTCAGTGCAATCCTTGACAAGGAGTCCTACACACATAGACACATACTCAGGAACACCTGTACTCAGGATACAGTCTCTACTGGAGAGACTGTATCCAGTATCCGGTGCCAGTATCCAGCTCAATTTCTAGTCTATATCCAGCTACGAGGTTGGTTAGAAGGAACGGACTCTACACAATGGGGGTGAGATGAAGAGAGAAGAGGCCCATGCGCAAGACCAAGTCCCATGGTGTGCTCTGAGGGCAACAACCTTCTGAGAGCAAAGCAGGTCTGGGCCTGCTCAAAGTCCCAATGGGAGACTGCTGGGAAGCCCCACACATGCCACTTTAAGCTCCTTGGGGACAGAAAGGTGAAATATTAGCAAACTGAGTGGGTGGAAGAAGATAGATATAGTCACCCTGCATCTTATGCACTATTGATTTGTGCAAGTACATGCACTCAGACCCCCCCCCCCCCCCAAGACAGAGAACACCACCAGTTTAAATAGTGCTGGCAATTTCACCTGCCATTCCATTCACTTATATGGAGCAAGCCTATAATGGGAGAATGAAGCTGCTGTTCCCTCAGTGGTCTCAGCTCCCATGTGTCTCTTGTGCTGAGATTTTAGTTCTTAAAGAGACAGTATGTATTTGTTGGATTTAGGGGAGTTTCGACTATATGCAATGTTCACTTTACATGCCATCCTCAGAACATAACCTTCGCGTAAGATGCAGGCTGGCTGTATTTAGGACAGAAGAAAATTCTAAGCACAGTAGACCAAAGGTAAAAAGAACTATTAAGATCCAACTTCCCTCAGATGGGAAAATGCAAAGGAGGTGATTGCTCTGTTCCAGGGGTGGCCAGCCTTTCCACATGAATGCTCCTGGCCCTTTAACGGTTGTATAGGTGAGGGCATTTCAGCAGGTGCAGCTGCTTTAGCAGCACCATCAGTACTTTCAGCTGCCAAGATTCTGTCTTCTACACAACTAATGATGGAAGGTTGGCCACCCCTGGTCTATTCCGAATGTCAAGCAGGAGAGTCCCAGTTTAAAGAATGTTAAACACTGAAGCTATTTCTCCTCCTCCTTCACCTATCCAGCCTTCTATCCCTGTCTTCTTTTACTTCCTCATGACTTACTCCTTTCAAGAGTGAGTGCTGGAATTCTCCTCCCATTAGCTCACTGGTCAGAATACAGGATTGCTTGGTCAGATTCTACTGAAAGCTCTTTTCACACATTCAGTGGATGCATGCAGGGAAGGAATGAGGATTGTGTCTACCGTCCCCATACAGCCTTGCATGTACTCATCTGAAGTTCTGAGTATAACCTGTGTGTATGCAAATTGTGTGCATAGAGGTTCTCTCTCCTGATCTTGCACAGACAGCCTACACACATCAGTTGTATATGTGTTGGCTAGACCTTCAGATGAACACAAAGAGATCAGGAGGGGGTGCAACAAACATGATCCAGATTACCCCTCCACACATTCACTGAATATGTGAAAAGAGCTCTTGTATTTCATACCCTGGGAAGCATCATGGTGAGGCACTTCAGCAGAGGGCTTAGCCCAGCATCACAGTGAACATGCCTTAGGCCTTGAGAAAGATGCTCACCTGGGGCTAAAGTTCCATTCTAGAATGAGCAGCATTATATGTGGTGGGATATTATGGGCTAAATTCCTGTCTGTCAAATCATATAGGAACCAAGTCTTGCTAAGGCAAGAGCAACAAAATCCTTGCTTGTGACTTAGTTCTTTCTAAGTTGTTAAAGGAAGGACAAAATTCATCCCAGTTTCTCAGTTAGTGCAACATGGGCGCTAAGTGCCACTCTGCTTTCTGTAGTGTTGACTGGCACAGGCTGTGTGGCAAAAACTTGACATTTGTGATTTATTTGTGGTTTGCTCCAGTGGGCTTCCTTCACTGGAAACTCACAAGGAGCCTACAGTATGTAATTCTGTTCATGGTTCCTCCTGTATAAACCTGCAGGACCAGGATTAAAATGGAGAATGTTTTGTTGTGAGAGTGGTGTTGGGTGTTATGAAGGAGTCAGGTCCTGAGGTATTGCTTAGCGCCAGTTTGCCTAGAATGGACCAAAGAGGTTTAATAGCTCAAGACATTCCTTAGGAGCCTCCATCAGGACCTCAAGTTAGTACATTGGCCTGAGACGATGGGCCAAGATGTAAGGTACAGTAATTTGTCCCTTCCTCCCCCTCTTGGGAGTGAGTAAAGACAAAAGCTTCATGTGAACTGGAAGATTTTGGAAGAGGCAGAGAGAGTTAGCATTTGATCTGGGAGAGACTGGAATGGAAGCCAAGAGAAAGAGCCGGCAACTCACATGCTTAGAACACCCATGTAGCTGATGTTGCCTGCAGGACTGTGCTTCCTACTCCATTCAATGCTCAAATCTCTTAATTTGCAAATAAAGCGAATATTACTAAGGTACTATAATAAGCCTTCGGTGATTTCTCCTCCCAAGGAAGCCCAAACCCGGGTTGTGCTGCAGTTCTTGGAACTCTGCAGTGCTCAAAGAAATGGGGCATGAGCACATAAGTGTTAGCACTGAGCATGGTGTTTGTTTCCTTGGAGTAAAACTGTGAGTTGGTGTGAGTGCGCCACAATGGAGCAAAGAAGAGCAGCACTCCTATTGGAAATGAAGCTGGTGAGACAAGAACAGGCCTTGCCATCAAAGACAAGAGCAGAAAGAAGTCAAAGGCAGCCTTGAGCAGCTTAAAGCCAGCATGAGCCAGCAGCTGTGAAGCAAAGACGGATGCCATGCCTGCAACTTGTAGAGGGTATTGAGCAACTGTGATGCAGAGCCTGGAGTCTCAACAACAGGAGGTGAGAGTCCTGCTGTTCAGCTGCTGCAAGCAACCAAGCCTGGCCCAGAAGCCTAGCTACAGAGATCCCAGTCAGGGATGGCTAAGAATATCCAAGAGTTGGCTGAGCAGCAGTAGAAGGGTTTGAACTGTGAAGTTTTGCAGTCAGTAGCTGAGAAAATGTGCAGGAGTTGGAGATGGAGGAAGCACAGGCCATGCAGAAAATAAGTGCCTTGGAGACAGACAATCCGATTCCGCAGCCTGAAGGTGAGGAGATTCTGCTTCTAGATATCTTCACTCCATGCATGCCTGTGGGAAAGAAAGTACAGAAGGAAAAGCTGGAAATGCATGAGTCAGAAGTAGACCAGCCCCGGCCTGGAGACCTGGGTGAGGAAAGGTCCCTTGTTTGTTTTGTGGTCTCTTGTATGCCCTGTGCAGGCCTTGGTAGGTTGGATCAGGCTCCTACAGTTGATGCACACCAGAGGACGCTTCAATACTGGGAGTAAGGAAGAAGCCTGCAAGTTGTGGGGGCAAAAGGGACTAAGTGCAATCCTATGCCTGTTTACTCAGTCCCTCAGTTTGAAATGGTGTTCTTTGTAAATAATTGAGATGGTAGAGAGAAAGGGAGAATTAAGCCTGCTGGCTTGAGCAGATTAGCCCCAAAGGCGGGGCCCTCCGGCGGTGCTGTTGGATGGGGGCGGAGGGTCAAAGCAGAGGTAGCGGGGCGATTCAGGCCATTTCGGCGGCATGAGCGGGCAGTGACGGCGATGAGTTTGGCTCTCCTGCCCACCCTGCGCCTTTGTCTGATGGAAAACGGCAGCGGCAGCGACGTCACTTCCGGCGTGGGGGGGCAGGCGGTCGGAGCACCGCCACTGATTAACCCAGATGGCCCTGCAAAAGATACTCCCAGTTAAAGATTTGTGACAGCCCCCAGATCAGCAGAATGACTCAAAGCTGCAGTTGGAGTGGCCCAGGAACCAGTTCCACAGCAGTAAAAGGAAGAGAGACCCTTTCCACCATTTGTCTCTGAGATACAGTGCAACTGAATTTTCAGTGTAGTCTTTGTGGAGATGCTAATTGCAGTACAAAAAGAGCCACTGAAGAAAAAGCAGGCTTTTGCAACTGTTTATTGATGATGATGGGGAAATTGTTCGGATAACTCTATTGGGGAGGGGTTGGATGCTGGGGGGGTGTCACTTGGAAAATACAGCGGTGCTTTTTGTGCCTGTTAAGGAAGTCGGTGATAAGGGAAAATTGTTCTTTCTGTCAGGCAGCCCTGCTGTTGAAGTGAAATTCATAAAGGGTCACCGTTGCCATGTTAGCTAAAACTCATTGTCTTAGGAATTGCCTAAGTATGGGGACTGGGAAAAGGTTATCATGCAAAGAAAACTCTAACAGTGTGTGCAGCAAGAAAAATGCTAGGAGCCTAAGCAATATTTATCGGAAATTTGTCTTTGATGTCGTTAGATTTTGTTGCTCTGAAGAAGAACTGAAGGAATAAGAAGAGAAATCAAAATTATTTTACTAGGAATGTTTTGGTGATGGGGAAATGCTAGTGAAGATGACTACACCGTGGAGGAAACCAGCTGGAATTGTAGGGTTCTATGCAGAACAATATTGTAAAGATCCTTATCGGATCTAGATAAGCCTGCCTATGTAAACCGCCTTGAATAACATCTGAAGAGCAATCTGAGGATAAGAAAGGCAGTATATAAATACAGAAAATAAATAAATAAATAAATAAAATTTCTAATTGCTTTGTTAATCTGTTAGTTTGTTCTCATTCACAAGGAGGAGGAGCTTTTAGCCAGTCAGAATGTCTGAGGTCAGATTGAGGAGGGCTCGTGTTGTGAGATTGGACTTGGATGTTGTGAAGGAGCATGGCGGCTCTCCAGTCAGACCCTGAAGCAGTGCTTAGCTAGTTTGCATGAAATGGACAAACGAAGGGTTAACTCCTTGAGTGGGATACTTCTTCAGGACCCAAGTACAGGACATCTATCTGAGAGAAGGGCCCAAGGCATAAAGTGATTTGTCCCTGCTTCTTCTCTTGGAAATGAGTGGAGATAATAGCTTCATGTGAACTGGGAGAGAGAGAGGATCTGATCTGATCTGATTTGGGAGAGACTGGAATGGAAGCCAAGAGGAAGACAGCTCACATGCTTAGAAGACCCATGTAGCTGATGTTGCTTGCAGGAGTGTGCTATCCAGTAGTGTGCTATCCAGTGCCATTCAACGTTCATTTTTGTCAATAAAGCAAATATTACAATGGCACCATCACCATCAGAGGAGAAATTGGTGATTTCTCCTCCAGAGGAAGCCTAAACCCAGATTATGCTGCAGTTCCTGGAACTTCTCCCTGCTTGGAGAAGTGAGGCACAAGCACATACCCACTTGCTGCAAATTTGACCTTATGAAAGTATAAGATCAACAGTTCTTTCCACATCAGCATCTTTGCTTCTCTGAACTTTGCCTAGCCAAAGAGAATACTGAGCAAACAAAACAGACTTTTATTCAGGCTACTGCCCACTGTTGCCTGGTAAGCCAGGACTCAGTGGGGAAGTTTACCTGGCAGTGGTGAGCAGCAGCAGCAGCAACATGAACATTCCTCTTTCAGTGCTAACACCTGCATAGAAATGCTGAAGGAGGAGCATCCATCTGCTCCCCATGTACCTTTTCCAGGCAGCTGGTAATCATCAAGAGGCAGTATTCACCGGTTGTGTGGCAGGGATTGAGCACACCAAGTGGGTTGGTCCACTGCAGGGCTTTGCCCCATGGTTGCCCCCCCCCGAACCCAATACTGATCCTATCTGATGGTTAAGATACAAGGACACCCCAGCTATTAGGACTGTAAGGGGTAGAGAAGCTGCTTGACCACCAGACATGAGGGGAACAGGTCAGGGCTATCAGTGAACTCGGAAGTACCAAGTGGAGTTTTCACTTTGGGCAGTTGCCAGGATTAGGGGATGGAGACTGAGAGAAACAGAGATAGGATCAAGCCATGTGGAGCCTAGTGGGAAAACAGGTTTCTAGGGTAGGTTAGGATTTGCACACAAAGGGATCTGTTAACAAAATATATAGAGCCAGGATGGTGTGGTGGTTCAGGAGACTTACAGCGTAAAGTAAACCTATCTACATTTAAGACTGGAGGAGTGCTGCTCCGTTGGTCTAAGGTGTTGCAAATGTGCCATAAGGCACGTTTGCGTCACATGGTGGCCAGCACCACTCTCCCCGCCCCAGATTCTGTGGAGCGCCTGCCAGGGAAGGTAGGTTCCCCACCAGGGAGTGGAGGGGCAGGGGGAAGGTGGAATGGGGCATTCTGGGGGAGGGGGGTTAGATTGGTCAGCCAGACCTGGGAAGGGGGAAGGAATGGCGACAGCGCCACCAGAATCCAGTCCTCCTCCCCAGGCCTGGCCGGTGCTACATGGGCTGCTCGAATGTGCGCCAGCAAAATAGCTGGTTCACATCCAAGTGGCCCTATCAGGGCAGCTGGGGCTATACCCAGGGGAAGGGAACAAATGTTTCCTTCCTCTGAGGTGACCTCCCAGCTGCCATGCAGCAGAGGTTGCACTGGCCTCTGGTTGTTCAAATCCTCGCTCAGCCATGAAGCTTCCTGGGTGATCTTGGGCCAGTCACTATCTCAGCTTCATCTCTAACTCACAGGGTTGTTGTGAAGACAACAGGAGAGGGAAGGACTATGTACACCACCTTGAGTTCCTTGGAGGAAGGGCAGTATAAAAAAGTGATTTTTATCACAAGTTGCAGCGGCCGACCAAAATGGCCGGACTCTGCATCCTGTGCAGGATGTGGGCCATGCCGGCACAGCCCAAGCTCACCTTGGGGGAAGGGAATGTCCACTTCCCCTGGTGTAAGTGCCGGGGCCTCAGATGCACACCAGCTCTTTATCTGGCACGCGTCTAGAGAGGCCATGTAAGGCCAGCCGGGAAGGGGCTTAGGATATCGGCACCAATATCACCACCCCAATGGCCCTCTCCCCCACCACCCCAGCTCACCATCTCCATGCCCTCCCGCCGACTGGCCTAGGACTTACCTGGGTCAGCCGGCACAGAGTCCAGGGCACCGTAGAGTGAGCGGCTCCGGCCTCTGCGCCGGTGCCATTTACTCCCAGGGTGTTGAAAACATGCCTTACGGCATGATTACAACACCCTAGGCTAGCAGAGTGCTTGCTCCTCTGACCTATAGTTAGGTAGGATCAAACTGCCTGTTGGACTGCCACCCATGGTATCAGCAAGAAGAAAGAATTTTTGCCTTTCATTATCCCAGTAATCCCCACCCCAATTCATCTGCGAATGCATTCAATGCCTTTTTCATTAGCTAAATTCAAACTACGTGTGACTTTGATTTTTCTCTATAAATTATGTGCAGAGTTACTAGTCTATGAATATGCAGGCCGCAAAATTAAGACCAACAATCAATTTGGCAACTGACTCTCACTTCATGGTTATTCCATTTGTGTTAGTGCTGGAGAATCAGGAGGCCATGGGAAAGGATTTTTCCCAAAGTTACCTAGACTTGCTGCATTGTCTGTCTGTCTTTCTCTTTATCACACACACACACACACACTTCCGTACATGAGAGCGATTAGTCACTAGTGACTGAGCAGATTTAAGGGAAAACTGATGTGAACTGTCATTTGCAAGCTAAAAGGGGCTGTTCCTAATGAGCTGTTCATCTGGCTCTCATGCTCTTTTTTCCCTTTTTGCCACAGGAGCCGCAGCTGCTGTAGGGAACGGTGCCCAGGGTAGCCAGCCATGATCGCCACTGGAGGCCTCTTGAGGATCTCAGCCAGGAAACAGGATCCCTTGCGGCCTCAGAGCCAAGTCCCAAAGCGCAAGCGCAAGGCCAAAAAGAAACGCAAGAACGACGTCGTGGTGGTGAAGGGCAAGCTCAAGTTTTGCTCGCTCTCAGGGCTCATTGCTCTCTGTGGCATCCTGGTGCTGCTTGTGGGGATTGCTTTGGCAGTAGTAGGCTACTGGCCTAAGCCTCTTTATCGAGCAGGGAGCTTTGGGGACAGCCGGTTTTCACCGCCACAAGGAAGTTCCATCAAAAAACCCTCCAGGAACCAGACAGAAGATCCAGGAATATCTCAGCCAGAAGGCTCAGAAACCAACAGTTCCTTTGCTGGTAATAAGAAAGGTCTCCCCCATTCTTCAACTGCCCCATCACACTCCTCCACCTCAGCAAGCTTCCTCTTTCAGCTTTTCTCTAGGTATTTGCATTCAGACAAGCTTAAGGTGCTTGGGCCCCTCATCATGGGCATTGGCATCTTCCTCTTCATTTGTGCGAATGCGGTGCTCCACGAGAATCGTGACAAGAAGACCAAGATTATCAACCTGAGGGACCTCTACTCCACTGTCATAGATGCACATAGCCTTCGAACCAAGGATGGGGCTCCTTCGACTGCTGTTGCCCCAGTTCCAATCAATGGTTTTGTTAACTATGTACAACCTCGGGGGTTGGAGCTGAAGCCTGGTGGCGGCAGCCCTGGGGAAGCCTTGGGAGCTGCTGCCATGCTAACCAAGAGCACCTGGCATCCCGCTGGGGGTGCCCCCCTGTCCCCTCCTGAGTTGGCTTCATCACCACGCTGCTCCTCCTCATCTCGGCAGCAACAGCCACCCAGCTTGGCCGAAGCTGTGTACAGCATCTATCAGGAGAGAGCTGCCTTGGCCAGAACTGCGCGTAGTCCACCTTGCAGCCCCCCTGAAATCTGGGACCAGCACAGCACTGCCAGTTCCATTGTGGGCTCCTCACTCAGCGCCTTCACTTTGCTGCCACTGACTCAGGGAGAGGCAGCAGGTGGGGACTGCGGTGGCTGGAGGAAGGCACTGGGTGAACGAGGGGCCAGGCAGATTCCACGGGGGGAATTTGAACTCAGCCTGACTGATCTCAGGAGCAGCTATGTGGAAACAGGGCAAGGCCATACGATGTTGCCCAGGTTGGGCAAATGCAAGCAGGTTCTTAGACGTCAGAGCACAAGCTGCCTCCCTGATGCCAGGAGACCCCTTTCCCCTGAACCCTCTCAGACTCTGGATAGTAGCACAGACCTAGATTCTAGTTTCTTAGTAAAGGCTTCTTCTTCCAGCTTTTCCAAATCCCTAGATTTGGGGGACTCTTCCCCTCCTAAGCCACTTGTGGATAGGAGAGATTCCCAGAGCTCTCAGTGTGATCAATACCGAAGCAATAAGGGCTACACACCACTAGAGGAGACGGGCACCTCCTTGGAATCTATTGCCAATACCCCAGCCCATAAACCCCAGGACTGTGATGTGCACCCCAGTGGGGAAACGGGCCCCTTAGAGGGTACCAGCAAAGAGCAAACAGAGCAGCCGCCTTTGAAGATTCAAAGACAATACACAAATAAAGAGAAACTCTTCATGATCTCCAGATCAGATACCACTGCCAGGCTGGAGGAGAGGGACCTGGAGAACACCGGCATTTAAAATAGAGTACAATGAAATGGAGACAAGCATCAGAATAACTTGTAATCTTTCTGCCCCCTTGTGGATCTAGGAGACTGGTCACTATCCAAAGAGCTGGAGTATGTTATCGTTGAACTGCATTCAAGACATTCCTGCAGATGTCTTCAGGCAAGAAAAAATAACAGGAGTTTGTTCTGTTCAATTGTGATTCTGTATTCCATGCAAGCCAAATTGTATTGCACATCAAGCAGTAAATTCTTTGAACAAAGGAACATAACTTATTGACAATAATTGTGCACTTTACTGATTTTTAATTCGAGTTGCCCCTTCTTTTCTCTTGGCTTTTGATATGGCACTAACTGCACACTCTTTTCCCAGCTTCAGATAGAGAGGATTTTCGACCCAACAAAATTTATCGTTCTCCACCTCTTTTTAATGTTTGGTTAGAATATAGTAGCATTTTGCAGGGATTAACAGATGAAGTACTGTGGCAAAGAAAAAAAAAGCTTTAATTTCAGTAAAGGAAAGACTGGCGATAGATAGCACTGTGGCCAACTAGCTGAAGTGCTACATTCCTAAATTCAGATAATGATTACTTTTATTAAGTATTATTGCACATGTATGAACAAATAGCATTAATAACCATTTTTAATTTAAATAAAATATTGTTTACAATGACAAAGTACACTTAGGTAATTCTTTTTGTTTCTTAACTAAATTCTTACACACAAATAAGGGTTGTTTTACCAAAATCCTGGGGTGTTTTTTGTTGTTTGTCTGCTTATTTATTTTTTGTTTAGGCAGGAGAGCAATTGAATGTATTGGAGAGAAATGGTAAGGGTTGCTTAAAGGAAGACGAGAAGTGTGGTTGACTTGAATCAGCTAAGGGCTGCAATCATAAACACACTAGAGCAGTGTTTCTCAAACTGTGGGTCAGGACCCACTTGGTGGGTCGCGACCTGATTTCTGGTGGGTCCCAGGTGATGGAAAGATCAGATCAGTAATTGCCACAAGCCCTGAGACTATTCAAAAATCAGATAGCTGCTCATTGCCCTGCAAACAGCTGGGCCCCTGCACTTTGTAAAAAGCTGAGCTACTGCAGTTTGCAAGCTTGTGCAAATATAGGGAGATAAATGTTTGAGCATCTTGTAAAGCTAGGTGGGTCCCGACAGAGTGTCATTTTAAAAAGTGGGTCCTGGTGCTAAAAAGTTTGAGAACCATTGCACTAGAGAGAAAGAACCACTAAATTCAGAGGGACTTATGTCTGAATAATTATGCATTGTAGAATTGCACTGTAACTTAGTTAAAAGCCTTATGCAGACAGGATAGTCTGGGATATGATCCAGGCAAAGTGAAACACTTTTAAATCCCATTGAATACAACGAAGCTGAAAATGCTTAATATCAATAATTTGTGCTGCTGAGGATTGTGGTTTGTAGCCTGATTGTTCACATATTACTTGGAAAAAATCCACTGAAATAAAATTAACTTTAAATTGTTTAGGACCAGGATATGGCCATGATCACCAGGTTAACCTTTGATACATAGTAGTCCTCATGAAGTCATTTATTTTTCTCATGTTCAGATGATGAATATTTTTCATCCTCCTTTCACTATATGAACAGAAAAACTTGAGAACAGGCTTCTTGATGTTGCCTCACAATGGCTATTGCATTCACAATAAATATTCACCAAGTGTTACAATGAGGTAAAATCATCTTGTGATTGCTTTAGCATGTCAAAAGTGAACATGGCGCTGCTTTCCACAGGTATATACGTTACCTGATATGTCATCACTCCATGACATCATTCGATGGTTTGTAGCTGAAGGCAGGAACTAGTGCCAGTGGAAATTTGTGTCTGATGTGAGGTGGAATGACATGACTGCTCCATCTCTGGTGTTCCTTCTTTGATGGCTGTTTCACACATGCAAGTCATTGTTTGACATTTAAATCATGAAGGGGATAAATATGCATGTATGAATTCAGCCTTAGTTGAGGTTAATAACAGGAGTCCTAGAACAGATGGAAGAAAATATATAATTAACTATAACTAGTGGGAAGCCCAAAACACAACCCAGTTATTATGAACTATTTAGATTTAAGCTGTGCCTGTAAGGAGATGTACTTGGCAATAAGTTCTATTGAAACGAGTGAAATCAATGTGTTTCGGTAGGCAGTGCCAGGTTGTATGGGGATATATTGGCTTAAATCTAAGTGCTTCATGTTTGCCTGATCGTGGATTGGACAGTAAACACTAGTTTAAAACTTGACTGGAATTTAAAACTTTTTTTTTCATTTTTCACAAACACATAACTAAAAATGTGAGCAATAATGTGCAAATAAAAACATGTTTGACAAAAAATTAAAATATAATATGCGATATTTTCCATTATTGATGTGTATTTTTAAAAAAATAAATTTTTAAGTGCTGAAGAATCCTAGAATTAGGACAAATTTCTATACTGAATCTATTGAGAATACTTCTGAAAGGGAGCAGCTCCATGACCGCAATAATATGCAAAACAAGTCACCTGGATACTATGTGGGGAGTTTCTGTACAGCCAGTCAGCACGATGTTATGGTAGCCACACGGAGCCATCGTTACAATACTTTTCAACCGCTTCCATATGAAGATTCTGTTGTAAGAAATGTTTCTTTAGGAAGCAGATTTCATTATTATAGATTCATCATTATTAGAAAGATATTTGGTTTTCTTGAGATGTTGCCCTTTCACCAATGAAGAACTCAGTCCTTAAAACATCATTTCAAAGTAAGCATAGTTTATTTCATGGAAATTTACATCCAAGTAAACAATTCTAGATCGCAGTTAATAGTCCAGTCTATAAGCCACAGTACCACTCGATAAATGCTTTCAGTGTGGTGAAGTGAATGCTTGCATCTACATGGCGTTGCAAGCCGACCACTATCAGAACAAGGTGGGTCATTGCCACTGTGCTGCAAAGGGCTACCGGGCCTAGCGTAATACTGTATAGCTATGATGTGGTATGGAATTTGAAAGAGATGGGATGTGAGAGGTGTGGTGTGTACAGGATAGAAAAGGGTCGTTTGAGGCATCCGTGCAGTAATGCCATGGCATTCAAGTCAGTACAGGACCAGCTGCATTAGCCCAAACCTATCTCCCAGTGCTGGTTCATCCAAAGACTGCAGATGAGAAGCATCAAGTCTCCTGTGTCCGGACAGGTTGTGAATCCATGAGCATAGCAGCACGCTGTGCTCCGTATATGGCTGACACCCACTTTCTCTTCCCCGCAAACATCTGTTTTGCACAGGGAGAGAGGGAGGGTTCCAGCAGCACCACTATACTCCCAGCCCTGAAAACCAGGAGGATAGTCAAATGAAGAAAATATGGATCAAGGTGTCACACTTGAAGCACTGATATGTGAAAAGGTCAGGAGCTTACACCATAGCATAGTCTGAAACCTAGTATGATAACTTCCTTTGCTGATGGAGACGTCCTTTTATTGCACATATTGAAAGACTGTACTCTGTGTTGACATATGAACAGCTGGCATTTGCCCTGACACACTCCAAGTGCTTCGGTAACAGCACTAGAAGCAAGCAATCCAAAGGAATGAGAAAACTGTTGTCTTGTTTTTGAATTCTGTTAGGCCTGTAGACTGCACCTATACTGTTTAAAATGAAACCAAGAAACAGCAACGGGTGAGCTCCCCTCTTAGCTCCACTGAGAACTGGACTCAGTAAACTGAGCTATTTTCATTGTAGCGTGAGCTATTTTCCCCCAAAGAGAGCCCAATTCCAAAATTCGAACCCCATTACAATCACAGTGGAACCATCAGAAACGCAGCAGAGATGGAATACCTCCCCAAAAGCCTTGAATGTGATTACATTACAATACCTGCAAGCTTTACCACAACTTGCCATTCCTCCCTCACTAGAGTCTTGAACATTCTAACAGCATCCTCTTCCTAGGAACTCTGGGAAATGTAGTTTTCAGGAAACTTAATGCCTCAAGACCTGGGAGTCCCAGCAAACTAGAGCTTCTTGCATTTGAAATGCTGTCACTACAGTGTTCAAAGAGCCCAAGAAGAATTAGTTTTCAGGTCCTGTGATGTCCATACTGAGGACTCATGTGACCTGGCAAACTACATTTCCCAGAGTCCCTTGCACTTGGAATTCTGCCACAGCAGCATTGGAAGCACCAGCAAGGGAGAGAAGCAGGAATGGAGGCCTGCAATGAGACTTCCCTGCTGCTAGGTAAGTGGGAAGGGGATAAAGCAGCTGCATGGATAGGGACCATGAAGACAGCAGCAAATTAACCATGAGCCAGGCCTCAGTATTATTAGTGTTTGTGCTCAGTTCATTGGGGGCAAACTTGTAAGCCATTAAGAGACTCCCATTTCTGAACTTCAGTCTTTCTCATTCTTTGTGATTTTCAACTCTGTTCTCTCTGTATAATCTTTATATGTCCCTTGGAGTGTGTGTGCCTGCACTATTAGTGTTTCTGAGGAGACTGGAGGCCACAAGAAGTTCTGGGGTATCACCAGGGTTTCTTATGTGTCATTCTTATGCTGTAACTAGCAGGATAAGCAGGATACTATCCTGTATCTAGGTCAAGTCACAAGTCAAGTCCCAAGTCTTTGCCCCCAAGTCCCGAGTCTTTGGTTGCGAGTCCCTATCTATTTAATGGGGAAAACGGGTTTAAACCTGAATAAAATTCGTCTATTCATAAAAGGCTCCAAGTCCGAGTCTTTCAAGTCTTTTACAATCACCGAGTCAAGTCTGAGTCAAGCCATTGATGCGACTTGAGTCCGAGTCAATAGACTCAAGTCTACATCACTGTGGTTTGCATTCCCACTTTGCTGAGCAATGGCTAGTTCAGAGAATCTTATTAGAAGAGGGTTCATGCTTGCTTACAGTCGTACAGGTTGAGTGGGGAGGCGGGGGAGGAATCATTATGCATGTACAACAAAGTAGTCCTAAGACATCCCAAAGAGTCCTTTAATAGTCTGCTCTAAAAACTCAAATTTCTCTCTCTCACACACACACACACACACACACACGCACACCCTTCTGAGACAGGACTTGTCTCATCCTCTACACTGGCAAGTAGGAGTGGCCCACATTATGAGAAGAACTTGATTGCATGTTAATTAGCTTTCGTTTTAATTTGGTGACGGCAGCCCGATCCTATGTAAAGATACCCGGCCAGCCTAAAGCACCGGCCGCGGTATCCTTTCACCGTTCTGGGCTGGCCGGGGGTAGCCCTGGAGCACCTCGGGAGAAGGGGATGCTCGTCCTTGAAAAACTGAATGCAAGGCGGCCCAGGCCCTATGGGCCTACTCGAATGTACACCAGTTTGGAAGCTGTCGTACATTCGAAGCCGGGGTGTAAGGGCAAACCGGGCCGGGAGAGGGCTGGCGATATCGGTAGAGCTCGCCGCCAATATCCCTACCCTCTCCCCGCCTGGTTCGGCCAATGGCTGCCCTCCCTTGCCGCCCGGTCCACCCTCCCTCCACTGGCCAGTGCAGGGCTTACCTTGCCCAGCGGGTGCAGGGACAGTCCCCCGGCGGAGTGCGGGTTGCTGGCCTTTGCCCCAGTGGCCCTTACTCACCGGGAGTCTTTATGGCGTGTTTGCGACGGCATAGAGCGGCAGAGCGTGTGTTCCAGGATCACGCTGTAAACAGAGCAGCATCACCCAGCATCACAATATATCACATATCTAAAGTATGTGCTACTGATTTCTAAAAGATCACTTCTGACAACCAGAGAAGATGGGTCAACAGAAGGTGTTTTATTGTGAGAAACAGAATATACAATGTGTTAATTAGAACCACCACCAATATTCACTGTTTAAATGTCACACTTTTTCAGGGGGGTATGTGTGTGTGTGGAGTGACTTGCACTTGCTTTCTCATTTTAGCATACTGGATTCTAGATTACATTAGCTGGTCTGTGGGGTGGCGATAGGCAGATGGTCCTGATGACCTGCAGCAGGGCAAGACCACCATCTGTTCCGTCTCAGCTCTTACGATGTCTTGAAGTAAACTGCTCAATGATCAAAGCTTCATGGCCTAAACCTGATACTTGCAGCACAAACATAAATGCTCAGAATGAACGCACTGAATGCCAGTACAACATCACAAATAACACTGTAGCAGCATAGTAGAGATGTTATGCTAGCACAAAAGTTCGATATCAGAGGATACATTTGTTTGTTTTGGACCAACACTTTATTTTACCTTATTTGTAAATAAACCATGGTAATTCTTTATAAATGGCTAGATAAGAATACAGTGGAAAAAAGTATGGCGTAGTGTTATGGAGGAAATAACTGAATATTTATTTTCAATGTCATTTAACAAACATTACTAAATCAACACGCAGAGTGATCCAAAAAAACAGTTTCTCTCTGCTTTCCACACAGAGGGGCACAGAGGACAACTATATGAGCAAAATCTCAAGCGTATGTATTCATCATAATTCTGTGTTGTAAATCACGACAGAAGAGTCCATGGCCAAAGGCTGATTAATGTAGAAATGTGAGCTTTGGATTCAGAAAGGCAAACAGTGATTACCACATCTGGAACACATCTGTGATGCTGCCCTATATGACTCATTGAATCACTATGTAAGAGCTTAGTCCAGAGGTACCTACTGTATGATAGTATCGCACAAGATGACATTACACTGGTATCATAGAGTAGGAATTTTCGGAATGGGGTGTCAAAGCAGATGCATACACTTTCTCCCTCATTGTGAGGCTATCTTTAAAACAGCAAAAACAAATCTATTTTGGTCTGCAGTCTCAGGTTATAGTAGTTCCTTCATATGTTGGATTGATTATAAGGTCCACAGGGCATCTCAGTATGAAGTGACCTCTGAAATTTACCTCATGGGAAACCACCCTTATCTCAAGCTCTGATTTACTTCCATTACGGCACGTACAACAAAAACAGTGTCTGGCTCAGCCTCTTCAGCATATCCAAATACAGAGCAAAAAATAGAAACCTCCCCTTCTTCCCCCACCCACTTATACAAAATATATATAATGAGCAGTTCGTATTGGCACACAGCTAACACATCTTTTAAAAAAAAATCAAGAACCTGCAAATAGCACTACATGAAAACACTTCCCAGAGAGAAAAAAAATAGCTCTCATTCTGAATTCATCAGGTTTTGCTCCAGAGAGCATCAAAAGCCGGCATCTATTTTTTTGTCACATTTTTTTTTCCGGCAAGCAATGACTCTGAGGGCTGGTTGAGGGCCACAGACTGAGAACAAAATTTCTACGTCACAAATTTCTAAGCCTGTCATAAATGTATATTACAGTTTTAACCACACAGCTCTTTTCACGGGGTGTACAATGTGTGAAACTGCTACTGTGAGGGCAGATACACACCCAGGGAAAATGAATGTGCATTGATTCGAGCTGCAGTGTTTATACTCAGGATAGCAGTTAAGACCCAAGGTACTGGCACAAAGGGGAAAATGCTGGACTAGTAGGACCTAATTGGATCCCATAAAGGATTTCTTATGTTCTTAGGCAAGAATGCAAACTTAGACCACTTAATACAGATTCCAATATGGTGCTGGGGGAACTTTGTTAGGCTGATAACTTGTTAGTAGTCCAGATGATCCGTTGCTGTTTCATCAGTGAGAGTTAATGTCAGGAAGTTGTCTCCTGACAGCTGGGAAGTGTGCTTTTGACATCCATCCATCCAAAGTTTAGCACCTTTAATGGAGAGAGTTACATCTCTCTATGTAGCCTCTCATTCCCAGGGCTCAGGCTGACTCTCTGGAGGTCTATCCTATCGTCTCCCTTCATTCTGGGAGTTGGGTTAGAGACGGTTCTGCTTGGTCTTACAGCGAAGTTCTGACTAAGGATCCGGCCGGCGGCCCAGGGCCACCCACCAGATCCTGAGCCTGGGCTGCCCGTTGACTGGCAGGCCGGAGTTCTACTTGGGGAAGGGGCCGCTCGTCCCCTTCCCCGGGTGTAAACCGGGGCCGGCCCAATGGGCCTCCTCAGATTTAAGTCGGAGAAGGCTGTGTAATGGCCTAGCTGCCTGGTGGGGACCGGGATATGGCCGATGCCATCCCCCGCCCCCTCCTGGGCCGGCTAGGCCAATGGCTTGCCCGCCGAACCACCCCTGCACCTACCGGATCCCGATTCACCTCCTCCGGCGGACGCGCAGGTGCTCCGGTGACGGAGCAAGAGAGGCTGGCCTCTGTGCCGGCCTCCCTTGCTCCCAAGTAGTCGCGAACGTGCTTTATGGCATATTCACGACACTTTAGAACAGCGGAGCACTCACTCCGCCATTCTAAAGATCCCCAGGATTGCGCCGTTACTCTCTTGTTGTCAAAAATTCCAGCCCCACAAGACCTCTTTCTTCCTTCTTCCCACTCTCTGTCCTCCATTTCCCTCTCCTTGCCTCATTTCCCATTGTTGATCTGGTCTGAGTCTCTTTCTACCTTCCTCCCCTTCCCCTCCCCCACATCTCCTCTTTTTCAAGCGGAAATCCCACCTTCCTGACCTTAACTCTTAGAACTAACCCTGCATGCCTCCCTGCTCTGTCTACACCCTAACCATTCTGGCCCCTCCTGGGGCTGAGCAGCATCCACATATGATCTCATCAGTGAGTGCCCCCAGCCCTATTTGGACTACGTGCCCTTCTCAGCGTAGATGGCAGCTCATTGGCTGTAAGACCCTAAATGAGTTACTATACAAACAGGAAAACCTTTATAACATAGCTAACATTGTGGATATAATGCAAGAATGAAAATCATGGTAGGTTTGAAACAGATGATTTGAAAAAGGGTCTTTTGGAAAGTGCACCTGTAACATTACACGTTACAGACTGAATACCAAATGCTGGAGACCAGCAACAGGGGAGTCCAAGCTGGCTGGCCACTGTTAGGAATAGCATGCTCAACAAGATGACCCATTGGCCCAAGCGAATCTTGCAACTGTGGACTGTGCATAGTGAAAGAAAGTCACCTGGTGGTGACTCTTTCACTGTACAAACTGGCCTACAGTGAATGTGCTAATTCAGTGACCTAACGCTAATTTAATGTTTATAAAATTGCATGTGGCTTAGGCCACATCTCCTTGTCGCTATAATGACAGCGTCTGTACAAGGGCTCCTTGCACATTTGATTACACAATTTTTCCATTGGTATTGCTAATTAAATTCAACTTATATGGTTGAGAACATTTCCTGATTTATTAGTGCGGCTGCTCATATTGGATGAGAAAGATGTTTTATGAGACTTGAATGCTATTTAAAGCAAAAGAAGAATCCATTTTCAGGATTTCACTAACAACATGATAGATATCTAACATATTGCTGACTTTTATTTTAATCACCTGCCAGAATGCAAAAGCACATTGAAGGATGAGGCTTCAGAAAGGGAGACTCTGGTTCCAAACCACTATTAGAAATCCCTCAAGCCCACAAATAACACATGCAATGGAGTGAGAAAATATTTAAGCTGTCAGCTACAGTACACCTTTACCATTCATTTAATCATGAAGTACCGGTATCTCTCTCTCCTAGCTTCCTGGGTTATTATATAATATAAATGCAAACCTGCTGAAAAGATAAAAAGTGGATTTAACATGTCTGAATAATTCTGGTTAGGACTGCCTCACTGAGCAGCTGTTGAAGGCCCACTGATGATCTCCAATACTACCGTATGCCCATAGCCTTCATGCTAAGCATTTTTTGTGCCAGTCTATAGGTTTCCTCTATCCTTCTCCTGTTCCTCTGGAGTCTGTTATATTCCTGTAGAATATGAAGGCAACATTCTTTTGCTAATTCCCCCATAGATTCTGTGCTTCCCTTGCTTCTAGCTTGCACAGTGGCACTGTCTTTACTAGTCAATTTCAGGGATGTATGTTCCTTGATATGCAGCTTTCCTATTATTGTAAAGTATCCTCTCAATAAACCACGTACCCGTTTCTGTTATATTCAGGCTCGGACTCTCCTTTTCTGTGGAACCAGACTATGAGGTGGATGCTCACAGGTCCCTTCACATGTGTGTTTTGGGAATGTTTATTGTTAGTCCATATGTCTTGGAGGAACATTCAAAGTAACACATGCTTTAACAAACAGAAGCAAAAAGGCATGGCCAACAGCCCTTTGGAAATTGGGCCAATACATACCAGATGTGGTTATTATGCAATACTTTTTAAGACTTGACTCTTGAGAAGCATAGGCATCAGTGGTAGGCCATGATTCCTGGCCAGAAAATGGGAGCGGGGTGATAGTACTGAAGCATGCCATCTTCCCTAGATCAAGAGAAAAGAACTTAAGGAAAAAGACTGGAGTGCTTTTGCAGTAATCTGAATCAAAGAAAGGGAGTCATCCTTTGATAGGGTTTAAACACTGGTAATGCTATCGCTGCCCAAACCTTAGCTTGGGCTCTCTTTATATTATCATATTGAAAGGGGAGGAAGGACAGCACTAAATATTTTATTTATGCATTTGTTTCTTATTTAAAGCATTGTTAGACTCCTTGGGACTCAAACCATAACAGCTGATGATATTTACACACATGCATATTCACAGATTAGGAGGCCTTCAAAAAGAAAATAAGTATCTTGGGTATTAACTGAATTACAGCCAACCTTTCGCTGCAAGGAAGGGAGTTCATCAATTTCAGTGCTACCTTGTTCCCTTCCCTTGACAAGCAGACTCCCACATGCCTTGCCAAACCATAAATATGGAATAAAGGCCTTCCAATTAATCTGGGTGAAAAATGCAGGCATAAAAACAAAATCATGGCTCCCCCACTGCTAGAACTAGAGAACACCAACCAATTGTGGTTCTGTATTTGAAGCAACAGTTTCACCCCAGGCTTTAGAAAGCAAGGAAGGAGTGCGGACAATATCATGCAAGCTTGTTTTGACATAATTGCCATTTCCAATTAGGATGTCTACCGTAGTTAATGTACACAGTGAGCCTTGCAAAAACTGTATGTTGAAGAGTGAAATGCAAGTTGTACTATTTAGCATAATGAAATAGGCATAACAAGCACATAGGAACTTAATATTAGTGTAAAGCATGTAATTTCAAAAAGAGGAAGTGTTCCTTAAAGGGCTGCACAAGGATCAGAGGGTGAGTACATGTTTTTTTATGCTCCGCTGCCATCTGTCTATAGAAAGTTTAATTAATTAGCATTTAATATACTTTTTAGAGTTACTGCTTAGGAAAATCCTTGTTAATAGGACATATTAATAAGATATGTAATTAAATAGCTGAAGAGTCATTAAAGGCATTGTTTCTCAAGGGCTTTCTGTGGCAAAACACCTACAGAAGAGTTCTCCAGGAAAGCCACTGTGTGCTGCATTTTAATGCTAGTTGAGGCACATAGTCAGAACTTAAAGCAAACCTGGATCAGTACAAACTTTTCCCCCAGTTGCATTGTTTCTAAATCAAGGCACTTGATAAAAAAAAAACTGGGAGTGCGATACTTGCGGGTCCCTAACACTGAACTAAATACTGTACATTTCTGATTTCAACCAGTTCTAGTGGAAATGCATCAGTAAAACATTTAGGCCCTTCTGGCAAAAGGCGCTCCATTTAGCTCAGCATGTCTGACATAGAACTGCACACACATAGCTTCACTGAACTCTGACTTTAACATCCTTTTTCTTACTGGAAGTACAACAGACTTGTTTACAGAACTTAATTAACAAGTGTTACACCTTCACATTAAATACATTGCTAGTTATGACATTTCCAGCGCAATCCTATCCAACGTATGCCACTGGTGTAACTAGCAGCGCAGCGAGAACGGGAGGCCCCAGAACGGATAAGGGGATTCAAATCCCCCCAAAAAGGGGCATTCAAAGGGGATTTGAATCCCCTTTCCGTTCTGGGGCCTCCCATTCTCGCTGTGCCGCTGGTTACACCAGTGGCATAAGTTGGATAGGATTGCGCCCATCAGCTGATAAATGTTTGCTCTGACCCTGCAAGGGTGATGTATACACCAAAGCAGCTTCCCATAC
Source organism: Plestiodon gilberti rubricaudatus (assembly GCA_026170595.1). Lineage (NCBI taxonomy): Eukaryota > Metazoa > Chordata > Lepidosauria > Squamata > Scincidae > Plestiodon > Plestiodon gilberti. The sequence goes on along the minus strand of JANXHW010000004.1, from coordinate 54,537,568 downwards.
CTAGATCCACTTCTTCGAATGGGAATTGTGTGCATAAAAGTCTGCTCTGAGGGGCAGTTTTCATGGCTGGATCCCTGCATCTAACAGCCTGGGCTGCGTTTGCTGTTCTCCCATACGAATGCACACACCTATTATGGCTGAGTAGGGAGGGAGGGCTTCTTGCATATCCCACCACCCCCTGAAGTTGGTGGATAGTGATGCCACCCTGCAAGAGAGTCTTCTCAGTAGCAATCCCATTATGCAGAATTCCTTGCCTTGTACCGTGCAGCTGTCTCCTTTCTTGCCCGTATTCTGCGAGACTGAAAACCCAACTCTTTTTACAAGCTTTCCCCAAATCCTCTTGGCTCTCCTGACTATGTTGCTGCTCTACGTGCTGCTATTTGCTTTATTATATTTTTAACTGATCGCATAAGTCACCTTTGCATCTCCCCAAGGGAGAATGTTAGGATAATTTCAAAGCAACAACAAACTGCCTTGCTGATACTGCCTAGTGCCCATCTGTGGGTAACTGTAACTAAGTCTTGGAATGTGTACATGAAATAAACACATTTTCTTCCTGCGTTTCCCAACCTCCCCTCCGCCCGTGACTGCGCTGTCAGACAGGAATTGTCATCTTATTCTGTGTAAAGCCCCATGCGTACAGCTGGAGCTCTGTAAAATAACACAAGCAACCCCAGTGCTGTCTGCTGTGATAGCACAGATCACTTGTTAGAAGGCTCAAAATCCAGGCCCCAGTGAACAAGTGGTCACTTTCAAAGCTGACTCTGCCACTTATAAGTATGCCAGTCCACTTAGGCACGCATGCGCAGCAGAACCTGTAGCCCAGTGCGCTCCACATCTCTGAACTGAGTCTGCTCTGTTTCCTGCAGGTTAAAAAATCCAGAAAGAGCAGTGCACATTAATTTTTCAGCAACTTTTTCAAAACATGCTTTATTAATCCAGGAGATAAATTCTGGTAATGTAGTCTGTTTCACTGGCACAAAGCAAGAAGTGTTGCCTTTGATTTAAACTGCCTTTTTGGATGCTGGATATTATGGACAGAATTGCCATTTATGCTAGATTCTTATATTCTTTCTGTAATTTGTGAAAATAATACTAAAAGCCCAATAAGACTTTTAGTAGTAGGTTTCATCAACTATGTTCTGGGAAACCCTTGGTGTTTCTTCGAAGTGTGTGCAGAGTTTCTCAAAGAGAAGATCAGAAGTAGAGGAAATGCTCTCCTAACAGGCATCTAGCTCATCTGTGCTAACCTTTCCCTGCAACACACAGACTCACAGCACAATCCTGTGTAAGATGCGGCAGCCAGCCTAAAGGGTGGGCTGCCACATCCTGTGCAGTTCCCAGGCTACCCTGGGGCAGCCTAGGAGCACCTCGGGAGAAGGGGACATTTGTCCCCTTCCCCGGGTGCAAGCTGGCTGGGGCCCTATGGACCTCCTCGGATGTATGCCAGCTATGAAGCTGACGTACATCCGAGGTGGGCGAGTAAGGCCAGCCAGGTCCGGGAACGGGCCAAGGATATCGGCGGAGCTTGCCGCCAATGTCCCCACCCTCCCCCAGCCTGGGCCGGCCAATGGCCACCCCCCTGGCTGCCCCGTTCCGCCCTCCCCTGCACCAACCAGTGCAGGACTTACCTCCGTCGGTAGATGCCGGGTCCGAAGGTCGGCAGAGTGAGGGCTGCCGACCTCCACGCCAGTGGCCCTTACTCTAGAGTTGTTGCAAACGTGCCTTATGACACGTTTGCGATGGCTTAGAGCGACAGAGTGCGCACTCCGCCGCTCTATTATTAGAGAGGATAGCGCTACGAAGTACAGGGCTACGTGTTCCAGAACACACTTTCCGTTCCAATGGGCCAGTGAGGCAGGCCAATACGTTTGGCCAGGGCTCTGCAGACTGCAGGGCCTGTCTTTGCACCCTAGCAATGCCATCCAAGCTCCTGCAGTGCAAAATGAACAAGGGCTCCATGGCAGACAAATGAGTGCAGAGAAAGTTTTCTGCTGATCAATAGTTTGAAACTCACTAACCTATAGTCTTATTTATTCATCAGTATATACTACTATAAGCAGTCCAAGCTAGTACTTATCATATATTAGAGATAATTTTGTACTCAGATTTAAAGATCTTTCTTCCAGCAGTACCTGCGTGTGTGTGTGTTTTTTAGATTGCCAGGACTAAATCAAAACACAGTCCAACATTTGAAGCGAATGGTGGATCCCTTTTATTTCCTTCCACTCTGTTACACCAGGTTTTTTCCATTTGTGCCATCTACTGGATGAAATATGCCACTACAATCTAACTTTGTAAACTCACAATGCTTATAGGTCAGACAAGGGTTTGGCGCATCATAGATAGGATTGTATGCATTCTTATTTTTTTATGTCTGTGAAAGTGCTTGTCTGAAGATACTATGGATAGTATCCAAAGCTTTCTTTATGTGAATGTAATGGCCACAGAAGGGGTCTAATATACAACACTGCCTTATATGGAGTCAGGCCCCTGGTCCATCTCGCTAAGGTTTGTATACCCTGACTGGTAATGGCTGGATTTTAGACAGGGGTTTTCCCAGCCCTATCTCGCCATGTGAAGGATTGAACCTGAGCTCTACCACTGAACTGCTGTTTCATCTGTGGACAGTGTTCCTTCTATACACAGAGTAAAAATGTTGGATGCCACCTTATGATTTGGCTCACAGATATACTGTAAATTATATCAAAACACAGACACCCCCTTGAAACACAGTCTCATCACAAACAATGATACAATGGTACATCCTGTACTGCATTCTTTATTAATGCACACTCTATCATAGTGTTTCCTATCTTAAATGCTGCTTGAATAAATTTTGGGCCTACTTTAAGTGTCTTGGTATTTTAACTTCCTATAAAGTTTTCATTTCAGCGTTTACAAACCTGCTTTCACACAAGACTAACATCTTCAAATAAAATATTTCCTTCTTTAATCTGAAAATCAGATCATTCCTAACACAGAAACTCCACCTCCTTAAAAAATAAAGGAGTCACAAAAAACAAACAAACAGAAACAGTCAAGGAGCCATGATGCTTTAACAAAATGTGAATACATTTCAGATTTTTAATTACACAAGCAGGTAAACACACTCTCATGTGTTTAAAATTATCATCATATTTAACACCAATTAATACGATCAGGAGCTCACATAGCTTCCTGCTTATCAAGAGTAAACCTGATGCTCTCCCATTAAAGTTTGTCCATTGTATTTTTGAGAGCAACTACTTTCTTCTAATTGGAAGCTTGTACAGTATTATTAATGGTGGGTGACAGTTCTCGACTTGTGCTTTTCTCCACTTGCAGTGTTGGAGAATAACCTGCAATGTTTTTGTATTATTTGACATCACCAGTGGCACTTTGCATCTGCTTCTAGTTGAGGAACACTTTGTACCTTTATGCATTAATAGCTAGCTGCTGACAAGCCTTTTCTCTAGCTTCAACTTTTCCTAAGTCACCATCTGTCAGCTTTGTTTTTTCTTGTTCTTCATCCTTAGCCTTTAATGCTTTTGGGTTTGCTGGCAAGAGTTCAGGTAGCAACTTGGAACCAACTTGTCTGTCTGCAATGAAAGTTTCACCCTCGGCTCTAGCTTCTGCTTCTCGCTCATTCATACCATTTTTGTCGCTGGATGTTGTGGCTGAACCTCCATCAAGAAGTTCAGTGAGTTTAAGATTACTTTGAGAAGCAAGATCGCTGCTGACCAGGGTTGTACTAGTATGGTCGTGCGTGCCATCATTTAGAGGAATAGTTTCTTCCAGATCTGTCTGCAGTGTGTCATTTTTATTATCTTGTGAATTTGTTGGACATACATTGATTGAACATTCACAGTGATAGTAACCGGAATCCTGCTTCTTTTTATGCATGGCACAGAGATCAATTTTACTAAAGAGCTCTGTGCCAAAAGGGCTATCTTCATATTCCGTATATAGGTCTTCTTGAATTTTTCTAAAGCCCTGAACATTGGGGGGAAAAAGCATTGAACATTACATAGTATGTTGTTAATGCACAAACTTTTTTTAAATAAGTGTTTTCAAAATCACAAAACAGAAATATAAGAAAGAACATTTACGTTCCAACATACATTGTGGTGCCTGCCCAAACCTTCTCTCAGATGATGAAGATTCGTCACCCATCATCCACGCGATGACCAGAGGGAGGAGGATATGGAGCCATGTCACAGTGACGCATACCATCCATCGGTCCATCTAGTTAAGTATTGTTTATACTGACAGCAGCTCTCCCCGGTTTCATCTCTTCCCTGGAGATGGCAGGGATTGAACCTGGGTCCTTCTGCGTGCAAAACATATGCTCCACCACTGAGCTACAACTCAGTGGCATGGCATCATGAATATAAAATACTCCCCTCCCCAGTTACGTTTACCTGGCACCAAATTTAAAATGCCTTCTTGGTACCAGATGAAGTACCAGATTTTATTTCCCCCAAGCCCTCCAGCATGTCACCATGGCTTTTAATGGATCTTATCATCACAGTTTGCCAAACTGTTTCCGAGGCCAATTCAATGGGCTGGTTCAGATTGTTAAAGTGCTAAACACAGTAGCATAGCTGGGGGCAGCGGCACAGTAAGCGCTGCACGGTGCTGCAAGGGGGCCCCTCCCACTCGCCATTGGAGCCATTCTGAACAGCGAAGGCAACACACCTTCTTATCTTAATATCTTAAGGATAGCCTCTTCCTCGATGAACCCACCCACGTGCTTGGACTTTTTTTTACAGGTTCTACTTCACATCCCACTGTCACTTGAGGGCCCCCATGGAGAAAGGCAGAGTGGAAATATTTCAATAAATAAAGTCTTCCTGCATAACTGGCACTATAACATAATTCACACCCAAATCACCCTTTCATTCCTAGAAGATGCCCAGGGAAAAAAAGAAATCCATCATTCTACTTTTTTTTTTTTTTTTTGCATTCCATTGTGCTGGGAAGCTTTTCAGCAGTGTACTAAATCACTCTCAGCAACGTCTCGCTCTGGTGTCCTACCTTGCTCTTTTTCTTTGCCATAGTTTTGCCCTCTTTCTACTATCACTAAATAATGCAGCTCCATCCTTGGTGTTTATACCTGACAGTGGCACCCTTTATCCAGAAATAAAAGGTGCATCAATTCAGTCGTCTACCATGAAAGGCATCTTACTTCAGGGAGTGGAAAGGACAGAACAAATACCAGAAGTTAACCAAAAGGCCTGATTGCTTCACACCAGTAGCAAATTTGAAAGATGAATATTACAGCTGCTACTGTGTGTAAAATGAAATGTCAAACACCCTTTAAGAAATATGTTTTCTTCTAGCACATACTAATGCAAAAAAGAAAAAAATCACTGTCATTGAGTCATCATAGTCTCTAGACTTTATGTTCAGTGATCTTTGTCACTTTATAATTGTAAAGAATAATAACTTCTTATCTCTCATGCTTCTGCACTCCATAATTGCATTGCTGTTCCCTTGGCGAGTCCCTCTATTATGAATTCAAAGACGAGATCTAGAGAATTTCAATCTACAGTCACAAGAATTCTACAACTTCAAATTCATAGAAATTCCAACCCTCAACCAGGATGGCACACATTAGACGCCAACAAGTCCAAAAGGAATGAGTAATGGGTTCCTTTATGGTAGTATAAATGGATTATGCAAATAACATTCTATGAAAAATTTCTGACTCTGACTACTCTGTAGGGAGGAGAGGAAGAGGCATTCTTCTGTGTGAAGATACAGTTCTGTATGAAGTATAAATACTGTATCCATAGTCTAGGTGCAAGTTTCTGTGTGGATGTGGTACAGCTACAGGCACACTGGAAGCTTGGGGTTAATTTCCAGTTTACCAGCTCCCATGCTAAACCCCAGACCTCTTTTGGAAACCTTGTTTGCTAGTTTAGGTAAGAAACAACATGCAAGGGCTCTCCTATGTTCCCAGAAGCTAAATTAATGGAGGGGATTCGCATATTGTGCCCTCAGATTCAGGCAAACAAATTCCATTTTCAGTTAGATTGGCATGGGTGGGTGGGTGGGTGCATGGGGCGGGGGGGGGGGAGAGACAGAGACCGAAAAGACGGTCTATCAATGTGTCTATCATTCGTCTCTAGACAAAGTTTTCAATCCCTGTAACGCAGACTACTATAGAAGAGATTAAGTGAATCTACTATAAAATGATTCTAGCATTGAACCATTTCTTCTTTAAAATTATAGACTGATCCAAAAGCATTAAGAACACAGCCTTAGCATTCAACAAACACCCTTGAATAATTTCCTTACAGAGAGCTAAAAAGGACAACACAGATCAGGTCAAATTCATGACTGAGCCGGGATTTAAACTGAAACTTCCCAACTAGTCCAATACAAATTAAACCACAAACTGTAATCAATGGAGAACAAGTGCTGTACTGCCCAGGACACCCGATACATTTATAGTACATTCCATTAACAAACATTGCAAGTGCAAATTGAATCAATGTTAATCCAGATTCAATTTACAAGTACAGATCTGTTTCTGTAGAACATTGTAGACACAACATTCATAAGTTAGTACTCTGTGCTGTTAAAATCGTAAAATGCGTAGGTTCACATATTGACACGGCAGATTCCCATTTTCTATACGGTATATTCCCCCTACTGGTCGTTTAGATCATGAACATTTTATGATATAAGGATTGCTACTTCAGTCATCTTTTGCATGATCCAATTTCTGAATACAGATTTTGGGATCACCACACTGATTTACCATTTCTCATGGGTAGTGATAATCAGGCAAGACATTGGGCTAAGCTGCCTATTCTCTGACCAACTGCAATCCAGATTTCATTGCTACATAGCCAAACTGGGCAATCCTGTACATGTTTACTCAGAAGTAAATTCCACTGTGTTCAAGGTGACTTACAGGGAGGTAAGAGTGTATATTAAAGCTGTATCAGACCGCAGGCGTCTGGCTTCGTTGCGTCCCGGAGTCGATTCTGATTGGCCCAAGGCATTGCTCCGCGTCCTGCCCCCACAACACCGAACGTGCCTCTCATTGGCTGAAGGTCATTCTGGTTGAATAAATCAAGTTGAATAAATCTAGCTTCGGCCAATGAGAGGCCGCATTTGGCGTTGTGGGGGCGGAACGCGGAGCAATGCCTCGGGCCAATCAGAATCTACTCTGGGACACGACGAAGCAAGACGCCTGCGGTGTGGGGCCAGCTTCACAGTCTTCAAATACTGAATCTGAAGAAATAGCAAGCCTGTCACTGGGTCTGCTTAGAAATAAGACAAGACCTATCTGTTATAACATTCCAAAAAACGGAACGGATGAGAAAATGGTGATTATAAACATTGACACATAAACTAAAAGCAATCAGCCAAATCTGTCCTGCTACAACTGCACAGTTACTCACTGGCTCTAAACAACACAAAGTAAATACACTTGGACTATCTGCTATAGTTACAGGATCACATTTTTAGAGAGTTCAAGGTTAGTGAAGAAGTGCTTAATTTAGTGGGGACTAAATCTACTTAATCTTTTTAAAATCTTGTTAATCTTTTTTATGGTAATTGAGTCCTTTAATTGTTACACTTCTTTGATGGCTGTTAATATTATTGATTTTTTTGTCTAGATACACATAAAATAAGGGGGAAATCCTAGACTTTAAACAAAATAAGTATAGAATTTAAACAAAAATTCTTAAGAGATGTTCAGAAATATCCTATTGAAAATGTACAGCATGGAGAAAAAAATCACAACCAGTAGATGGCATCAGAATAACTACTACAATGTTGTGCCCATTGAGTCCTCTATATTACACTTTTTCTGATCTATTCTGACAATTCTCCATGCTGTACATTTCTCCATGCTGTACTTGTCAGATCTATTTTTTTTCTGATCTATGCTGACAACCCCCCAAACATTTATTTCTGTTCATTTCATTTAAAATGGGGAATTTATAGAAAATATGCTTTGACTCCAAAACATCGTATTCTCTGTTTCCTGGCTCGAGCCAAACACATCTGCTATCCAGGAGTTGTTCAGAGCCGAGATCCTTCTGGATGACCCAGAATGAACTGAAACTGTCTTGGCCATTGTGCTGAGAAAATGTGAGGGGGAAAGCCTGTTTTAAATACGATGAGCCAAATCCTGTGCATGTCTACTCAGGAGTAAGTCCTATTGTGTTTAATGGGGCTTACTCCCAGGAAAGTGTATATAGGACTGCAGCCTAAGACTGATTATTAAGCAGTACTTTTTCAGGTGATATAATAATTTTCCATTGATAACATAGCTCCAAACCTTGCAATCTTGACCACACTGGCCAATCTTGACTACATACTTTTTAAAAAGTAAAATGAACTAATTCCATGTGTGAAAAACAACTTGCATACCCAGAAAAGCACTCTCTGACAGCGCAATCCTAACCAACTTTCCAGTGCCAGTGTTGCCGTGCCCCACAGGGCCCACACTGCATTTTGCAGTGCAGGGGCAGTCATGGAGGCCTCTTCAAGGTGAGGAAACATTTTGTCCCCTTCCCTTGGGGCTGCATTGTGGCTGCACCGGCACTGGAAAGTTGGTTAGGATTGCGCCGTGATTATCTACATGTAACATACATGTGGTAGAAGCTGTGGCCATATGCATATGTGCATGATGAAAAGATGTGCAACAATTGATTATGTGTTACATAACCCTCAAAGTGTTTTCTATACAGGAAAATACATTCACTGCCTCAGTCAAATGAGGAGTTCCATATAGCTGCTTTGAAGTAAAACACAAAAACTGTCGGAGGTAGTGCTTCATCATGTCTAGCTTGACCCATACGCTCTGCTACCATGTGAGCTACACAGTCCCTGAGCCAAACCAAAGAATACTAGTAGGATATTCAGATGGATGTCATAGTCTAAAAAAAGAACTAATATGCTAAATTTTGTACCTTGTATGAGATGCGAAATAGGTGTTGGTACCACTGTGGTCTACTTCCTGTTTATCAACAGTTGTCAAAAGGTACTGTACAGAATACAGATGCAGCCTTAATCCTTATAAGAAACTGTTTCATACCTCTTGCCAACATCTGCATGATGGTCAGATGACTGGAAAGATATTGATTTTATGAATAGTGGGCACTAAGGACTGTGCAGCTTCATTGTCATACTGATATGGAGGAAACAGTGTAGCACAAACTGCATGACTGTGATCACAGTTGCGCATTCTGTAACTGCCATAATTGTGACATAGCTGAATTCATGCATAAGGCCGATCTACACTGCACTGTGTCGGGCGCTTTGCGTAGTCTTGCGTAGCATTTGTGCGCTCCCGATGCTACGCCGTGTGCACTACGTCAAACATGGTTCTGACCATGTTTTGAGGAGTAGCTTCGCCAAACGCTATCCACTCACCAATCGGATGAGGGGGGGGCGGAGAGTGCCAATCACAGCTGCGCTTTACACAGGAAGGTGGGACAACAGGAGGGACAACAGGCAGGAAGACACTCTTCCGACCCGCTCGGCGGAGGCTGGGGCAAGACGACTCCACGCCTGACGCAGTGCTGTGTAGATCGGCCTATAGCCTGGGTCACATTAACCAAATGATTGTAGGCATGGCTAGTGGCATACAGGGGAAGCTGAACCAGCTCTGTGACATAAGATCTGCCACGGTTTTGTTCCATCCTAGAGGGTTTGAGCAAAGAGCTTTAAACACATAAAGCACAGCATAGAACTGAGCACCATTGCAATGAATCTCTTGTACGCTTACAGTGCAATTCCATGCATGTTTATTCAGAAGGAAGTCCCACTGAGTTCAATGGGACTTACTCCCAAGAAAGTATGCACAGGATTGCAGCTTTGGTCTGGTGCAAAGAGCTGGGGCTAAGGTGATAGAAACAACTGCCAGTGCTACTACACTATCACTGGGGGGGGGGGGACAGCAACACCAAGCAATACCGCATGACAGGCTTTGAAAAGGGAGAAACAAGACTGACCTTGGCCAGTAGTAAAACAACTAAAGGGTTAAAAGGAGAAGCCCTGGCCATTGTGCACTATCAAAATGTATGATGGGGGTTCACTAGGGCAGAGGATCAAAACTAAAGCATACATTAAGACATTTTTAAAGGCTCTTGATATCTCCAACTTAGCAGAATTTTATGCAGAATCAAATGTTTGCCGAATCCTGCTCCCCTATGAAGGACTTGCCTTATCTCACAGTGCGCGTTACCTTACAGTTAACCTTGCTGCTGAGCACATTTCAGCTTTATGAGCAACACTATCTATATAAGTGCATTTATTGTCTTCTGCTGATTAATCATCCTTTCCTATATTTCTGTATTTCTCTCTAGACCAAAGAAATGCTTCTCCACTCACAGCCTTGGAATAAATATTTATCTTTGTTTGTAGAATAACCTCTCATATGTTTCCTCGCCTTGGCTACATTCAGTATGCAAAAGGCAGATAGAAAAATGCATGCAAAAAATACAAGGTCAGAACACTTTCTTTCATGATTAAAGTACTCTCTTGATGTCTTGAGCATGTACCATTATTATTTTCTCTTGCTTATTATATTGGCCTCATAAAAACACATGACTACTCCAGGAAACAAGCACAACAGTATTCCGGGGTGGGGGGGGGAGAGAGAAGAGGTAATCTAATCAGAGCAATGTTTTTACTTTAATTGTAAAGTGATTAAAAAAACCTGATACCAGTTCCCAAATCCTTCTGCAGTTAAAGGTTAGATCAGCATATCATATATTTATGCTGCAAAGCCCCAGCAGCCATGCATGCAACCGGGCATAAATCTTGCAGTCAGCTAAACGTTGCTTGAGAGCCATTCTGCTGTTCAGACTGTGGGAACACCTCAGTGCTGAGCACCTGTATCAGTAAAACATGAAAGAAAAAGCAACTCTGCTGTTTTGAACTCAAGATCACTTTACTCCAGGCTGAGTTTAAGTTAAACTACTTTGGAGTAAGTGGTTTGAGGGACTACAAGCCATACCTGCCAGAAATTGTTCCCTTGTAGCCAAAATAAGATCAGATCCATCCTGTTTTTCTTAATGGGAGATAATCAGTCCACTTTGTCTGGAGACCAGTGGCGTAGCTAGAGGGGGGAGGGGCGGTACTGTAAGTCGTGCACAGCTCTATTTGGCGTTACATGATGGCCCCGCCTACTCACCGTTGGAGCCAATCCAAGCGGTGAAGGCAACGTGCAGGGAGTCTGCACGTTGCCTTCGCCGCTTGGCTTGGCTCCAACGGTGAGTGGATGGGGCCACCACGTAACGCCGAGTAGAGCTGTGCACAACTTACAGTACCTCCCCCCCCTCTAGCTACGCCACTGCTGGAGATACGGTACATCTGCATGGGACTGTCCTACCATTCCAGATCACTGTTTTTGCATTAGGCAGGAAGTATAAATAATAAAAAGGAGTGCAATGTAGTGTGTGGTTTCCTGCCCAAAATGAGTCATCCTCCTGCCTATATTCAGCCCATGATTCGTTCTGGCCTTTCAGTTGCTTGAATAGCATTTAGGTAGACATCACTTTAGGCTGAGCAATGGAGCACAAGGCTTGGAGAGACGAGATGAACTGAAGCAGATACAGAGCCCAATCCTAGGCATGTCTACTCAGACATAGGCCTCATTATCAATGAGGCTTACTCCCAGGTAAGGATTGCAGCCACAGTCACCTAAATCCCCCAAGAAGAAGTTATTTGATCTGCATGTAACACAGCCATCCAAAACATTTTAAAAATGTTATCAGGAAAACAAAAACGAGAGATTTTTTTTAATATGCTTAATTACCTTCCTTCTCAATGCAGGTGCTTTGGACAACTTCAGAAAGGTCAGGTGTGGTTTGAAGTCTTTGCTGCCGGTGATGTCTATATTCATTTCTATAAAAGAGCTCTCCACAGCTTCTAGTAGACAAGCAAGGAAAACAGACATTTGTTTACAGGGCAAATAGGAGCTATCCGAGGCTGTTCCAAATATGACCGGCGTTAGACCGAACACCATGTTCTCCAATGGGGTGTAATGTCCTTTAAACATATGCAGTGGAAATGATAACCTTTATTTTGAAGTAACCCTTATTTTGACATGAAGAATTCAAAGAGTTTGAGTACATAATATCTGAACTGCAGCATAGAATTAGCCATATCTACGGCTTCACTGTACACCCTGAAGCAAACAGAGAATTGTTACTTTAAGACTGTAAAGACAATAGTGATTAGGGGAGTTACTAGACATGTGACAGCAGAAGATCCATAATAAAATTTCCTTAAAAAAAAAAAAAAGCAATATCTGGGTGTGCAAATTTGATTGAGACTGTGACACTGGAGAGGGGGAAATCCTTTTCCCTCATGCAATTTTCCCCATGAAAATCACACCCTCAGCAGGCAAAACATACATATGTTATATATGGTAAATCTTCTATTTTTCCCACCCATGGAGAACATAACTTGGAGGGGGTGGAATCAAGAAAACTGCATGAGGGGAAGGGTACCTTTCCCAGTGTTGCAGTCCTGATCAGATTCCCTTCCTCCGGCTGCTAAAATTAAGACAACAGAAGATCTGATCTGTCAGTGGTCAGTCTGAGCCGATAGCATCAACACTTGCTCATTTGTACTGGTCACCACTGTACCATATAGCTTCTCCTCTATCCTCTGCCAGAACTGCCTCTGACAATGATCAGAAGCGCCTGCTAATACGTTCCTCACTCATGACCCTTTGCCTATGGTCAGTTACCACTGAACACCTGAAAGCAGCTTCATTTCATCACTGCGCGATATTCTACAAAGGCTGAAATATATGATTCTAGTGGTGAGATGAAGGCACTTAAGACCATCAATGACACAAGAAGCTGCCTTATAGCGAGTCAGACCATTCATCCATCTAGGTCTGTATTGTGAATGTTTGGCAGTGGCTCTTTGGGGTTTCGGATAGGAATTTTTCTGTGCCCACCTGAAGATATCAGACATTGAATCTGGGTCCTTCTACAGGCAAAGCATGTGCTCTACCACTGAGCCATGGCCCCTATCAATAGCCCCCCCCCAGCAGTCACACGTAGCATTTTATAACACTTTGAGTGTGCAAAATGCTTCACGTATATTATCTTGAAACAATCCTGTAAGGCAGGGACGTTCAGTGAGGGGAAATAGAATAACCCCTGTTGTAGCCCATGGAAAATAGCCAAAAAAAACCCTGTGATTGTGCACGTGCGCCACCCACTTTCTCAGAAAGCAGTCTCACATGCGCAATCACAGGGGAGGCTGTCTGCAAGGGTTAATCAAAAAGTGAGATTTGATGGAATACAGTGAGGATGTACAACAAAGATACTTGAAGAGGGATTCCAGGCAGAAGGAGCAACAAAGAGGAAAATGAGTGAAGTTGTAAATACCTACGCTGCATTCCTATACACACTTACCAAGGAGTAAGCCACATTAAACTCAATGAAAATTAAATGTTTAAGGGACATAAATGTTTTAATACATATAAATATGTATAAGGGCAGGAGGTCTGGCTCAGTTGGTAGAGTTGCCACCTCGTAAGCCTGAAGATCAGTGAACAGCCAGTTCGAGACACACTGCTGACAAAAAGCTGCGGGGAAAAAAAGCCTCTGTGAGGAGAGATAAAGAGCTGCCAGCTGTGTCAGCCGAGCGTGGGAGAGGTGACGGCCAGGGAGAGGCCAGACTGCAAAGGGTACCATCTGGAATGCAGTTGTTCATGAAAGATTGAACATTTTTATATATATGATTATTAAAAAAAAAAAACATTGGGGGGGGGGGGTTGGGAAAGCCTGCCCATGTAAACCAACTTGGATTAAAGTCAGAGGAGAAATCCAATGACCAAGAAAGGCGGTATATAAATACTGTATAATACAATATTTTGTGAATGTTTATTTTTACTTGCATTTAAAAGTTGATCTTCCCTGCTCATTTAAATATTTATTCCTCCACTTTCTGACAAACAAAAATAACACTCAGAATTGTACTGTGCAATTTAAATGCATGTTCATAGTGATTTTGTGCAAATGAAGAGTGTTTAAATACTAACCTGCAATTTTTCTTAGCATTTGCTGTTCATCCTCTGACATTTTAACATATATCACTTGGTTATTAAATTGGCCAATCCCATGAAATGTCATGCTAAAGCATTTCCCCTGCAACAAAGCTTCCACTTTGGCCTTGCTGTGCTCCAGAGCAGAAACAGCCCTTAAAATGAATGAAACACACTCATAAACAGGAAATCATTAAACTAACAGCTATAGGACCAATACTAGAATTATTTTTAGGGGGGGAACCCACACTGATGTTTTAGAAAATTGATTTGGGAAGATATAAGAGATGCTTATTGTTTAATGCACCAGCACAAAGACAACAAAGCATAACACACTGAAATACACTGGATGATTCACACCTACACTACATCATCCTTTACAGTTTACAGCATGATTCTAAGTATGTCTACAATACATGAAAGGAAAGTATGTAATCTGGCTTTCTTTCAAAGAACTGTGCTTTGGATTGCAGTCTCTATATCAAAATCACTCACAGTGCAATCCTGTCTAACTTTGCGCCCTGAGATCCAGATCGCAGAGAGGCTGGCTGAGAGGTCGCCTCGGGGGAAGCCTGGTGTAAGCTCCAGCTGCCCGAATAGGTCTCCTCGAATGTGCGCCAGCCGTTTTCATGGCGCAAATCCAGGAGGCGCATGTAACAGCAGCCAGGCCCAGGAAGGAGGATAGGATATGGCGGAGACCTCCGACAATCCCACCCCCTTCTCGGGCCTAGCTAGCCAATCCCACCATCCCCAGGATGCCCCGTTCCGCCCTCCCCACAGCCCTCCATCACCCAGCAGGGAACTCACCTTCCCTGGTGGGGGCACAGCTCTGTATCTGTGGCGAGTAGAGCGGCGGCGGTACTGCCTACTCACCAGGTGCTGCAAATGTGTTTTATGGCACTTTGCAACACCCTAGACTGGCGGGGCGGAGCGGTGCTCCATTGGACTAAAATGTAGACAGGATTGGGTGTCAGTATCAAAACCACCTGATATCCCAACTAACTGCAGAGGCAATGAAACACTTGTTATGTCAATACTTGTGTGTGTGGAGGGGGGGTCGTTGAGGTTGGAAGGTCCTTATAAACTCCTAGAAAAAATTAATTGGGCTTATTCCAGTATAATATTAGATCATAATTGTTTCACAGCATTGTATTACATTGCTTTTATTTACTATTACAACATCACAAATCCATTACCCAATTAAATTTCATTGATTGTTACCCATTACATTGCAAGACTTCAATGGGGTTTGCATTTCTAGCTGTTGGTTTCCTGTCGAGAGAAAACAAATTAGCCCTGAAGCTCAACAAGTTACTTTAATCACATCCCTAAAAGTAAACCTTGCAAAGTAAAAAGATAACACATAAATTGGAAGGCAGCACTTAAAATAGCTTTTATGTTCTTCATAATGCTAAAAAAATAATGTCTGACATTTTATGGTGCCTGGTAGAGTCCATTTAACTTTATGAAGTGCTATTCTTTTATACATAAATGGTAGGACAACAAATTTGTTTTTATAATGTACACATTTACCAATCACTTTTATACCAATTGGTTCCAGTGAACCAGGAATTCCTTCGGTGTGGATCCTATTGATGTCAATTGGATTGTGTCTCTGGAGGGCAAAAAACTTAGCCCACTATAGATTGATTCCCATGCCCATTTCTAAGATGAAAAAGCAGGGGTGCCATAGCAGCTAGGAAGGATAGAGGAGTGAGTCCTATCAAGGTTTAAAGGCCTTTTTCCTGAATATAAACAACTTTAAATTGCAAGAACAAGTATCTGAAGAGAATTTATGACTGTTTTTTTCTTTAAACATAATCAAACAATCAATAATCAAATAGCAGTAAGTGTTCCAGAGAAAAAGGTCTCATCTAGGATTGCCATTTTTGCAAATAAATACATAAATAAATGACCCTGTTTCTCCAGCTTTTTGCTTTCTTCTCCACCCCCACCTTCACGTCAACTGGTGGCAAAGGCTAATCTTGGACCATTTGGGAACTGCCACGGGGCTCCACCCCAGCACCAAATTGATAAATTCATAGCAACAGTTTACAGCATAACAACTTAACAAAATAAAACAAATTGTTCTTGGACAATTCCCAACACAGGATAGGATCATTAGTTACCCTGTCCTAAATATTTTGAATGTTCTTCCTGTCAAAACTGAGTCTTACAGCACAATCCTATACATGTCTACTCTGAACTAAGTCCCATTGTATTTAGTGCGGCTTACTCCCAGGAATGTTTGTATAGGAATGCAACCTTATAGCAACTCACCAACATAGTGATCCTTTCACAACAGAAATGCAGATGAAAACTGATGAGAACAATAATCTCATGGGTCATTCTCTCTACTCAAAATAGTTTAATAAATGTATCCTAATTGTTCCCTCCCCTATGCCCTTTAGAACTCTTTTCAAGGTGCATATGACTATATGTGAACTAAAGTGATACATAATTCCAATAGCAATTTCTCTGAATATTAGAAGGTTGTATACAAATATTCCATCCATTTGTTTGGATGGAAATTAAACAAATTAAACATTTAATTTAAAAAAAAAACCAGACAAAAAGACATTGCTCGGTCAACAATTTGAGCAAAAACTATGTAATGTTGCACTTATTTTCAATGAATCAAATTAACAGAAGGTCTATTTTTGTAGCATGTTCTCTTCCAAATAACAGTCAACAGTAGCAATGATGCCTATATCTTGGGCTATGGAATATTCCAAGTGGTAATGACAGGGAGATAATGGCAGGGAGATCGTTCCCCATTTTCATTTGTTGCTGCTGCAGACAAAGAGACTCATGAACACACAACAGAGGGAGCAGGTGTATTCCTAAGAAGCCCTCACACATTTGTCTCATCACAGAGATGAACATTTGAACGCTATTATTGTAGCTCAAATTCTACTTCCTAGCAATCCATCCTTCCACTATCTCCTTACCACAGACACAATTACATATTAAATCATCAAATACATATATTATAGAAACAACATGGCAGTACTTTAAGAATCTTTCACATATGCACATCAACATTATCACTCTGGAATCTATTGTAGCTTTTCTTGACGACTAAACAGGTTCTCTTATACCCCTTTCACCATGCTGTACAGCACAATCCTGTCTAGAAATAGACTGGCGAAGCGCTCACTCCGCCGGTCTAGGGTGT
Source organism: Plestiodon gilberti rubricaudatus (assembly GCA_026170595.1). Classification (NCBI taxonomy): domain Eukaryota; kingdom Metazoa; phylum Chordata; class Lepidosauria; order Squamata; family Scincidae; genus Plestiodon; species Plestiodon gilberti. Next base: position 54,520,367 of record JANXHW010000004.1, on the reverse strand, counting down.
TGCAAACGTGCCATAAAGCACCTTTGCAGCACCTGGAGAGTAAGCAGCACCGGTCGGTCTCTCCAGCCCAGAACCGGAGCTGCACCTGCTAGAGAAGGTGAGTTCCCCGCCTGGTGGCTGAGGGGTGTGGGGAGGGTGGAACGGGGCATTCCGGGGTGGTGGGTGGGATTGGTTGGTCAGGCCTGGGCTGGAGGAGGGATCATCAGGGCCTCTTCCTCCATATCCTATCCCCCTTCCCAGACCTGGCCAGCGTTATACAGCAGCTTCAATGTGCACCAGCAAAATAGCTGGCGCACATTTGAGGAGACCCATTGAAGCGGTTGAGGCTCTACTTGGGGTAAAGGGATAAACGGCTATGTTGGTGCAGGCCCCATCCTGCACAGGATGTGGTGGGCACCTTATTTGCACCACCGCATCCTGCTAGACAGGATTAGGCTGTTAGTTATTTCTCTTCCAAATACTCCAACCTTCTAGATCCTTAAAATGCAAAATATAAGTTAAGAGCAACCAAAAGTATGCATCTCCCTTCTGTAGGCCCCACAATAGCTCCATATAACATGAAACATTTTCACATACAAATCAGTGATGTCAAAGCAACTGTGCTTTAGGCAGAGTTCAGAAGTCAGATCATATAGTATTAATAGTCGAGTTGGTTCCATTCCCTATCAACAATTATCAAAGCAAGCTTCAAAGTGGTTTTTCCCCCAAGGTGCTCATACAAGCAGCTACTTGTTGGCATGGCCAAGCAACATACCATTTGCTGTTCCAAAACTCCAAAACCAAACCTAAAAGACCAACATAATAAAATATGTTAAGCCCCCCTCCCAAGATCACATATTGCTAAAACAGTGAGAGAGAGAGAGTTAAGTTATCCTTAGTACCCTTAATTCATCACTTTAATTTTCCTTACCTTTTTACATCATCTTCTGTTCTCAGGTGAGCCACAATAATGGTAAGATGCATAGTCTGGACAGGAATTAGAGCTTTCAGCAGATCAGGCTCTTTATTGAATATAAGCTCTTGGACATCTTCAATTTTGTCTAAAATCTAAAATATATATATTTTTTAAGTTAACAGCTTAAGACCAGTTTTGTTGACCTGAATCCCAGATTTAGAGACAATTTAGTTGGCATTTGAAATTTCAAATTTGCCATTTCATTCTCTAGGAAATCTCCATTCATTCATTCATTCATTCATTCATTCTCCAGGCTACCATTCTCCAGGAAAACACCAAGTCCCTCTAAAAGTAGTTTTGCCACACAACTGTTTGTCATGTACTCATGTTTGTCTTCCTGGAAACTGGCTCAGATAGGAAATTTAAGCTTTGGAATAGTACCATTCTTCAGAAAACAAGATTTCTAATCCCTGCCTAACAAACACATTACTGAGAGATAAACAAAATTCTTACTGCAGCTTCAGAATCTCTAGTTAAGTTTTATAAACTTGACAGAATTCAGAACACATCTTCACCAGCCAGCCAGCATGACAATAAGATGCTTCCCTCAATTTTTAATACAAGGCCTAGGATCTGATTGCGCTGGTTCTGAATCTCAATTGCACCGTGAGCACAAAACCATGAGAAGCGAGCAAGTATTAATATGATCTTTATGCAATTGTCAAAATTGTTAATAGACTGTGAAAATTGAATAGCATTTCCATAATTAATCGTGTGCTACTTTCTGATTATGGAAAGAAACTGATGTCTTTTCCCAAATGGGAAATTCTGATGGCAAATAAATCTGTTCAGATGACTAAACTTGCCATTCTCAAAGACATTGTTTTACTGAACTGCATGGCCCATTTTTAGCTTTGGGGGAGTCCGTTTCATCTGCATGGTGCTGACTTACAGAAAAGCCACAGGAAAAAAATGTGTCTTTAAAAAGAAATTTCAATAGTTCATTTAGGACTAAGATGAATTAATTTAAAACAGGAGAAAGAAAGTCCCAACAGACATACAATGAAAACTAAGTTATAATTCTGATGGGTGCAATTCCATGTTACTAGCACAGGCTAAGTGAGTTATGTTTTTGAAGAGTCAAAAATGGCCTCTAAATAGTTTCTATAATTTAAATCATTTTCAAAGTTACACACTTCCCATTCAAGGGCTTTGTATATCATTGCACACATATATAATGGGTTAACACACAGTAGATTGATTCATGACAGTTTTACAGCACAAACTATGCATGTTTAACATGGAAGAAAACCACATTGATTTAAATCAGGCTTATTTCTAAATAAGTGTACATAGGACTGAATCTCTACTTCATCAAATCAGTAAAGACAAATTTTAACTGAGGAACCAAAGAGTTAAGATCAGACATCTTTTTTGTTAACAGATTTGGGTTCTGGTGAACTCCTGCAATACAGAATGAAAAACATGATATTAAATATGCCTTTCCTTATAAGAATGAATGATATTCTTATATCATTTGTTTGTTATTTGTTTGTAAGTGTTCGTTATACTGTACTTTGTTTCATATCTCAAAAAGGCACACATTTTGAGGTTTGTGTAATGTGCATTTTTTCCATTTAATTGGTTAAAAACCAGATGACTAATCAATTCCTAATTCTATAATCATTATCAGACATAATTATATATTTCATAACAGCTTATGTCAGTGTAGGTCTTAAATACTTTGCACCTGAAACAATGACATCTAGCTTGATCCAGAATTGAATTATTTTTTGTAAAATTACACAGAGGTACATTTTTAGACCTTGGCTATAGCATGCACAACTTTAGTTGTGTATGAAAAAAACATTAGCATAGAAATTTCATGAAGTCGGTGTATATTGCATGGAATCTCTCTTTTCCTACTGCTGCTGTTTTATCTTCCAAGACTAGGCTTGCCATATCGCCAACCGGGACGCTCCGTTTTGCCCTTAAGGGCTCCCTTCCCCCCGCCCTACCCCTTAAGGGCAAAACGGAGCGTCCCGGTCGGCGATATGGTAAGCCTATCCAAGACCTGCCAGGCACCGCCACCAATTTCCTATCCGCCTTTTATCCTGCAATCGTTCATGACGTTTCTGACCCTGATCATCCAAAGTACTTTATCTGGACGGATGAAAGTGTAATTTTTCAAAAACAGCTCAAGGATCATGTTGCTATTTGTTTCTGGTGCAAAAAAATATCTAATGCCTACACTGACAACAGGGTGTTATAACATATAATAATTAGAATTGTCAACTGATTAAAGAATGTTGGCAAGTCCCCAGTAGTTTGGTTCCATATTGTGGAAGAAATCAACAAGTACATTGAAGTCCACCAATCATTTGTTGTAGAACAGATCCACAGCCTTTTTACAGGGAGATCATTCTCAGTGAATTATCCATTTATGGCTTTTTTTGTATTAAACATGACAGATAAAATTATAAGAATACTGTATGTTTTTTTCCAGTGTCAATGTTTACCATGTATATTCCACTGATTAATAAGCACATCTGTAATAGATAACATAAAAGTAGACCTCTACAGCAGCAATTGTTTACAGCAGGAGTTCTCAACCAGGGGTATGCGTACCCCTAGGGGTATGCGGACCAACGGGGGGGGGGTACGCCAGAGCCTTCCCTTATCAGCTGCGTTTGTCGGGAATAAAATTAATTTATTCCGACCGCCAAAGCTCCGCCCCCCAGACCGGCCTCACAGCTGCCAGAGTGCATCTCCCCCCTCGGAGCAGCCAGCGGGGTCCACCATAACCCATCCTCGCAGAGGTAGCTCTTCCCCCAAACCTCCCCACACACAGCTGGAGCCTTCTCCCAGCGGCAGCCTCCCCCCTAGGAGCAGCCTCCCCCCCAGAGCCAGCAGCCAGAGCCAGCAAGTGAACGAGCAGCCAGGAAGGAGCAGGGCCAAGCGACTCCTGCAAGCGGCTCCTGCCTGTAGGCACTTCTGAAGGGAGCCAGGGAGAAGGGAGCTTGCCCGGCGCTTCCCTGGCTGGAGCTTGTAGCTCCGGGCCATTTCTTTAAGGAGGAGCAGGGCTGGCCATTGCTTCAAGGAGGAATCAAGGAGTTGGGCCGAGTGGCTCCTGCATGTTGCAGCTGAAAGCGCTCCCTCGACAGTCTCTGTGCGCCCTCGCAGCCCAAACACCGCACGGGGATCACAGGCTGCCCATTTTCCCGTGCAGGCACGCATACACACGGCAGCAGCTCAGTCACATCGGCTCCCATCTGAATGCTGCTATAGGTGGGGAGGGGAAGGGGCAGGAGCGGGGAGTTCTCATTAAAGACAACTTTAATGCTCCGATATATTTACAGTATATATTCCAGTAATTAATTATGAGGAGGGCATGTTCTTCAACAGTATAAAACCAAAAAGATTGCACTCTTTGCTCAAAACATGGGTCACTCTAGGCACAGTTTTCATTACAACCTGGAACAGGTACATGAATGTTGGGACTCCCCTTAATTGCAGCCCAGTAAGGATGACAACTTTATCTGTCCAATTACTGAAACTTCCCAAGCTAAGCAGCCTCAAGTGTTGAGCACTAGATGTTGGATGTCCATTAGTTGAACTACATGTGATGCTAAATGCATCAGTGTAGCTTCATTTTTAACACAAATATCAATTGCTGGTTGTGGGTATCCAGCTTAGGATGGTGTGTGTGTGTGTGTGTGTGTGTGTGTGTGTGTGTGTGTGTGTGTGTGTGTGTGTGTTCCCACTGAAGTTCCCACTGATGACCTTAGACCAGTCATTCTCTAGCTCTAACGCTCAGCCTAACATACTTAACAAGGTTGCTGCAAAGCTAAAATGAGATAGCCTTCATGTACACCAACCTGAGTTTTATGGGAAAAAGTAGCATCACCAATGTATTCTAACCTGGCAAGATGGGGAAATAGATAACAGTCTGGCTGTTTTAAAACCATAGCTACATGCCAGCTTTCTCCCTGTCTTGTAGGGAACAGAATCTAGTCAAGTCTATCAGGAGGGCTGCAGCCTCATTCACTGCTGGTTGTGAATGATGTTAACCTTCTTATCTATAAACCAGGTGCTAATCAGAAAGGAAGGCTTCGTTTTTAACCCATGTTAAAAATGCATTCTATTGTTCAACCAACTTCCACCTACCTGGTCATTTGTTATTGGGATTGCCACGAAGTAGTTGGGTGTCTCCCGCCTGTGTTTCGTAGATACCGTTTCCTCTTCTTGCCTGTCTTCCTGCTCCTGCTCCTCTGCAATCACCTTTGGGGCTCCTTCATCAGAACTGAGCTGCTGCTGATTAAAGGGATTCCCATCTTCCTTGTGCTGTTCGGTGGTTGTTTTTTTATCTTCCTCAGTCACACTGCATTGATAAAGATTTGTTCGTTTTCCATCATGGCTGACAGCATGAAGTGGATTTTCAGTTATCACTGTCTTATCTTCCAACTTATTTTCTTTTGGGTCAATTTGTGCCAACTTTACTAGGTTTAGCGGCTCGAAATCTCGGTCCCCCCTATGCTGCTGTGGCAAGCTCTTTTCCACCAGTGAATCCTTGGCTTCTCGCTCCAGAGGTTCTGAATCTCTCCCATTCACCCTTTTCTGGTTTTGTTGCCGAGACTCCATTTCTGCAGCCACCCCCCCTTCCTTGTATTGGGCCTGTTGCTGATCTTCTTGCGTCCTACAAGGTGCAGCCTCATACGTTCTGGTCTGCTGCCAATCGGCATTGCCATATGGAACATCCTCTTCTGGACTCTCATACTGCAGCTGCACAGTGACGCATGGGCATGGCACCTCCCTTTCTGCCCTCTGCTGCTGCACCTTCACAGTGACACATGGCACCTCCCATTCTTGGTCCACCTTCACAGTCACACATGGCACTTCTGTCATTTGTCCCTGCTGTTGAACCCGTACAATTATCTCTGGCACCTTTTCTCCTCTATTCCACTGCTGCTGAACAGTAACTGTCACACACGAGGCATTGTCTCTCATCTCCAGCTGCTGCTGTACCTGAACCATCACACATGGTGCCTTCCTTACTTTGGTTTGTTCGTGCTCGGTCTGCATGGCCACATGGGAGATTGACCTTTCTTTGCCCTGTTGCAACTCCTCCTCTGTCACTGGTTTACCTTCATCCAGTTGTTGTTTGGGCAGCATCCCATTCTGTTCTTTTTCTTCACAAAGTAGCGACGGTTTTTGGTCCATCACCTTTGACCTACGACACCAGCACTTCCTATTCAAAAACTGGTTTCTCCTCCAAAATATCTTCTTCTTTTTTTCTAGGACTGAGATCAGTTTTGTAAGAAACTGGAAGAGATTGAGAAGATGACAGTTGCCAACACCAATGTCCCAAACAGAAGGGATAGAGAATAATAAATCCCTCTGGTTGTGTATCTATAGAGCATACTGACAAAGACCAAACCCAAGAAAATAGTATGCTTGAGCCATTTAATCATTTGATTTTGTCTGTAAACCGCTTTGTGAACTTTTTGTTGAAAAGCGGTATATAAATACTGTTAATAATAATAATTGAAGCCTGTGGGCCCATATTAGTCCACTATCATGGACTATACCTAGTTTGTCCCAATGTCACAAACTTGTTAGAAATTAAGTCCTAACAGACAAGAGCTTACAGAGTCGATTACAGCACAGTCCTATGGCATGTCTACTCAGAAGTAAATCCAGTTATGTTTAATGGAGGAATGTATAGTATTGCATCCCCAGTCAAGCAAGACAGCTGTTTAAAGGCAAAACCAACTTGCAACAACTAAGATCACAAGAATGCCTGACAAGCATGAATTGCACCCTAAGTGGTTTCCTTACCTAATGTAGTGTTAGAAAAAAGGCCCTGTAAGAAAAAGTTATAGATAGGGCTAGAAAGCGTCGCAGTGTAGAAAAGAAAACATGTAAATTAGCATAATACTTACTTTCAAATATTTCTCTGATGTAAGCTTCAAGAAAGGGAAGCTCTGCCAGGTCTATGTTCTTCTCCCTCTTTGAGCCAGAAACTGAAAGAGATTGTTGCACATCATCCTATATAACACACTACTAAACTATAGGAAACAACATTAGCTAGTGTGCAATCCTCGTCAGTGTTCTCTCACTACATCCAGAAGGAAATGCCAGCTTTATTTTTAAATATACCCTTAGACCAGAGCTAGATCTTATGGATGACGCTGCTGCTGCTGCTGCTGCTGCTGCTGCTGAAAACAGCCGGCCTGAGTCTTCTCCTTTCATCAAGGTGTAACTTCTAGTCATACTGTATAAAATACACGTCTTATAGGTTTTCCTGTCCCCGCTTTATTTCAGTTACTGCCCCTTACAGATCCAGAGAAACTCATAGTGCAGTGAAATAACTTCCCATGTCTTATATTACTACATATTACCGTGGCACCCCCCCCCCCAAAGACCACATGCACACAGAGGCTGTTGGAAGACTGGGCCACCTTTATTAATTATTAAACACATAACAATAAATGCAGCAGGGCTCTAAAGCCTCCCCCCGGTCGTACGGGCACTATGAGTGGGTGAACAGTAAAGACCATCTTTTCACCCGCGCAGCCGCAGATCGCCCAGGGCCCACCCCCAGCTCTGCAGCCGTCCAATAGGATGACTCCTCCAGCCCTGTCTGCACACGGCCGGGGATGGAGCCGGGTAAATGCACCTGCCAGCGAGAGCTTGACAGCGACACTATCAAGGGAAAGGAAGAGAACATGATACAGGACTGCTGCTTGCAATGCCTCCATGCACTTTCCATAATGTCTGGCTCTGGCCGCTTGCTGTTTCAGGATAGCAGCTTGAACTCAGCAGTAACAAAAATCAATTATTCCTCCCCCTATCAATAGAAAGGGGATCAGAGTGTACTTGAGACTTCAGAGAATTTCCTAGCAGAATCTTTCCTGGGAACATAAAAAGGGATCCAAAGGTCCCTGGCACACTTAACAAATATGTAGCACTCCTCTACGTACATCTAAGGTTGTGATGTTACAAACAGTAGCAATTGAATTACGGACTGCAAGAGTCACATAACTATTGAAACACTCTTGAGCTAGCCTACCTATTATGGGTTGATGTTATAAAGCAGTATATAAATTTTCTTTTTTTTAATATATATTTATATTTTATTGATATATTAAAACATAAAAACAATACATATTTCATAAAGTTATAGCAAGCACGAAGCAATACATCCTACTAGCATACTATTCACTATTTTCTACATATAATATCCAACTAAGCCAAAATAACACCCACGTTCTATTCATTAAATCCACATATCATCACATCGTTTTTCTCTCTCTCTCTTAAAAAATTGATAAATGGTTTCCAGTTATTCTCGAAAAGGTTAACTGACTTTTCCTTAATTAAAATTGTAAGTTTATCCATTTCAGCATAGTCCAAAACTTTCAGCCACCAATCTTCCAGCGAAGGTATCTCCGAATTCTTCCAATATTGTGCATATAAAATTCTTGCTGCAGCTGTCATATATAAAAACAAAGTTTGAAATTTTTCGCCTACATGATCATCCCTCATACCCAACAAAAAGGTTTCCGGTTTCATTTGAACCTTAATCTTTAAAATCAACTCAATCTGTTTATGAATCTGAGTCCAATACTTCTTTGCTTGGGGGCATGTCCACCACATATGGTAAAAAGTTCCTTCTTGCTTTTTACATTTCCAACATCTATTCGTCACCTTCTCATACATTTTTGCTAATTTCCTTGGGGTTATATACCATCTATACATCATTTTATACATATTTTCTTTAATATTAACATTTAACATAAATTTCAACTGTTTTAACCATAGTTGTTCCCATTGGCCATTGGTTCCCAGCAGTATATAAATTTTCTTAATAATAATATAAGCCAGTATCTCTCACGAGCTAGAGAGCAAAACGAAAATTCTTCACACCCTAGATATGCAAGAGGAAACTTCTTTATTCCAAACGGCAGGGAAGAGATACAGATATGTGGAGTTTTTGATGTAGGAAATATCTCCTGTCCCATGCCAGCTGTTTAAACATTGCTAGAGAGCCATGTGCAAAGTTTCCAACAAATGAGAGAACTGATAGTTTGTATGCTGAGAAGCAAGTCTGTGTAGCATGCCAGAGATTTTAAAAGGGAAACTGTGAAGGAGAGATAGGCATCTTTACTACTGTTTGGGCCTTGGAGAATTTCTGCCTAGTTGTTTAAATACAGGCTTACCAGTTCGCTGCCGGGACGGGAGCAGTCTACCCTTAAGAGGGAGGGGTGGGGGGGCCAGAACGCGTCATGTTCTGGCCCCCCCACGCCCTCCCCCTTAAGGGTAGACTGCTCCCGTCCCGGCGGCGATCTGGTAAGCCTGTAATTAAATATTCCAAACTGTGCCACCTCACATGAGCCATAGGATAATGGCACAACTAAAGTAGAGGAATCCTTTTGTATCAGGCCCATGTTTCAGAAAAAAATAATGCTTATTCACTTTTTATGGCAGTCAAACAAGCACACCTTTTGGCAGAATACAGCCAAGTTAGAAACTGAAAGGAGCAAGAGAGAGACGTCTAGGAGTGGAGTCTAGGAGCTCTTGTTCATTACAGAAGGTTCTAAAGTTTGAATCTTTGATGGCCACATTACTTCATCCTTCCCCTTTTAATTTACAACTCAAATGTAGTATTTCTAAGACTTCCTCTCTGACTGGCTAGCTGAACTGGGAGAAGGCTGCAAGTCACAAGTTTCTGATGCTGCAGTAATACTACCCAGAGAATCTGTGCGCTCATTTGTCTCAGCCAATGACTCCAGCATCTGCATATTGGTTCATATGCAGATGTCACCTGACCACTCAGCCATCATCTAAACAGATTTTAAAAGATAATGTTTCATGCTTGTTAGTTAAGGGTGGATCCTCTTGGATCCTACTTGAAATCCAGATCAGTTGGCGGATACTAAATCTTTCGGTACAGACCTGATCTTGTGCCTGCAAGTCTCTCTCCCTCATTATCAAGTCTCTCTCCCTCATGGTTGTGCTTTTAAAGAGCCTGTTTCTTTCTTACTTCCCCCTCTATTTTGCGTTCTTAAAAGTGAGACCAATTCTTGGGTATATTTGGGGTGCCAATTCCAAAAATAGCATCATTTTTCCCTATTAGCTCTAGGTTTTTGAGAGTCAAGCAGCTTCCTCATGAGGAAGCCATGGCGTCGGCTTCCTCACGAGGAAGCTGCTCAACTCACATTATGAGGTGGTGATGCTGTACCCCCACATCTAGAGCTAATCTGGTGTTCTAACAGCCATTTTCATATTCAGCAGCCCAAGCAACATAAAGGTAACTTGGTTTAATCTCAGATACACTACAGAAAGTCAAAAATTGTTGTCCAGTGTAATTGCTCTAGGCTTGCCTCTATAGTTGCTTGTCGTGCAATTCTATCTTTTAAAAGGAATCAGACCAGCTTTTGTCTCCAAACTCTTGCAGTCAATTTTTTCATCCCATTTTTAAAGGTGATTGCAGATCTTTCAGCTAAGCCATTGGATGCTGGATAGTATGGTGATGATGATGAATGTGTTTAGTTCCAGTTTTGCTCAGGAGCTTTTAAAATTCCAAGCTGATAAAGTTTGATCCATTATCTGTGACCAGAACTATGGACAGTCCATGGGTGGTAAAGGTCTGTTAGAGGTTTTCATAGGTGGCTGCTGAAGTTGTTGAGCCCATTGAGTGCAGTTACAACCACTTTGAGAGGGTATCAAACAAATTTTCCCCCTGAAGTGTCCATCAATCTAAAGTTTAAACCATGGTTGTCCTGGCCACTCCCAAGGCTACAGCATGCCAGTGCCCAGGTCTGTTGGTTCACCTGATATTGGAGACACTTCTTGGACTACCTGTTCCAAATCTTCATTTAAATGTGGCCACCGAACAGAGCTATGTTCTAAAACCTTCATGCAGGACATTCCTTGATGGGCTTCGTACAGCTCTGCCATAAAATGGTGTTGTCCCTGTGCAGAAACAACCACTCAGGTACCCTATAATTAGGCTTACCAGATCTCCAACCGCGACAGAGTGCTAGACCTTTAAGAGAAGGAATGTGGGCAGGTGTAGCTTGTTAAACCTGAGAGCACAATCCTAGGCATGTCTACTCTACTCAGAAGCAAGCCCCACTGAACACAATGGACTTACTTCTGAGTAGACATGCCTAGGATTGTGCTCTAAGGTTTAACAAGCTACACCTGCCCACATTCCTTCTCCTAAAGGTCTAGCACTCTGTCCCAGTTGGAGATCTGGTAAGCCTACCTATAATACACAGTCATCCTCTATGCTCATTTCTATACTCCAGCTCCAAAATGGACAGAGTTCTTTTCCTGAATTGCTTTTTGGCCAGTCCTAAAATGTATACTGCATTACATTACACAGTAATGCAGGATGGGGTTCTGTCTAATCCAGATTCTTATCCGAGAAGCCTTCACTGGGCTTTGAGCCAGATGTTCCATCAACCGTACAGCTTCCTCTGGCACCTCCTCAACTGGAGAGGAGCCAGATAGTGGCAGTCTGTCCAGGGCATCAGTGTTGCCTTGCTGGTAGTCTGCCTGGTAGATTATCTTGTACTCATATGCAGCTAAGTCAGGGGTGGTCAACCTTTCAACTTGAATGCTCCTGGCCCTTTAATGGTTGTATAGGTGAGGGCATTTCAGCAGGTGCAGCTGCTTTAGCAGCACCATCAGTACTTGCAGCTGCCAAGATTCTGTCTTCTACTCAACTCTTAAGAATGCAGAAGCCCTAGTAGTGGAAGGTTGGCCATCCCTGAGCTAAGTCAATGCCTAACACTGTAGTCGCCATGGTCGGCACTTCTTTATTTTCACTAAAAAGCCCAGCCAGTGATCTGTGGTCTGTTACAATGATGAAAGGTTTCCCATACAGGTACTGATGGAATTTTATGCCAAATATGACAGCTAGGCTCTCTTTTTTCCAGTTGAGAATAACCCTGTTCAGCTTTATTTTGTGTCCTGGAGGCATATCCAATGGATCATTCTTCTTTAGTCTCAATTTTTTGACACAAAATGGCCCCTCTTCCATATGATGAAGTGACACAGGACAGTATTAAAGAGCTCTGAAGATTTGGATAACCTCTTAGATGCCTAGAATGCTTGTTCTTGTTGCTTTCCCGAGTCTCCTTCCTCAAGAGATGTTGTAAGAGCTCTAAAAGGGCTTAAATATTTTGGAAGAACAAATGCTAATAGTTTAAAACACTCAGCATTCTGATGCATTTTATGGAGCAGGTGCTTTTTCAATTGCTGTGAATTTCTCTGCTACAGGATGAACTCTGTCCTTGTCAGCCTTGCAATCAAGTACTGTATTTCTCGCTTCATAAAACAGAAGAAATGGTTTTTCAGGCATAGTTCTGCTTCCTCGAGTGTTTGAAGTATCTTCACCAGTGTTGAGAGATGTTCCTGATCACTTTTGCCAGCGCTGAGAATATCATGAATCCTTAGCTTTACCCCAGGAATCTCTTTCAACAGATTTCATGGCTCTCTGGTATATTTCAGGTACTGAAGAAGCTCCACAGGGTAATCTATTGTGTCGATATAAATCCTTGTGGGTGTTTATTGTGGTAACTGTCTTACTGGCCTTCTCCATTTCCATCCGCTGGTAGACCTGGGATCTGTCCAATTTGCTAAAAAAATGCTGACCTCCCCCCCAAGCACTGCCAGCAAGTCTTCTGTAAGTGGAATTGGGTAGTTGCCCAACTTACAGTGCAATCCTATGCATGTCTACTCAGAAGCAAGTAATTGAATTCAATGGGACTTTCTCCAAGGAAAATGTGTATAGGATTCAGCCTCAATAAATTTATTTACTGTGACTTTATAGCCCCTACAAATGTGGATTGACTGGTCTAGCTTAGCCACTGGTATACATGTTACACATTGTCGCTGTCAATTCCACAGTTTTTGCCCAGGTCGAGTTTCTTTTTACACACAACTGCCTTGAATTTTCTCATCCCCCCCCCAACAACCCTCTCTCTGCATATCATCCAGGACATCACCAAATGAGCAGTGCTCAGTTCACTTTATGAGCTCAGAGGCATATTTGTAGATAGGATAAGAAGAGGAGGGTCTATTATGGAATTAAGTCCCACAATAAAATGTTTGGCTTTGGATAGAAAGTTCTGTTAATGCAGTTTGCAGGTCTACAGTAAACTTCTTTAAAGGGAGTGTGTTTTGCTTCCTCAAACTGTTTATAAACACAAAGAAAATTGCTTTCTGTTTCCTGATCTGCAATACCATTTGTTATAAATAAGAGTCCAGTTGCTCAACATATTCTTGCCAAACCTTTTCTGGTTCTAGCTCCTCAGTTTTCCCATAGGATGGCATAGGCTAATTCTGTATCTGGAATTCTATCTTCCAGAAGAAATAACGCTTAGCTTTTCATTGCAATCAAGCATGTTTCTTTCTTGTAATATAGAACACACGCTAAGGGAGCAATCCTGGGTAACTTTAGAACGGCAGAGCGCACGCTCCGCCATTCTAAAGTGTCACGAATATGCCATAAAGCACGTTCGCGACTACTTTAGAGTAAGGTAGGCCGGCGCAAGGCTGGCCTCCCTCACTCCATCGCTGGACAAGCAAGCAGTAAGCTCTCCCGCCGGCGGCCACGTGGGTGGTCTGGCAGGCGAGGGAGGGGGGCTATTGGCCTAGCCAGCCCATGAGGGTGAGGGGGCAGGTCGCCTTGTGCTGGCTTGTAAACAGGGACTAGGACGGGGCGCAAGTTACGGTACCGCCCCACCGTAGCGACACCTCTGTCCCTTCTACTGATAAATCTAGATTTATATGGCTGACAGTTTCATTCCTCTCCCAGTTTCATTCCTCAAACCCAGGAGGAATGCTTAAGTGGCTTTGAATTTAAATAGGAGTCTGGTGCACACACAAAATACACAATAGACATGTCAGAATACCATCATTCTGAGAGTTGCCTTTTCCCTTGCCAAGTGAGTTGAGGTGAGAGGTCAGAGAATCAGCTGTAATGGTTTTTTAAATTGCATGTTTCCAGTACTGAGCTGAACAGCCTTGTGTAAATCACCACAATAGGTCACAAAACATATTCCATTTTGTTTCCAATTAAAACTAAATGCAAGGATATGTCAGCAATTCTACAGACAGAATTTACTAGAATAGAGCTTTTAATTTGGGCCTGTTCATTATATCCCAAGCAGTGTGAGGACTCATCAAATTTAATACGTGCAAGATGGTAGAGAGAGGAGAACTCAGTGGTCCAAAATAAGCCAGCTACCCAGTGCTAGGGCAATTTAGTACTGGCAAAGATAATGGCAATGCCCCATTGCCCGCCCGCCCCTATCATTTCTATTCCTACTATATTGCCATCAGTTGAGCATCTGAGTTGAGAGGGAGGCATTATGGACAATGAAAAGAAATGGACAAAGATCTAAAGCAAGTGTATGCAGTGCAGGAAGTGCATCAAACATCCGACCAATGCATAAGGGTTTGGTTACTCCTGCATACATGGCTGTTCTCATGCACAAGGGTTTGTGCACTTAGTAACATGGAAACTGGGGCAGCTGCGTTTTCCCCGCCATTCCAAATGTGTGCGTTCTGTACACCAGGAATCTAATTTTCCACATCACCTTCTACACAAATAAAATAATTGGTTGAAAACCTTCGCCAAAATAAAATGAATTATTTTTCCAGTGTTTGGGCCAATGGACCACCCAATCCAATAGCCTCCTTTCTCCGAGGATGGCCTGATGCAAATTCCTGTGTACATAAAGTACAGGGTACAAAGATTCAGCTATTCCCCACCATCTGTTCACACCCTCCCCTGCTGATACCTGCCAATGTTTATCTTCTATGAATTTCCATGCCTTAAAAAAAACACACACCTCAGTTCTGCCTGTGAGTCTCCCCTTGTCCCTTATCTACTTCTTTTTTAAAGCATACAGTTTTTAGAACTCATACATAGCTGCATTTCCTATCCTACTGAAAGTCTCTATAGGACATTGCTGGGCTTCGTCATAACATAGGCAAAGTACTATCACAATTCCATCTTTAAGTCATTCATTGCAATTGTTTTTAAGTGGCTCTATGTGGTCACAACAGTAACTAAGATCATGTAATATTTAGAAAGTATTGATGGATGAAACCTATTTTTTTCCATAACTCAAGACTCTTAGGAATATTTGTTCAATCAACTAGAGTTACAGAAATTAAGTCAGCCATTATTTTTTAAGTGTGTCACAGAAAGAAATGATTGTGTATTTTCTGCCCAATATGCAGCTGTTTCATGAATAAAACTCCACAGAAACGGATCGGTGAGTGCCTACACCAACATTTTTTAAGATATATTTCTTGCTGTGTCATGGCCTATGTTTAAATAAATTAGTTAAGCACATATAGTTATAATTTAAGGTCACTAAAGACCCAAAGCAACCATCTACTAATTTCTGGATCTGCATCTACAATGTCCCAATAGTCATTTCCACACAGAGGACAGGCTCCCAGCTCTTCCTCCAGACCCAACACCATGCACATTCAAAACCAAGATCCTATCTTCTGGACAATTCTATAAGAAGCAGATAAAATGACCGTATGGTTTTGCTGACCATGTAGCTCAGCTCTTAGAGACACAACCACCATTTGCAGGATGGAGGTGTGCGTGTGGAAATCTGCTCCCACCAAAGCCTTCTTTATTAACTGAGGTGTATAGTGCATCTTAACTTTGTTTCCAAGGGGGGGGCATTAGTGTATGTGTTTTAATGGTCTGCATTATAAAAGAGTATTGACCTTTCCTAGATAGGGTAGCGCCCTTCTTAAAAAAAAATGAGGTTTGTGGTTTAGAAATGTTCCTGAAACTACTTTTAGATACTCAAGTGGAGGTGGTTGCCAGGAGTGCTTTTGCCAAACTACACGCATGACTGAAGAAGTTAAATCTGACCAAAGTAGCACATGTCTTAAGGGATGTTCATGCATTATGCTTCCACAAGTGCAGCTGTCTGCACCCAGGTATATATTTCCATGTGAATGACCTCAAGTTCATTTTTTCAGATCAGCCATCAATGTACGCTGAACACAGATTGTATCTGCACTGAATGAAGTGTGCGAACACCTGTACACAGATACAGACCAACAATGACTGCATACAGGTACACAGATGTACCTGGATTACCTTAATGTGTGAAAAGTTGCATCAAAATTGCATTACTGAATCACACTGTATGGGGCTCCCCTAAAAGAGGATGCATGTGCAGAGTGCTACAGTACAGTTGTTAAACCAGAGCCAGTTTTGTGGATCACACAACTCCACTTTTATATCAACTTCTCAGGCCATTAATTTAGTCCATTGTCAGGTGCATTTTGACGTGCTGCTTATTTCCTTTAGAGCAGGGGTTCTCAAACACCCCCCCCCCCGACCCGGCATATCACTTACCAAGACAGGAAGGTCCCTGCGTACCACCAGAAGTAACTGGCGATAACATCATTGCCAGTTACTTCTGGGTTGGAGGCCTCGGCGTGAGCCTGTAAAGGTCAGTAAGAGGCTCCAGGTAGGAGGGATGGATTTTCCCAGCACGCAAAACCTGCACACTGGAGCTCTGGCCGCCAAGCTGAACCTCCTACAGTCCTTTGCAGGCTCACGCCGAGGCCTCCATGATGCAAGGTGAGTGTCCGTGGGTGCCACACATACCACCAACACCCACCTCATGCACCACCAGTGGTACGCGTACCATCAGTTGAGAACCCCTGCTTTAGAGTCCTAAACAGTATAGGACCACAAAATCGAAAGGACCGTCTCCACTCATATATAACCCTGCCCCCCTCCCTACAGTCAGCTGAGGAGGCTCTCTTGAAAGTCCCAGTGTCAGCTGAAGTTAGGCTGTTGCAGACAAGGGTTTTATTGTTGTTCTGCCTGAACAACACTGAGCACTATTTAAAAAAGATGTATTTAAGTTTTACAAATACATGGTATTATGTGGCAGCAAATTGTGACAGCGCAAATGTGGCAGCAAATTGTGACAGCGCAAATGTGATCCCATAGTCCCATTGGGCCCTCTTTCCGTGCCATCAACTTCCGTGCACACCTCACAGGGCCTATGTGCAAGGGTGCAGTTATATACATAAATAGGGGCAGCCCATCCATTAGGAAAGGTGATGCAGGTTGAATCAGTGACATATCACAAGGGGGGGCAAGAGGGCAGCAGATTGGGGGTGCCCTTCCCCAAGACTGCCTCCACTGCCACTTCCCTCCAGGCTGCCACACATGCAACTCACACTGATCCATTTTCTGCCAGCTAAAAGCTAACCCACCTCCTTACCTTGTTCCTTGCGCAATTTCTTCAAATATAGAAGTGCAGGACTTCCTGTGTTTTTCAGGGACTGCACGAAGAAAAGAGTCCCTTCATTTGCACGGTCCCTTTATATCAAACGTGGAAGTCTTGCACTTCTACAACTAAAGAAATGGCATGAGGAGCATGGCAAGTGGCTGCTGTTTTGTTTTTGTTTTTAATTGTGTAGAGGCGGTAGACCCAAGGTAGCATTGGGCAGCATTCCAGGTTGTGCTGCTGCTGCCTGTCGAAGCCAATGTCCATACCCTGCGAACTGACCCAAGTCATTTCTCTATGCTAGAAGACCACTGTACAGTAGTTCCTTAAGAACTTTCTCTCCCCCCCCCCCCACACACACTTTAGATTAGATTATACAGTCGGACCTTCTTATCCGCTGGGGTTCTGTTACTGGAACCACAATGGATAAGAAAATCAGTGTTATATGAAATATAACACTGGAAGCAACCTGTATATGGTGCCAGAGACTCCCGGCTGCATTTTTCAGTGGTTTGGACATGCACAGGAGGCTGGAAGTGGCTGGCAGGCCCCCGACAATGCTGAAAAAAAGAGGTCATGTAGTGTGGTTGGACTCCCTCTTCCACAGTTTTGCCATCCATGTTGAGTCAAATCCGTGAATAAAAAAATGGATAAAAAGGTCTGACTGTACTCCCATTCTGCATATGATGGGAGGGAAACAGAAAAGGGGAAATATCTATCAAACAGGCTATATAGCCAGGCAACAGATAATTCACATGCCAGGGTTTAGTGATTACTACTATTCTATTTCAGCACTCACTCCATTGTTTCATAAAATTAATTTTGTCCAATGCATAAGTTTCTGCTTGTAACTATATCACTTTTATACATTTCAAAAGTACAAATTGCTAGGATGGCATATACATTTCGTTTATTGTACTGTATAATAAAAGAGTATATTAAATATTCATATTGAGAAGAATGAACATTATCCAAATAAAATAACCTCCACTGTTCTGAATTTGACAAGTAGAATATAGGCAGGATGGAAAGGGACCAGCAAGACAACATTTGGGGTCATATGGGCCTGTTCAAATAACACTGTCAACTAGTCACGCCCACCGTGTGTTGAGGGGTACGAGTTATGTGAAAAGCCAGGAGTAGCAAAGCGTTCACAATTTCTAACAATCTAATGTTAAATATGATTTTTTCAGTATTGCCATTAGACATTTTGAGCATGTATAACAACCTGTCTACACCTGTTGGGTGTGTATCCCCAACAAGTATGCTGGGAATTGGGGAAAAGATGGTGGCAAACTGAGAGTTCCATTGGAATAAAGGCGACTACCAGCTTCGAGAGCCAGGAGTGGGGAGCGCTACACACGGAAGAAGACTATGATGAGAGTCCCACTTTCCACTAGGGAATACCCAGCACTAAATGGAGGCACTTCTGTTTGAGAGTGTTCACCAAGACTCTTCCAACACCTACCCCAGCCACTGTGAAGTCTTGATACACGTTTCCCTTTCCTGGAATAAAAAGCTGTGTATTAACTCCTAAACTAGGAGTGATGGGCTACTTCCCCAGTCAAAAGAGAGAGCAGGCAGGATGTTTACAACATGACCCCAGCCACGAAAGAAGAGAGTTTAGCATGTGCTTTAATTTCTTCCATATTAGCATCAATGCACTTTTACCTTACTTCATCCCCTGCATCTGTCATTAAGAGAAAGAGCTTTCAGGAAGTCTTGTGTATTTCAGAAAACACTCTCTGATCCACTGTGATCCACTCTGTTGAACACAATGGGACTTACATTTGAGTAGACATGCATAGGCTTGCGCTGCATCATGGACTAATAGTTACAAAACTGTCTGGATAATCCGAACAAAAAAAAACTGAAAGAGTGCTGCGATATAAAAAAAAGCAACACTTCTCTTCCGGGCTGATCTCACTCCTGAATCCTTGAGATGCTGATGTAGCAACTGGCTGCTACCTGAAGCCATGGGTACGTTAACGGACTTGAAGTGCTGCAATACTGCAGTAAAACTGCTTGAACTCAGTCGCCCTGGCATGAACCATTCTGGCATGAAGCACTGCTCCTGCTGAATCACGCCATAAGACACAACAGGAAGAAGCCGCTTCCAGACAAACACAGGCAACCACTATTTCCTTGTCAGAATTTAAAGATTGCCACCCCCCACCCTTCCCTTTGTTCGGCTGCATCTGGAATTGTCTGACAGTATTCTCCTCTTCACACTGCCTCTGTTCCAAGGTCTCCTACAGCTAGGAACACAGCCAATTTTAAACTGTATTGCAATGAAATGGTAGTCAATGAATTGTAACTTACACGCAATTTTAACCGCGGTGCATGGCTCAGGGTAATTACGCTCCACCCTGAGAAATGTCCAGACCACTGCCTGGTTGAAGGCGCTTCTGATTTCAGTGGGACCCCAACTTAGCATAATAGGTGACAAGCCAGCCTCATTACAGACTGGCTACAGTTTGCCTTGGAGAACAGTTAACCTTTTTACCTGTATAGAACAGGCATACTATATATTTTTTTTAAGAATGGAACTGAATCCTCTTAGCTGTACAGAAACAAAAATTGTTATTCAGATACAGACATATCATCTAAATTCTGCGTATAATTGGGCATGCTATAATAGATACCAGTCTTGGCAAGTGCTTTCGGGCATCCAAATTCCCAGCTCAATTTGGTCAGTTCAGTTTTACAAGTAAATTTGAAACATTACTGCTGCATCATGCGTCAACCACACTCAGCAAAAAAGATTTAACTGGGGAGATGAAATAAGTATAGCAAGTTCTAACAAATCAAAGAAAACAAAGAATCCTGACTTCCTTCAAATTACACACGCAACAACTCAGGCTTCAAAATCTACATCCAAAAATCAAACATCATGGGCTGAATCCAGCAGGACATTCCCTTGAACAAGCCCCATGGAAATGAACCAGAGCTGCATGCAAACACAGTCATTAGGGTTAGGGTTAGGGTTATACCCAGGAGCCCCATGGTTTCACTCCCCCTCCTTACATGTGCTTGATACAAATCACACGATAAAAAAATAAAAGCAGCAGCAGCAGCAGCAGCAGCAGCAGCAGCAGCAGCAGCAGCACACTTTTACTAAAGTAAATGAAATCAAAACAGAAGAGACAACAACTAAACCAAGAGACTCCAAGAAGTGCCTTCTATAAGAGCCAGGTCTTTAAGCTGGGGACACACCAGCTGTGCGTTGTGATGCATTGAGTCCGCACGCGGCTCAAAACTTTCAGTGTGTCTTCTCTTTTGTCAGATCACACTGCAACGCAGGAGAGCTGCGCTCTCCTGTGTTGCAGTGTGAGTAAAGTTGGAAAAATTGAACTTCGGTCAATGAGAGGCCGCAATCGGTGCTGTGGGGGCAGTACGCGGCGTTGGCCAATTAGAATCAAGTCTAAAAAGACTCTATTCTGATTGGCTAACAGAGAGCTCTGTAACAGAGAGGGGGCAGGGCAGGACATCTCACACTTCTCCGGTGTCCTTCAGTGTAGACAGGGTGCATTGTGGTGCAGTGCGACACATCGGTTACTCCCTCACTGCACCGGAACACAATGCACCCCAATGCAGGCGGTGTGTCCCAGGCTTTAGTCTCTGAAGGAAAACTGGCCAAACACTCATTAGTTGGTAGGAAGTTCCAGAAGATGGGGGCCACCACTGATAAGTCCCTCCAAATATTATTGCCAGCCTAGTCTCAGAAGGTTGCAGGTCACACAAGAGAGCCTCCCTCCCAGATCTTAGGAGACAGGTAGATTCATACACCTGAAAGATTCATATGACAGTCAGATTGAAAACCAGGCAGGTGTTTTATTATCTCATGGTTCCTCCTCCCCCAACCCATCCCTTGATATGCCAGGGGTTGATATGCCAGTTTTCCCCCTCTCAAGGAAACTAAACCTATACCCTTCAAAGATTCACCTCTTTTGAAAATAATACTAGTGTTCAGTCACATGAGCACTCCAGGGATTCATACTCTGTAGCCAAGGGTTGCCATAACTCCAAATTCAACAAGGATGTAATGCTGTTGCTGAGCTAGTTTAGTGCAAGTGTGAAGCTACTGACAGTGAACAGGCTTTGACATGCCTTGCCTTCATACCATCAAAGAATAGACCTGTCTTAAAGAACGAGAGGCCGTTATTTGGTACTGGAATACAAGTCATGAGATTCAAATCCACTTGGAAAATCTTGCACATGTTTTACATGGGACTTGAAGTTATTTGTAATTGTAAATACCCATCTTAAAAGGCAAGTACAATGTCTCTGGGTGCAGGCAAGCTGTCTTTGGCCTGTGATCCCTATTTTGATATGATAGTTTTAGGTAAAGGTAAAGGTGACCCCTGACAATTAAGTCCAGTCGTGTACGACTCTAGAGTGTGGTGCTCATCCCCATTTCAAAGCCGAAGAGCCAGTGTTGTCCGAAGACGCCTCCGTGGTCATGTGGCCGGCATGACTCTCCTTGCCGCAGCGCGTAGCATGCGGCTGGAACACGGAGTCCTGTTTACCTTCCTGCAAGCGGTACCTATTTATCTACTCACATTAACATGCTTTGGAACTGCTAGGTTGGCAGGAGCTGGCCAAGCAACGAGTGCTCACCCCATTGCAGATTCGAACTGCCGACCTTTCGATCGACAGCTCATGGTTCAGCGGTTTAACCCACTGCGCATATGCAAATATGGCCATCTTTTAAGGAAATAATGGTTTTCAAGTTTTAATGGATTTGATGCATCTTAAATCTTGCTTCAACATTTCACAGCAGGTAGCAGCAGCAAATTGCAGATTGAATAAAAATTGTGGATTGAATAAATAAAATATAGTACAGGCTGGAATAAGTGAGTAGACATCATAGCAAATCACAAAAAGAAGTCACTTAAAGCTATGCTGACTACCAATTATGCAATAACACATGTCAATGTTCAAAACAAGGGGCTCTTTCCTGTCAACTTTTATTTCCACCTCCCGTCAATGAGGTTTATTAAACAGATGGGAAAGCTCAGTTTTGCTATCAACATCTCAGCATGGATTAAATTGTCCCCCACAAATGAATATCTATTGATTTCTTATGAGACTGTAGCGAGAATGGCACCAATTTATATGCCCAGGATAATCGCACTATCTCAAAACAGAGACACGGACAGTATCCTGCTGCTCTACCTGCATGAAGGAGACATAAAAGTGAAGCATCAGCAGTTTTTATTAATAAAAAAAAAAAGCCTGGGAGACTTCTACAACAGAAGCATCCATCAAACAGAGCTGAATGTTTCACACACGCAATGGGACTCGGAGGCATGGAAAACTACTCTAGGAATATAAACCTAGCACATTAAAAAGCTGGATGAGGCTTCTGTGGCCTTTGTTTTGTAGCGAGTATTGCAACATAATGTTTCAGCATCTCAGACTATCTGCAATCAATCCAACGTGAAGACTTCAAAAGATTTCATCCAGACTCTGTCTAATCAATCTAGATATCCATATACCTGCACCAAAATATGGTGTTAGCAGGCCCAGGTGCTAGAATAGGCTGCACCACTTCAAACTGCAAGGGGAAAAATTAAACTAAACCCTACATTAACTATTTCATGCAAAGAGAAAACCAGGACAGCAAGCAAAGGGCCAGAATTGAACCCATCTCAGATGTGATAGTTTTCTATTTACAGAGAGGGTTGTTGTAGGATTTTTTAAAAAAAAAATCTGGGGGAGCATTCAAAAGTGGCCTCCCTCACTTGTAATCCCAAATGGTACAGTTCATTGTCCCCATACCATTCTGCTGCATCTGTAGACTGAGCCTAAGTAAAACGCAAGAGTTACAGTTTAGAACTTTTCTGCTAGCCTCCATAGATGAATCTTTCACAGGAGCATAATCTGCAGATGTCAACAGGTAAGCATGTTTAT
Organism: Plestiodon gilberti rubricaudatus; assembly: GCA_026170595.1. Classification (NCBI taxonomy): domain Eukaryota; kingdom Metazoa; phylum Chordata; class Lepidosauria; order Squamata; family Scincidae; genus Plestiodon; species Plestiodon gilberti. Next base: position 54,497,252 of record JANXHW010000004.1, on the reverse strand, counting down.
TGCCAAGCGATCAAAAGTTTCTTTTGCTGATTTGTGCCTGTCTTGCTGTTGTCCAAAGAGCAGGCCAGGGTTGATTAGTTGGCAAATGTATCAGGGGTGCAGAACAACAAAATATGTTTGAGCATCTGTTTGGAAGGCCACAGAGAAGGGCCCTCATATTTTCCACCAATGTTTCTTGTGGATAAGATTGGGCTGCTAGTTGACTAACTAGCCACCTAGCAGTGATGCTAAGATTTCACTGCTGGAAATGACATCACATTCTGGAGATGTCATATAGTTGATTATTAAACCTTATTTGTCTGATTAGGTTACCATTAAATATCCAACATTAATCTTTACCAACATTATTCAACATTATCCTACCAAATATCCAACATTAACATTACCATTTTAATATCCAACATTAGCAAACTGCATGAGCATTTCCTTTGCACCCTAAAAGCCTGACAGTGACAGGCCAAGGAAAAGCGGAAACTGAATTCACAATCAACTGATGAAAGACAGTTGTGTGTCAGTGTTGTGGGAAGGTGTAACGATACACACACACACACACACACACACACACACACACACAAGTTAGGGCAAATAGCAAAACTGGGTTGGGAAGGCAATTTTCACTGGAGAAATTACATAGCGGGGAAAGAGTTAAATCCTTTGTGCCCCAGCATTGAGGACCAAATCTGAATCTGACCACCTGACAGCTGCTTTTTTTACAAAAAAATATAAAGATATGGGAAATCCAGTACAGGTACCAGGTCTCTGTTGTCTCATAGTTTGGCCGAATGTATGCTTTCATTAGCATGTGTGTTTGCACACGATGTTTCTAATGCAAAGTCATTCCTATGTTGAAGTTATTTTAGTGGCTACGAATGTAGTCAGCTAATCATTAATGAACTTGTACCTGTTTGAACTGGGTTTTAAAAAAAACTGCTTCCTTTAAAAACCTCTTATCAGTTTGTACTTAGTTTTTCCTAATGGTAATTTTGAAAACAGCCCAAAAATTGTTCCCATTTGATTTGCCTTATTAGGTTTGGGATCTGAAATCAAGCTGAGAAGAGAGAAGCTGTGCAGTAGAAAAATGCCAAGGAAGCTGCGTTAATGTGCTGCTGAGGTTTTTTTGGGAAAAAGCTGTACTTGCACAGGGTGCTTCTCAATTAGTGCTATTACTGACCACTGATGTGTAGTTAGTCTGTGAAACACAAGCTACATAATGACTTTAACCTTTCAGATGGTTAAACTGTGTCCTTTAACAGTCTGTGTTCTTACTTACTAATGTCCTCCTGACCCATAACAAGCAATGCCAAGAAAAAAAAAAAACACCACCACAATGGGGTGAACCAAAGCAGTGATCTTTACTCCAGTACAGCACAATGATCCATTTTGACCTAGACACCACTGACAGTATAATTTCACTTATTTCAGCATAACTTACATCCAAGGAAATTGGTTTAGAGCTGCAGCCTTCCTGACAAACTGCACCTGTTGAAATCCCCTCTTTTACCTATTTATTTAAAAAAATGGATGACTTTCAGCCCCACTCAAGGGACCCTCACAGCAGCTTACAATGTACATAACCATGAAAGAGAGGGGATCCCCAACTTTCCTTGCATCGGATTGCAATCTATTGCATTCTGACAGAATCAGAAGTGTCTGTTTCCAGTGATGTAGGCTTGAGTCTATTGGCTTGAACTCGAGACGGACTCAAGTCGCGTCAATGACTTGACTCAGTGATTGTAAAAGACTCGACTAGAGACTTGGAGCCTTTTACAAGTCAAATTTTATTCAGGTTTAACCCTGTTTTCCCATTAAATAGAGACGTAATTAAAGACGTAATTAAATTAAACCCAGAGACTTGGGACTTGACTCGAGACTTGGAGTCAGAGACTTAATCCACATCCCTGGCGGTTTCACTGTAACTCAAACCACGCAAGGGGATTTCAGTCACCTTGCCCGTTGACAAGAATCATTGTACATAAGCCCAGCAGTAACTTTGGTAGCCAACAATTAGCGGAAGTGCCGAACCAGCTTTAGCATTATGTACTATGACATCTTTGTGTGCAAGTCAATTTTTTCCCTCTCTAACCCTAACTTCTCATCTTAGGAGATCAGAAAGACTTCTTGGTCTTCAAACCCTGTTGCCATGGTCAAGTGGGATAAGAATAGGACTGGTCATGCTGGCGCCTGGTGCATCTCTGTTTTAAGTCCATTCCCAGCTTTGCTGGTACCCAACAAGTGATGTCAGCTGGTAGTCTGAAATTAAATGGCTCACTTTCTTAAACAGTGCAATCCTTTGTAACCTTGCACCGGTGTAGCAGCAGATGCAACAGTGTAGCAGCACTACCGATGCACTGGTGTAAGTTCAATTATTGTCCAAGTCTTTAATATTATGGGTGAAGATGCCATGTAGTTTATTTCCAACAGACCAACGATTTAAAACAACTTCAAATCACTGTGCGAAGATGCCGATATAAACAGAGCTCCAGCCAGGAATAAAATACATTAAAAATCCAAGGCTGTGAATGTTTTCAAAAATCCAAGGCCAGTTCAATTACACTGGCATAAGTTAGGCTTACCAGATCTCCAACCGGGACAGAGTGCTAGACCTTTAGGAGAAGGAATGTGGGCAGGTGTAGCTTGTTAAGTCCTAGAGCACAATCCTAGGCATGTCTACTCAGAAGCAAGCCCCACTGAACACAATGGAGCTTGCTTCTGAGTAGACATGCCTAGGATTGTGCTCTAGGACTTAACAAGCTACACCTGCCCACATTCCTTCTCCTAAAGGTCTAGCACCCTGTCCCGGTTGGAGATCTGGTAAGCCTAGCATAAGTGCACTTACACCGGATTGCGCTGTAACACAGAAGATACACACAGGATTGAGCTGTAACAGTGGTAACAAGAAGTTGCAGTGTATCCCAATGCCCCTGTCAAAAGCGATGGTATTCAGGACTCTACCCAGCCTGGACTAGAAGTTCAGAGCTCTGGGGACTGGGAGGTGTTTCAAGAGAGGGGGAAAAGGAACAGGTGTTTTTTTGTGTGTGTGCCTTGAAAATTCTTGAAATTTTTATTCATACATATCCCATTTCTCCTAACTGTTTGAGACAGCTTACAAAAAGCCAATAGAACATAAGCAAAACAGTTGTAACAAATCACACAATTGTATCATGCAACAGATAGCATTAAAACATTCAGTTTTGGGGTTGACTACCAGCCCCAAACCTAAGTCCTTTGTGTTATCTACTTCTGCATACCTACAGAGTCCTTCAAATTAAACTCACAGCTCTGTTCTATGCACACCTGCTTATTATGAGCAAAGACTATTGGATACAGTAGAATTTACTTATAAACAGACATGCATAGGATTAGTTCACAGAGCAATCCTGTGCATGTTTATTAAGTAGTAAGCCTGACTATGTTGGGGTTTACTCGCTAGTTTTTAGGATTGCAGCTATGTAGCACACGCCTCAATAGATTTACTCTGAGTTCAGTGGAAATTACTTTCTAATAAGCATGCACAGAATTGTAGCCTTGCAAGGCTATGCATGCCTACTCAGAAGTAAGGCCACCAAGTTCAACAGAACTTACTTTCAGGTAAGTATATATGATTGCAGTACTAATCTCTTTTTAACAGATTATGTAAGGACTAGACACTACAGGGTTCAATTATACCTCCTTAGCTAGACCTCAGATTCCATTAGAAGACTTTTGACAGTATCCATCTAGGATACCATTGAATAAGGATGCCAGGCATAGAATAAGTAGATTTCTTATGGTTCTTAAGCTTGGAGCCATTTTAACATCTTTGGTTACATTAGTTTCCTTTCTATGCTCAAGGTAACTATCATCTAGAGCCTGTGACATGTATAATTTCTGATAAAAATTCAGCAGATCTCATTAATGTCAATAATATACTGTACAAAAATATTTACTATTAGAAAGAGAAATTGGAGCTTCCAAATAAAAGACAAAAGCATTTTCTCTACAAATATAACACAAAGAACATATGGTTAAATTAACAGCCAAGAAATGACACTACTTTTCCCCAAAGAGGTCCTTGTTCCATTTCTTGAACAACAGTGAAATTAACAGAAGGGTGTTACTGTTTGATCTTACCTATTTTATAGCTTTGCAGGGGGCAGTATGAGCTCCCAAATGTAGAAGGCTGCCATTTCTGACACCTTTTTTACCATTTGTTTCTTCTAATGAATAGTCTAAAATACTAAACACTTAACTCTTTCCCTCCCTTTGATATCATAGCTCACTCTCTCCTCTCCTTTTGGTTCAACTTTCAATGTCATTAACCCTTTGTTTTCCCCTCCCCATCTGTATTCTGAAAGAAAATACTTTTTTTGTTTATTTTGATAACTTATTTTAGTCTGCTGCTGCTGCTGCTGCTTTCTCCCCCAGAGGATTTCATGTGTAACCTTTTCCAGATGGGTAGTTAAGTGTGATATGCTAAGAAATATCAGGATAGAATGGCCCTTCTACCTTCTCTTCCCAAATTAAGTAGAGGTAAAAAAAAAATGCATGTCATCTCACAGTTCTTTAAATCAAACATAGCCACCATTTGTAGCTACAGTATTTATTAAATTCACCTTTGAGAGGCTGTAAAGAGGGATGCCACTTTCCTCACTTCTTTTTGTACATGGCGTGGCAGTGGTTCCCAAACTGGGAGGGATCCACGGAAACCAGCCAGGGGAGCCGCGGAGTGCTATGGAATCCTCTTCGAATACAGTGCAATGCCAATTGGCAGGCATCAACATCATGGAATGAGGATGGCCTATGGTCATCAATGGTCAAGGGAGTCGCAGGTCGAAAAAGTTTGGGAAACTGTGCTATGGAATGTTTGGCACGAGCAATCTGGTACGATCCCACAAGCAAGAGCATTACTATTAATAACCACATTCATACCATTAACTTATTCACTGGTGATATTGCTATTTTTTTCTCACTAACATGGGAAGGCTATTCCAGAAATTCAAGCTGAACTTACCACATATGATGGTGGTACCGGCTTGAAACTTATTTCCAACATTTTACCTTAACATTGATCTGGCAGTCCAAGCTAATTTGCAAGAGCTGAGTGGTACAGAACTTGTTACCACTGCCTTGAAATATCTAGGAGTTAGCATCCCCAAAAGCTGTTTTTAAGGAAGATTTTTGATCTTGTCAAAGTGTGAAGAAGAAGAAGGAACACATGAGCAGGGGCAAACCATGATGATCAGCTGCCTGAAACAGTGTTTGACTTGCCGCCAGCCCCCCAGTCTGCCATCCCCTTTCCACCACTGTACACTAGCACCAGTCAGTTCCTCGTCCACCACCAACTCCTCTGCAGCTTCTTGTAATGTGTTGGACTGGAAGGGTCCTCCCACCATGTTGCACAGAATGGCAGAGAAGTAAAGGCAAATGGCCTTTTCCGCAAGAGTTTAGGAGAGTGCTCAGGAAAATGATGGCAGTGGCAGAGGATGAACTAAAACAGAAGGTAACCCCCTCCTCATGTCACAAGTACTCAAAGAATGTGAGGATTGGGCAGGCTGGTGTGGGGCACTCCTCCCACCAGCTTGCCATCTCCCTCAATTTGCCACTCAAAGTGGCCATTTCAGTGAGCCCCATGGGCTCCCTCTACTCATGAACTGGGGAGGGGGGTAGTTTTGTTTATTATAATCTAAAGCAGGGTTAATACATTTTTTCTCAATCTGTTGGAAGGCTTTTCAGATTGCAAGCTGGAGATCTGCACTACACAGTCAGCCCACATTTCAGGGCCACTCAGAGGAATTTTACCAGGGGGTACAAAGTTTCTTTTGGGCCCCTTCCCTTCATGTGAATTTGACTCCTGGGCCCCCTTTTTGACCCATTTTTGGCCCTCGTCCCGGGTATGATTGTACCCCCTTAACCCCCCCCCCCCCGAGGCCCTGAGGTTCTGAGGTCAGCACATAAAGCCAACATCACATATAGTTGAAACTCCCTCTAAAGTCAACAAATATGTACTGTCTCTTTAAGAACTAAAAGCATCACATGAGGGACACACGGGAACAGCAGGTTCATCAGGCTGAGGTGTAAACAGAGTAAGGTAAGTGGAAACAGAGTAAGGTAAGTGGAATGGCAGTCACCCGCACTATTTAAACTGTTGCGTTCTCTGGGGGGCTGAGCATATATACGTGAATTCATGTGAAAGATGTGGGCTGACAATACTTTTCAGATTCTCAAATTCAGGAGACAAGGTAGTTGGGACATCTCCTGATCCCCCCAGTATGACACAGTTCCACTTCTTCCAACACTGGAGGCTGGAAGTAACGGATAGGACACACTGCAACTGCACCAGGGAATGTAAAGACACAGCACAAATCCTTGGCTTGTACAGTCATTTGGCAGCCATGTCCAGAAATTTGTAGCAAAATGTTTTTTATGAAGGACGACTGCCTGTTCCATTGACACTATGACATCATCTGAACATGAATTAGCATGTTGTCCAGCGGCTTTTACCAGTCAAAATCAAAACATCCAGCACATGGATGTTTGTGCCCAGGTCACACAGATCTTGGCAATGCATGAAAGAATCCCCATCTCATCAGGATCTCTTAAAGCCTATTCAAGGGGTCACGTGGGGCTCAGGAGATTTAAATGGGGGTTGTTTGGATCATCCACATCCCTCCCAACTTTCTGCAAAATTATAGCCCTTTAAGAATAGAGTTAGTGGGATTGAGTTGTTCATTTGCATATGTATGTAAATCATAGAAGACACGTTTTCTATTTAAAGGTGTTTGGATGCAAAAGTGCTGTGTATATCTTTAATAGCAGTGTAAGAGAAAATTTGAGCAGATGTAGCTTGTCATGTGGTGTGAGAGAAACTGACTGGTTAACCATCTCAACTGTTAAAGGTACAGTAGTCCTATTTATCTCAACACCTAAGTACCCTATTTATGTTTGTTAGCCATTTTCTATTGTCATCTGGTTGTAAAGCCTTCTGTGGGTTTGCACATAGCATGTTTCAGTAGAGGATTTGAGGCAGTGAACTAATATTTTTCTAGGTATAGACTAGAGAGGTGCAACAGGGCCTAATTTGTCTCTGCTCTGAGCCTAGAATAAACTGTACTATTTTCAAAGGGAGAAATGGTTCAGTTTTCCAAGTTTCATTTTGAGCTTGACTAGTTCAGCACATCAGATTGAAGCCCTTCCTAAGGCTTCAGTTCTTCTAAGTAAAAACATCTGGAGAAGAAAGCAGGCGCCCCAATGGTTAACCCATTTTGTTAGCCTCACAGTTATTTGTGAGGCTCACAAGTTCCCGGGAAATCATTTGTCTGCCTATGCTCAAGTCAGTTTCATGAGATTCCACAGCTGCAGAAGCCCATTGATGCTTCAGTGGGAAGGAAATCACTACATTATTTCAGAACTCAGCTGTTTGAAACATACTGAATGCAGATCTATTGGTAAGTTACAATGTGTTAAATTACCCTAATTAAACGCTTATGTAGCATGACAGGGTTCATGATATTTCATTGCAAATTATATATCGGGCACCTACTCTCGTAAGCAAGTGTTGTATTCTTTATCTTTTTTCTTCTTCTTCTCTGCAGTAATGAAAAAGAATGGAAAGAATTAAACTTTTCAAATTAATTGCCTTCTAATTTCTAGACAACATTTTTTTCATGTTGTGATGTTTTTGAAATATTTCTAGGCACTTCTGAAGGAATCAGAGATGATGAAGAAAATGATGGATAGGATCACTGTCTCTTCTGATTTATTTATTTATTTATTTATTTATTTTATACTTTGACAACTCTGTGGAAGAGTAGGCTGGGACTTTTTCAGCGCAATCCTATCCAACTTACACCACCGGTGTAACCAGCAGTGCAGAGAGAACAAGAAGCCCCAGAACGGAAAGAGGATTCAAATCCCCTCCAAAGGGGGATTCAAATCTCCCCTTCCCTCCAAAGCCTCCCGCCCTGCCCTCTCCCGCTGGTTACACCAGTGGTGTAAGTTGGATAGGATTGCGCTGTTTATTTATTTAATACATTTTTACCCTGCCTTTCCCCCACTGCTGTGGGCACCCAAGGCAGCTTACATCAGTGCAGCAATAAAATAGCAAACAGTCAGAAGATTTTACTTAATGGATCAACTGCTATTGGTTAAGGCCTTAGCTACAAAGCGTTTGGCTTAGCTTAACTTGGTTAAGGCCTTAGCTTAACAAAGCGTTTGGCTTACCATTACCCATGTGCAGAGTTGTCAGATTCAACCATGCTATTCATGGGGTCATGGTTGGTGCAATCCCACAAATTGGAGATCATTCAATCTGCCTGGAAAGACTTCAGAACTCAGTGGGAGAGCACATGTTTTGCATGCTGAAGCTTGCCTGTTGTCATCTCCATCCTTGACACCTCCATTTAGAAGGATCCTAGAAAAATACTGTTAAATGCACAGTTTGGTCTTGCATGCTTGTTTTTGTGACGCAGAGGCATCGCTACGGTGGGGGCAGTACCGTAAGTTGCGCCCCGTCCTAGTCCCCGTTTACAAGCTGGCATGAGGTGGCCCTGCCCCCCTCACTGTCGGAGCCATTCCATGCGGAGAAGGCAGCGGGCAGGGAGTCTCCTGCCTGCTGCTTTCTCCACATAGAATGGCTCCAACAGTGAGGGGGGCAGGGCCACCTCGTGCCAGCTTGTAAACGGGGACTAGGACGGGGCGCAACTTATGCTACCGCCCCCACCATAGCAACGCCTCTGTTGTGATGTAAATAGCAGTCATGGAGGAAACATCAGGATCAAGACTGTGGCATGGGGGAAAAGGGAGATTTAGCCTTTCTTTTCCCATGGTCCTGGCCCAGAGCAGTGCCCCCTGGTGCAACTTATTTGTGATTTTGGTGCTAATGGGAGTTTCCATTCCAGAGAAACAGCAGCTAAGGGACTGTGACCCAGATGGGGACCACAGTGGGGAGAAAGGGGTAATGTTCTCTCTTCCACGCTGTGGAATGTAAGCAAATTGCATCCATCCAAAGGGGGAAAAAATTGGATGAAAAGCGTTGCCATCTATGACACTGCCTTTAGTCATGGCAGCTTGTGCCTCAGAGGCAATAGTGTAACTAGGGTGGAACGCGTGGTTCAGTCGAACCAGGCGCCCACCCTGCGGGGGCAGCGCGCGGGGTGGAGCGCGTGGTTCCTTTTCCCTCAGTAACAGTCTGAGCATGCACGAAAAGAACGGTGTAAATACTAATGCTATTTATATCATAATGCTATTTATATTGGCGTAAAGAAATCAAATGTTGACAAAGATTAGGTTGAGTGATCCTATTGATCTCTGTGATACCACTTACAGGAACATGCATCATTTATTTGCTTGATAGGAGTCTAAGTAGATGTTCAATTTTGCCTGTTTTCACATTTGTAATAAGGTCTTGACAAGTGACCTCTTAGCTGGCATTCCAGATATGTCATCCATTTATGCATGATGCTTGTTTGCATATGAATTCAGGAATAAAGGGATGAGACAAAGATTTGGGGGTTGAATAAGGGCTACAGCTTTATTAATTATTACAAGATCTGCAACAAGGGGGTAGCCTTGTTAGTCTTTTGCAACAAGGATGAATCAATTTATTGTGGCATAATCTTTTGCAGACTACAGTCCACATCATCGGATGAATGACATGTCATCAAATAGCATGGATTGTGGTCCACAAAAGTTGATGCTAAAATATATTGGTTAGTCCAGAGGTTCCCAAACTAGGGCAGCGCGACGCCCCAGTCAGGAAGAATCAGTCACTATCCCCTTAAGGCGCTGGCGAGGAACTGGCGGCCCACGGGCCGGATCCGGACCTGGAGCAATCTGGTCCGGCCCATGCGAGCCTGGACACAATTCCATCCCGTCTGGCCTGCACGCGCTCAGACCGGAGGCTCCGGAGGCCCTGTGCGCGCTCACCTCACCCGATTCCTTCTCAACCTGGCTGTTATGGACATGCGCAGAAACAGCCGGGTTGAGGAGTCGTGCGAGGTGAGCGCGCGCCCACCCACCCCATCGCCTGCGCTCACCTTGCGCAACTCCTCAACCCGGCTGTTTCTGCGCATGTCCATAACAGCCGGGTTGAGAAGGAGTCGGGCAAGGTGAGCGCGCGCGGGGCCGGTGCCGCCATTGGCAGTGGCGGCCCGAAGGCTGAAGAAGGTAAGGAGGAGAGCGATGGGGTGGGGGTTGGGGAAGGAGAGCGATGGGGGGGTGGGCGTACGCGCGCCGGGGGCGCCTGTTTGCAGTGGAGGGATGCACAGCCTGCGACACATTTCCCCCGTGGGGGAATGGCCCTCCACTGCAAATAGGTTCCCCACCCCTGCCTTAAGGGGTGGTGGTGATGTGCGACGGCACTCCCGGGATAGCAGCAGTGCAGGGGGGAAAGGGTTTTTTTGGACTTACCAGGAGTCGTGCTGGCCCTCTGGAGGGTGCGGGGGCTGCAGACCCCACATTCTTTGTCTCTTCCCTTTCCCCTTTTTCCACATTCACCCTGCCAAAGGAAGGCACAAACCTATGTTTAATATCCTTACCCCTGTCTAACCTGACAGATCAGTAACAATCCTGAACAATTGGGAATTGTAGTGAGGAGGGGCACAACATAAAATTCATTTACTATTACATTTAATTTTCTAACGAAAGCTGTTATAACCGGCGATAATCTTGATAGAAGAAGGTATTACGGGTATCGCGGTCATATTAATTCCAAAAGCAGCGCTTCACAGCTGATCAAAAATAATGACAGTTTTATCCGGAACGAATCCAAATAAACAAAGTTACTTAAAATCAGAAGACTGAAGGCTTGAGGACCCGACGTTTCGTGTCTTCATCTAGACACTTCCTCTGGGGTATTTTCCAAAACAATTGGAGATGTTACAATGGTGAGCGTCTTGTTCCGATCTTATTTTTATTTTCAAAAGCGCGGGAAACGGCTGACTGAAGCGGCAAGATTCAAACCAGCAACTCTAGTGTAACAGAGTGTGGTCCTGCAAGTGCTTAATGCAACAGACTTACTTTCAGGGCTAATGCAATAACAGTTGTCATTATGGTAACATGTATGTCCCAAATAAAATGAAACTTTTGAATGTTGCTGCTAAAGATGCTTTTATCTGTTTTTTGTCTTTTTTATTATTGGGAGCCAAATTCGATTTGCCATGGTTAATTCCTGTTGCCTGTTCAACAAATTCTGGGGAGATCTTCTACTTATTTCCAGAGCCTCCAGATGTTTTAATATGCTCAATTTATTTTCATTCCTTAAAGCACAAGTGTCTTTGAAATGGATAGAATGTCCTGTAGACAAGGCATGCTCGGCCAATGCGGAAAGTTGTGGATGTTCCAATCTAACAGATCTTTCATGTTCCTTCAATCGGGTTGCTATAGATCTTTGTGTTTGTCCGATGTATTCTTTCCCACATGTGCCACACGGAATGCAATAAATTCCAGGAATGCAATAAATTGCATTGTGGACCATGCAATAATAAAAAAGACAAAAAACAGATAAAAGCATCTTTAGCAGCCACATTCAAAAGTTTCATTTTATTTGGGACATACATGTTACCATAATGACAACTGTTATTGCATTAGCCCTGAAAGTAAGTCTGTTGCATTAAGCACTTGCAGGACCACACTCTGTTACACTAGAGTTGCTGGTTTGAATCTTGCCGCTTCAGTCAGCCATTTCCCGCGCTTTTGAAAATAAAAATAAGATCGGAACAAGACGCTCACCATTGTAACATCTCCAATTGTTTTGGAAAATACCCCAGAGGAAGTGTCTAGATGAAGACACGAAACGTCGGGTCCTCAAGCCTTCAGTCTTCTGATTTTAAGTAACTTTGTTTATTTGGATTCGTTCCGGATAAAACTGTCATTATTTTTGATCAGCTGTGAAGCGCTGCTTTTGGAATTAATATGACCGCGATACCCGTAATACCTTCTTCTATCAAGTATTACATTTAATATTTTTTAAAAATAAATCCTACCACATCTCAGTAACCATTGGGTTTACATTTCCAGTCACATAAAGTCATATCACAAAACTGCATTATCCATTTTCCCTTCTGTACTTTGTGATCCAGATTCTGAAATCCAGGATTCATGACTGTGTGAACAAAATGTGTAGATTTACAATGAAATATGAAGAATTTTGTACCAAAGGAAGGGGAATCTATGATTGTCTCTGCTCCTTGTATCTGAATCTTCAGACTGAAGATCTTAAAGGATCGCCTTCTCCTGTATGAACCCACCTACACATTAAGATCTCCCCCAGGAGCTTTTCTCTGTGTGCTCTTGCCATCTAGCAGGTGATAACGTTTTTTCAACCATAACCCCATATCAGGAACTTTTCCCCCTAGATCTCCTTGGCTCCTTCCCTGTTGACCTTCAGGAATTTGGCAAAAACAACACGTCTTGGAGGGATCTGGAATTCTGTGACTCTTTAATTGGTATCTATTTGTTGCCACTGATAATTTTGATAATCTGCTGGACGATTGCTGGTTTTATTTTGCTGCAGTTCTGATTGTTGTTACTATTAAGGTTTGTATAGTTTGTGTTTTTTAAAAGAATTTATTAGTTCCCTTGTAGAAAGGTACAAATGGTTCCTGATGGATTCTGCTCAAAGACTTTAGCTCTCAGCAAACTTCAGTAATATACATACTTAGTTTTTGTTTAAAAATCATTTTTACAACCCATGAATAGAAATCAGTCAAAGGCTGCATCTTTGCCAAGTGCAAACCACTTGCCAGGCCCTGTGCTAGAAAACTGTTCTGGTTTGTGCTAACAAGACACCCCACTTTCCTTAAACTGATTTGGCAACTTTTGTTAAAAAAAAAAAGTTTTGATTAATGAATAAGCAATGTTAGCTTGATCGACAGCTGACTTTGCAGTTTGCTAACTAATGGGGAAAGCTACATAATAATTAAGTCATAGAAGAGAGGCCACAGAATAACATCTAACATTGTGTTGGCTTTTAAAAAAGGGGGGGTCAGGTCTATTTTCAGATCCAGTTTTTGAATTTCACATTCTGGAGAGGTTGTTGCCTTTTCATTTACATACCAAATTCCTCTCCATGCTGATTTTTCTCCTTGAAAGTTCTCCAAATCCTGTTCATTTACTTGTCACATAGTAAAGGTTGACAGAAATGGTGGGAGTATGGGGATGCAGCTGAGAAACTTGATCAAGCCATGTTTCAGTTAAGCGCAGGTACAGTGCCCATATGCAGAGTCCCACCTTCTCATCAGAGCACTTCTTTCCTGCTCCTCCAACAATGTGAGGGGTTCAAGGGGCCATGGCTTGCAATGGTAGGTTTGAATGCTTCCTCTATTCACATCAACTATCCATCTCTGCCCATGTGAATTACTCATGCTCCATTCCCTGCAATGCTTACATGCACATGTGTTGGTGGAAAGACTAACAGCGCAATCCAACTTAACTTTTGTGCCGGTTTAACCAGCGGCACAGCGAGAACGGGAGGCCCCAGAATGGAAAAGGGATTCAAATCCCCTTTGAATTCCTCTTTTGAAGGAGATTTGAATCTCTTTTCCGTTCTGGGGCCTCCCGTTCTCGCTGCACCGCTGGTTAAACCGGCACAAAAGTTGATTGCGCTGTAAGGAAAACAGGGCTCCTCTACATGCAGATACTTGGCCCACATTCAATTAAACTGAGCCTGAAGTTACTCATTCCTATTTGCTCAACAGATTTTCTATTTGTCTTGCATTTAGTTTGGTTAACCTTGCTGTACTAGGTAAATAAATATGAATTTCCAAAAAGAAAATCTAAATTTTCCTAAGATATTATTCTGTTAATTTCGTAGATAAAATCTAGTAAATATAAATTTCTTCTGTTAGCATAGCTACGTATATATTTCTGACTGTTGCTGTAAATTCCCCCTCTCCAAATCCAAGGTTGATTCAACTGTGAATAATAGATATATTGGATGACAACAATTTATGATGGTCATTGGAACACTCATAGCCCATTTCAACCATATAAATTGAAATCTACATTCAGATTTGTAATATTTGAGATGATAAAGCTATTTGAGATAATGAATTTCTCTTAAATTGTTCTTATGCAATACAGGTATTGTTTACCTCAGCAAGCAAATTTATTTGCTATGGTCTAAATGAGATGTCATTTAAACCTACTGCACCTTCAGTGGAGTTTGGCATTCTGTTGCTATACATCTAATTTTTTTTCCAGCAGAGCAAAAGCAAACTGTAAAATTCCTCTTGCAGTTCAGTAGAGTAATTGCAACAATAAAATAAAATAAAATGCCGATGTGCATTCTAATTCTGGAACAAGAAGCACACTTACCTTTACAGGCAAGGAAGTAGAGTTCCACACTGCAGTTTTTCTCTTTATTGGTGAGGATGTAAATTCCCTATGCAAATTGCATGGCTGCCATGTAGATAAACGGTTAGAGAGAAGCAAGAAGGACAGCACCAAATTGCATTTGTCCATCTCGACAATCCTTTTAATGAATTTTACTTACAGAGGCCTGAATCTTGCCGTGTTATATTATCACTTCAGCCACAATCCCATGGTTCTGAAATTAGTTTCCACCTCGTGTGGCAGGCTATGGTAATGAGGAGGGCTTATTATAGATGGCCACAGTGGAAACCCATAGCTGTCTGAACGGGGATCAATTTGGTTGCAAGTGACATGCCGTTAAATACCTGAATTGTTTTATTTGTCATTTCTGACTGTGTGCTTACTTGCTCATGCCAGGAAACTAACATAGTACGCTTTGGAAAGTGTTCCGATTCAGTGGAATCTGTCCTGATATGTGAGGTGAATCTTGGGCAATGGCCTTTGAGTTGAAAGGCAGTGAGGCTGAAGATCATGCAGTGCTTTTGTTGAAAAGAGATAATGTCTATTACTACAACTAGATCAGGGGTTCTCAACCTGTGGTACGCGTACCCCTGGGGGTATGCTGACCCAACGGCTGGGGTACACCAGAGCCTGCCCCTTATCAGCTGCAATCAGCAGCTAATTACTTGGTAATTAAAAGTTAATTGTTTTTGGCCTCTTAGCAAAACACCCCTTTTTATTCTTTAAATTAAAAAATTAAAAATTAAAATTGTTAATTAATTAATTACGAAATCCAATTAATTAGCTAATTAAGTATAGGGGTACTTGGACTGTGCTGGACCGTGACAGGGGGTACAAATTGCCACAAAGGTTGAGAACTAGATCAAGCAGCCATGATGACCTTGCAGAAAAACAGCATGGTGTCACTGAACTAACCCCTCCTATTTGGACCCAAGACTGTTCAAAAACAAATGTATACATAACATATTTAATGTAAATAGAGTATTTATTACTTTATTTACAAAACGGTAGAAAATCCAATGGGTCTCTCAGCTGGCAGATTTATCTCCATTAGATTTGTTAGATGGTAAATGGAAGAAAAAGGGGGGGGCTTCTCTATGGCTGTCTAGATGTTTTCAACACACAAGGATTGTGGGTAGCAATGTTGGTCCATTAGAAAAATTCCAAGATCCACTGTAGGGGTAATATATTTCTCAAAGTAGGGAGCAAGCAATATATAACAGTAACTGTTACTCAGGTCTGTCCAATACTCATTGATTGAAATACACTGACTTCATATGAGTCAGAGATGAGAAGAATTAAATAGAAATATAGTAGTTGTATTAGGAAACTGGGAGATTAATTTTAGGTGGCACGCTAGGTAAAGAGACAAGAGAAACCAATGATTGATTGGAGGGCATGTAACCCCCTATCAGGGCTGGGTCATGGTCAACAATCAGGGAAGATCAGGGCTGGGAAGTAAGGCAGGAGTCAAGTCAGGTGCCAGAACAGAGAGAACGACAGAGACTGGTACATACTGAAGGCAAGGAGATTCTCACACAACAATCTAGGCCCAACAGGAAGTTTTTCAAAGTCCTTCCTGTCCAGAAAGGCCCAGTTACTGGCCTGACTAGATGCAACCAGTGCAGAACCTGGGAGCCATTGATTCCAGTTGCAGTTGCAGCAGCTTCTAGCTCTAGCCCAGTGAGTTCCAGACATGCCCCCTCCCAACTTAAGTTCTGCCTTCAAGTGACAGAAGATAATCTTTTTCCAGTTTTGAGATTCCTCTTCTGGATGGCTAAATTCATAGATACCATGTTGGTCCAATAGCAAAAAATCCCAAACTGCCAGTAGCCTAATAACTTTATTGATACCACATGAAATGTCACAAAATTATGAGCAGACTCTCTAGTTCTCAAAAATGAACATCAGCCCGTGCTTCGGTTGATGTTATGCAAACCAACTCCAAGGGGACAAGAAGAAAAAGGGTAGACTGTTGAAACAAAAAAGTCTACGATTTGCAGCACAAACTAATACAAGGTATGGATGTGGCAGAAGCGTAGCTAGCCTCTGTGGCAACCCCTGCACGTAACGTCACAAGCCCCGCCCCTGCCGGTGGCATCCATCACACACACACACACACACACACACACACACACACACACACACACACACACACACACACAGAGGACTTTCTTTTTGCTGGGTTTAAGCTCCTAGGAGCCCGGGTGAGTGGGTTGGCCAATCCTCCAAGCCGCGCAGCCATTTTTCGACTGCCGCCGCAGCGTGCTTGTCACACCCCCGCATGCCACCTGGGGGGTGCCCCCCACCCCAGGCGGCCCTCTGCTACTGGGATGTGAGCATTATCTTTTTCTATCACCCAGCGTGGTTAAAAAAATACTTATGCCAAGCATTTGCACCAGAAAAAATGTGGCATAGATACATAGGACACAGATGGCTTCACTAATGTGTAGAAATGAAAAGCTGATCTTTCCTGGTAGATTATGCTACTGCAATCCTGAAAATAGTTTATTAGTTGCTGTAATATGCTCTTACCTGTCATCTGATTTTTTTTTTAAATGCCTAATACTGCAAGCACTATTTAAGAGTTTTTGTCACCAACAATGACAAAGCACTGTGCAGAAACCGAGCTGGCACTGTCGCTGGATCATCCTATTGAATACGGTTCATGAAAAACATTAACAAACTTGTCTCCAAATTTACCGAATATAATTTTTATATGAATGCCAGCTGGAAAGATTAAGCATTGCAGTGACTGCCTGTTTTTAAAATAACTTTCTTCTTGTTCTTTTCAGAACAAGGGAAAACCATCTATTTCCTAGCTTTATCAATGATTGGATCCTGTTCCTCTCATTATTTCTGTAAGAGTTTCTCAAGAATACTTATTTCTCGTCTGTTATAAAGAATGATATGATCACATTAAAGGCACAATAAACATCTTTGGTGCTGAGTATTCTAAAAGTGCAGTCAACAAACCACATAAGCCGTCCACTTTAACAGCAAGTATGTTGATTAAAGTTTGAATGTTTTCTCAAAACAAGGGCAGGGGTGGGGGGGGGGGTGTTTAAGAGAGGGCAGTTAATGATCTTATGATTTTTCATCCCAACTAATCAGACAATTCAGTTCTTTAGATACATTTATTTCCTCTGCCCTTTTGTCATTTGAAAAAGTTCCAAAGCACATATCAGTTCATTTTCTGAGAAATCAAACTAAACTTCACTTCAATGTTATCCGTAGCTAGGAAATTTGAAATTAACTTCTCGGATTCAGAAGCCTCAGTGGTAGAACAGACCTTTTTGAGCACTGACTCAGTGCATTCCTTGGGTTCCTATGGTGTTGCACTTGTTCTTTCTACCTCTTTTAAATTGTGGTTCTCTTATTTAGCGGGGGGACGGGGACTGCCCCTATTTATCCCAGCATAGCATCCTTCTCAGTTAATGTTTCCTGATGTGTCTCATGTCTTTTTTTAAAAAAGATTGTGACCTGTTTGGACAGGGAGCCATCTTTTCTTTTCTTTTGCCATGTGAACCACTTTGTGGAAAAAAAATTGTTGAAAAGGGGGTAGGAAATGGCTAATAATAATAATAATAATTTGTGTACCCAAGCTGAGCATGTCATGATCTCAGGTATATATTTTCCTCAGTCTAAGGATGAGAGATAAAACTTAGGGGAGGAGACAGACTGGAGGAAGGGGAATCTCTCAGATCAGACCCCTGGTCTCCCCCGGACCACATGATGGGACAATTCTCATGGGACCCACAGGAGCCTAACTTACCACCTCCACCCCAGCTTGAGGACATTACTCTACTCTTCTCATTGGATTCCAAGGATTCCCTTGAAGGTCCTGCATGGGAGCGAATATTTCCCCACCACTGTTGCTTATTAAGGATAAAGCAGGAAACGGGCACTGATTGGTCTGTGCTAGTCAGAATATACTGCTCCCATTGGCTGCAGTGGCTGTCAGTCATACCTAGGACGAAGAGTACCATAATAAAACAAGATTGAAGGGAAAAGGAGAAGGGGAAGGCAAAGGATGAGATGGTTAGACAGCATCACCGATGCAACGAACATGAAAATGAGCGAACTAAGGAAGATAGTGGAGGACAGGAAGGCCTGGCGGGATATGGTTCATTGGATCACGAAGGGTCGGACATGACTTAACGACTGAACAACAACAAAACATCAGAACCTGCTTGAACAGCCAGTGTGATTGCTCACCTCCTCTTAGAGCTGTCCAAGGTACTGAGAACCTGTTTAGTCCCTGTCCCTGTCCCTGTCTTAACCCTCCCATCAGAGTTGTCTGAGGCTGGGACCCTCTTCAGGGACTTCCCCCTCTGGACCAGGCCAGTTTTTGCACTAATACTGCTGGGAACAGGACAGCATGTGTAGGCTCTCTCCTCACTATATTCTCAATTTTTGCTCTGCTGCACAATGCAAAATATAGGACCTGTTCCTAGGTTTTCAATGCTGTTGTTAACAGATCACTTTTTCCTAATCTTTCAAGATGGCACCCTCCTCTGTGGTTGGCTAGCAGCTGCCTTTTCCATTTGTTGCATCAGCACACCAGCAAATCCTCTGTATAGGCAGCCATGCTGTTTTTGAGGCAGCTGAGCATGGTGAAGGACTGAGAAAGAAGCTGGATTTCTAGCTTCCCGTCTTGCAAACAAGAGTTAGGGAACTCGTTCCCTTAGTGACAACACAATGCTGTTGCAAGGAGGTTGAACAGGGGTTCTCAACCAGTGGTAGTAGTACCACCAGTGGTACTTCAGCCGACTGCTGGTGCTACTTGGACCGCTAGACCACCAGAACCCCACTCTGACGCGGCGCTTTCGGTGGCACATTTTATCTCCTGAGAGGCTCCTGACTTTGACCGAGCCTCTCAGGAACACTGAGAATAGCCCTCCCACCCACCGAGAGCCTCCTAACTGCATTTTCTGGCCTCCAAAACCCTGAAAACCCAGAAGTAACTGGCGATGATGGCATCACCAGTCACTTCCGGTGGTACGCAGTGGGAGAGTGGTGCAGGAGGTGGTACTCAACCAGGAAGGGGTTGAGAACCCCTGAGGTTGAAGATACTTTTGGAGATAACTGAAGCAGAGTTGAACAGCTGTGCCTCATGTGCAAAGGTCAGGATGCCATTTTATCAGTCATGGTATAAGTTTCTGTTTTAGCTGCGGCAAAGCAAAACGGGTGAATGGGCTGCCACATAGATTTAAGTTCCAATAAATGTGTATTTTATAAATATTTGGTAAGACAACAGAGAGTAAAAGAAGTGAGCACATATGCCAGTGATGGTACAAAGATATCATCAGCCAATCATAAAACTGTCACTAATATATTTCCACTAAAGATGGCAGCTGAAAGCCAATACCCATAACAGGATCCATCTGACCAGGTTGACGCCCTGAACAGCTGCCACAAAGTCCCCCCATTAGCTGATAAGTAGGGTGGGAGGAGCCACTGCCCACTGCTGTCACCCAGAGGTGTTACTGGGGGGCGGGCCACCAGGGGTGACACACAGGAAGGGGGTGATGCGCCCGCTGCCCACCCTCTCCCCCTGCTGCTGCCCAGTACGACTCGATCGTGTCTTCTTTGGCCGCTTCTGACTAAGGCAAGGCTGAAAGCAGCATTCTGCGTGCTTTCAACCTTGCCCTAGTCAGAAGCGGCCGAAAAAGACGCGGTTGGGTCTTCGTTTGCCCTCAGAAGGGCCGTCTTCTCTGCCTCCCTCTGCATCTATGACCCGATTGCATCTTCTTCGGCCACTTCTGACTACGGCAAGGCATGCGCACAACGCCGCTTTCAGCCTCGACATCGACATCATGGGGGTGATGGTGGCATCGGCATCACCCCCATCACGGCGGCATCAGCATCATGGGGGTGATGCGCTGACTTCCCGCCCAGAGTGACATGAACCCTAGTGATACCACTGCTGTCACCAGTAAGATTGGGGGGGGGGGCAGTGCAGGTCCTTGCCTGAGAACATTGAGCAACCTAGCACCAGCTCTGTGTGTTAAGATTTCATTGTTTTTTTTTTCTTTTTATTGTTCAGAGATGTTTTTCTGCTAGTGAAGGAATATTCCTTTTTTCTCCCTTTGTTTTTTCTCCCACACTGCTTTAAGTTACCTGGTGGCCAATATATTGCAAACCTTGATTCATATATCTAAATTGCTTTCTATTTTCTCTTTAGTGCAGCATTTCATAAAAGCACAAACTTTACAGTAGAAGGACTTTTCAAAGACATGGATGTTTTATACAGATGTTTCTGTGGGAGAAGAGCAACTGCAGGCGTACTAGCCTTTTTCTCTCCTAGGCATGCTTGCCTTTTATTACATTCATTTAATTTTGTTTCCTGGTTGAGGAGTGATCAAGAATTCTGTAGGCCACACCCAATTAACTTTAGCTGCTATGCTGTTTATTGGATTAATTTGAAATACTCATTGTCTTTTTCAGCATGTACAAACCATTGAACAAAAGATGTCTGCATTTCTTTGTTGCCTTGCAGATGGCTGCTGCTTCTGTATAAAGCACAGAAAGCAGATTAAGAGTTTTACAGTGAAAG
Source organism: Plestiodon gilberti rubricaudatus (assembly GCA_026170595.1). NCBI lineage: Eukaryota > Metazoa > Chordata > Lepidosauria > Squamata > Scincidae > Plestiodon > Plestiodon gilberti. Next base: position 54,476,383 of record JANXHW010000004.1, on the reverse strand, counting down.
CAAAGTATCCCTGATTCTCTTTGGGTTTTTTTTTAATACAGATATAATTGTATCCCCAAGTGTTTGCATTAAGGTAGGCTGCTAAAGGGGAAAATATACATATGCCAGGAGATGCAGGCAGTTGATTATACTGTTTTGTAAAATCATATTTCTCCAGCTCTTAGTAAATGATGGAATTAAAATCTCATATTGTTCCAGTAAACGCAAAGTCAACTTAGGGCTCGATCCTCCACAGGCCTGGGCTGGCATAGGATGCCCTGAGCTGGCCCAGAGCTGTTGCAAAAGCTGCCGTAAGGCAGTTGCGCTGGCTCCAGGCCAGCGCAAAGGCCTACACCAGCCTCCATGGCTAGCATGCGACCCAGAAAGAGGGCAGGATGGGGTGAGAGGAGGGCAAGGGAGGCAGGGAGGGGTGTAATGGGGCAGGGGAGGGTGGCAATGGGGGCGAGGTGGGTGGACCAGACTGGGGAGGGGGCGGGATTGGTGGCAGCGGTGCACGTTGAATCCTGCCCCCCCCCTGCTCGGTTTCCTTTACACGGGACTCCTGGATCCAAGGAGACCCATAGCAGGGGCTGGGCTTAATACCCAGGTATCTTTAATACCCAGGATAAGGGAATGAAAGTTCCCTTCCCCCTGAGGTGTTCTCCCAGCTCTCGTTTTACGCTCAGGATTCAGTGCTGCTTATGCTGGCCTCGCTGGATCCCTTGGTGCAAAGTTAGGGAGGATTGGGCTGCCTGTGTACTTTCATATAGTAGAACCCTCAAAGAGGATGTCAGACCAGAATACATTTTGTCTGTGACTATCATGAAGAATTCTTTGAATTGGTGCTCCTTTGCTCAGTTCATGAAGAAGTCTGAACTTCCACCATCACACCAACTCATGTCCTCACAACAATATCAGTTAAACCACATTGTTGGGGTCTCCTTATGGGTGAGGCCCACAGCGGGGTTTGGAACGCCTCGTCCTCCTCCGATCCTCCGCTGTCTGACTCCGAGGAGTGCAGTGCACCTTCTCCGGGATGAGCACTGTAGAGCTGCGTACAGAAAGGGGAAAGGAAAGGGAAGGGGGAATTGCCTCAGAGGATATAGGAGGGTGCAGGTTCTGGGCACCTTACAGCACCTCTCCTGGGCATGGGTCAGCTGATAAGATTGTGACACCACGGTTAGTGCTCGCGAGGCTCTGGCACGCTCTGCCTAGCCTCCTCATCAATGGCCCAAGGGAGACTAAATAGGGAGGGAAGGGAGGAGGCTGGGCTTCCTGGGACGTCTGGTGGCCAATCCACGCCGTCTGGGCTGCTTGCCACTAAGGGCTTGCAGCTGCTTTCAGTAGGCAGACTTTGTTGTCAGAGGCGTGGCCGAGCGTGGCCAGGGCGGGGCGCCCCAGTCAAGATCAATTGGTCGTGCTTCCAACTTCCTTGTTTCTTCCCCGTAGGCCCGCTGCCCGATGGAGCCGCTGGTCCCTCTCTTCGCTGGATGTCAGCCGCGTCAGGATCGTCCGGTAGGTATCGTTGGGCTGGGGAGGCTGGGTCGGGTGTGGGGTTGCTGGCGGGTCCGAGGAGGTGTTGCCGGCTGTGCCAGGCGGCGTGCAGGCTGTCTGTCGGCCCCAGCGTTACGGTGCGGGCCTCGAGGGGGCGGGCTCAGGCGCTCGCTCGGCCACTGGCCGAGCGGCGTTAGCGCTCGGGCGAGTGTCTCGTGGCCTCGGGGCTCCGGTCCGGGTCTCCAGGGGGCGTGGCCGGAGTCCGGATTCGGAGGCCCACCCGGCCGCCGGCCGAGCAGCTGCTGCGGCCGGGTGAGTGTCCACCGAACCCGGACACACATTAATAATATAAGGCAGCCTGATCTTGTCTGTTAAGGCTTGACTACTGCATTTCAACTCCATGCAGGCTTTTTAATAGATTAATAATGTAATAGGTTATATTCGAGTCCCTTGAAAGGCTTCTCAGACCTGCAACTTTTTCCCTAGCATTTTCCCTAGCATAATGGATGGGGGGGGGGGGGATCATGAAGTTGGTTGTCCTTAAGGGGGTAGTGTAGAGTTAATTCTCTGAGCCTGAATACAACACACTACTACCCATGTATACTCATAAGTCCCAGTGAGTTCGCTGAGACTAACTACCATGTAAGTGTGCATAAGACTGTAGCCTTACTTGTTTCAAGAATGTTAACATTTTTATAGGCCAAAATTCTCTTGTGAAGTACAGTAATCTTCCATAGATATTTTCTACTACATAGTATCATGTTGATAATATTTTGACGACAGTTTGTGAAATAAGTGAAACATGCATATGTTAAATTGTGCCTGTTCACATAATTGCCACTTCAAAAAACGGAGACATCCGAGAAGGTACAATGAATTGTGCCACGTAACTGGCTGAACGTTCAGTTGCCGTAATTAACGGTCTCTTGAGTGTCAGCTTTGCAGGATTTTTTCTCTCTCTTCGACTCCTCTTCTGCAAAAGAAGCACCTTAACTGCCCTAGTTGGCCTGCATTGACTTTTTTCTATGCAGACTGTACAGCTACTTAAATGTCACTTGCTGACTGAGATATGTCAGCAACCTACAAAGACCCTTTGCAGATGATGCGAGATATGATTGCGGGAGAGGGAAATTTCTCTTCAAGATTGCATGCATTGCTGTTTCAAGTGGTGAATAATCTTCTACTTACTCTGCCATAAGAGAATGATATAAAATTCTGAGTGGTTGCAATTGCATAAGTTATTGAGAGAGAGGCGTCCTTAGCTCAGATGGTACTTTTCAATTGGCTCACTCCACCCATCTTCACTCCCTTGCGCCCTCCAATTCATTGTTTTCAAATAGTGCTCAGTGGTTTGCACTGGGGCAACTGAAATGAAAACAATTTAAATTAAAAGCCCTGAAAAACAAGCATCTTCATTATGAAGAACCGTGAAAAGTAAATTTAATTCCACTCTTTTTGCTCTACAGTGTTAGGCATTACAATGCAAATACTTACTGGAATCTAAAAAGTAATCATGCTTCAGTAGCAATTTAATATCATTTTTGAACTGATAGTTCTCAGGTTTAACGTGTTTCCTGGGTTTTGTGGGGCCAGAGTGAAGGGTTATTTCTCGTTTCAATCTTGACTTTCCTGCTTCAGATAACATTTCCTTATGCATTAGGGAGACAGATAAAAAGAACTGAAAGCGGTGACGATAGGCAGGGCCAGAGGGGAGTGAAGGGGGGGGAAGTGCCTATCTTCTTCCTATCAGTTTCATTTAAATGACCCCTGGATCTAATATTGTAAGAGAACAATTTATCTCTCTCCGCTCCACACCATGCCTGATTTTATAAACCTCAGATTCCCCCTTAGTTGGCCTTTCTTCCAGTCGCGTTTGGGAGGTGTTCTGAGGCACAGGGGAGCCTCCCCACTCCTCGGAACATCTCCCAGACAAACCGGAAGTCACGGGTATGAACTGGAAGTAGGTTCCAGTCATGTTTTTGAAGAGAGCAATTTGGAGGAGTTCTGAGGCGCAAGAGAGCCCAAAATGTGGGCAGTGGGCCCGGCGTAGCTTCAAAATAAGGTATTGTGGCGCCACGACCCCGCCCTCACTGAGACTCCTTCTGGGGTGCCATCCACGGATGCTCAAATCCGTGGATGGCTAATCCCCGAATGAGGAGGGCTCAATGTATATATAAAGAATAGTTTCCCATGGGCTCACTTCTGTTTATGTTTAGGATGGGGAGCATTAATGTGAAATACGCTGCTGTTTTTCTTTCCAGAATCAAATATGTGGAACAAAGGTCACTCCCAAAGAAATGCACTTTGCCCACTCTTTGTCCACCAATATAATTCTTTCTGGTGCCACCACTGGGTATCACTTCCCATGGTGTATATCCACATATTTTGCCCTTTGACCTCTGGTCAAGGATGGTGAAAATGGGATGAATGTACACACCGTAAGCAACTATCCCTCTTTCAAATCACCGTCTGCTGCTGGAAAGAAAGAACAAGTGGCTGGCCTTAGGCCTAGGGAGTCAACCTGAACCCCAGTGAGAAAAGGTATACTTTTTTTGTCCAGAACCAGAACAGAACTTGAGCTATTACTTGAAAAATATATCTGGATAACTGGGAGGAAGATAACTTCAAATTATTTTAAGACCACTGGTTTAGAATAAGAGTTCACTAAAAGAGTAAGTGAATAGCCTCAGCTAGGTTGAATCATGAGAACATAAAAGCAATATAGCTGAGAAGATGTGTACACATTGTTTTGTCTAGGGGAAGAAGAGAGCATTTCTCTAACCCTCATAATTCCCCTTTGAAGTTGTAGTGCACAGCCAGATGCTATAGTTGTTAAAAGGTTAGGGGAAAAGATTTCAGAGATAATTCTAAAAACCCTTCAGAATGCCTTACATAGCTGTCCTTGGCACACATATAGTATGGGGGGGGGGGCTGCCATTGGAGAATGTGTGACAGTGGTCCAGGATAAATGCTGTGTGTCTTTCCCAGTCTACAGCAGCCCAGATGGATGGGAAGTGCCAGTTGGATGGGAAAGACCATCAACAAATTAGCTACGCTCTCACTAATGTGTTTGCATGTATAACATTTACTATTCTGGGTTTGCACAGATATAGAAGTAAACATAAATATTTCTCGTCGTGTCACCAAAATATCACTCAACTTTCTTTCCCTTCTATCAAAACATTATTTCAATAGTCAGGGGTAGTGCAACTGAGATACCACCTGATGCCACCTTGGATCTGCTGCAGCTGCTTCTGTCCTAGCACACGATATTAAAAAAAAAAAAAGCCCCTCACATGTATGCTCCATTGTGCATATTTTCACAACCTCAGAAGTGCAGGACTTCCAGATTTATTTAAAGGGACTACACGTGAATGAAGGAGGTTCTTTGTTCACGCAGTCCCAGGCTGTAAATAAAACCAAAAGTAAGTCCCACACTTAACAGCCTTGTGAAAACCATGTGATGGAGCACAGTAAGGAAGCAGATTACCCACTTCCCACTCAAGCGAGCAGGAAATGGAGCAATGGGGCTCACATCTGGAACAGGCTGGAGGGAGTGGAGGGCACACCAAATCTGCTATCCCTTCTCCCCCCCCCCCGCACCATCTGCTACTGATGCAAGTCACATCAGGTTACCTCATGGTTGGGCCGGCTGCATCAATACTTCAGAAGAAGGTAAGAAAAACATCTGAAGAGACCAGATCTGCAGTTGATCTTTATGGTTTGCAATACATATCAGTTATTTCACACATGAGTGTTTTTAGATTAAAAACGGGCATTCTTAATTCAATTTTCCCAATATCAATACAAGCCGTATAGCTAGTTCCTCTCATTTTCTTGTGTCTAAACTTACACTCCACCACACCATCCTCAATTTCAATTCAAAACACTCCAGTCTATAATCTTATTGAAAATATGGCAGCAAAGCAGAATTTGGCAAGTTCTAACTTGCAAACAGCTGAAATGCTTAATTTATCTACCTACCATAAGACTAGACACAAAACAGAGTCACAAACAGAACGGAATGGATTTTAGCTATTCAGGAAGGAAGGAAAGAAAGAAATGGTTATCTATTGATCAAGGCCCTGTGCTCTAAGAGGGAAAGTAAGGCCATGAACTCTTCTTCTATCACAAATACGATATTAACTCTTGCAGATGTTTTCACTCTGATTTTTCTGTAATACTCCAACCAGTGAGACTAAGGGTGCTAGAGAGGCTGCACCAAGTTTGCGCAGGCGCAGCCTCTCCAGCCTCACATTCAGTAGCGTCACTAGGACGCGCGTCACCCTGGGGCAGGGGCCGCGCATCACCCTAGTGACGTCGCGGCGCGGGGGGCGACCCGGCTCCCCCCCCCCGCGCCGCCCTCCGGACGCTCCGAGGCCGGCCCGGGAGCCGGCCTCGGAGCGTCCGACCCCGTCGGCGCTCCAGGGCCTTATGAAAGAAGGCCCAAGCAGCGCGTTAATACGGGGATTTTCAAAACAGTCTCTGCGCATGCACGAATATTGTAAAAAAAACGCCTCGGAGCGTCCGGACAGTGTCGCGTGTCACGGAGGTGATGCGCGTGGGGGTGCACACGTCACCCCGTGGCGTGCGTCACCCCCAGGCGGCCCGCCCGCCCCCCGCCACGCTCCAGTGACGCCAGTGCTCACATTCGACACTGCCGGCCGGCCAGTAAGGACGCGTCTGGCCACCCGCCGCCTGCCACCCGGGGGTGGTTTTTTTTGCACAATTCCGAATGCGGTATTACACCCCCCCGGAGCGCACCACACACACCGGAGTGCTCGAGTGTGACTCCTCGAGCTCTGGAGGGGGGCGCCATGCTGCCGCAGCGCCACCGAAATTCAGCAGCACTGCAGCGAGCATGACACCCCCTGCAAACTTGGCACCCGGGGCCCAGGGGACCCCGCCCCCCCCGGCAACGCCTCTGAATATGACCTGCTCCACACAGACAGCAGAATGGGGGGGGGCAGAAGTCTGAGAATAGACTGTTGTACTTCTTCAGACTGCAGGTAAGGTCCTATGCATATCTAGTCAGAAGTCCGTTGCATTGTCATTCAATGATGCTTACTCCCAGGAAACTGTGCGTAGGATTTTAGCCTGAGTTTCTGAATGCTTCTGTATGGAAAAGCATACCTTGCAAGCCAAGTAGAAACTACCACTGCAGAGTAAAAGCCTCTAGAATTCAGGGCAGCTGCAGATTAGCTCTTTCTGTGTTGGCATTCCAAAGGCTGTCTCTCTTGCCATAGGGTTTTTGGTGATTTTTTTATTCTGCTCCTGTATTCTGCAACTGTTGTTGTTTTTGGATTTGAATTTTGTTTGGTATTGTGTTACTACTATGTTTTGTTTTTAATTTTGTAAGCTGTGTCCTGCTGGGTTGGAAAGGTGGGGTATAAACACTTTAAATAAATAAAATGTCTCCCTGATGCTATATTTCTAGTTGTATGGGGTGTTTTTACATGCAGGAGTGTTCAAAAATGGATTCTCCCGGGGAACTGCCTAAGGGTCCTCCTGGCCAAGCTGACCCTGAACACTCAGCAGGAGATGGCTGGACAGGCCATGTAAATCCCAGTGCAGAGCTCTTCCCTAGGACCCTAAGCAATCTGATGCCAGCACTGGTACCTTCTCTTCCCCCCCCCCAGGCTGAATTGGTGCAGCCCATTCTACCAACTCAGCATCCTACCACTTCATTCCATTGCATGGGGACTGTTGGATACCTGCCTAATCTTGTACTTCTAACCTGGAAGGATGAACTACCAATCTGTTGACCATATTTGGTCAGTGCTTTTAATTCTCAATAGCTATGAGGTTAAAAGCACATACACTTGTGGCCAGAAGCCCATCCAGATCTCTTCTGTTTAAGCAAAAGCAGAAAAAGAGAATTTCTTATATTTGTCAGATGTTGAGAAAAAGAAGAGGAAATGGAAAGGGGGAGAGCAAGTTTCAATAGCTGCAATAAGGCAAGATCTAATTATAGTTGAGAGGAGAAAAGATCAATATTACATTGCTGTCTCTTGTTCTTTTTGCTCACAATAGCATTAGATTACCTCTTAAATAAGAACAGCTCTACAGACACAGTATGCCCTCCAGATCAACATTTCATCTGTCCCAGACGGATTCTAGGCATTCAGGCACCAGTCTGGGTTGGAATTCCTCCCTACAACCTATCTCTGGCTGCATCTTCTTCCCCTTTCCTTCTTCCAAATATTAAACACCTTTCTTGCCCCCTTTGCACCACTACTGCTGCTAGGGCTCCTGCAAAATCGTCTGCGTGAAAGCAGTGCTGTGGATGATCTCTGGCAGCTGGCTTTTTGGCATCTCCCCCAACAGTGGAGGCTCCTCCATAGGGGCAAAGGGGGCTTATTCTCTCCAAAAAACATGATCACTGCCCGCTGTTTAGAGCCTTGGGGAGGCCTGCAGAGGCTTTCGGGGAGCTGGCAGAACAACCAGGTATGTTAAAAATAGCGTTTTGGAGTCGGGGGAAGGTGCGATCCATATCGCCCCGTCCCCGCAAGGACTTACAGGGGAGTTTATTCCCCGTAGGACTTTGAGAAATGCTGTCCTAAGCCCATCCAGGCAATGCCATGCTGGTGAACAGCACCATCCAAGACCTCCTGATACCCGAGGCCGTGTGCCAAATGCTGCCCCTGCTCTTAGTGGTTGATGTGCCAGCCTCTGCTCCTCCCACTGGAGGAACGTTGGGGAGATAGAGATTGGTGCTCCCCACCAATCTGTTTCCTGAGGTGACTGCTTTAATAATAATAATAATAATAATAATAAACCATTATTTATATACCACCTTTTCTTTGGTCATCAAATTTCTCCCCTGACTTTTTACATTCAAAGGCGGTTTACATAGGCAGGCTTTTCTAAACCCCAAGGGGAGTTTACAATACAATATGTTCTAATCTTTCGTAGAACCCTCCATTCTAGATGGTTTCTTTAACAACCCAGCTTTCTCTCTGGTGTTCGCCTCACCACGCTTCAGCTGATAGGCAACCTTGTCTCTCACTCAAGTGCAGCTGCAGTTTCACTCCCCCACAGAGGCTCTGCAGCTTATCAGCTTGGCATGCCGACAGACATGGACACTTCCGGCCATCCCGAACTGCCGTCCTTCAGATCTTCAGGCATATGAGACAGCTGCTCTACCAACTGAGTCTACCAACACGCTCTACCTCCTGCCCCTGCTTTAGTTGGCCTCATGGATGAGCTGCCCTGCTGGCACTACCCTCCCAGTAATGCCAGTGCAGGCTATCCCAGTAACATCCCCGACGTTCATGAAAACCCCAACACAGCTCATCATGGAGCAGATGGCCCCAATACTTGTGGCCAGAGAAGCACTGCGAGGGTGAACTGAACCAGTGGCAGGGGCAGGCACAGGGCCATTGAGCAACCACATCTGGGGAGATGACCCAAGGACTCCACAAACACATGACACAAGGATGTCACAGTACCCCCTCCCCCACAAGCTTACTGTGGTGCAAGCTGCAAAGGACCAGAAGCAGAGAATGCCTCAGTGCTTGAGCCCCAGCACCTGAGCTTCAAGTCCCTTATGCCACTCACACTAACACACACATCCAAGAAATGCCTGTTTGAGCAGAGCAGTACAAGGGCAGAAAGATAGCTCCCTTAGAAGAGGGCAGCCATGTGAAACAAGCACACAAGTCCTTCTACAGCAAGGGGTTGAGTCCCTGTGGGGACATTCACTAGCTCGCAGGAACCCTTTTGCCAGGGGAGGAACTGGGATGAGTCACAAGGGGAGCCTCAACAACACCCAGATGCAGGCTGAGAGCCAGGCAAGACAAGTTTAAGCCTAGCCAAGAAACCTTCCCTAACCAGCAAAGTGCTCACCTTTTGCATGACTGGCCAGAAACACCCATGGCAGGGACAAAAGAAGAGAAGGCAGGTCTAGAACCCAGACCAGCTACTCCCCAAAGGTGCTGTCTAACCACCCAGCTGCAGCAGGTGACAGGCAACACCCAGCATCACTGCAAACAAGCACACTTGATTGGGAGGCCGTAGCACATGGGCCAATTTGAGAGAGCACTGTATGGGCCAATCACTGAGCTTGTGTGTGACACAGCATCCTGCAGCAGGGTTGGGGGCTGCCCAGCTAGTTATACCCACACACATTCCATGCCCTTTGCATAATTGCTGGCATGGCTGTCAGCATGCTGCATGCTGCCCTTCCCATCTCCCTGCGACTGTCTGCCTCATTGACCATGGCAGTAGAGAACAGGAGGCTCATGCCCACAGTGCTCCCCCACCACTGGAGGCCCCACCACTGAGCCTTCACTCGTCATAGTTAGGATGCTGCAGACCCAGAGAGCACAGAGACCCCTCCCACCTGCAGATCTGCACCCTGAGCCCCGCTGAGATAAGAAACAACTAAGAAGGGAAGAAACTAAGGATCCCTATCTGCTAACAAAAGTGTGATCTGTCAAGGTTTTTCTTGAACCTGAAGCCTAAAACCACTGCCTTGACTGAGCTCCCCTTGCTTCCCTGTCTTTCCCATGTAAGGTTTCACTGTAACACTGAAATCAGTAGGTAAACCACCTTTGAATTAAAGTCAGAGCAGAAATCCAATGACCAAAGAAAAGGCGGTATATAAATACTGGTGGTGGTGGTGGTTGTGATTGAGGAAGACTGCATGGTTAGGCAGACAAGTTGTTTTGTGGATTGCTTGTCTTCATCAACTGGGTCCAGCTAGAGCAATAGCTCCAGACCAGCCCACCTGCTGGGATTGGTGTGCGCCAATACATTGGGAACACCAGCTCATTACACCAACCACCAGAAGTTGGACCGGAATAGCCAGGTTGTCATAAAACATCCAACCAGACAAGGCAATGACTTCATTGAACCGAGATGATGGAAGGTCAAGCGCAAGGTTGCTTGTGTGTGTCCAAACATGGCTCCCTCGGAGTTCATCTGTGTGTGGTCAACAAGCACCCACCTCTTTGGGGTTTAGAGAGGTGTCATGTGGTGCCTGGAAAGCTGAGGCTCTGCCTAACTACAGCGAGGGTCAGTGAGACAGGCACGTTCAGGATTTTGTCATGGTCTGCTTGTACCGCTTGTTAAGAATCCAGAACTGGCTTTGCCATAAACCAAGCTAATTTTGTACACCTGCTTGTTCTTTTTCTTCTTCTTTGTGCTATCCAAAGGACACCCCTCCTTTTACTTTTAATAAGCTCTTTTAACATTTTAAACTCTTTTTCTGCCTGTTGTTAGCTGAACTCTGTCAGAGCTTTGCTCCAGTCCTGCTGGAGTGTGAGCCAAATTTTGGGAATGTTCCATGCAACTGGGAGGGGGACTTTTGGGTATGGATTTGTGCTCATGGTGGCAGTGGAGTCTACCCTTTTGGCTGTGGGAAAGGAGCAGATCTGGAGGCAGGAGGGCTGTGCAGGTGCTAAGGCTCTACCACCACCACCACCACCTCGAATCGCCACAAGGGCCAAGCTACATGAGCATGCACATGTGTGCTCTGGAGGCATGTGTGACTTTTAGTTGTATTGGATGGCGACCTCAGTTGGAATTGTGGCACATTCTCCCCCTATGCCCTGTTTTTATCCTGAAAAATTGTCCTGCTAATGCAGGGATGTGCCCTTGAAGGAGACAATCCACAACACTATGTGATCCTCCCCCTCACTCGGAAAGCCCTGTGCCAAGAAAGGAGAATAAATTGCACTCTGAAGGAAAAGGCAGTTTGTCTACAGGAGCTCTGTTTATGGAGAACATTTATCCTTCCCAAGAAATACCTTTCACCGTGAACAGCAAAGTAGATGCTTTGAAAATTTGGCAAAATCCGAGTTTAGACTTGACTATAGGGCAAAGCACCAGAGTCTGGCAAGGAGACTTGCATATGCTTCATGTTCAGCATTCAACACTGCAGTCACTGAAAATGAAAGTTTGTAAATCAGCAGGGTGAGATAAGGCACTATTGTCAATGCACTACAAATATAGCCTACGTTTTCATCAAGTCACTTAGACAGGAAAATAATAGAACTGAAGCTCTGATTCAGTCAAAAGAATTATAGCTTAATTCTAGACTCTGTTGGCTATTGGGAATTCCACAGATATTTAAAGAGACGTAGATTGCACTCTGTAATGTCAATTCTAAACACCATTTATTTACAAGTAAATCCTTCAGTGGAATATACTTCCAAGTAACCTGATTTGATGCACATCAATTCCACAGAGTTCAGTGGGACTTGTCCTTTGCCCAAGCGCGCAAAGGCTTGCGCGTGGACAACTTGCTATCTTCTGGTTTCATAAGGTAAAGGTAAAGGTATCCCTTGACAATTAAGTCCAGTAGCTTATAAATTCAGGGAAGACAATGGGGGAGGGGGAGAGCGAGAACAGATTCAAGCATTCATTTTCCATGGCAATCTAAGCCAGTGGTTCTCAAACAATGATGTGGCAATGCAGTTCCAATGCCGGGTGTCAGAAGAAGGGGTCTGCACACCAGCACAGACCCCCTTAGAGGCGCTCAGCAATGACATCACGTGTCATCACCGAACTTCTGGGTTCCCAAGTTCCATGCTGCGCAGACCTCAGCTTGGAATTGTGCAGCCAGGCGGCTGTGCAACTTACAGGGAAACTTGGTCCTCATCAGAACGTGAACAATAACTTATTGGCCTTGGTCCTATCTTTTAAATGACGAGCTGACGGAGATGGTAGGGAATGTTGTAAATTTTTTACTGTCAGTAGAGCGCCTCTTTCAGGCTAGGTTTTATTGAAAGCCCTTGTTTTAAACTGTGTTTTAATTTATTTTTTGTTGTGCCAATAAAGATACTTATTATATTATTATTGACCTTGGAAATATTGATTTGCTAATATTTACATGATGCTACCATAAAAATTGAATCCCAGCATCAGCCCATCTAGCCCAGTATCATTTACTTTCAGTAGCAGAGACACTACCAGGTCCAAAGACAAAGGCTTTGCCCAACCCTGCTACCTGCTTGCGACAGGATGTGAACCTTGCAGATCAGATGCTAGTTCCATGCTGCCTGTATTGCCAGGACTGCTGCCTGGAGGGGGCAACTACAGGCAGTACCAGCTAGGAAACTGTCATGATACTGAAGAACTAATCCAGTGCCACTAACAAGAATAAAGACTCTCAGGTCTGCTGACTGACTCGGTTCGGGCAACTTGTTGCTGTGGGAAGCAGCCACGCTGTCAGAACAGCACCACCACCAGGATTCCAGAGGCCAAATCCTGAGCATGCCTTCCCATGGTGCCCTACTCCTGCCATGCTACATGCACTGCCCCCTGATCATGCCCCATCACCAGGAAAAATCAAATGGCGAACAAAAAGACGCTCTTCTTCTGCACCCTTTTACCCACAGTGACCAGGGGACAACCCAGCAGGGATGGGCATGGAAAATTTAAAATGGCACTGCCACCGAGAGGAGCTGCTGCTGCCCACCCTCACCTGGCAAGTCCAACAGGGAGGCCTCCCAGGAGGTGGTGGTCCGCAGCAGTCGGATGCTTCTCCCTGTCTGTATCCTTTTACAACATGACAAACTGAGTTTTCTAAACCAGGGGTAAAAAAAGGTAAAGGTATCCCCTGACAATTAAGTCCAGTCGTGTCCGACTCTAGGGTGTGGTGCTCATCTCCATTTCAAAGCCAAAGAGCCAGCGTTGTCCGAAGACACCTCCGTGGTCATGTGGCCGGCATGACTCTCCTTGCCGCAGCGCGTTGGCCCGCGTAGCATGCGGCTGGAACACGGAGCGCTGTTTACCTTCCCGCAAGCGGTACCTATTTATCTACTCGCATTAACATGCTTTGGAACTGCTAGGTTGGCAGGAGCTGGCCAAGCAACGAGCGCTCACCCCGTCGCAGGAATCGAACTGCCGACCTTTCGATGGACAGCTTATGGTTCAGCGGTTTAACCTGCTGCGCCACCCGCTGGCCAAACCAGGGGTACCAGGAATTTAACCTGGGACTTCTTCATGCATGCTAAGCATGTACTTCCCCACTGAGCGAGGACGTCGCGTAACGCCTAGCCATTCCAGTTAAAATTTAAAGAGATTATTATTACATATTTCTCTGCTGAATGTGCCACAGGAACATAAACAGCTAATGTGATTATACCTCACTCCGGCTGTCTCACATGTCCTCGGTGGATGCCAAAAGCACCACCTGTCTCCCTGGTGAGGTTGCCAAATGAGTCCTTTGTGACACCTCGCAGGGTCTATTCAAATAATCTGCCACACTGAAAATGGAATATTTAGGGAGCAGATCTAATTAGGCTAAATGTTGAATATTCAAGTCAATCAGACAAGAAATACTGCTTTAGATTGAAACTTTATCTTCTTCGTGTGGACTTTATTGAAACAAGCATCACGGAAATTGGTCTGCAGCTGCCATAAAATTGGCATCTGTTCCACCCACATAAACCAGGACAAACCTGGCTGTAGGGTTTTTAGTTCAGTTTGTCTCCAAATATGTTAACATGAAGCCTAAAAATTTAAAATTGATATTGCTTTAACACACACCATCGCCTGGATATTTGCCTCAAAGAGTAAGAGTCAAATTGCTCTTTTAATGGGTTTCCGTTAAATTACCTGGATGCAAATGTGTGTTGGAATCCATTTTTACCAAATAAAATAACAGTAAAAACAATAACTGATTTTTTTTACTAGATTTCAGGTGCTATTTTTTTTGTGTGTGTGTGTCTTAGAGCTTTTCCTAAATATCTAAGGTAGAATTCTGCTCTGAATTTTAAGTTTGCAAATCTTTCAGTACCACTGAAGTGTGATGGATTGGCATGTTCCCTGACAAAGATTTGCACATTAATTTTAGTACAGCAAGTCCTCATTTAAAGTAGTTTAGAATCATTTCATTTTAAAGTTGATGGGGAAATGCCATAGGAATGTTTACTTTTATCAATTAGCCTATGGTAAAATTGGTTTCATTATAAGTCATTTAGCTTAAAGTCGCAGTTTCCAAGAAGAACCTATCGACACTTTAAGTGAGGACTTGCTGTATAATTTTCCCAGAATGCACTGAGCTACAACAGTTGGCCACCATTCCCATCATGCAAATAGTCAGTTGCACACATTATAGTTGTACAATACAGCTATTATTGCTTATATCTCTATAGCTGCAATTTATTTTTATCTATGGTAGAAAAAGAAATTCGCAATAGGAAATAAACTGAAATGAGTTCTATTCAGGAAATATAATCAAGTCTAACTTGATCATACAGGTGATTTGTGTTTTTTTCATTTATTCTTCTTTATACTATCCCACAGGTTTCTAAAATAGTGCATATAGAACATTTATTTTCAAATGCTTTATAGTACTCTTGGTAATCAACCCCCTCATGTTTGTTTGCATTTTAAGAAAATCCTGTGGAGTAAATTGAGCTTTGAGGAGCAGTTTGTTGCATAACTTTCATCTCACTACTTCACTATCAAAAAGAATGGACACAATCCAGCTAGAGTTAACCCTTTATTAAGGTTCAGTTAATTTCAGTGAGATGGAATTAGGCATGTCCTTAACTCATTCATATAAATCAAAAGTACCAAACCTCAAAACACTCAATATTTCCAAAGATGATTATTGACATGAATAAATGGCAATATGTTCAAAGCAATTATTTGGTTGTTTTTTTTTTAAGAAACATATTTTAAGATGTATTTCAGTGATATTTCATCTAGGTAATAAAGTAGTAAAATTAGAGCTTCCTGAAAAAACTTGTCCTAGTTCTGCATGGACTGAGCAAGTTCCAGGATTTCATAAGGAAAGACAGATTGCCTTGAAATGCAGATGAGCCAAGAATCTTGACTATACCAAGTAGGGTAAAAATTGATCAAACAAACAAATATTATACAGGTGGGCCCCCATATCCGCTGGGGATATGTTCCAGGCCCCTCAATGGATACTTGAAACCATGGATAAGAGCGAACACCCCCTCCATGGTTTCCTGAGGGGCCCCCACCCTGCCTCCCCTGCAGGCAGGCATGCTTCCCCCCCAGCTCTTATTTTTCTTTCAGCAAGCTTTGTTTCTTCCTTAAAACAAACAGAGAAGCAGCCTCCATTGCAGGCAAGTAGAACGAGACTAAGTCCTAGAGAGGCTCTGCAAGGTTTCTGTTAACCTTGCAGAGCCTCTCTAGGACTTAGTCTCGTTCTACTTGCCTGTAATAAGCAGCCAGAGGCTGCTTCTCCTGTTTCTTTAAGGAAGAAACGAAGCTTACTGGGAAAAAGTAAAAGCCTAGGGGGCTCCCCACGATCCGTGGATAACTGAAACTTGGATAGTGAATCAGTGGATATGGGGGCCCACCTGTATTACCAAAATTGAACGGAAGCTTTCATGGTCAGCTATAATCTTCATAGATTTAATATTCATGAGTTTAAAAGCCATGTCAAAGATTTTTCTGTAGGGTTAAAAAATACACAATAAAATTGCCTTTAAATTCACTCAAAATAAGGTAGAAAAGCTTTAAAACAATTAGTCATGCAGTTTTAAAACAACGGAGGGGGTGGGCAACATTTAATCCACGAACATCTGTGGACCTTCTCAAGCCAGGGCTGCAACAAGCTCCCAGGATGTTACCTGGATAGTGCCACAGGCTAAACCTTGAAAAAGCAAACAGCGCGGGAAACTCCAGGCACGCCAGAGTGAATTTTATGGCAATTTTATTGCGTTTTTTTTAACCCTACAGAAAAACCTTTGACATGGCTTTTAAACTTAAGAACATAAGAAGAGCCCTGCTGGATCAGGCCAAAAGCCCATCTAGTCCAGCTTCCTGTGTCACACTTCCTGTGTCACACAGTCCAGCTTCCTGTGTCACACCAGATGCCTCAGGGAGCACACAAGACAACAAGATACCTGTGTCCAGTTGCCACTCCCTTGCACCTGGCACAGAGAAAACCCACTTCTAAAACCAGGAGGTTGCTTATGGCTTGTAACCTGTGATGGTCTTTTCCTCCATGAATCTGCCCAACCCCCTTTTAAAGGCATCTAGGCCAGATGCCATCACCACATCCTGTGGCAAGGAGTTCCACAGATGAATTACACGCTAGGTAAAGAAATAATACGCTGGGTAAAGAAATAACACGCTGGGTAAAGAAACTTGTGAATATTAAATCTATGAAGATTATATTACCATTAAATATTGCAGAAACTATTTCCAAAATTCTCTCAATAGTCTTCTTGGGATGGGAATTATAGACATCTTTGTTGGAGCGGTCTTTGAAACCATGTTGAACAAAAAACAATTCAGATCTACCAGCACTTGTAGTGATATGGAACAAACATTGGTATATTTATAGTCTTTTTGGAACAGTGACAGTTAATGAGCTAAGTAGCTCTTGTCCCTCTAGTGTCTTCACACTATGGCTGGTCTTTACTAACCAGAAACCGAGAAAGCAACTGTGGACAAGCAACATATTGGATAGGATTGCGCTGGATAGGATTTCAAAAGTCACCTCCCTCTGCATGTTCATCTTAATCATCGTCTTAGCAATAACAGTTATTGCTGCACCCAACAGCTGACTGGTGCTTGCTTTCACTCTTGGTGTTGTGAAATCCCAGTTTTTCAATTCCTTGTTTAGCACTGAGCGCAACAGCTGCTTATGATGTTTGTACCTGCAACCTGTATATCATTTTGCACTTGTTTTTCATCACAGATTCCATTTTACTGTTTCATTTACAATTAGAACTCTTAAACTTTCATGGCCACAATAAATCTTTTAGCCTTTAAAGTGCCACAAGTTGCTGCACTGTTTTTGCTGCAAAATACTTCTAGAACTTTTAAGTAATAATACTCAGGTGTTCTTAGACAATGTCACAGGGGTAAATTTTGAAGTGCAAGAGCTCATCATCATGACACCCCCCCCCATATAGCCACACCCCACTAAGACAATACAGTAGAAAACTCAACTTTAAATGTCTTCATTAGCATGTTTTCTGCTCCTGCCACTTATTTGTAGTTTGAAACATTATTTTTCATTTAAAATCTAGCTCGTTTCATAGGAAACTTTTGGAGTGAATTGCAATAATTTAAAACAAATGTATAAACATTGAAAAACAAGATTAAAAAAATATCCCAAATAAATATAAAAGGTATGTAAGAGTGCTATTCTATGCATGTTTATTCAGAAGTAAATTCCAGTGTGTTCAAGAGGACTCACTCCCAGGCAAATTTCCATAGTTTTGTAGTCGTACAGTGCTTCCTATGCATGTCTAGGCGGGACTAAGCTCTATTGCATTAAATGGGACTTATCTCCCAAGTTAGCAATTACAGGGTTGCAGCCCTAATGTAATATGAGTTACATACTGTCTCTCAGGTAGTCCCTAGGAAAGACAGTAATCTAGACATTAACATGTCCCTGGTCAAATTTCTCAGGTGGCCTTCTGCTGGGCCTGATGATTCTTCTTGAATAAGATCCTTTGGGGAAAGGGAAAAAAATTGCACCACGACTCCTGCTATATGAGAAGTCCTGGAACTCCACTCTCTGCCTGTTTCCCATGACTTCCTTTTCCACATGTGCACAGACTCTCCTGACTCCATCTTGATTCCTTAGCAACCATTCCAGAAGGTCAGCCAGGGCTTCTCCTTGGAGGGGTTGAGGCACGACTTCTCCTAATCAAGCTAACTAAGGGCCATTGATCAGAACTTAAGGCTGAAGCACTACAGGGCATCTGTGTGTCACCCTTCTCTAAAGGTAAAGGTTCCCCTCATTCGAAAGCTAGTCGTTACCGACTCTAGGGGTGGTGCTCATCTCCATTTCAAAGCCAAAGAGCCAGCGCTGTCTCAAGACGATTCCATGGTCATGTGGCCGGCATGACTCAACACCGAGGTGCACGGAATGCTGTTACCTTTCCATCAAAGGTACCTATTAATCTACTTGCAATTTCTTGATTTCAAACTGCTAGGTTGGCAGGAACTGGGGCAGAAGACTGTAGCTCACACTGTCATGCGGCACTCGTGTCTCGAACTGCTGACCTGCCTACCTTCCGGTCTGCAATTCAACGTCTTAACCATTGAGCCACCTCGGCGGATCTTGCAAATTTGGGCTCCCCACCTTGGCATAATCCTGTTTGCAAGCGCACATCTTCCTTAGTAATAAATTGAACTTACTGCCCAGTGGCCAAGCGACCGTCCAGACGACTGCCCAGTCTTTACAAATCCCTCACCAGAATGTCTCTCCTGCCAACCACCTAAGCACAGGTGCCACACACCCTACCATACCTTTTGTCCATTCAGGAACCGCCTCAGTCTGGGTGCAGTCAGGCCTTTGTGCCCTCCTGGAAAGATACACCTTAATTCAATGAAGTCAGGAAGCTCCTGACAGCACACCCAGAAGGTGTCCAAGATATTATTTGTCTAGAAATGCATTTCTCTCTCTCTGAGACTGCTACTCTGTCCATTTCATGGAGGGTTCCCCCCCCCCACTTGGAAAGCCACTAGCCATGGTGATTTTTCTGCATTTTTCCATTTTCCCCAAGATCTGAAGCCACACAGCCTAGCCTCATTCAGCAGAAGGATAATATTCCTCAGGATCAGTAATTTCCCTTCCCTCTATTTCCTACAGTTTCTAGACTCTCTCACGCCTGAACTCCCCTCCTTCCTAAAAACACCCTAAAATACCCTCACCTCTATAACCCTCCCCTTTTGCTAAAACCCTCTCTGCATCCTAAATCCCTTGTCCATCCTTTCCCACTCTAGCTCTTGCTTTTAAACTTCTCTTCAGTCATTAGAATTAAAAATTGAAAAATCCAAGACTTCAGTCCGTTTCTTAGGATTAAAAAATGCAGGATCTGTTCCTTATGTTTCGCACAGAGGTATTTCTGGCATCCTCAGAGGTACAGTGATAGTAAAAAGGCTTGAAAAAAGTCAAGCCGCTGAGCTTCTTTTAACCTAGTGTTCTGGTCTTAAATAGCTTTGATTGAAGGCACATGTCTGAAGCTAATCTCAGGAAATGATTCATAGGTGTGAGGTGTAGCTTGCAGGCTGACAGAACTTAAAGCGAAATCGCATTTGCTGGCAGCATTGTTTATTTTTCCCCTTCCTCTGTCTTAAAAGCTTTGATGTGTGTTCATTTAATAATTGGCAGCTAGCCTGAGTTGATCCTTAGTCCTTCCTGTTTCCGATTCACTGCTTGTTTGCAGTAGCGTCGTTGGGGTAGGGGCGGGGGGACTATGGGCCCAAGGCGACGGGTGCATGTGGAGGCGGGGGAGTGTACTTGCCTCCTGGATGCGTCCCCTCTGCCGCTGTTCATGTCATTGTAGTAGTCATCCCGCGCTGGCCGTCTTCTCTTTGGGCCCTCCTGCCCACCCTGGAGCCGTTTGGCTCGAAAAAGATAAGCAAAACAGCAGGTGTGTGTGTGTGTGTGTGATTGGAGCCACGCCATGTGTGAAAATGATGTCATGCCCCAAAGGGGGCGTGGCTTGCGGCATCACGGGGGGTGTCGCATCGGTCCCCCCCATGGATCGCCACTGCTTGTTTGTGTTTAATTATTTCAATGGCTTCAAAATTCAAATGTGGTAAGCACTGTTGACACCTCACTAGTACTTGTGTATCTTCAGATTTGATCTGATTTCTCTTCAGTCAGTCTCCTTTTCCCCTCACATTGGGAAGCTCAGCCCACTTGGCAGACTGAGTGCGAAATCCTGTGTCAGTATCTGGTGGGCGGCTCGGGGCCAGCCCTATCGGCCTCCTCAGATTTTCGCCAGAGGCTGTGTAACAGCCAAGCCAGGCTGGTGGGGACGGGGATATTGCCGACACAATCCCCCGCTCCCTCCCGGGCCGGCTAGGCCAATGGCCCCCCTCCCTCGCCACCAGGATCGCCCATGAGGCCGCCGGTGGGAGCCTTACCTGCCTCCGGTGGCTGCATGCTCATCCCGGCAGCGGAGTGAGGGAGGCTGACCTTGAGCCGGCCTCCTTTACTCCCAAGTTGTTGCAAACGTGCCTTTACGGCACCGGCAGCTTAGACAGGATCTCGCTGCCCCTCTCTCTTTCCCTCCTTCTACTCTGATTAAACCATGCCTGTCCATATGAAATTATTTTCAAATATCCTCTACCCACAGCCATTAAAACAGTAGGCAACCACTACTTATATTTTTTTTTAAAAAAATGCATTTTTCTTTGTCCTCTATCTTTACAATGAAACCTTTTTTTTTTTTTTGAAAACTCTGTATCATGGTTACTGGTAACCTAACTAGAGGTACTTGGAGATTTTTGCTCTGCTACCCAGTCAATGGCCCATTCACTGCTTCTCCAGTGCATTGGCCACTCTGATTAATGAGCTGAAAATTCCCCTATTTGGTCTTGACTTTGGGATGGACTGAGAAACCTGAACCCAAGAGAGTAGATTTGCATGTGCAGCAGCAGCAGAGGAGGTGTGTGGGGGGGGGGGGGAGGGAGGTGTTGGCAACATCTTCAATCACATCCATGTTCTTATATCTGGAAGTGAAAGTTAGGCATTAAGAACGTGATGTATTTCATCACCTGATTAAATCCAACCCTACCCAGGAAAGCATGAAGATGTCCTTAAACATTGGCTTAAATGTTTTTTGAACAGGAATTTTGCATTATCTAAATTGAAAGGCATAAAGCCCTCCTGTTATTTAACCAGCTCTTTAAACATAGTAAATATAAAATAATTAAAAAGCCATAAGCCATAAAGTCAAGTCCTTTGAATAAACTAATCCAGAGCCTACTCTAAGTACAGAATTAATGTTCATGGAAGTGTAAATCTATTGAAGACAGCGCCTGGAGCACAAAATACTGATGATCTCTACAAGACATTTTCCCTTGCATGTGATAGCCTGAATAGATCAATGCTCAGATTGTATGTAAGTGGAAACTCAGAGAATAGCCATTAGTTCATTGCATTTGTAATTGCACTGCATTTTCTTATATGTTGCATCTTATAATATACTGTACTCTGTCAAATTAATAACCTTAAAATGAGACATCTTTCATGGTGTTCAAAGGTAATAAAACTATAGTGGGAGTGAACTCTAAGCTTTTACAAGGCATAACATTAAATGCCGCAGATATGCCATACAGTCAAGCTATGGATGCTGCAGGTGATTTAATGTTGCATTTTCTGACATCAGGGTAATTTAAATGAGGGGGGGGGGAGCAAGCCTGCATTCTAGAGCTTAACTGGAGAAAAGAAATGCAGCCACACTCATTTGCATAGAAGGGTCAGCACCTCTGTACTGGGGAAACACAACACATCTGCTGCTTATGAATTCCCACCAAGAGATTCCTGTAGTAAATGTTAATTTGGTAACATTGCTATAGTGAAATGTAAATGTTTGAAATAGGGCAGTTTAGCATCCACTCATGTTCAAGCTCAGAACAGAAATTAACCAGGAAGACCAGGAAGCCAGATTTAAATTTCAATTCCAGAAGGATAGCTGAGAGGGGTGATGCTACATTCCCACATTTTCTGACCTTGTTCATGCATTTCACATTCACTGAATGCATGTATAATCTATATACAGTATATAGAGTACATAGAAGCCCTGTGCAGATGTTCCATTATGTATGCATTCCAGCATGTGGTTGTGTGGCAGTGGAAGTGCACTGGCAAGCTCCATCCCCTTACTAACATGCTCAGAAGCCCCCTCCCCCCCGCAAACCACATCTATACTGTACAACAGTGGTTCCCAACCTGGGGGTCAGGACCTCCAAGGGGGTCAAGAAGCAGTTTCTGGGGGGGGGCGGGATGTTGGCTGCATGGCCACACCCAAGATGGCGGCTCACTCCTTCCCCCCCCCACTACAGAAAAAGAAGTGCCTGATGCTCTCGTGGGGCTTGTTTGCTCACATTGTGTTATTTTCTGCTTGCCTTTTAGCACCTCTGTTAATATTAGCTCACTCCTCCCCCCCCCATGGTGCTGCTTATGTGTACAACTTAAAAAATGTGATTTATTTTTAAAAGTGTGATTTATTAAATAGTGTAATTTATTAAAAACAATGACATCACTTCTGGTCCTAGGTCTTAAGGGGGTCCCGACAGGTTGTCATTCTACGAAAGTGGGTCGTGGTGCTAAAAAGGTTGGAAACCACTGCTGTACAATCACTGTACTGAGGAGAGATCCCCCCCCCCATTCACTGACAATCACTGTACTCAGGGACAGATCATCCCCATGATTAGGGATGCTACTCTTTCTCCCCGCACACACCCCCACACACTTTAAAAATGTCTGTACAAGGCTAGATTTGATCTGTACCTGTGTACAGACAACTCACATATTATGTTCATGCACATACTGTAGTACACACAATTTGTACCCTTTGTTTGAGGGTACAGTCTCTTGGTATTAAAAATGAATACATTTTATTCGCACAGTTATTCACACAAAAGCATGTATGCATATGTAGGCACTTGTACACCTGCACAACATAATATATGAATAGTCCTTTAGAGAACCCTGGATTAACAGTGTAATTCTATGGATGTCTATTCTGAAGTTAGTCTGTGCTCAATGGGACTCAAGGAAGTGTATTTAGTATTGTATCCTAAGAAACATTACAGTCATGACCTTTCATCTCATGGCCAATAAGCATATTTTTTCCTACAGATCTGCACTCTCTTTTTGAAAAAAATATACGGTCACTTGTTCATGACTCTCAGTTTCACCACCCTCCCTTAAAAGTCATCGCTTACTTCCATAAGTGAAGAGTTGAACTCTGACTAAATGAACTCTTTTTGTTCATGCTGAAAATGCTCCTCATGTGCAATAAATAAATAAATAAATAAATAAATAGGGTGATACAAAACAGTAATTTAAATCACGTATGGAAGAATACGTCTCTTTGGTCTGGATGAGAAAAGTCAAAAAGTCAATGTGTAAGGCTGACTGAAGTCAGAAAGAACTCTACTACTGTCACATTGCAGGACTTGCTTCCCCAGTGGTTGAGGGAAGCACCTTTTGCCTTTCTTGCAGTATCCTTGTGGGCTGCTCCAGGAAATCAAGCTGTCACAAAGCATCTGGACACCTTAGTTCACAAATGGCGACACATGTAATAACGGCAAGAGAAAAGCAGTGACCCGTGCAAAGGATTGGCTTCGTCATCATCAATTCAGAAGGCAAATGGGTGGACCGAGAGGATGAATTAAACTGAGGGTTTTCAGTCAGCAAATTCGTCTTCTTATGCCACAAACAATTCAGCTGATAAAATATACTCCTGAAAGCCATTCTTTCTGTTCTTGCTGAAGAGCACAAGAGAGATACGGAAGACAACCAGTTGCATAGCATGATGCTCTCTTTGCATTGAAATAACAGGTGCCTAAAATGAGACATTCAAGAAATCAGACCACTTTAAAATCATCAGGCTGAGAATATTCATAAGGCTAAAATGCTATTCACCAAAAAAAAATATATGTCTATTTCCTAAAGCAGGTCCAGATTGTTAGCAGAGCTATGGAGAAGAAGAAAAAAAAATTCCCAGCAGAGCTGAGTTACACAAAGCGTTTATATACTGCAAAATGAAAGAAGAGAAGCTACTGATCATGGCCGCTTAAGACAACACCAGCACAGGAAAAGAGACTAATGAGAAGTCTAGTCAAAGCAGAGGAGAGCAATCCACAAGCATTCAAACCAGGAACTGAATAAGTAACTGCTCTCCCTACTGGTGGAGATGAGCACATCTTCCAACACCCACCATTATTGTATAAATCTAGCTTGCATAGCATGCCTTCGCCCCCTTACAACATAGATTTCATGACTTTGTACGGAAACAACTGGATGCTATTGTGGACTGTTACATGATAAGGCCCACCCATTATTCTAAGAAGTTGTATGAATGAATAATGGGCTGTATCAGCCTGCAACAACAACAATTTTATATGGCTTCTTATCTTAGGTAGGCTTACCATATTTTCCCATTTTCAAACTGGCCCCCTCAGAATTTTTCAATTAATTAATCAATCAATCAATCAATCAATTAAATCAATTAATTAATTGTGGCTGTAAAGCGGCCACTTGCCGCCCAAGGGGCAGCTGAAACTTTTGTTCGTTTATTTATTTATTTGTGGCCATGAAAATGGCAATTTTGCCGCTGCTGCCACTTACCTGTCCCGCTGCCATCGCCGCCGCCATCCTCGCCGCCGCCATCCTCGCCGCCGCCATATTGCCACCGCCACAATCCTCGTCATATCTTGTCATCGCCTGGAGCCTGGTCGGCCGCATTCGAGCTGGCCAGGACTCCTGCTTCTTCAGAGCCACCGCCGCTGCTGCCGCCGCTTGCAAAATGCAAAAAGGCACCTTTTTTCCGGCGGCGTCATCTTGGATCTCGCGAAATCTCGTGAGATCCAAGATGACGGCACCCAAATCTCGTGAGGACAC
Source organism: Plestiodon gilberti rubricaudatus (assembly GCA_026170595.1). NCBI lineage: Eukaryota > Metazoa > Chordata > Lepidosauria > Squamata > Scincidae > Plestiodon > Plestiodon gilberti. The sequence goes on along the minus strand of JANXHW010000004.1, from coordinate 54,451,593 downwards.
ATGAGACTGCCTGTGGATTGTGTCCAAAGTAGTTTTGGACTCTCGGAAATCCTTTCACAAGAAATCCTTTCACAAGAACCACAAGCACATTCAAAATTCAATATCTGCATCATATATGAAAATCTTTTTAAATTAATTTATTGAGCTAACTGGTTGAAAAAAGGAAACATGTTGGGAAACAAAGTGAGAATATGGCTCGGCAGCCCGCCTCACGGAGCTGCCGATTGTTGCCCCGGACAGCCCCGCTCCAGCCGGACAGGGGCTTGTGTTGGCAGCAGCCAATTGGCTGCTGCTTGTCTCTGGGCGGGACTGAGGGTGGGCAGAGCAAGCATCATGCTTGCTCTCCTCAGTCCCATCTCGGAGCGTGGTGCAGCAGGGTGCCTTGTGGTCGGCTCCCTGTTAGGCTTTGGGCTTAGCTCGCCTCCTGAGGGGACGAAGAGGACCATTGGCACGGCAACCCTTTGAGGTGCCGGCCATTAACTGCCGATAGCAGCGGCTGTGGGGTCGGGGCATTCCCCCCCCAATTCTCCTCATGGGTGCGGGTCTTGTCCCCCCACCACCATCGTCCTTCAAGTGGGGCGCGGGCATTGTTCCCCCCACCATCATTCATCTGTTGGCCGCGGGTTCCTCCCCCCCACCATCGTGTATCCTCTGGTTAAAAACTAGACACACATTACACAGATTCTCCTGCCATTTAGCTAATTTACACATACTGCTTACTTTGAGGTGAACTTGCCCTCAAGCTCACTGTTACCTTAAAGTTAACTTCAATAATACCCAAAAAAGGAAGGGCCACAGGTTTTGACATTAGTAATTTTCTTTCCAGATTGGAGGCCCTTGCCCCGTTCCCTCAGTCTTTTCTCTCCAGGGATTAAGCCCCCCACCCTTTCCCCTCCCTCTAGTTATATGTTGTTGCTGGCTTGTCTTGAAGGGGCAGCCATTTTCCCTCTGTCTTTTCTCTCCAGGGACTAAAGCTTTTTTGCTCCTTCTAGTTCATAGGTGGCCAACCCACGGCACGGGTGCCACTTAGTGGCACGCGCCACTGTTTCTGCCCAAGTCGAGCGCTGAAGTCCCTCTCTCTTTTGCAACCCCAGCGCGCCTTTCCAAGCCTGTGGCACTAGAGGAGGTCTCTGCACCCCGCTGCGCCTTATTCTTCTTGCGTTGTCACTGTGCTTTAAATATTTTCATTACCTTAGATTTATTTATTTATTTAAGTGGCACGCTCAAGATTATCTACATAAAATGTGGCACATGGCATGCCACGGGTTGGCCACCACTGTTCTAGTTACATCATTGTTGCTGGCTTGTCTTAAAGGGGCAGCCACTTTCCCTCAGTCTTTTCTCTCCAGGGACTAAAGCTTTTTTCCTCCCTCTAGTCTAGTTACACATTGTTGCTGGCTTGTCTTTAAGGGGCAGCCGCTTTCCCTCAGTCTTTCTCTCTTCTCATACTTTTCTGTTCCTTTACCTCAGAGCCCTTATTATTGAGCTTACTTTGCAGCCTTTGCTCTTTCTTGCTTGTGGCTCTGTGTCTGTCTTTGGTTTCCCTCTGAGTTCAGTGGGTGATAGTGTTCCTTTCTCTTCACTGTTTACCCTAGCATATATATACTTAATCACAACACTGGGAGAATTCTTTTAGGCCGCAGTCCTTAACTTTCCTGGGAGTAGTTCCTACTGATTTCAGTGGAGCCTGCTCCTGGGTGGACTTGCATAAGATTGGGCTGTAAGTTACATAGCAAAGCTGGGCATGTATGCAGGGTAAACTTGATGGGGTTACTTTGATTTTATGGGGTTGCAATGCAGCCTTCATTTTAAAATAAGCATACTTTTAGGCATGTGCTTATTGTGTATGCATAGGCGTAGTTTTCCTTAACAGTTTCTTAGAAAAGGGGGTTACCTATAGTGATAGCCAGTCACACTGGCTCCGCCCCCCCACTCCCATGTTAATGGTGGGGATTGATATGCGAATTTAGGCTTCCTGGCTGAGGAACTTGGCTTTAAGAACTGTTAGTGTGGGTGACCATGTTAGGTGGCTGTCCATGTGCCTCAGGAAGGTACGCAGAGTCCCTTCAGACTGCCCTTTGGGCGGCCAGCTCTAAGTTGAGCTTCCAGGGAAAGAAACTATGAGGGTTTCGCAGCTGGATTAATTCCCCTCTGCATACAATTTATAACCTACCCTTAATGGGGAAGGTTCTGACGTCTTCCTCTCAGCTAGTCTAACCCATGGCTGCCAGGGAAGGGCAGTATAATTGCAGTGGTCGGCCCAGATTTTGGTACTGTACCGTAAATGGACAGTTAGCGTGCACTGATTACAGCCAAAGGCAACTGATATAGCACAGCCAGCTAAAGTGTTTCTTGGGGGCAGAGTTAACTTTTCTGGCAGCATTATTTGCTACACCACAACCGTTGACATTTAACATTATTGGAGGCTCCCACTTCAGGTTGTGTGGGTGCGAGAAGAGCACCCCTATGTCCATGTTTGGCGTGCGGAGAGCGCGCGGGTCAGCGGGATGCCGGCATCTTGTCACCAATCCCTGGCTTCTGGCGTTGGCCGATGGTCTATGTCTTAAACCAGGCGGTCGCTATTGTCTGTAACCTGTGATGGCTTCCCCTGAAGCAGTTTAACCCCCCCCCTTTTAGAGGCTTCCACGTCTGGTACCATCACCACATCCAGTGGCAAGGAGTTCCACAGAGCTAATTTTGTATTAGTTTGCCAAAACTCAGGATCAGGGTGTATTTTTATAGAGTTTAGGTCCCTAGTAGCGATTTGACTACATATGTTGCCACCCCCACCCCCTGCAGGCAACTGCAGCAGTTCAAGTTGGTCATGGCATATGCTTCTGTGATAGGTTGGTTGCACCAATTTTAAGGTAGTTGTGGTGCGCCTTTGGGGGAGGGAGTTTGCCAATTCCACTGTGCGTTTTTTGTGTGACAACCAAGCTATGGTTTTGTTGTCAACCAGCAAACGTCCAGGTCTAGAGGATCCTGCGTCTTGTGAGGGCATTCGTGTTTTGCTGTTTGCAACTGAGCACCCTCTTTTGGCAAGACAGGTTCTTGGGGTTAAAGACTGCAATTGCCTATGCGCTTTCTCATGTTCAAGAGGAGCGGTTTAGTGAACTCGCCCCCTGGACTCGGTTGGAACCAGTCCCCATGCCGCAGTGGCTTTGGACCCTCAGTTTTCCAGAGCCTGTGCCACCATCTGTTCAGCTTTAGCGCATAGAATGTGCTACTGCTGAGCGGGTTTGACCCAGGCTTGATCCAGGCATTCCGGTACCTTTTGACAGGCAGCAGCATTGGGTGTGATTTGGCCCATCCCTCCTAGGCCCATCATGTTCTATGCTTCACCTTCAGGAGAGGGGCCTGTCCGTTTGCTCTTTAAGAGTTCATTTGGCTGCCCTGGCCCCTTTTTTCTCTAAGGTGTGCAGTTTTTAAGGACCACACCCCTGAATTTGAGTTACTAAGGTTGCCTGTGCGGTTTTGTGTGACCTTCGGGCTTTCCTTCTGTGGCCTTCGGGTCTTGTGTGACCTTTGGGCCTTCCTTCTTTGGCCTTTGGGCCTTCTTTTTGTGGCCTTTGGGCCTCGTGTGGCTTTCGCACTTTTTTTTTTCTCTCTGTGGCCTTCAGGCATTCTGTGGCTTTCGGGCCTTGTTTGTGTGGCCTTCGGGCCTTCCCTTTTGTGGCCTTCAGGCCTTCCTTCTGTAGCCCTCGAGCTTTCCTTCTGGGGCCCTCGGGCCTTGTTTCTGTGGCCCTCGGGCCTTGTTTCTGTGGCCTTCAGGCCTCTTTTTTGTGGCCTTCGGGCCTTCCTCTTGTGGCCTTCGGGCCTGGTTTCTGTGGCCTTCGGGCCTTCCTTCTGTGACCTTCGGGCCTTGTTGCAGGTCCCCATGTTCGTAAGTTCTAGCCTTTCTTCCTGTGGCCTTCGGGCCTTGTTTCTGTGGCCTTCGGGCCTTCCTTCTGTGACCTTCGGGCCTTGTTGCAGGTCCCCATGTTCGTAAGTTCTGGCCTTTCTGGCCTTTCTTCCTGTGGCCTTCGGGCCTTTCTTCCTGTGGCCTTCGGGCCTTTCTTCCTGTGGCCTTCGGGCCTTCCTCTTGTGGCCTTCGGGCCTTCCTTCTGTGACCTTCGGGCAGGTCCCCATGTTCGTAAGTTCTAATTTACAGTGTGTTTTTTCAGGTAAGTTGGCCCACGGGCCTTGTTGTGTTTCAGGCCAATTGGCCTCCTTGTTATCTATGTGGCCTGCGAGGCCTCCGTGTGATTGACGGCCTGCGAGGCCTTGTGCAGCCAAAGGGCGTTGGCCTAAGGGCCTTGTGTTGGCGGCCTGCAAGGTCTGCTTTTGTGGCCAGTGGGTCACCTGTGTTACCCCTTCGGGGGCTCACCCAGTGGGTGTTAGCTGTAGGGACCTAGGTTCAGGTAGGCTAGCTTTGCCAGCGCTTAAGTACAATTAGGTTGTGTCTTTTGCAGCACTGTGCCTCAGGACTTATAATTTTTTGTTTCTTTTGCAGGTCCCTGTGATGCCAGGCCCGCCAATGTGCTCATTTAAGGCCATTCAATCATTTTTTGGGCCAGGAAAAGAGCAATCGTTTTGCAATTTGGCTCACTATTGGGACTCGGCGACGTGGCAAGAGTGTGTTGGGCCACCAAGAGAAGGATGCTCTGGGGCCAGCTGCTTCCTTTGCTACGGGAATTTTAGCGGTTAATCCGCCGCCTCAGGTACTTGTAATTCATCTGGGGGAGAATGACCTATGTCAGAGGACATCTGTGTCCTTGAGGCTCCAGGTCCTTAGTGATCTCTCCCAGATTAGGCGCTGGCTACCAGGGTTTGCCATCCTTTGGTCCGGCTGGCTCCCCAGGAGGGTGTGGCGGGGGTCATTGAACCCCCGCCGGGTTGATCTTGCCTGTAGGAAGTTGAACGCGTACCTGAGGCTTTTCATTTTTCAAATGAGGGGCAGTTTTATCCCCCATCCCAATATTGTTTTCCAGGCTTCGCACCTTTTCGTGGCGTTGGTGTGCACCTCTCCACGGTCGGAGCTGACATAATTTTAACTGACTTGCAGCAGGGCATTCGTACCTTTTTGTGTAGTTGGGCAGTGGGGGTCATGCACTAGGCAGACCCCCCCGTGTGGTAGGTGGCGTGCAGGAGGGGTAGCCAGGGAGGGCTTAGCTGGCATACATCCTGAGGTAAGCAAGGTCAGGGGGTAAGCCAGGACCGCTCACACGATGCCGAACCGGGTCGGTGAGGCAGGCTGGCAAACCCCCAGGCTGGATGTGCAATGATCACCTTAACGAATTTCCTGAGGTTGGTCAGCGCTGTTCAGCTGCCTCGACCCCTTTGGGGTTGGCAGGGATAGGCAGCTCGGTCGTGGACCGAGTGTGCCTGGAGCCAGGATGTCCCATGCCCGATTAGATCTTGGGGGAGGCAGACGGCTAGGTACCGTTTCCCCCACCCTAGCCGCCTGCACGCCAAGGGGTTTTTTTATAGTTAGAGCCCTGCTGCATTTTGTTTGTTCTAAGATTTCAATAAAGCAACCCATATAATCCAAGCACCTGTCTGGCGTATTCATTGGGGTGGTCCAGGGGTAAATATATATATACTGTATATACATACAGTGTGTGTGTGTGTGTGTGTGTGTGTGTGTGTGTGTGTGTGTGTGTGTGTGTGTGTATGTATATATATATATATATATACACACACACACACACACACACACACACACACACACACACACACACACACACACGAGTATATATAACTCTCATGAAGTGTCAAAAATGAGGTATCTGATACAGAATCCATGATTAAGGTGTCTTTGTTTTTGTTTAGTTTAGATCAGGGTTTCTCAACCTTTGGAGTCCACGTACCCCCTAGGCAGGCCCCCAAAGGTTGGCGTAACCCCGAAGTCCTGCGTACCCCCCAAAAGTGCACCCCCAAAAGTGGTTTTCCAGCGTGCGGCATGGCTGAGCGAGTCCTCTGGCTCGTGCCTCAAGCCGGGGGGAAAGGCTACAGCCCTGCCACGATCTTGGATCTTGCGAGATTTCGGGAGATCCAACATGACGGCAACTGTGAAGAAAGGTAGGGAGAGCTATGGGGGACAATTTACCCATTTTTCCTGCCTGCAGCACAGCCGAGTGGGTCCTCCAGCTCGCGCTGCAAGCCGGAGGGAAAGGCTACAGTCCTGCCAATTCTGCAGGGCTGTAGCCTTTCCCTCCAGCTTGCGGCACAGCAAGGAGAGTCACGCCGGCCACATGACCACGGAGGCGTCTTCGGACAACGCTGGCTCTTCGGCTTTGAAATGGGGATGAGCACCACACCCTAGAGTTGGACACGACTAGACTTAATTGTCAGGGGTCACCTTTCCCTTTTTATGTTTAATCCAATCAGCGATTAGAAGGTGGGACATTCAGGAGGGACTAATTGCAGGACGACACTGGGGGAGAGCAGGGCAGCACTTGGAGGCGGGCGGCCAGGCACCTATGCTCGCACGCCTCCGTGCCTGATCTCGTGTGGTGTGGGTCGGGCTTTAGCTCTACCTCTGAGCTATAGACAGCCACTCTTTAAAGGAACTCTGACAGTTATTTCAAATGTTAGAATCCAAGCAATAAAGGTTTGTGTGCTTGGGGCACCGGGTACAGAGAATTCTGCCTCAAGACACTGGTTTGACCAAGAGCCCCATTAGGTCCCATCCACCCACCCCTGCAGTGCTGTGAACGAACCCATGAATATTCCACAGTCTCTGGGCATTAGCATTAGAGCAATAGCTAAAGGCCCTTATGGCTGAAAGAGCGAAAGTATTGCAAGAAGAAATCTCTCTCCCTCTTCTTCCCATCCTGCTGCTGCTGCTCAGCTGCCATGTGGCTGCTTTCTTGCTTCTTAACAATTGCAAAGTAGTCTGTGCTGTCCTTTGTGACCACTGTCTGGACAGATCAATTAATGGATACCATTTACCTACTTAGTGTTCTTTCTTTGCAAAAGCAAACAAGAAAGCAAGAAGGGATGTGTTTTGCTGCAGGGCGATTAGGCTACTTCACTCCCCTGTGGTACAGATACCCTGCTAAGGCGCGTGACACTAGAATGATGTTGGAGGCTATGCATATTGTCAGATAGGGATCCCCACCAAAGAGTTAGGCTTGGATAAATTAAATCCAAGTACTCTGGCTTAATTAGTAGTTGATAGATCAGGCTAGGGTTTCTCTCATTTATTTTCAGAAACGTCAGAGGAGGGAGGATCACTGAAAAACTGGTTTATTGACTTTCCTGGATCTGGCCTATACATAAAACATCTTCAGAGTGACAGGATACTTGAACTGGGTTTGAAGAAGTTAAAGAAGTGCCTGGAGTTTTGGGTTTGCTAGGATGAAATGAGACTGAAATGAGCTCAGCTGCCAACCATCAACCTAGCCTCTGTTTTATAAATCTAGAATGCTATCACCAAGAAGTATGAGACAGCATGAAAGTGTGGGCAGAGGAAAATTAAATCCTCGCCACTTTTCTAAAGCATCCTATTTCTGTTGAGATGAGTTCCTGAAAAAAGCTGCAAAGCTCTCTTAGCAACACAGAACAAAGTGCAAGCTAATTTCAGATGTGTAGGAATAAACCAGGAATAATTCCTTCCAACTATGGTTGCCTAAAACACGTGGACTATCCAAGGTTGTTTGTTTAATGTCTAGGTCTAGGATACTCATCGCCAGACAAGAGAGAAAAAAAGAAAGTGTTTTTCCTTCCCATCCATTAGACAAAAAGTATGTTTGAATATTTTATTAACATTGCTCATGTGTGCATTGTACACTGAGATATGTGAGTGGGCTAGGCCCAGGAGAGAGAGAGAGAGAGAGAGAGAGAGAGAGAGAGAGAGAGAGAGAGAGAGAGAGAGAGAGAGAGAGAGCAACAGTGGATCATGCATGCAAAATATGAATAGACCATGAGCCATACCCATCTGCTGTCTAACACTCTGGGACCAGGTCTTTTTAGTGGGACAGCAGTGCCAACCAAGAGGAGTCTAACTGACTGGCTAGCTTGCTCATTCATTCATCGACATGCTTTTTCCTAGTATATGTGGCAAGTAGCAGCACCTTAATAGTTGCAGGAGTATAGGAGGGAGGGTGAGTATAGGTATTGAGAGCAACACTAGCTTCCTTGCTGCACTCCTTTGCTGAGAGCCACCAGTACTCAGCAGTAGAGCATATACCTTGCATGCAGAATGTCCAGGTTCAATAACCAGCATCCGGTTTGAAGGATCAGATGCACTAGCGTCGACAGGGGGAAGCGGGGGGTGGGCCGCCGGGGGGCGTCGCGCGTATAGGGGTGACGCGCGATGCCCCTCACTTACATTTTTGCGGCGGAGGTGGGCCCTCCCGCCCTCCCCTGAGTCCGTTTGGCTCCAAAATGAGCCAAAAACGGAGCGGGGAGGGCGCTCCGCTCCTGCGCGTGATGTCACGCGTGGGGGCGGAGCCTCCCCCTTAAGGGTGACGCGCGCCCCCGCTCAGGGGTGTCGCGCGTCGTCGTGACGCCCCTGATCAGATGATAGACCTGAAATCTTTTCTATCTTGGTCTAGCTAGCTAGTAACCAATACTAGCTAGACCAGGATAACCAGGCAGCTTCACTGTTGTCATCAGAAGGATCTTTGGGTGCACCGTGACAGGAACTGTGGAGGTCTGGGGACCAGGGGCGTAAATAGGGTGGGGCCTGAGGGACAGCTGCCCTGGGGAGCACAACCCAGGGGAGGGCACAACCCTCAGGCTCCACCATCTCATGGCTGCCCTTGCGTTCAGCTCAGAGCGTTCTGAGCCAAACACAAGGGCAGCCGATAGTGCCCAAACCCGGACGTGACATCACTTCTGGGAACGCAGCATGCTCCCCCCTTGCCCCAGGTGGCACTGAAGCTTGTTATGCCTCTGCTTGTGACTTGGCTAAGTTCCCAATGGTGCCAGCAGAGCAGACCATCAGCAGAGGGGTCGGCTGTGTATATAGAGTCAGTCTTGTGTTTCTTGTGAAGCTGTGTCTGTGTGCTGTTGTGTGGTCTTTATCAAACAGGGGAAGGGCTTATCTTCTGTGTGGTAGATTCAGTGATTGGACTTGTCTCTGAGTGTGCTTCATCTGTAAAATGGATACATATATTCTTCACACAGTAACGTCTTGCCTATATCTTGTATATATGTGATTGACCGGTTGTCTGTAGCTCATTGTCTTCAGCTATCTTGCTCCATATGTTTTAAATTCACTGCCATGAATTCACTAATCTAGGCTAATCTCATCTCAGGCCCAGTGCATACCTTTAAAATTAGTAAATATTTTCTAGATGCTCAATTCCGTTTCCATACAATGTACAGGTTAATAGTCTGTACATTTTCTTGAGTTCTCGGCTTTGCGTATAGGTTATTTCCTACTCTCTGACTGTAGCCAGTTATGATCATTAAGTTGTAGTAGATAATTATGCTGATCTGTGGGGGCTTTATTATATCATGGTATTGCTGGGCGGGAAGGGTCTTATATAAACACACGCAATAAATAGCTGTGTGCGCTATTGCAGCGATCGTTTCCTATGGACTGTGGCCCTCCTCCTATCTAGGTGTCAAATTTTCCTTCCCCTTTCCGACTCGTTGTTTCAAAGTTCCTCTTGGCTTTAGTTTCTTCCTCCCAAAGAGCCGTAATCACGAGTAAGTTACAAACCACATTTAGAGCTAGCCACCCGAATCGATTTTCTTCCGCAGGCAGCAGCAGTAATAGCAGCAGCAGCAGAGTCCAGACTGCGCACATTAGAAAAGGAGGGAGAGACCAACGGGATCCGTCGATGCACCAATGGGGAGGCACTTCGAGAGAGCGGGCGTGGCTACTGTGCTTGGGTCGGTCAGCCAGGCAGACTCCTAGGACTGGGAGCTTTGCCGCTGCAGGTGGGAAAGTGGTGTGGCGCCGCCGTTCGGTTTGGCCGTGCGCTCGGGTTTCCACGCGCGTCAAGGAGCACCGCAGCCTGGGTGGACGCTGCTGCCTGCTGACGGTCTCCTCCTCGCACTACTTTTCCTTAAGGGAACGGGAAGCCAGGACTTAAGTCCCGGACTGCGAAGGGCGGCGGTTTGCTTGCTGCAGGTCTCTCAGGTGAGACGCCTCACTTCTCTCTTCCCCTCCGCCCCTCGGGTAGCCTTGCCCCGTGGCTGAGACTGACTGAACCCCCTGAAGAGCTCGCGCAGAGAGAGACCGGGCTGGCTTCCGCGCGCGCCTTCCCGAGGGGGCTGCTGTACTGATGCGCCCGAGGAAGGCAGCGCTGTCCTGTCCTTGGCTTGAGGTCAGAGAGGGAAGGGCTGAGCAGGGACAGATGCCGCTCTTGCCTCCCTGCTGGGCTCCTGCCACCGCCGCTCTGTCTCCAACGAGAAGGAAAACGGGGAGGGGGAGCGAGAGCGACTGGAGAGGGAGATGCCGGGGGGCCCCTTCGCCACCCGGCCCTCCTTCCGCGCGAGACGAGCAGGGCTCCGCAGCGTGCCGGCGCGTGTCGTGCTCTGCACAGTGTACTGCACTCTTTCCCCTGGCTCGCAGGGCGCCTGAAGCACCGGCAGCAGGGCGCTGGCGGGGGCGGACTTGGCGTTGCCCAGGCTTAGAAGTCCTTTAGCTCTTCTCGCTGCTGGCTCCCGCTTGCTCGCTCCCTCCCTAGGTCGGCACTTCCAGGGTCAGGGCTTAATCCTCTCGGAGCATTTTCCCTGCAGCAACGGCAACAGCCTGCCTGCCAGTGCCTGTCGGCCTGGAGATTGTCACTCCCTTCGTTTAATGGCTCCAGCCCGCCCATCCGTCAGATGTGAGTCCCTTTTCACTCCGCCCGCCGTATCCCATCTCGAGCCCAGATCTCGAAGAGAAACGGACAGTTGCTTGACTCGACACTCGAGCAAATTGGAGTTCAACTGCAAGGCGAACTTTTGGTTCCCCGGCTTCCTCTTGTCAACCTATGCCTTGAAGTCAATTACAAAACTTAATATCTTTTAATGCTTATGGATTATTGTTTAAAACTACATGGAAGGGTGAGAATCTTTTTTTCTTTATGTGCTGCCTCCTAAAGGCTAAAGTCTGCACCTTGAACTCTGTGGCAAGGCTGCTATTCACTCCTCCCGGGGCGGAATACAAATTGCGCTCAAGCTCTGCATCTTCTCTCTAATAGAATCCACGACGGGTGTGTGTGTGTGTGTGTGTGCGCGCGCGACTGTATGTAATGTTTTCTGTAGTTTTTCAACGGGGGTGGGGGGTGGGGACAGGAGGAGTCAATATGGACTGAATGCATCTCTAGAGTTCCACTATATGCATGTTTTTGATTCTTAATTCTCCATCATCATGGGTGATGAGAATGAAGCAGGCTGGCTTTCTAGCTCCTGTTTAATGGCTCTTTGCTTTCCTTTTTTTTTTTTTTTGGTTGCAGCTTTCTTTTAGAGCCCAGCTGAGTCTCTGGTTAGGCAGATGACCCCAGAGCTCTCTGTGTTCATTCATGGGAAAGAAACTCTGACTGTGGGGATGTAGGGCAGGACAGAGAAAGACAACCTCTTGCAGGAGTGTAGTATGTGTAGAGTCTCCGAGTCCTGCCTGCTTGAACAATTCTTGCTGTCTCACACATACAGTGGCAGGCAGTGCTCTCTGTCGAAGAGATCCTGGGCACCCTGCAGTGCCACCTATGGGGCAACTCCGGTTAGAAACTATGGGGAAGTTGGAGGGATGGTAAGCAGGACGAAACGGCTCTAATAATGAATGAGAAGAAACTGCTTCTCTGTTGGTTTTTAGGAAGGCTAAACTCATCGCTGGCCATACTTCTTTGTGATATGAAAATATTTGTTCCAAATTTACATTAGTGCTCTTTTGTGTTACAGTTGCGTTGATGTGCTGCTTTCCTCCTACCAATGGAAGAAAGGAACCTCTTTCCAGTTACCAAACTGCATAGTTTAATAGTTGTACTTCAGGTGTTTAGTGATCAAGGTTTAGTTGTCATGATTGACTGTCTTTTTTCTCCTTGTGGTGTGCTTTTCACTTCTTGTACCACATCCCCATTGTCCTAAATTTTCACTTTGCTAACGCGTTTGTGAATTGTTTATTATTACTTAAAAGAAGTACCTGGGGTTGGTAGCAGGAAATCCTTTTTCCTACTTACCAGTTTGCATTTCCATGCAAATGTGAAAACATATACCCATGGAAGATCACTCTGAACCTTCATTTAACAGACTTTCCTGTCCAGATAAATGATGTAACAATTCTGATACCCGTAAACAATATTTGTGCCATTTCATGCAATTTGATGTTCTATAGGGGAATGGTGAGGCATTACTACTTAACATTTATGTAGGATTCTCTGAGTGTGCAAAGTGCTCACATGTTTATGATGTTGTCCTTCCAACAATTATGTAATGTATTATACCCATTTTTTGCAGCTGGGGAACTGAGGCTGAGAGGGAGTAGCTTGCCAAAGACCATCTAAGATAGAATTCATGGTAGAGGTGAAGGTTGAACCAGGGAAGTCCTGAATTGTAACTTGCAGTGCGAATCAAAACTGTGCTAGTCTTGAAGTAAGTCTTGTTGCGTTCAATGAGGTTTACAGCCCAACCCGTCATAAGTTTCCCACAAAGCAGTGCAGTGGGGCCAGCATGGACTGCGCTGCATCCTGCACAGGAACTTCATGGACTGGAGGTCTCCTTGAGGTAAGAGGACATTCGTCCACATCCCCGTGGAAAGCCCCAGCCACGGCATCGGGTCTGCTCGGATCTGCGTGAGCCAAATGGCTGGCGCAAGTCTGAGCTGATCTGTGTAGCAAAAACAAGCCTGGGATGGAGGATAGGATCCGGCACTCGCCGCTGCTGCCGATCTCACCACTTCCCGGGCCTGATCCGCCTTGTTACGCCCCTACCCTACCCTGCCCCATTACTCCCTCGTGCCGCTTGGTGCAAAATTTACCTTTTCTGGCCCCCACTGCTCCATCTGGAGGTGTACGTGGGCCAGCGCGGGTCTTTGTGCTGGCCTGGGATCCTCCCTATGCTGTTGCAAAGCACTTTACGGCGCTTTTGCGACAGCTTGCACTGGCACAGCACACGCTGTGCCGGTGCATCTGTTAGGTTCCAGGGAAGTGCATATAGGATTGCAGCCTCGGGGCCCAATCCTATCCAACTTTCCAGCACTGATGAAGCCTCAATGCAGCCCGAAAGTCAGGAGACAGATGTTCCCTTACCTCGAGGAGGCCTCTGTGAGTGCTCCCCCACCTCAGGATGCAGCGCATGCCCCATTGGCATGGCTGCTTCACCCACTGGCGTCGCTCGAGGTGGGGCGGAAAGCTAAGTTCTGCAGCTTTTCGCCTCACCGGGCACGAGGCGCCCCGCCCCCTCGTCATAGGAGCCCGTCAGCGGAGAGAAAGCAACGCGCAGGAGAATCCCTGTGCGTTGCTTTCTCTCCACTGACGGGCTCCTATGACGAGGGGGCGGGGCGCCTCGTACCAGAGAGTAACGGTGGGGTGGAAAGCTGCAGAACCTAGCTTTCCGCCCCACCTCGAGCGACGCCAGTGGCTTCACCGCTGGAAAGTTGAATAGGATTGGGCCCTATACAAGCTCAAATGAAAGTGAGGTCAGTGACCTCCACCAACGCAAATTATATTTGCCTGTAATCCTTTCTCTCTTTCATGTACTATTGCTTCCTCACCTCACACTGCCTGCTAGCAATTGGATTCAAAGGAATGACAGACACTGGGGGAAGAAGTATTAACCAATATACATACTGTAGTAGCAGTGTCCATCTTGAGCTACTTGGGATGTGACAAAGCTGGAGAGTAAACTCTATGGGTCTACTTTATCTCTACCAGTAATTGGGATCTTTTTTTAGTAAGCTCACTTTGGGGTCCTTTGAAAATTGGACTCTTTTCAAGAATGCCTGTGTTTATCTTTGCCTCTGTAGAACACAGTTATTTTACACACTGCATGTGCCTCCCCTGCAGTTCAGTGACATTACAGGGCAATCTGCCTAATTGCTGATTATTCGAGTGTGTTGCTGAGATGATGAGACTTATGGTACTAATAGCATCTGGGCAGTTGCATTTCATTAGGCTAAAGGCAAGGGTAGTGAGGGGCTAGTGAGAGAGCAGTCAACTGGGCAGGTTAGTTTGCAAGCCTGGAAAAAGAAGGGCTGGGATTCTGCTGAAAGCTGTGATTTCCAAAAGGCAACCGACAGCCTGAATAGGGTTATTGTTCAGTAATGGCTAATAACGATCAGAGTACAAACTTAAAGTCTGCGTCAGCAGATTCAAGGTGAGTTTGGCAGTATCAGGAAAGTTCTAGACTTCAGCAGTGTTACACAAACTGATTGCTCTTGTGGACAATGCTGAAGCTACTGCCTGCAATTAGATGCTGACTTTGATTAATGGGAGCAGTTTTGTAATTCTACATGGCACACATGTTTCTGAACTGTTAAGAACATGAACTATGATATGCTTTGCTAGATCCATTTCCTTATTCTCATTCCAAATATATTCAAAGAATTTGTGATATAATGCACAAATTTAGAAGATGTAATTTATTAGGCTTTGAGGGACTCCTACAATTTCATGTTCTAGTGAGCTCCATATTTACTATAAATTTCAAGTGTGTGGATAAAATACTCTGGAGTGTAAATTTTAAAATTATTGCATGTTGTGTTCTCTAGCCTCAGACTCATCAGTAAACTTATTTTAAAGGAAATAATTCTGAAATCTATAATTATATGACAACACACATCAACCTACATAGTATTTTGTTCGAAAATGCTGCACAATCTTGCAAATAAGTCAAGAAACATTACTTGTTTTATTAACCCACCTGTCAGCATATGCCTATGCTAGTGATTTATGGCACAACAGTGGCCTGAAAGAAAAATAAGCAACAGCCCTCCCTATTCTTCCAGTTTTGCAGAAACTTCCATGCCATTCCGTTGCCTTACCATGGAGACCATGTGAGTGGCTGATCTGAAATTATGATTTGAGATCCCAGACAATTTCAGGGAAAGTCTCTTAAATAAACTATAGAAAGGAAACATTGATATTTTGAAGTGATGTTTGGCAGTTTGGAAAATCAGCTCTTTTAAAAGGAACTCTGTATCCAGAAATCACAGAAGCTGAAGAACATGACTGGCAGAAATGACCCAGATCTTCCCAAAACTAGTCTGGCAGTCTGACTGCTACAATTGGTTAGACTGAGAGAATATGAATTACCCAAGATCACTGGCAGCGCAATCCGACTTAACTTTTGTGCCGGTTTAACCAGCGGTGCAGCGAGAACGGGAGGCCCCAGAACGGAAAAGGGATTCAAATCCCCTCCAAAAGAGGAATTCAAAGGGGATTTGAATCCCTTTTCTGTTCTGGGACCTCCCACTCGCTGTGCCGCTGGTTAAACCGGCACAAAAGTTGCCAGATTGCACTGACAGTGAACTTGAGACAAGCAGGGATTCAAACTCAAGTCTTATTCACCCAAGTCCAACTAGGATGTTTAAAGTATGACTTGCCCTGTACCCCCTTACAGGACCAGCCTAGCATGGACATACAAATATACTCCCTCTAGACGAACATACAAATTATCTTGACATTTCACAGACAAAGGAAGATTTCATATTTAATCAGATATTTTCTAGTCCCACAATACAATATCCATAACTTAATAGAAATTTCAGCCTCTGGCCCTTTATTCAAGATCTTAATGTAGTTTAAACAAACTAACCTAGGTAGGTGTATTACAAGGAGAAATAGTTAATGAATCCTGATGGTTCTATTTTTAATTTTGCTGTAGTTACTAAAGCTTTATGTATGTAATGCTTTTCATTACTCAAATACTCAGGAGGTATTTATAATAGGCTAAGAATAGCTTCATTATTTGCTACCGAAATGCACCCACTACATATGTTGATCCTTGTAAGTTGAACTTAATAGCATCTTTAAAGATTATAGCATAAAAGCACTTGGGGGGGGGGGGAAGAGGTAGGAGAACAATGTTTTAATAACAGCAGCTTTAAAACTTTAAATTATTACTGTGCATGATACGGTTTTTTTAAGCAAATTTGACAATTAAACTCCATATCTCCATATCGATTCTATGCAGTCTGTAGTTAGCGTTAAAAGGAGCTAGATGCATCCAATTTGTCACAAATCCAACAGAAGTGTTTGACTTCATTCAGTAGATGCCACTCTTCAATAATCCTGATAACACTGATGCATAGATAAGAGGTTTAACAGCATAAATCAAGCAAAGAACAGAAAAGTGACATCCATGTGTGCAATACCAAGTCAAAGTTGAAACTGAGTGCTATGCTGTACAGTACTACACTCTAGTTTTCAAATCCACATTGGCTAGAATTTTTCCTATTTTTTCTTTAGACATTTTTTTCTTTAGGAAGCCCGTTATTTTTCTTTAGAAAGCCAATTTTATATATCTGTTTATTCCAGATTTTGTCTACTGACTCCCATTGGAATCAATGCAACTCTGTTGGAGCATGGCTGAATTCCGCAGAGGCTCAGTGTACTGTATGTTGAATTTATTTTGGGTAGTGGTTGTAGATTCGCACAATTTTTCTTTTCAGATTTTTGCTTTGATTTTTTCAGAATTTGCACAATTTTTCTTTTCAAGTTTTTGCTTTGCAAGGTATGTGGTTTCAAGGCAGTTTTTATTTTTGATTCAGTGTAGATAATTTTGCACAAAGTGCATAAGAATCTGCCTTGTTGTACGGAATCAGACCTTTGGTATTGATGATGCTGACTGACAGTGACTTTTCAAGGTTTCAGACAGGAATTGTTCTCTGCCCTATATGGAGATGCTGGGGATTGAACCTGGGACCTTCTGCATACACGGGCAGGTGCTCTTTCTGCATACACGGGCAGCTCAGACTTTTCAAGGTTTCAGACAGGAATTGTTCTCTGCCCTATATGGAGATGCTGGGGATTGAACCTGGGACCTTCTGCATACACGGGCAGGTGCTCTTTCATTGAGCTACAGCCAGGGGCGGCCCATCCCTTAGTTGAGGTGATGCAGGTTGCATCAACAGCAGCTTGTGGGGGACATGATTCAGGGCACCCTTTACCCTGGATCTGCCACCACTGCAGCCACCACCTCCCTCTGGCCTGCCGCAGATACAGCCCACACTAAACTGCTTTTTGCCTGCCAAAGGATAGTGGTCCCTTTACATTGCACGGTTCCTTCCGACCACGTAATTTCAAGCCAGACCTCACAAATCAAACCAGAAGGGCTGCACTTCTGCATTTGAAGAAACTACCAAGGTAAGTGGCTGCTTTTTTTTAATTGTGCAGAGGCGGCAGACCCGAGGTGGCATTGGGAGGAGTTCCAGGTTGTGTTGCTGCTGGCTACAGCCCCCCACCATGTAGTTCTATAATGCCCTATTTATTGCTACAGCAAAAAGTCCTAAAAATGCCGAAACTTGGGTTAATTATTCTTACTCCCTATTGTGGCTCTTTTTCCCCTTTCAGTTTTACGAGGGTGCATATATGGTGCTTCTCATATTGTCATATGATTCATTTTTCTTTTAATCATTGTCACTTTTCTCATCCATTTTGTGTGGATACAATATGAGTCATAATGTTCTAAAAATGTCCAAAGCATTATTCACAGTTCTACCTGCACTATTTGTATTCTGCTCACTGAGGAATGAGCAACCAAATGCTTTGATAAAAGTAACTCTTCCATGAAGTAGGGTAATATGCTGCTTCTCTGACCATCAAATAAGCTGGGAAGTAATAGATCTTGGGAAGTCAGTACTGTATTACGCTAATAGAAATCTCAGTAAAATAATGGAATGTGCGTTGATGAAGGGTTCTACTATAAAAATAGAATATCCAATGTGTTCCAAAATATCCACAGTTAACTTGATGCCTGAATTGTAATTTTAGTGTCTGCTGAAAAAGTAATTGTCCCTAAAATTACTGTGTGGAGCAGAACCAACATTGTCTGCTTCGTAACTTTTGTCATACACAAGTGGAGAGTGTATGAATTGACAGCATATTACAAAAAAGGTACCAAGAAGGTGTCATGTCTGTTCTGCATATTCCTGGCAAACCAACCAGGCATGATGCTTTTAACAGCAAAAGAGGTGCATGGGAGAAGGTGCTGAACTGAACTTGTCTATCACTTACCACTCCACGTTGTCTCCTCACATTCTTTTCACCCAGCCAGTATAACTCTTCTATCAAAGCTTAACTGAGGAGAAATGGCTCAGAGAGAGAGAGAGAGAGAGAGAGAGAGAGAGAGAGAGAGAGAGAGAGAGAGAGAGAGAGAGAGAGAGAGAGAGAGAGAGAGAGAGAGAATCTGTAGGGAAGTAATTCATGGGTGGAATATAGGGAAGGGTTTTGAGCTCCTCACCCACAGAATCATTTTGCTGTTTAAAATCATACTCTTTGTCATTCTTGGTGTTTAAACACATGGAACTACCACTTGTTTGGCCCAAGGAGGTGTTATCTGGTGCATGGGATCAGTCCTGGGTCCCTGGGGCAGGTTACTTGGATCCCTAAGGTGGTTGGGGTCTCTGCAATGGGCGCCTGGTGCCTATGCCTGCTGACTTGTTGGGTGATATTGTTGAAGTTTCAGGGATTGCTCTGGCCAGGTGGGCCCGTTGATGAGCGTGAAGCCTCCTCCACTTGACACTACCCCGAGACAAATGGAGCAATGATATAGGTAGAAGCTGTATTTTCATCTTAGTATCCATCTGTTTTTATTTAATGCCCTGTGTTTGAAATAAGTACACAGCTCCATTTAGATTTAATCTGTCAAAATTAAATTATATACTAAAAATCCAACATGATATCACAAATGTAGACTCCTCTGTTCCATACACAGAACAGGTAAATTAAAAATCCAACATGATATCACAAACGTGGACTCCTCTGTTCCATACACAGAACAGATAAATTATTTCTCGCTCCTAGCATGGATAGTGAATAGCATTGACATTTGATTGTGTTACCGGTAATTCTTGCCTAGTCAAAATAATAGCTTGAACTTGCAGAAAGACTGGGTCAGGGCACTGGGAAGGGCTGAGTGTGTGCTATCCATGTATGATGTACATTTTCTTGAAAAATAGGTGTTTCTGTGTGAGTATACTGAGGTCTACATATATTTCTAAACCTAGATGATGAATCCGTTCTGTTACTATAATGTTGATTAGTCTTCCCCCTCCAAGTGGCAAAAATTAAGTTATACCCAGAGTTTCTAATTTTGCAGTTCCATCTTTGTCTTGGGTAGAAGTGGGACAGTTGCACACATGAATCAAGGATAGAACCACAGTTTCTATGGGGAAAGTAGCATTTCCAGAAGGGGCCCACAATCTGTTGCTTTCTTGTTTCTTTCCTGCTCCCTAAATTTAGTAATGAAAAGCTGTTTTTTTAATCATTCTGTTTCCTTCTTTGGAGACCTTGGGACATAAGGTCTAGCACACCTGGATTGTGGTCTGTTTATTCCTTAAAAAGATCTCGGGTTCAGCAACTAGGGACTGTTCCACTGACCTCTTGCTGGATCAGAGACTTTCTGACAAATATAGATGTAGTTAGGGAATAGTAAAACCATCATCCACTCACTGAACTAGAGGCCCTCTGACATGTGCAGTGAAAGTTAGCCATTCAAATCTCTTTGAAAAATTGTAACATGGTTAAATGGAAGACTAAATTCCAGGGTCTGTTAAAAGAAATTTAGAATTGGAATGAACAATTCAAGAACACTTCCAGTAATAAAACTTTGTTGCCAAATATATTGTACACACACAATCTCTCTCTCTGTGTGTGTGTGTGTGTGTGTGTGCGCGCGCACACACATGTACATGTTTGTATGTATAGATTTGTGTACACACACACACACACACACACGCACACACACATGTACATGTTTGTATGTATAGATTTAAGTATTTGAGAGAGCATTGTTTTCAGTAGCTCACAGCTAGTATTTTTCAGGACTTAGGAAGCAAACACTGTGACTACAATAGCAAGTTAATCCATTTAATCTCTTATTTTGACAGCTATTTCAGGGATGTAAAGTAGAAGCATAATTTTGAATCTCCTCTGAATTTATATTTAGAATATTTTGGCAGAAGTGACACAGAACTGCTGTTTCAGTCTTCCCGTAATGCATTTAGCTACTTGCTATATGGAGAACAGTTGGGTACTTCAGATATTTAAACTGCTGCTTTAGCTAATATTGTGTTTCTCTTACAGAGACCATTTCTGTAGCATACCTTTCCACCTGCCCAGAATTGGATCTATTCACAAAGTGATCGCAATTATTTGTTGTTAATATAGGCTTCTATTTTTCTTTGCATTTTGTCACAAATGTTGTCTTGAAAGCAGTTCTGATAATAAGTAGTATTATAATTAGTCTACAAATACAGCAGAATGAAGTTGTAGGGTTCCCAAGGGGGAATAATGGGACTGTATCACTTCAAACTGCATGGAGTGGATCACATTTTGCATGTCCCCATTTGTAAAACAAACTCCCTGCATTTAGAAAACAAACAGCACAATCCTATCTAACACCCTCTCTTCTCCCCCCCCCCCCAATGCTGATAAAGCTGCACTGCTGGAGCTAGCACTGCATCCTGCGGCAGAGGGCAGTCCTGGAGGTCTCCTCCAGGTAAAGGAACATTTGCTCCCTCATCCTCAGTTGCTGGCATCCATAGAGTAGATAGAGCATCAACTACAATTGGATGTAGTCAGAAGTTCACATGGGTTGTAGAAATATCCAGCAGGTGCAGATCCAGTTTCCTTTAAAAATGCTATGTGGATGTATTCTGTGTGGCTATAGCATGCCCACCCTTGGTTGTTTTGGAGAGGATCACATTTGCTAACCAGAAACAGTGTGGGGAAAATATTGAAATACGTCTTGTGTATCTTTTTTGTCTTTGCTGTTAGGTTTATTTTTCTGCTAAGGACTTGAGGCCGTGTAAAACTTGAAAACAATTATGATAGCTGTCTTATCAGAACTATTTCCTGGGTTGTTTGGAAATTTCTAAAATACCGTACCTGAATAGTGATAATGTTTCGACTTAGACTGGAAGGTCTGATTTTGAGACTCATTTTATACAGTGAGTCTCAAAATCTTCAATGAACAGTGTTTTATATTTTCCAAGGTCAGCTAGGAGATTCTAAATTTTAGAAGCAGTGGCGTCTCTAGCCCAAAATGTACTAGGGGCCCACCCTCAACTTTCTGCCCCCTCCTCCCTTCTGCTCCCCCTCTATACTCCCTGCCGCCGATTTGGGGGTGGGGGCGCAAATTCAACCTTCCGCCCCGGGCCCCTCCTCCCTTCTGCTCCCCCTCTACCTGCACAGGACAGGAAAAATGAGTGGCAGGACCCACTCATTCTTGCACTTAAATCACTTTACAGCACAATCCAACACATGCTTACTCAGAAGCAAGTCCCACTGCATTCAAACAGGGTTTACTCCTATGTAAGCATGCACAGGAATGCAGCCTTCATGACCAAATGTATTTGTTAATCAAGACACACAGCGTCATGTGGACTGGCACCATCGTCCAACTCGGCGGCAGCGGCAGGCACACTCACCCACAACTGGAAGCAGCAGCGTCTCTTGGTGAGGAGTCCACAGCCCATTGGGGGTGAAGGGGACGGGAGCCCCCCAGGGCTGCGGCGGGGAATCGAGAGGGGTGGGAGAGTTGTGCAGAGTTGGATCTCTCGGGTAGTTGGATCTCTCCTGTGCAGAGTTGGATCTCTCAGGTAGCCAGTGAGCTTAGGTGCAACTACTCTGTCAGCACACGCCTATGCATGTCTACTCAGAAGTAAGTCCTATTGTGTTCAATGGGGCTTACTCTCAGGAAAGTGTGTATAGGATTGCAGCCTAAATTAGATCAGGCTGTTAATGGGTCGCAAATTGTGCAGGCTTGCTGCAGCCACACTTGCAAGCACTTTAATTTTGAGCAGTCCCATATATTTTAATTAATTATGCTAAAGATAATGGAGTCAGGGTTTGCAACATATCAGAGGTGGTCCTTGAGGGAGGCAAGTCAGGCAACTGCATCAGGTTAGGTTTCAGATGCCATTCAGGGTGGCAAAATGGGACACAGACTGATATCCATGGGATCCGATCCACTGCCGTGTTGTGTTCTTGAATATCTCTTGTTAATTGATTTCAGCAAGGCTTGCACAGGGAAATTTTCCCAGTGGAATGTGTCCTATGGGGGGGGGGGATAGACTGTCGAAGTGCCCTTGTGCCTGGTTTGAACAGAGACGACAAGTAGGCGGGCGGGGACAGCAAGCAAGGTCTGAAGGAAGGAGAGCTGGACTGTTGTAGCTGACACAGAGCTGAGACAGCTGCTGCTGCTGCGCGAGAGAGGAGCGGCTGTCCTTGGAAGAAGGAGCCGAGGAGGAGGGCCGCGTCCAAGATAAGGGGACGGAGCACACCAACTCCCAGCTCCTCCAGCTTCCTCCTCGCTGTGTTTTGCATGACGCTGGCCGGGCACGCGCGCGTCGCCTTGATGACGACGACGCCGGCTCTAGGCTCGGACTCATCGAAAGCTGCTGGAGCGCCTGCCCGCAGCCACAGGGCGTCAGCAACTGCGCTTCAGAGCGGCAGCTGGCGCTGTTAGCTCACTCAGCTGCCTGCACTTTTAAACTTGCGAAATGATTGCTCCCCGGAAGCAACGTGCCACTCGGCGCCTGGGGTATCAGTGCCCCCACCTTACTACGCCACTGTTTAGAAGAGATGGAAAAACTGCCAGATCAACTGTGACAGTTAATATAATCAACATTTGGCTTGTTGGAACACTTTGAATTTTGGCACTGTTGCATGCTACTGTCTTGTCTGAAATACAGTCAAACACTGACTGTGGCCTGATAATAACAATATTATATATTGAACTCCTTTTTCATCTTCTTGTTTCCAACACAGCTTTTAAGCTGCTTAGTAATTACTTCTCTCTTTGTTTTGCCTCCATCTTAACAAATGCATGCCCTGTAACAAAAATATGGCTAAAATTCTCTCTGATGTTAATAACAGCACATTAAAAATGTTCTGGGCCAGTGTGATCATTATTTGTGAGCCTTGACCTTGAATCTTCAGCTCACCAGATATCTGCTCTCTTGGTAAAACCATCACATTGCAGATTTGAGGGAACTGTGCCACATATTCTCCACATTGGAGAGATCATATGGATTGGCCTTTATTGTTCAAAATACATAAACGCTTAAACCTTCTGATCTACCTTCCTGGCATGTAGTCTGTCTTCCCCACTGTGCTAGTAGTGCACAGATTTTTGCTCTGTCTCTTGGCCAGTTCTCTCTCTCTCTCTCTCTCTCACTCACTCTCAGCTTCTGGAACTTAGACCAGTTTTTGCTGCAGTCTTTTGACTTGTTTGCTTTGGTTTATCTCCCTTGACTTAACCCTTCTGTCTGAACCCCAATCCTGTTATAGTAGTACCCTGCTGTTTTCCCCCCCATCTCAAATGAATTGGTATTGCCTATTAACTGATGTCTCCTCACTGTAACATTTTGTCTGTTGTGTCATTGCTATTGAATGATTAAAACCAATACTATTGAATGATTGCTCTTTTAATTCTTTTCGTAACTTGCTCTTTTATTTCTTTTCATATATGCTAAACATTTTGACTGGCCACTACTACAATATGGACATGCTACAATGTTCTGGTGATGGTCATCGCATGCATACATTTCGGTAAGTTCTGGAAAAGTTTAAAGATCTGAAGATGGTTTCTGTTAAGATATATAAAATAAATGTGTTCTTTTCTTTTGAATGACATCCATTAAAAACTGTGGTTTTCAGTGTCATAGAAGGTATATCAATAGAAATGCAGCATTTATTTATCTGATTCTGTGATGCTTGGGTTTTGTTTTGTTTTCCAGAAGACTTTTGTGTTGTCATTGACATTATGTTGCCATTGGTTGCGTGATTCCTGTTCGTATAGGGAGACTTTTTGTGTGGCCTACATGTTGCTTTCACACGTTGGATTGGGAGCCACAGGCATAAATTAGAATATATGGGTTTATATCTGAATGTACAATCAGGGGAGCATGCAGTTGATCTGTGCCACACTGCTCTGAATAGGCTGCGTATTCCAAAATGTGTGTGTCCCCACCCACAACCTGGCATGAGTCACTTGTTACAAGTGACTAGAGCTGAATGGGAGCCAGCTGTTTCCATCAAGCCGTGTGATGTGCTTATGAAATGATTCAAATTCCTTTTAATCGGGGACCCCTTATTAACCCTAATGGCAGATAAGGATGGTGCCACAGTATCCCTTAACCATGTCCCTCCACCAGCAAACTCTCGGTCTTAACCATTGTGAAGAGGGAACCAGTGTTCCATATGCTCCAGTCTTTGGTGGAGTTAAAAATAGATTTGATGGGGAGCTGTGCTTGTAGATCTAGCACATGAATCACATCAAGTGATCAATTATTAAAATAAAACCATTTTGATTTAGAAAACAAGTTATCAGAAAAGTTTGAACTATAGAGTAACACAGTTTTTCCTAGGTAAATATTTTTTCAGAGTTGATCTACATTTTTTTTGATAAAGTAATTGTGTTTATGATTATGAAATGTGTAATTGTGTTTTCTAAGTATGAAAAGATTTCTGCCTCGGCAGCCCATCAAATGAGATTACAGGTGGGCCCCCATATCCACTGATTCGCTATCCACGGTTTCAGTTATCCACGGATCGCGGGGACCCCCCCCCAGGCTTTTACTTTTTTCCCAGTAAGCTTCGTTTCTTCCTTAAAGAAACAGGAGAAGCAGCCAGAGGCTGCTTATTGCAGGCAAGTAGAACGAGACTAAGTACTAGAGAGGCTCTGCAAGGTTAACAGAAACCTTGCAGAGCCTCTCTAGGACTTAGTCTCGTTCTACTTGCCTGCAATGGAGGCTGCTTCTCTGTTTGTTTTAAGGAAGAAACAAAGCTTGCTGAAAGAAAAATAAGAGCTGGGGGGGGGGGGAAGCATGCCTGCCTGCAGGGGAGGCAGGGTGGGGGGCCCTCAGGAAACCATGGAGGGGGTGTTCACTCTTATCCACGGTTTCAAGTATCCATGGAGGGGCCTGGAACATATCCCCAGCGGATATGGGGGCCCACCTGTATACTGTACATAGCTGTGTTTTCTTTTAAAGGTGATATGGCTCCTTCATCAGTCTGCAACAGTGGTGGCCAACCTTTCAACATGAATGCTGGCCCTTTAAATGGTTGTCTAGGTGAGGGCATTTTAGCAGGTGCAGCTGCTTTAAGAAGCACCATCAGCACTTGCAGCTGCCATGATCCTGTCTTCTGCACAACTCATAAGAACACAGAAGCCCTAATAGTGGAAGGTTGGCCATCCCCTGGTCTACAACCTGAGTTTAGAAAAATATTGTTGAAGCAAAATTCACTGTCAACCAGAAGGGAAAGAAGACTGGCATATCTGTCATTCAGGACAGCTGTCATTCTGGAAAGTCAGAGTTCTAGGACATGATCTGGGAGCACATGATACAGCCACCCTGCTGAAATGAAGAAGATCTAGGTCTGGTCAGTGTGTGGACAGGCAACCACCTAGAAACACCGTGCAAGTTCCTTCAAATTCCGTGCTGGAACTAAGGTGGATATAAATACAGTAGATGCTGTACAGTCATTAAAAGTAACTTCCTGATTCTAAACTCATTCATTCCACTTGTTCTACTGAACAGGAGGCTACACTTCTGTTGCGCTGTACATCTGAATGGTCCTGGGTTCAATTTTTGCATCTACAGTTAAAGGACCTTGGGTAGCTATGCTAGGGAAGACTTCTGTTAGACCATGAAGAACAACTGCCAGTCAGACTAGTTGGTACTGGTCTAGAGATGAACCTTAACACAAGGCTGTTACACATATTCATATCTCTGTTAGTTTTATGGCATACTCCTGTATAACTTTTCAGTCTCACTGGCTCAGAGAGATCAATGTCCAACAACACAATTGCAGTCCTCTAATGTTCACTTCCAAGCAGAAACTGAATTTGTGTTTCCAAATATTTATGAATAGAGGTACTCGCGTGTGTGCGTGTGTGTGTGCGTGTGTGTGTGTGTGTGTATAAATAAATAAATAAAAATAAATAAATTGCACCTTGGGTGCAATGCAGAAAAGACCAAAATGTACTTAAGTTCCATTGATTTTGGCATGGAGTACAGTTAAACCGCTGAACCATAAGCTGTCGATCGAAAGGTCGGCAGTTCGATCCCCGCGACGGGGTGAGCGCTCGTTGCTTGGCCAGCTCCTGCCAACCTAGCAGTTCCAAAGCATGTCAATGCGAGTAGATAAATAGGTACCGCTTGCGGGAAGGTAAACAGCGCTCCGTGTTCCAGCTGCATGCTATGCGCTGTGGCAAGGACAGTCATGCCGGCCACATGACCACGGAGGCGTCTTCGGACAACGCTGGCTCTTCGGCTTTGAAATGGAGATGAGCACCACACCCTAGAGTCGGACACGACTGGACTTAATTGTCAGGGGATACCTTTACCTTTACTTACAGTTTGCAAGGTCATTATGCTGTTACGTTGTTAAAATTAACCAACAACACAATCCTATGCATATCTACCATATGCAGAGAAACTCCCATTTGGTTCAATGGGGTTATTCCCAGGAAAGTGTGTGTAGGATTGCTGGTCTAGTCTTATAATTCTACTTGGGGTGTGTTACTTTTCTGTGATTTAAATTCATGTCTTTGCACAGTTTTCTGGATTGCTGTTACAGAATGCAGTTTGAAATGTCATTGCATGTCAGCTTTGCCAATATCCTAAAAACACCTGAAAAACTATGATAGGTGTGTTGCTGCTTTAACTTTGTGTGATTGATAACACTGGTCAACACACTTTTTCTGGCATAAGGTATTCCAATGGTTTTAAGGTAATTTTGGGGTGCTGATTCCAAATCTGGCATAGTTTTTGTCTATCACATCAGGTTTTTTGAGATATCAAATATTGCATTTGATAAAATCAATGAAAAATAGCAAATTTACACTGGTCTACAAATTTTTTTTCCTGGCCTGGACTTTTGCAGCTGTTTTAGACTAATTTCAGGGTGCCGATTCCAAATCTGATCTCAGATTTGTTCTATCACATCTCGTTTTTATGCTATCGGCATACCCCATTTTCATTGATTGAAACAGCTGCAAATGTCCAGGCCAGGAAAAAAAAACTGTATACCAGTGTAAATTTGCTGTTTTTCATTGATTTTATCAAATGCAATATTTGATACCTCAAAAACCTGATGTAATAGACAAAACCTGATGCCAGATTTGGAATCAGCACCCTGAAATTAGTCTAAAACAGCTGCAAAAGTCCAGGCCAGGAAAAAAAATCTTTTTTTGTAGACCAGTGTAATAGATAGATATTGCTAAAGGGTGTTCTTTATTATGTTGGATTTAGCTAATTAGTTGAAAAACTAGTCATGGCGCAAAAGTCAATTTTCTACATAAGAGAAGATTTTTCAGTGTGTTCTTAATACATAATTTTCTTTTACCTTGAAGAACTGTAAGGCTTCTCCTTTCACACCCTAATTCTCATAGCTGGAGAGTTGTTTATCTTATGGCAATAATTTGAGGTCATGGTTCTGGAGTTTAATGATGCTCATCATTTTTTGTATGACCTTTCATGCTGGTTGAGCACATGTTGCTGCTTTAGGGCACAATCTAAACCTATGAAAATCAATGGGACTTTTGCCATTGACTACAATAGGATCTTGTGTGCACCCTTAATCTTCTCCCTGACCCCTTCAGTGGGATTCTTGTTGTATTTCTGATATATGTTTAGAAATACAGTTTAAGTGATTTCGCTGCATGACTGGTGCTAGGTAATTTCATAACTGAGTAGCTGTGAGCTCTGTGAGTGAACTGCTTTGGATTCTCCTTTGAAGCAAGGAAGGCATTCAGTCTGGGAGAAGAATGACTCCTGGGCTCAGGAATGCACATGTTGCATATAACTCTACTAGATTAGCCTGAACAGCATTTATTATATGACCAAAAGTGAGATTTCAGTGTTAAAACACCAGTTCGTTTTGTCTGTCTAGTTTTGATGTACATTAATATCCTTAAGGGGATGAATAATCCACTGCTTTCTCTAAATTTATAGCATGTTTGTGTTAAAGATGCGTGTATATATTTTACTGCATTTTTTTAGTGTCTCATCCAGGAATTGTCAAGGACGGTGCAATTTTACTGTCTTAGGTTCAATTATAATTGATCAGAACCTAATGGCTATTGTGGTATTGTTTTATTTTATAAGCAAATGCATAATTTAATATTACGATAGAATGAGGTCATCTTGCATATATGTGAATTATATTTCTGTCTTTCTCTCTACAAATAATAGAAATATATGTCTACCTAGAGAAATAGAACAGAAATATTGAGACTAAAGGAGCCTTAGGCTTAGATGACAAGCTAGGCAGCAGGAGTATGTTCTCTGTCTGATAACAATGAAGTTCATTAGCAGAGCTGAAAGAGGTTAACTGTAATAAGCACATGCACTCAATGGAAATGCGATAAGGGCAGTTATGCAACAGAAATGTGACTTGCTGCAATATCATTTCAAAACACCTGCAAGTCTTGATTTATTTGACTGCACCGTTCCAAGTCCTGTATGATACAGGCCTACCTGTAGTCTGGAAGCCATTTGGAAAAGCTTTGCATGCTGCCTGGGAAGCAAATAACCTGTGCTGTCCTCTCTGCCTTGGATATAGTAGCAGCTTTGCTTTGTCTGTTTTGAAAGCCATAAAGCAGGATGGGGGGGGGGGGGGGGAAAGCTTTTACTGCTTGCTCGTTAAGAAACTGACTCCTTGAATAGTCCTCTTAGTGTGAGAATCCACATGCCACATCAGTAAATTCTCAACAGTGAGATGATGCCTATTGGCAATACATAATGAATCCAGTCCAACAGAAATGCAATATTTTATAACCTGAGATGGAAAAATTGGCATCAAGAGCATCTTCATGCAACTCTAAAAGTGCCTTTGAGCCTCTCTTGTTGAGAACATTGTTAATGTGGAGTCACGGTTAAGTCAAATATAAATGAGCCAAGATAGGCTTTACATTTTGAATCGCAAAATGCAGGAAAAATGAGTTATTTTAGCATTCCATGTGAAAACTCCAAACTAATGAGTGTTTTATATACAAGGTTAATATTTGTAGAATAATCTTTGACTCCTATCAGGCCTCACTTGGATGCCCTTGGTGTTTTAGCTCATCTATGTTTAAAAAAGGCCTGGGTTTCTTGTTTTGATTGTAATGCTCAATCTGCCACTAGTATAGGAACTTGTTAAGAAGGTGAGAGAGCCTTGATAGTGTAAACATCTGACAGCAAAGAAGATGTGGTTATATGACAGAGAACAAATAAAGGAAGTGCAGGAAGAATGAAAATAAATTGTAAAAGTCTAACTAAAATGAAACAATAGAACCAGAATATTAACACTGAGGACCAAGCTAGATGTTACACTAAACATGTAAAAAGCTCTGTGTGTGTGTGTGTGTGTGTGTGTGTGTGTGTTTTTAAACAGATAGCGGCTGGTGGAGTGGAACTGCAGTGGGAGATTGGGACGGGGCTATAGGTAGGCTTACCAGATCGCTAACCGGGACGGAGCGACCTGCCCTTAAGGGGCGGGGCATGGGGGGCCAGAACGCAACGCGTTCTGCCCCCCGCGCCCCGCCCCTTAAGGGCAGGTTGCTCCGTCCCGGTCGGCGATCTGGTAAGCCTAGCCACGGGCGGCACTGGGGCGTGGCGGGGGGGGGGCGGGCCGCCAGGTGGTGACGCGCATCATGGGGCTCTTTCAAACCAAAAAGCCCTCAAAAAGGGTCTGCGCATGCGCGAAAATCCGGAAAATACCCGGATTGACGCGCTGCTTGGGTCTTCTTTCAGAAGGCCCTGGAGCGCCGACGGGGTCGGACGCTCCGAGGCCGGCTCCCGGGCCGGCCTCGGAGCGTCCAGAGGGGGGCGACGCGATGCGGGGGGAGCCGGGTGGCCCCCTCCCCCCGCGCCTAAAACGTCGCGCCCCTAGGGGGGGTGACGCGCGTCTCCGCACCAGGGTGACGCGCGTCTAGTGACGCCAGTGAGCCTAGCTATAGGACTTTTCTTCCCTGCTGTGATTCAGCTATCAATTATTTCTCCCTCCCTTCCATGTGTGGTTTTAAATTGGGGGGGGGGGGAAGCTTCCATCAGCTTTCAATGGAAATCAAAGAAAAAAAAACACACCCTCCTCCAAGCCATGTTACACATTTAATATAACATCTACTTTGACTGATATACTGCATTTGGATTTCAGAACAAAAACTTTAGAAAAATGGCCTGTCCATCAAGTGATGTGCAGTGAGGATGAATTTATGTTTATATTCTGCCCTCCTTGGAGGACTCCAGAAAAGCATTCCATCAACCCCTTGAGCAGGGTCAGCTGGCCAATTGAAGCAGTAACCTCTAGCAGCAGATTGCTGTGAGGCACTCCTCTGCCTACTTGCCTCCATTGTCTCTCCTTCTCCTTCCACTCCCTGAATTAGAAGAGGAGGAGGAAGAAGAAATGTAGAGGGGAGGGAAAGAGAGTGCTGAGCTGGAGAGTGGGAGGAGCAGAGGCCCTCTACATTTCCTCTTTGGGTAAGGGGTGGGCAGCATTTGGCAAGCCATATATCAGGAGGTCTTGGGGTGGCTCTGCCCTTGAGGTAGAAATAGCAGCATTCCTGAGACCATCCAGTGAGCTTCGAAGATGAGCATGGCTTTGAATGTGACTGTCCCGTCTCATAATCAAAGTTACAGATACGCACTTTAATGATTTTACCACCTGTTCAAATCTAAGGCTGAAGTCCTACGTGCACTTACATTAGAGTAAGACCCATTGAACACAGTGGGGCTTACTTCTGAGTAAACATGTATAGGATTCCATTGTAAATTGATGATACAGTTACAAGAACTGTGAGAAAGTCCAAATACCAATGAACTTGGTGTTCAAACCAATACTCCAATAATGATCAAATGCAGCGTTTCTCAAAGTGGTGGGTCGCAACCCACCACCTCTTTAGGGCATGGCCCCTATCCCCTTAAGGGGGGTGGCCAGCCTAAATGTCGGGGGCGGCATTCCAGGATTGCCCCTGCCCCTGTCTGAGATACGCTTTTTCTAACATACTTGGTTGTCCTGCCAGCTCCCCAAAGGGTCCGGGGACGACGACTGCTGCCGCCTCCCCAAGGCTCTAAATGGCGCCGATCGCGTTCAGAAGCCTACTTCCAGTTTTCAGTGAAAACAGGAAGTAGGCTTCTGAATGCGATCGGTGCCATTTAGAGCCTTGGGGAGGTCTGCAGAAGCAGCCCCCCCCCCCCGGGACTCTTTGTCTGTTTAAAAACATGTTTGTATGAGGTTCAGCTTTAGAGTAACCTTTTCCTTCTATTTGTTCCAGTCCCAGTGGGATTCTGTAGTTCTCAACCTGCCACTTCATTTGATGGCTCTCTCTTGTTTTCCATTATAGTAGCCCTTCTGTTCCCACCCATACATCAACTGAATTTACTGTGCTTGCCTTGTGACCAGTTCCTGACCACATGTAATCAGTGGCTGCATTAAAGACAAAGGTAATAGAGGTGTTACCTTGGAACCTTTCAGGATGCAGAAATTCTCATCTACTGTGAGGAAGTAAAGCCCAAGGTATATTGGCCACATTCCTATCCTTACTACATCCTTACTACATTGTTGATGGGCCTAGAATTAGATTTAGAGTATTTTTAAAGTGCTCAGTGCTCTGTTAGCCTAATATGGTATGTGGCAGACAAATCACATTTGCAGGATTTTCATCATCATTAAAAATAAAAAGAATCAGTTTTCCCTTGCCAGTCTTGTGTGTGTGTTCTTTTTGAGTTGTTGGATGGATAATACTGTTGATAAGTGAGCATTTAGTCTGTCACATAAAGGCTTAGCTTTAAAGAGAATGAAGCAAAGAAAATTACAGTGGCAAAGGTTTCTAAATTACGCTTGCACAGGAAGATGTTCATGATAAGGAAGTTGTTAAAACGAAAGATAATGCAAGCCATGGCCCACATTTTGTGTCAGCAGAAAGAGGAAACACTTGATTCATAAGGTCAATGGAGCATTTTTGGTGCCAACAAAATAAGAACTCTCACAGGTTAATTTAAAGACTCATGTCTTTAAAATCTGTCATTTTTCTCCAAAGCAATGACCTTTTATTGGCTGTGGAGAAGGAAACATGGCTACCTTCAGCCCTTTGGTCTTGTAGTACCAAACATGTTCAACGATGCCTTGACACATTTTGTTTTGTTTTAAAAAAAGCAAAAATCATTTTGGAAACAAATCGTACAGTATTTGAACCCAGAAATGAATGCAGCATTTGAACCCTGGACTGGGGATAAGGGGAAACCACTTGAGGAGCAATTTGGAGCAGAGAAATGGCAGGGAGTTTTCAGTTCCTCCCTCCCTTGATGATTCTCTGCTCAATTTCCTTTTCTTGAAGCATCTTTGCTTTTTTTTAAAAAAAAAAGATGTTTGAGGAAAAGGGATTCAAATCCCCTTTGAATTCCTCTTTTGGAGGGGATTTGAATCCCTTTTCCGTTCTGGGGCCTCCCGTTCTCGCTGCGCTGCTGGTTAAACTGGCAAAAAAGTTAAGTCTGATTGCGCTGTTAGAAGCATTAATGGGTAACTTAGCTTCTATGAGCCTCAGTCAATGCACATGTACACAATGTGCCATGCTAGCATGGTGTTGTGCTGGATTGGAGGTTCATAGATGTTTCCCATTTATGTTTCACAGCAGCTCTGTCTTCATTTGATCATGTAGAATACTGTTTTAACTCATGCAGTGCATGTTTCTGCTTGTGTGTAGTATGGAACAGAAAAGGGTTGAATGAAATCTGCAATGCAATCCTATGGTCCTGCAGCACCGGCGCTGTGACCTTGGCGCCGGCCTAGGATGTTGTAAACATGCTGTAAAGCACGTTGTGACACCTGGAGAGGAAGTGGCTCTGGCAGGAAGGCCTGTGCCGTTCTGCCAGCACTGAATCCAGATGCCCGCATGCCGGTGCAGGTAAGAACTGCTCCAAGCAGCGTGGGGGCTGGGGGAGGGCAGGAGGAGGGGGTGTAACAGGGTTGGAGGAGAGCGAAGATGGGGCGGTTCAGGCTTGGGAGGGGGTGGGATCGGCAGCACTGGCGCACTTTAAATCCTATGACCCCTCCCAGGCTTAGAAGCCCTATACAAGGCTTCTTGGTTCTGCGTCAGTAATATAGCAGGAGCAGTTCTGAGTAGCCCGTTGCATAGGCTGGGGCTTTACCCGGGGTAAGGAGACTAATGTCCCCTTACCTCGAGGAGACCTCCAGCCTGCTCCTTGCCATGCGGCCCCACTGCATTGCGCCCGGACATGATTGGGCTGTGCTTCTAGATAGCGTCTGACTTGATGGGCTGACTAGATACCATCTTTCAAAGCTTACTTTGTGTCAGTGATATAAAATTGGCATAGCGGCTAAAGTACAATGCTGCTTCTGTAGCTTGTGATACACAGTGGATTGATGCACTGGAAGTTTTCGAGAGAATTTTCTCCACCACCCCCACCACCCCCAGTCTTTTGGGATTTTTTGAGTGCTTCCTATGTGGAGGATTTGATGTTCTAGTCTGCCTACTGCTGCCACTGGGGTAGATGAATGATCTGGAAATCCTAAGTACTTAAGCAGCAGTTATGCTTCATATAGCAACAGGCTTTCTCCTTCTTTGAGTATTCTATAGGCCCTAGGGAAAGGAACTGAGGAAGGAGTGTCCTTAAATGGCAGGACGTCTGGCTCAGTTGGTAGAGCGACCGTCTCATGTATGCCTGAAGATCTGAAAGACGGCAGTTCAAAACGGCCGGAATGTCTGTGTCTGTCGGAGAGCTGCTGGCACGTCGAGCTGATAAAGTTGCAGAGCCTCTGTGGGGGAGTGGAACTGCAGTTGCACTTGAGTGAGAATCAAGGTTGCCCTTTCAGCTGAAGCGTGCTGAGGCGAACGCCAGAGAGAGAGAGAGAGAGAGAGAGAGAGAGAGAGAGAGAGAGAGAGAGCTGGACTGTGAAAGAAACATCTAGAACAGGGGTTCTCAACCTTTATCACCAAGTGTACCCCATGGCATGGTCAAATTTTTTGAAGTACCCCAGTGCCAATTAATTAATTAGCATTAATTAATTTAATTATTAAAATGTAAAATTTAATCATTAAAATTACTCAGTTTACACTGTTAGTCGCCCCTTTTTTTCAATTTTTGCCACTCCTTTTTTATTTTTAAAGAAAATACCATCACAGGTCTCCCATCTAAAAACAAACCAAGGAAATTCCTTCTTAGCTTCCTTAAGAAGACAGAACCAGCTCAATCTGCCATAAGTGCTGCCTTCTTTAAATGGAAGAAACAATATATTCTAAAACCCAGCATATAAATTGAACCAGTCAGTAGGAAAGCACTTAGTTTGCATTCCACTTAAAGCTTTTTGGGAACACAGTCTGGAGGGAGAGAAAGTTTTGTTTTTGTTGCACAAGAATCTCTTCTGTTCACTGTCAATTATGTTTCTCTTTTCAGTAAGAAATTAGGAACTATTTAGTCAGAGAGAACATACTCGGTTAATGTCACCCTAACTTGGATGAAAATGCTAGAAAGGGGTTTATATAGAGATTTGGCTGAGGTTTTTTTGTATGAGAGCCCTGCGAGTCTGTGCCTTGTCAGCTATGAGTCGGTGTCAGAAGTTTAAATTAAAAAAACTAAAAACCGATGCCTGATTGCAGCTGATAAGACACAGCAAGCCGCGTACCCCTGCCTGTCGGTTTGCATACCCCCAGGCATATGCATACCACAGGTTGAAAACCGCTGATCTAGAATGAAGGGTTCTATGAAAGATTAGAACATTATTGTATTGTAAAAAAAAACCTTGTTAACCGCCACTGACGGAGGTGAGGGGGATGGAATAGGGCCTTCTCGGCAGTGGCGCCCCAATTGTGGAATTCCCTCCCCCTGGAATTGAGAATGGCTCCCTCCTTAGAGACCTTTTGGCTGGGCCTTAAGACATTTTTATTTAGATCAGCATTTGATGTCTGACATGGCGGGCTGGCTTTTTAACAAATGTAAATGGATGACCCACTGGGGCTGATTGTTTTAATTCTTGATTTTAAGTGTGTGTGTGTGTGTGTGTGTGTGTGTGTGTGTGTGTGTGTGTGTATAAAATATTAATGATTTTATTGTAAGCCGCCTTGTTTGCCCTTGTGGGAGAAAGGCGGGGTATAAATTCTATAAATAAATCTTATCCAAATGATAAGTCAGTGGAATGATCTGCTAATAAACCTTCATATAAAGCGGGCAGTTTGCTTCAAATTCGTCACTAATGCACAGCTTTAATTCATTTCTATTATGACTTTTTCATATTCCAGAAAATTGGGTAATTGAAAACTAGGTCTGCATGTTGCTATTTCAACATAATGATATTTAATGCCTTTGCCTCTTCCTCTTCCTTGCTTCTGGAAACTTAAGTCTAGGTTTCATGGTGATTGCAGGTTAGGGTATTTCTTGGCAGAAGAAAAATATATCCTGATTGGCCACTTATGAAAAGTGCAAACACAGGATTTCCTAATTTAATGTTGTCTGTTTTGAAGGGGCCAGTAATTATAAAGAGATGAAATCTGTGAAGATAAAGTTCTTATTTCAGTGAACCTGCACATGGAGTATACAGCTCCAATTGGATTCAATTGGAGTTGAAGGCTGTTCCATACCAGTGGCGTAGCTGGGCAGTGGGGTAGACTGCACCAGGGCAACAGGCCTGGGGACGATGATGTCAAAAAGGCTGTGGTGGCGGAAACTTTAAGCCCAGCTGGGTTTTAAAAAGACTCTAATCTAGCGCTGAACAGCTGATCGACGCTGTACAATTGTATAGTACAAATCAGCTGTTTGGCGCTAGATTAGCATATCTTTAAATCTTTAGAACCCAGCCTGGCTGGGTTTTAAAGACACTAATCTGGAGTTAAGGGGCTGGGGGGTGACCAGGAGGGGAGATGAGGCAGGGTGGGCAACCAGGGGGCAGTGGAGGAAGGGGGTGGCAAGTGTCCACATACCTTTTTTGCCGCCACCTCCAGTTGCCAGCTCCATTAAAAAAGCCTCCATTTTAAAAAAGCGAGTGTGAGATCACTTCCGGTGGTGATGTCACTTCCAGGAGCGTCACATGGAAGAGGGTCCTGGGTACCACAGTGGCGAGCTACACCACTGTTCCATATGGAAAAGTATCTTCTAACTAACATGTAAGGAAAAATCGTTCTACTTTACCTTCACCCTGACATGCTAATATTCTGTACGGAAAGAGCACTCAATTGTGTGATTCCCCTCATCTGTAATCTGAGGTGGGAGACACAGGTTTACAAGGCCAAAGTGAACTGCCTCCATGCTTATCTTGATCTTGATTATGTCAGTTTCACAGACCTTTTGCAGAAAGTGTTGTTGAGGTCAGTGGTCCAGACTTCAGAGGCTGAAATGAACTGCAGTAGTACACCTGTCAGCAGAAGTGTAGCTTGCAAAGCTTATAGAATCCATATAAGGCTTTCAGCAGTTTTATTGTTCTCTGAATGAACTTTGAATAGGCTGATAATCATACCAGTGAAAACATCTGAGTAATGAGCAAGCGTTACCTGTTACTGCTTTCTATCTATACTTTGCATTTTGCCACATGTTATTTTGATATTTTAAAATATGAAAGGAGGTAGTCTAATATATCTTGGGATAACTGGATTTATCTATTATCCTGGAATAATAGCCTTGTATTCTATTGATAGGCATTTTTTCACCATCTCTGCTACAGAAGGAGTTATAAATTGTTGTGTCATATCATGTTGAAAGAATCTGTCATTAACTACCGTACTTGCCCTGCAGTCCTAAACAGATTATTTGGGAGAAGTTGCTTTGGCGCTTTTCATTTAAGTATGCATTGGTCTGCTCTGTGTTCACTTGAATGAGTTATATTTAGTGTACACCTTTTTTCACATTTCATAGTTATAGTACCTACAGGTTCTAACATTCTTTTAGATGTTAGTTAGTATAATGTTTTATCATCTTTATTCTGGTGCTCTGATATTTGTGCTTACATATCTGCCTATGATACTGATGTAATATCACACTTGATAACATTGTGCTGGCTTCCCATTCTAAGTTGGGTTGGTAGCTTGGCTTAGGCTGTAAAAGATTAAAATAGTAACATACTGAGTCATGAGTTACGTAAATATCTAATTTACATTTTACTTACACAACTGTTTGTTTTATGTTATCATATGGCACTTCAAAAGCCATGTTAAATACCCACTTCTCTGCTCTTTAGAGGGTAATATGAAAAGATTAAAAAAAATTCCATATGCAGAGTACAGTATTTCATTTCACTACTGCCTAGCATTTGTAGTAAAATATAAAGCTTTAGGTAGGTGCTTTTATTGGCTAGGTTTTTAATAATCAGCCTGGATGTTTTTTAGTTAAAAATTGACTAGATATCATGTAATGATAGTAGCTTGTACAGTACTTTGAAATTGTTTTTATATTCAATTTTGGAAGATGGGCTCCACCTAGTGTTTAAACAGTAGGATTAAAACTAGTTGAATTAGGTTTTTCAAGGTAAAACAGCATATACTGTACATACACGTGGAAGTACAGTAGTTGTCCATTTAACTGCTAAAGCTTAGCTTAAAATGAGACCAAGATGTATATCCACCCAGTTGAACTTCCTATCCTTTTAAATACTAAATATTAGCATCTTTCATTCAACCTGGCTATGAGAAATATTTGGATAATTTCACTAGAGGTTTCTTTTTTGGGGGCGGGGGGAGAGCATTTACAACATTGAAATTGCAACAGATGCCTCCAGTAGTCTTCGATGGGAGATTCAGGAAACCCCTTTATCAATTTATATAACTGTATTTGTGGAGAGAGAATGCCAGTAGATGTACTCTTATTACTTACCTGTCCTAAATGCACAAATAAATGTTCTTCTCTCTTTACTAAAGAATCAAGAATACTGGTCTAATTTGCAAAAGCGATTTCCTTTTGATACTATGGAAGTGGAGTTATACTTAGCTGTGTTAGGTATGCTGTAAGAAGAAAGTCAAATGTATTCCCCCCTCCCCCCATGTCATTGATGGTTGTTTGGATAATTGAATTATCTATGTATAGTACTGTATAAGTAAAGTTATTACCATTACTATAATAATGTTTTGTTTCACTATTGGTATTGTATTGTTACAGACCAAACAAATAAATGTACCGTATTGTCCCAAGTATAAGACACACCTGATTATAAGACGCACCCTTAAAGTTTGGTGCTATTAAAAAAATCTAATTAAATCACTGGCATTAAATTGCAACAGCCTGATTATAAGACGCACCCCTAGTTTAAAATCTTAAATTAGGAGAAAAAAGTGAGTCTTATACTCAGACCAATACGGTATTATGTTTTAATGTACAGTCAGTAATGCATGGTATCATATAGCAATGACTTCCAATACTTGTGGTTGTACCATCTATACTTGTGAATTGTGTAGTAAGTTTGCAATTGCTTTGACAAAGATTTTCCCCTTTCCAGGGGAAAAGGAAGTCTGCATGGGGCTTGGTCAAAGTGCTACTTACCTACCTGATGGAGGCCAGCAATAGTAGCCTTGGTCATCTCTGTAGGCTCAAGAGTTAAGGGCTCTAACTCTTTATCAGCAATTTCTGAAATCATTTGTTGTATCCCTGGTTCTGTAACGAGCTCTAAGAGATGTCTTTCAATATGTTGTTTAACATTTAGTGGAGTCTTAAATCACTGTCTGTGTTGTGTGATGGAATTGTTGTTGTTGTTCAGTCATTAAGTCGTGTCCGACCCTTCGTGATCCCATAAACCATGTCCCGCCAGGCCTTCCTATCCTCCACTATCTTCCTAAGTTCGCTCATTTTCATGTTCGTTGCATCGGTGATGCTGTCTAACCATCTCATCCTTGGCCTTCCCCTTCTCCTTTTGCCTTCAATCTTTCCCAGCATCAGAGTCTTCTCCAGAGAGTCCTCTCTTCGCATTAGGTGGCCAAAATATTTGAGTTTCAGCCTTAGTACCTGTCCTTCCAGGGAACAGTCAGGCTTGATTTCATTTAGGATTGACTGATTTGATCTCCTAGCAGTCCAAGGGACTCTCAGGAGTCTTCTCCAGCACCACAGTTCGAAAGCATCTATTCTTCGGCGCTCAGCCTTCCTTATGGTCCAACTCTCGCAACCATACATTGCTACTGGGAACACCATCGCCCTGACTATACGAACTTTTGTTGGCATGGTGATATCTCTGCTTTTTATTATGCTGTCTAAGTTTGCCATAGCTTTCCTTCCAAGGAGTAAGCGTCTTTTAATTTCATGGCTGCTGTCTCCGTCTGCAGTGATCTTGGAGCCCAGAAAAGTAAAATCTGTTACTGCTTCCATTTCTGCCCCTTCTATTTGCCAGGAATTGATGGGCCCAGATGCCATGATCTTAGTTTTATTAATGTTGAGTTTCAAGCCAACTTTTGCACTCTCCTCTTTCACTCTCATCAAGAGGCTCTTGAGTTCTTCTTCACTTTCTGCCATTAGGGTGGTATCGTCTGCATATCTGAGGTTGTTGATGTTTCTCCGGCAATCTTGATTCCGGCTTGCGATTCATTCAGCCCTGCATTTCTCATAATGTACTCTGCATATAAGTTAAATAAGCAGGGTGACAATATACAGCCTTGCCGTACTCCCTTCCCAATTTTGAACCAGTCGGTTGTTCCATGGCCGGTTTGAACTGTTGCTTCTTGACCCGCATACAGGTTTCTCAGGAAACAGGTAAGGTGGTCTGGTACCCCCATCTCTTTAAGAATTTGCCACAGCTTGTTGTGATCCACACAATCAAAGGTTTTTGCGTAGTCAATGAAGCAGAAGTAGGTGTTTTTTTTTTTTTGGAACTCTCGTGCTTTCTCCATGATCCAGCGCATGTTGGCAATTTGATCTCTAGTTCCTCTGCCTCTTCGAAACCCAGCTTGTACTTCCGGTAGTTCTCGGTCGACGTACTGCTGTGATGGAATAGATGTGTGCTAACAAGCTGAGGTTTAATCCAAGCAAGACAGATGTATTGCTAGTCGGTAAGACTGTTCTGGATGGGGTAACAGTCCCCTTGAATGATCAAGTTCACAGTTTTGGAGTGTTCTTGGGCCTATTTTTGCTTCTGGATGGTCAACTGGCTGCTCTGGCCACGGGTATCATTGCACTGTTTGCTGGGTATGCCAACTATGCCCCTTCCTAGAGAAGGCAGATCTAGCTAGTTCTATAAATGCCTTAGAGTGAAACTATACACCTGATGTTAAGCCCATCAGTGTATATAAAGGTGCGTAGCTTTACTTGTGAGTAGCAGTCACATGGGCTGTTGCTTCGACTGGCACCATGACATGGGTTAGGGGACATTTAACCTTTTAATGTCACATGTAATTTGGCTCTTACCGTAGTTGCATCTATGTTGGATTTTTCCAGAGTTTCTACAAGAGGCTTCTCTTGAAAAGAGTTTAGAAACTTTAGCTGAATAAGAATGCATTCACTATGGTCGTTGTTGGGTCTTAGACTGCTATACTCCCGTTTCAACTGCAATAGTTTACCAATTCATTTCTGGGTTTAATTCAAGACGTTAATTATCACCTTTCAAGACCATAATGATATATAAAAGAGCACCCCTCCCCATATGAATCTAATGACTTTGTTCAAGATCAGAGACACTGTTCCTTGTTTCCCCATGTTCAAAAGTGTGTGTGTGTGTGTGGGGGGGGGGGGGATAAATGTATGATATTTTGGTCTTGGACCACAGATTGTGGAAAACTCTGGCTCTTAAAAATGCTCAAGTCACCCTTTGAAGCACCTGTTTACTCCAAATTTGTGGAAATAACCACTTGAGGGCAGATAACTACTTTTTGGCATGAAAACAGTAAAGGGGGAAAGTGTTTAAAAAACAACAACCCCTCAACTGTGCACTGCACGTCTGCACCAGTTTGAGCCCCTGTTTGGAGACTAACAGCGCAATCCTATCCAACTTACACCACCGGTATAACCAGAGGGGAAGGGCAGGGCGGGAGGCTTTGGAGGGAAGGGGAGATTTAAATCCCCTTTGAATCCCCCTTTGGAGGGATTTGAATCCCTTTTCTGTTCTGGGACCTCCCGTTTTCGCTACACCACTGGTTACACCGGTGGTGTAAGTTGGGTACGATTGCGCTGTTAGACTATTTCTGTGCCTCTTCCTGCTTTAAACTTGTCTTTTTCTGTCAGGTTTAAGATACCGTGCAGTTTGGCCCTTTATATATGTACCTTGTTTCTATCTTCAATTAACTAATTGAAAGCCTCTTCTGCACATCTTAATGGCATAATGAAATAATGATACCTTCTACTGTTCATGTATCTAGATTCTTGCTTCTTGAAACTTATATTTCGATTCTGTGGTGACTGCAGGCTAGCGTAGTTTTTGGTTGAACAAAACCATATCACAATTGACCATTTAGTAAAAGTGCTAACCATATGGCTAACACAGACACTGGTAACTGACTTTGTTCTGAGTGGATCACTGATCACAGAGATGAAATTTCTTAAGTTGTGGACCTAGTTCTTGGGGTGGTAAAGCGTCAGTAAAAGTAAATGCAACTTAAATATTCCATCATTGAACCCAATGCTTTTCACCCCAATTGTCTCATGATTCCACAACATTATGCATTCATTGGTGACATCATTGATAGTTCAATCTAAGTGCTGTAGCATATTACATGTGATAAGGACCACAATCGGAAGCTACAGTCTCACTGTGGGCCTATAGCGTGTTTGAGAATTCATAGGACTGGTTACCCTTGTCATTGTGATGTTCTGCATGTCTCAGTTATTCTGTACAGTCATACTATATACAGGTCACTTAAAGGTAAAGTTGATCAAGGGTGAGTTTCTATTGTGATTTTTAAACCTTCTTTCTTGTATGATCTTAGCTGAATTGCATTGGATTGATGTCATTAGTGATACTTGACAATTTTATGCAACACTTATCTAGTCTCCATTGATTCATGATGTTTAGTTTAGTTTAATTATATGTTTAAAGAGTACTTATTTTTGTTTCCTTTTTATTTATTAATGTAATGTATATTTCTATTTTTATAAACTATATTTTAATGTATCTTTTAAATACTGTATATTTTACCCCACCTTTCCTCCACTTATGTGGATGCCCACATCTCTTTAGACTGGGGCAGGGAGGGGGTGTGACAAGGTCAGAAAGGGGGTGGTATCGGTGGCAGCAGCACTGCCGATATCCTATCCTCCTTTCCGGCCTCAATCCACCTTCCTGGGTTCACTTGGACTTGCACCAGCAAAATCTCTGGTGCAGGTCTGTGTAGACCCAGCAGGGCAGTCAGCGGCGTAGCTAGAGGTCCTGCTGCCCGGAGCACTGCCGCTGGGGGGGCGCCGGCGCTCGGGTGACGTGGGCGGGCGCTCCAAGGCCTTCCCGGCCCCAGAGCCGGAGAATGCCCCAGAGCGTCCACCACGGCCGGCAGCCAGGGCCTTCTGAGAAGAACCACTGCGTCGCCGCGTTATTTAAGGATAAACAGCGCAGCGACGCAGTGGGCCTTCTCAGAAGGCCCTGTGGTGGACGCTCCGGGGCTTTCTCCGGCTCCGAGGCCGGGAAGGCCTTGGAGCGCCCGCCCGCGTCACTGGACGGGCGCGCGCACGCTCCGGAGGAAGGGGGCCCGATGCTGCCCGAGCCGCGGAGCCGCCCGGAGATGCTGCTCCGCTCGCTCCACTCTTTCCACGCCTCTGAGGGCAGTGAAGGTTTACCCCCAGGCAAAGGAACAAATGAGGCTGTATTGGGGAGAGGGAGTTAGGATTGGGCTTCCCGGTCCTCATATCGTATCCCTTAGGTTGAGCATGTTTTGCGTAATGAAAGAGTAACTAGGAACACTTATAAAACATACCATCCTAAAAGTAAAAATGCTTTATCATTGATCACTTGTCTTGTGCTGGTAGCTTTTTTCATTTTCACATACTTTGTTCAGAAAAACATTCATATTTTGTGAAAAAATGATAACATCGCAATCAGGTACTTTTTTGGCATGAAGTATTACAGGCTTGACGACAAAACTGTATACAAGTATTATGGACCTCATCAGGGCAAAATCTTTAAAACGTTCTTAATGTATTTTGAAATTTACTTTAATGATATTAAAAATATATATTCTGGGAAACAGATCGATCAGGACAGATTGAAGACCATTATATCCATGGTGATCAATAGCTTTGTGTAAGTGTGGTTTCTTTAGAAAAGGCCCATGCCTTCAAATTGCAACTTACCTAATAATGCAAAGGCACACTGCTACACATTGCTAAGATAGTCAGTCATGACACATGTACCACTTTTCATTATGAACATCCTACTTTGGTATACTGAATGCATTCTATTTCAAAATTGACTTTGGTTAGCTGCATTCACGCAATACTTATTGTGGGACTTAACTTTGATCTGAAAATACAGTTGTCCTACTTTGGCAATATATAATGTCTTGAGTTTGCCCCATGTTTAAAACTTCTAAAAATGATTACAAAAGATCTCTCAACAGTTGGACAATCGCAGTACAATTAAAGCATAATGTTCCAGGAAGTTGGATTTCATGACTTTCCCCTCTGTAGTATGACTTGGATTTCTTGCTTGAGTGATTTGTAGCCTGCTTGTTCTGCATGCACCTTTGCAGCATCCTTGCTCTCTGCTGCTTGTATACTGTGGTCCAGATTGCATAGTTGATTAATCAGTGCAGAGTGCAGTGCAGAGTTGGTGGATGGATGATCCTACTTGGGGCAAGGACATGAGCTAGATTGGAAGATATATTGCATAGAAAATGGACAGCTCTCCTGCAGTGCATAGCATGGTCAAAATTAGGCTACCTCGAGTAGGAAAGTAGGCTTTTGGTTAAGGTACAAAGGGCTGTTCACATGGGTTCAAGTATGCCTTCAGTTTCAGCAAGAATTAATACACAAATATGAACTCACAAAAACTTCACAATTTTAGGTAATATTAGTGTTACCAGATGAAGGACAAGGGACTACCCATTAACCTGATTTTATTCCATGAGGGAAAGAGAGAGAAATAAGGCAGATTATGATGATTATTGAGCAGTAAGTCTTTATGTACCTTTTGTGCAAATGCATTGTATCCTGCCATAATTTAGGGATAAATTTATATGTGCTGTTGCCTCTATAGGGTATTAACTATGCCCTTCTGTACTCAAGAGATCTGAGCAAACCATGTTCTGATGAATAATTTAAAATGTGGACTATGGACAGATATTTATTATGGTAAGGAATACATTATAGCTGAAATATAATGACAAAGCAAACCTCTCATGATTCATTTGTGCCTTAGAATAAAGCAGAAAGTCAGAAGTATTGACTAAAATAGCACAGAGTTTTGGAAGAAAGTTTGGTGGGAATGTTGACGTTGTATGTGGGTGGTGGAGGTTGTGTTTTTAAAGGTATCATTTCAAAACAAGAACTAAGAAAGAACAACACAATAGTACAGGAGTTGTTTGTCATGTTTGTATTCCTTTCTCAGAAGCACAAAAGGAATGGAAAAAGACAGTGTGTTTGGTAGA
Organism: Plestiodon gilberti rubricaudatus; assembly: GCA_026170595.1. Lineage (NCBI taxonomy): Eukaryota > Metazoa > Chordata > Lepidosauria > Squamata > Scincidae > Plestiodon > Plestiodon gilberti. Next base: position 54,407,031 of record JANXHW010000004.1, on the reverse strand, counting down.
TTGCTCCATTGTTCTCTCAAGTCTTGCTAAACAAAGTGTGGAAGTAAAATAGCAATCTGTAGGTGAGTTGTTTGCACAGAGCTCCATCTAGTTATTCTAGGGTCAGCAACCATAAATTAGGGGCATACTGGTGCAAACAGTCAGGGTCTTCCCTCAAGCAAGGGTAGGCAGAGGACAAGCAGGCCATCAAGAGTAACCTGGATTGCGAGCCCGCTACTATAAGGGAAAAAATGAAACTAACTTGTGGACAATGCTTGAGGAAGTTTTGTGCAAACTTATTTCCCTTCATCTATAAGATCTTGTGACATTTGGTGGCTACAATCAGAAGCAGAATTAGAACAGGCAACTTTCTGAACCATGAGCTGGTGGTCCAGGAGAGAGATTGTGAGATTGATTGGTTGACTGAGCAACTTTAGGACTTATATTTTTACTGGCATAGAAAAATGTGCACACTGTATAAAATGCTGTATATGACATGTGAAGAATTACAATTCCCAGAGTTCTTTGTTTCCTGCTGGCAATTTCTAAGCATAGGTAGAAGTAGCCAGCAAGGTGTGCATCCAACTGGTAACAGAAAGGGAAGAATGAGTGCCATAATAATCAGGGACACTGAGATCCCAAGGACAATGGAAAACTATGCAACTGATAGGATTTATAGGCTGCAGAACACATGTGAGTAAATGAGTTAGTCCTGTGGTTTCCAGAGTGCATGAAAGAGTTCACACTAGAACCCAGGGAGAGGGAAGAGTGTCTGAAAGGCATTTGTCACTGTTGTACACAGTCAGGTCTCATCTTACGGGGTTAGGTTCTGGGGTCAGTGCGTAAGGGGAAAATCATGCATAGTTGAAACTACCTTAAATTTTAAAAATGTACTGTCTCTTTAAAAACTTCGAAAGGCACACAGGAACTGAGATGATTTCTCCCATCTCACACTCACTCCAGGGCACATGCTCCGTGAGTGGAATAGTGGAGCACTATTTAAGCTGCTGTTTCTCTCTCAACAACTGGCCAAAGGTCCCAAGCCTGCATCCCTGAGCTGGGCAGCCTGGAGACTGGTTCTGGTCTCCACTCTGGTTACTTGCTTGTTCAGGGCGCATGCCATTCCTAATCTTAACCCCTCCCCATCTGGTACTATTCCTGCCAGTTGTGACCACCCTGGATAATTAGGGTGACTGACCAGCCCCTTGCTCAACCTGAAGTAGATGAGAAAGTAACAGGAAGCCAATCCTGTAGGAGCAAAAATTCTTATTCGGCCCCAAGACAACCCGCTAACCTCCGTCTGATTTCAAGGTGAGAGGAAGGGTCCGCCTTTGATCGCCACAGCAGAAAGGATGCCCTGTTTGGGGAGCAGCAGCCATGGGAGGCCTGGTCTTCCCCCACTGACATGCTCACCAATCAGCTGACATGCTCACTGACATGCTCACCAATCAGGTAGGGGAAATGTGGCAAATGCCCACCTGCCCAAAAGGTGGAGAGGGGTGATCTTCCTGTACCTTGCTTTCCTAACCCTGGATTGTTCCTTTGGATCCAAATGTTTGCATAGCTTTGGTCTTGACCTGTGTGTCTTTGTCCTTTGGCTAAATAAGCTGACCAGATCACGGAAGTTGCTTCTGGTCTGCCAAGTCCATGCCTCTGACCTATTCTGACCTCTGTGTGGTTTTGTCTACTTTCCTTTTGATTCTAATCCTGTGAAGAGCAATACAGTAGTTATAGAGTGGTGCCTAACCTGCACACAGATTTAAAAGCACCACAAGCTTTTATACTTTAAAAGCTTTTAAATTGTAAACTGCATATTGCTAATTATTTAATGTCCTTTAATTTGAATTGACTTTTTCAAACCTTTTGGACACATGTGCTCCTAACAAAACATTTCTCGTAAATCACCATCTGCTCCTTGCTCTGTCAGCTGAAGGAGATTTAAGAGCTACAGTATACAGATTTAAGAGCTACAGGTCTGTTTTGTGGAATTGTAACATTTTAGGACTGGAAAGAAAACCGCTGAACCATGAGCTTTCGATCGAAAGGTCAGCAGTTCGAATCCGCGACGGGGTGAGCTCTCGTTGCTTGTCCAGCTCCTGCCAACCTAGTAGTTCCAAAGCATGTTAATGCGAGTAGATAAATAGGTACCGCTTGCGGGAAGGTAAACAGCGCTCCGTGTTCCAGCCGCATGCTACGCGCTGCGGCAAGGAGAGTCATGCCGGCCACATGACCACGGAGGCGTCTTCGGACAACGCTGGCTCTTCGGCTTTGAAATGGGGATGAGCACCACACTCTAGAGTCGTACACGACTGGACTTAATTGTCAGGGGTCACCTTTACCTTTACCTTACCTTGAAGTAGAGTGATTGCTAAATGACAGTGAAAAAGATCATTAATGTTTAATGACAATGAGCATCAATACGAACTCAACAGAAGACTGATTTAGAAATGTTTCAGTTGCTACATGTGTTACATATGTAACCTATATGTTCAGTTGTTAGTATTTTGTACTTAAAAAGCACCACAAGCTTTTAAAAGTAACTGCCTTTCTGGTTGGCCAAATCAGTGGGCCTCCTCTCTTGTCTGGATGGGCAGCCCATTCCTATCCTTCCCTGGCATAGGCCATGCAGCATGGGCCGCGTTGCCCACTCTGTATCCTATTTGGGGAAGGAGGCGGCTGGAGATCTACTCAGGGTATGCAAACATTTGTCCTCTTACCCTGGGTAACCTCCCAGCTGCTGTAATGGGGCTACGTGAATCCGGCTACGTGAATCCCCTAGCCGGTGGAGAACCGATCAGACCTGTGTTTGGGAAAGAGGCCTGGGAGGGGGGGTATAGGATACAGTGCGCAACAGCGTCACCGATCCTGCCCCTCCCAGACCCGATCTGCTCACCCCCGCCATCCCCCAGCCCCATTACACCCTTCCACTGCCCCCGTGCTGCTCAGAGCGGCCTTACCTGCTCCGTCACATGGGGGGGGGGGCTGGATTCAGCACCAGCAGAACAGCACAGGCCTTTCTGCCGGTGCTCACTGCTCACAGGGTGTTGCAACATGCTTTACGGCACGTTTGCAACACCCTACGCTGGCGCAGCACATGCTACATGGAGCATAAGACTACGCCTTTAATTTCAGTGTGTTCACCCACATCCAGCCCTTCACTGACTTTATACTATTAAGCTATTACCATTTCACATGAGTGTTTTCTCACTGGGATATACAGTGGGTCGTTCCCATCCGTGGGTTAGCCATCCGCGATTTGACTCAACGCGGATGGCTAACCCCGGAAGCAGAGTCCCACTGGGGGCGTCATCACAGTATCTTATTTTTCAGCTGCGCCGGGCCCGTTGCCCGCTTCTCGGCTTCCACATGTCTTCTAAGTAGTTCAAGCTGTTGCAAGCAGTAAAAAAAAAAAGCAACTTCCAGTCGCGACGTGATACCGAAAGTTGCTTTTGACTACTTTATTTAATTGCTTGTAGCAGTTAGGACTACTTAGAAGGTGTGCTGGAGTAGAGAAGCACGTGGCGGGGTCGGCACAGCTGAAAAATAATGTACTGTGGTGCTGCCCCACCCCCATGGATTTGATTTAACACAGGTTTGGTTATCCACAGGGGTTCTGCTAACAGAACCCCGTGGATACTGAGGGTCCACTGTATTTCCTATTCTGCTATTTGTAGTGTTTATTATGCATCTATTCCTTTTTCCTAGTCAGAATTCTGAAAGACCTAATTGTAGTCTCATAATAGATATTCTGCCAGGCTAGTAAGAAAAACAGCAATCTGCCAGGAAAAAAGGGTGAGTACTTTTGCTGTATATGTCTGTAAACAACTGAAGAAATTACAACTATCCAGCATTTGTTGGCCTTTCAAATCTTGATGTCTCTGACAGTACACAGACACAACAGTGGTGTCCCTCCTTAAGGCTCTGCACTGAGCTTTTGTTGCATAATTTGAAAACTTTGACTTTGTGTTGTAGACAGAATAGGTCTGTCTATAACCAATGTTAGAGATGATCCTTTTAGATAGAAGTTATATGAATTTCTACTTGGAACTGTGAAGGCCTGTACTGGGTATTTAACCTTTCACTTCTAAACTGTTTTCCTGCTGAAAATCGCCTGTACAAAATGGCTATCCAACTCTAAATGAACCATTTGCTACAGTGGGGTCCTGATCCAAACCACAGCCCTGCTTAGCTGCTACACAAGAGTTAAATGTAAGCCTGTAACTATATGGTGATGCATCACATATAGTTTGATCCTAATATACTTCACTGCAGCAGTTTAGGCTGAAATGCACTTAGGGTATGTTCCTTCCTGTCTCTGTATCCTAAAATGTGTAGTAGTTTAATGTTCTTCCCAGACAACGGAATTTTCAAAATGAATGGTTTGAAACAAATCATATGAAATGAAGTGCAATTTTTATTTTAAAAAATGCTTCACATTTTTAATTTCACAAAATGCTGGGAACAGAACTTGGTAATCTGCAGAATACCTAGGAAATGTGTACTGATGACTTTATTTTATACCTCGTCTGGAGGTTTTAAGTATTCTATGGAATCCCTAGGCATTCTACACAATACCAAGAGCATGACAGCAGGATTACAAGTAATAAATATTTATATTGTGAACATATCCTACATTAGATTTATGAACTAATTGGATTATAATTAATACCCATTAATAAAGTAAGATAGATAAAACAGATAAATGTTTAGTTCTGTGACCAACAATAGAATTACTCCATTACCAGTATTTCTTTTGTTGGCATCTCTGCCAATAGCTTTCATTATGTTTTCAATTTGTCACGCTCTGTAGAAATAGTATTCTTTGGAAGCGTGATGGCCTTCCTTTTGTTTTCTGAGGCAGGAAGGCAGTCAGCATGTCCTGTAACTTGTTAGACATGTCATTTATACTTACTATTCAGCACTTTCAAACAAGCAGCCCTCTGGTCTCGGTATTAGATTCCAGGGTAATAGTGAATCCAAACTTGCATAGTGAATATGCCACAGTGAACTCAAAACTTGTTTGTCTAGGCAAACTTGTGTAGACCGCTGCAGAGCATAAAGCTATAGACTTTACAGTTTACTTGTTTTTTAATTAGTCACTTAATGCAGTCAGTTTCTAGAATACTTAATTCAGTCAGTTTATCTATTGTTTACACAGACCAATCGGAAAGTTCAGAACAGACATCCAAGTCATAAGCAAACTGATTTTTAAGTTCCATTGAAGTCAACAGGACATTTGCAGGTGAAGAATAGAAGGATGATGGGCAGCGCAATCCTGTGTAAGGATCCTGCGCCCAGGCTGCCCATCCGATGGTGGGCTGGAGGTCTACTCGGGGAAGGGGATGCTTGTCTGCTTCCCCGGGTGTAAACCGGGGCCGGCCCGATAGCTGGCGGAGGTAGAGGAGACTGTTTAATGGCCTCGCCGGCCTGGCAGGGATGGGGATATGGCAGACAACATCCCCCTCCCCCTCCTGGGCTGGCTAGGCCAATGGCCCTTCTCCCTCACCTGCCGGATTGCCAATGCGGCCGCCGGCGGGAGCTCTTACCTTCCACAAGCATCCACGTCCTGGTCTGGCAACGGAGCGAGGGAGGCCAGCCTAGTGCTGGCCTCCCTTACTCTGGAGTAGTCGCAAACGTGCTTTACGGCACATTTGTGACACATTAGAACAGCGGGCTACGCGCTCCACCGTTCTAATGTTATGGAGGATTGCGCCCAGGGTAAATTAAGCTATTTTTTTTCAAACTAGGCCACAAGTAGAAATGGTTCATAATGTCTTCATGTTGAACCATTACCACCTTGAACCACCTTCCCTTCTTCAGAAGGAGTATAATAGTGAGGACGTATAAATTAAAACATAAAAATTAGGGAGATCAACCATATCCACAGTGTAGACATAACATAAAATAGCATTAAGGGAAGGACCCTGATTGTGCATGAGTGATCTTCAAGCTTGTTGGTACATGGAGTCCCCATTATCTTGATGACACCGAGAATGTTCTTCAACAACGGCCTTGAAATAAGTGTATTGTGAAAAAGAAACTATATACAATATCAGTTTTGTAGTAAACTGCCTTTTTCTTGTACCATCTATAATTCCGATCATCCAGTTTGAAGGTATTTGCCTCCTTAGTATAAAAATGATTTCAGAGGTGATCAGAATTTAGACATTCATCTTATGTTTTATTGAAAATACTATACTTTCAGAAGTTGTTGAGCTACGTTTTTGGAAGTGTTGTTTCAAGTACTGCTCAAGACCATTCCCTCTACCCAGAGAGAGAGAGAGAGAGAGAGAGAGAGAGAGAGAGAGAGAGAGAGAGAGAGACTAGGCCTTCAGTACAGGAACTGGTACCAAAAGGCTAAAAGATATGACGCCGGAAGATGAGCCCCTCAGGTCGGAAGGTGTCCAATATGCTACTGAGGAAGAGCGGAGGACTATTCCAAGTAGACCCAGAAAGAATGAAGCGGTTGGGCCAAAGCCAATAGGACGTCCAACTGTGGATGTGTCTGAGGTTGAAAGGAAAATCCAATGCTGCAAGGAGCAATAATGCTTAGGAACATGGAATGTGAGGTCTATGAATCAAGGCAAGCTGGATGTGGTCAAAAATGAGATAAGATTGAACATTGACATCTTGGGAATCAGCGAACTAAAATGGACGGGCATGGGCGAATTTAAGTCAGGTGACCATCATATCTACTACTGTGGGCATGAATCCCTTAGAAGAAATGGAGTAGCCCTCATAGTCAATAAAAGAGTGGGAAAGGCAGTACTGGGGTGCAACCTCAAAAACGACAGAATGATTTCAGTTCGAATCCAAGGCAAACCATTCAACATTACAGTAATCCAAGTGTATGCCCCAACCTCTGATGCCGAAGAAGTGGAAGTTGACCGGTTCTATGAAGACCTACAACACCTTCTAGAACTAGCACCCAAAAAAGATGTCCTTTACATCATAGGAGACTGGAATGCTAAAGTAGGAAATCAAGAAATAAACGGAACAACAGGCAAGTTTGGCCTTGGAGCGCAAAATGAAGCAGGTCAAAGGCTAACGGAGTTCTGTCAAGAGCACACGCTGGTCATAGCAAACACTCTTTTCCAACAACACAAGAGACGACTCTACACATGGACATCACCAGATGGTCAATACCGAAACCAGATAGATTATGTGCTTTGCAACCAAAGATGGAGAAGCTCTATACAATCAGTAAAAACAAGACCTGGAGCTGACTGTGGCTCAGATCATGAGTTTCTTATTGCAAAATTCAGGCTTAAACTGAAGAATGTAGGGAACACCACTAGACCAGTCAGATATGACCTAAACCATATCCCTTATGAATATACAGTGGAGGTGAAGAATAGATTTAGGGCATTAGACCTGGTAGACAGAGTGCCTGAAGAACTATGGACGGAAGTTCGTAACATTGTACAGGAGGCAGCAACTAAAACCATCCCAAAGAAAAAGAAATGCAAGAAAGCAAAGTGGCTGTCAGATGAGGCTTTACAAATAGCTGTGGAAAGAAGGAATGCAAAAAGCAAAGGTGAAAGGGAAAGATATAAACAACTGAATGCAGATTTCCAGAGAATAGCAAGGAGAGATAAGAAGACCTTCTTAAATGAACAATGCAAAGAAATCGAGGAAAACAACAGAATGGGGAGGACTAGAGATCTCTTCAAGAAAATTGGAGATATCAAGGGAACGTTTTGTGCAAAGATGGGCATGATAAAGGACAAAAAAGGCAGAGACCTAACAGAAGCAGAAGAGATTAAGAAGAGATGGCAAGAATACACAGAAGAACTATACAAGAAAGATCTTAATGTTCCTGATGACCACGCTGGTGTGGTCACTGACCCAGAGCCGGACATCCTAGAGAGTGAAGTCAAGTGGGCCTTAGGTAGCATTACTAACAACAAAGCTAGTGGAGATAATATCCCAGCTGAGCTACTTAAAATCCTAAATGATGATGCTGTGAAAGTGCTTCACTCAATATGCCAACAAATTTGGAAAACTCAGCAGTGGCCAAAGGATTGGAAAAGGTCAGTTTACGTTCCAATTCCAAAGAAGGGCAGTGCCAAAGAGTGTTCAAACCATCGCACAATTGCACTCATTTCACATGCTAGCAAGGTTATGCTCAAAATCCTACAAGCTAGGCTTCAGCAGTACGTGGACCGAGAACTACCGGACGTACAAGCTGGGTTTCGAAGAGGCAGAGGAACTAGAGATCAAATTGCCAACATGCGCTGGATCATGGAGAAAGCACGAGAGTTCCAAAAAAACACCTACTTCTGCTTCATTGACTACGCAAAAGCCTTTGATTGTGTGGATCACAACAAACTGGCAAATTCTTAAAGAGATGGGGGTACCAGACCACCTTACCTGTCTCCTGAGAAACCTGTATGCGGGTCAAGAAGCAACAGTTCGAACCGGCCATGGAACAACCGACTGGTTCAAAATTGGGAAGGGAGTACGGCAAGGCTGTATATTGTCACCCTGCCTATTTAACTTATATGCAGAGTACATTATGAGAAATGCAGGGCTGAATGAATCGCAAGCCGGAATCAAGATTGCCGGGAGAAATATCAACAACCTCAGATATGCAGACGATACCACCCTAATGGCAGAAAGTGAAGAAGAACTCAAGAGCCTCGTGATGAGGGTGAAAGAGGAGAGTGCAAAAGTTGGCTTGAAACTCAACATTAATAAAACTAAGATCATGGCATCTGGTCCCATCAATTCCTGGCAAATAGAAGGGGCAGAAATGGAAGCAGTAACAGATTTTACTTTTCTGGGCTCCAAGATCACTGCAGACGGAGACAACAGCCATGAAATTAGAAGACGCTTACTCCTTGGAAGGAAAGCAATGGCAAATTTAGATAGCATAATAAAAAGCAGAGATCACCATGCCAACAAAAGTTCGTATAGTCAGGGCGATGGTGTTCCCAGTAGCAATGTATGGTTGCGAGAGTTGGACCATAAGGAAGGCTAAGTCGTATCCGACCCTTCGTGATCCCATGAACCATATCCCGCCAGGCCTTCCTGTCCCCCACTATCTTCCTGAGTTCGCTCATTTTCATGTTCGTTGCATCGGTGATGCTGTCTAACCATCTCATCCTTTGCCTTCCCCTTCTCCTTTTGCCTTCAATCTTTCCCAGCATCAGAGTCTTCTCCAGAGAGTCCTCTCTTCGCATTAGGTGGCCAAAATATTTGAGCTTCAGCCTCACTATCTGTCCTTCCAGGGAACAGTCAGGCTTGATTTCATTTAGGATTGACTGATTTGATCTCCTAGCAGTCCAAGGGACTCTCAGGAGTCTTCTCCAGCACCACAATTTGAAAGCATCTATTCTTCGGCGCTCAACCTTCCTTATGGTCCAACTCTCGCAACCATACATTGCTACTGGGAACACCATCGCCCTGACTATACGAACTTTCGTTGCCATGGTGATATCTCTGCTTTTTATTATGCTGTCTAAGTTTGCCATAGCTTTCCTTCCAAGGAGTAAGCATCTTTTAATTTCATGTCTGCTGTCTCCGTCTGCAGTGATCTTGGAGCCCAAAAAAGAAAAATCTGTTACTGCTTCCATTTCTGCCCCTTCTATTTGCCAGGAATTGATGGGACCAAATGCCATGATCTTATTTTTATTAATGTTGAGTTTTAAGCCAACTTTTGCACTCTCCTCTTTCACCGTCATCAAGAGGCTCTTTAGTTCTTCTTCACTTTCTGCCATTAGGGTGGTATCGTCTGCATATCTGAGGTTGTTGATATTTCTCCCGGCAATCTTGATTCCGGTTTGCGATTCATTCAGCCCTGCATTTCTCATAATGTACTCTAGGCTTAACTTTACAGTTTATTTATTTATTTTTCACATTTTTATACCGCCCTTCCTCCAAGGAGCTCAGAGTGGTGTACATATTTCCTCCCCTCCTTTTTGTCCTCACAACAACCCTGTGAGGTAGGTGGGGCTGAGAGATAGTGACTGGCCCAAGGTCACCCAGGAAGCTTCGTGGCTGAGCTGGGATTTGAACCTGGATCTTCCAGGTCTAGCAAGGATGAAGCTTTCCAAGTATGTAAGGAGCTGTACAAAGCTGTCTAAGAACAGACTTCATTGAAAAATTAATGAGCAACACAAGAAAATGACCCTTGTGCTTAAAATTATCTGCATTCAGGGGTTTTATTTTCATTTTGAGAAATGGTGTCAAAGACAATTACTGCACAACTGAAAATAAATTGCATTAATTTTCTGTTTCACCAAGCAAAGAAATTTAATATTACTGTTGCTTCAAACCATTTTGGAGTGGTTGAAGGTATAAGAGGCTACCATTATCTCCCTCTCCTAACACACAAAGCTAAAATCCTGCACTGATTTACAGCACTGTATATATTTTTGTGGTATAAGGTTGAGATGTTGTGTGAGACACAGAGAGAAAGAGAATTGTGATAGAATTTGTTATCCTTTTAAAATATATTTATTTATTTATTTGCAGTATTTTTACTCCGCCTTTCTCCCCGAAGGGACCCAAGGCGGCTTACAACAAGAAAGAAAATACAATACAAAAAATACAATACAAAAGTCACATTTTAAAACAGTTAATGAAAACTAATAAAATTACCATTTTTATATAGAAAAATGAAATGGGCAGCAAGGTACATAACAAATACATGGTTAATAGTAAATGATGGAGACTACGTTGTATAACTGCAACTAACAGCCCAATCCTATCCAAACACCTGCACTGGGACATAGGAGTACTTTCCTTGGACCTGTGCCAGCTCTTTAGCTCTAGCTCATGGGTTCTCAACCTGTGGTATGAGTACCCTAGGGGTACGCAGACCAATGGCAGGGGGTACACCAGAGCCTGCCCCTTATCAGTATCAATGGAACTGCAACTGGAATAAGTGTTCTCTAGAGAAGGACCAGTCCAGTTAGTCTTTCTATTAGAACTTTATTTCATTGTACCTCTAATTTCAAACTTTAATAGAGTCTGTCTTATTCCTTTTTTTCTTTCTATAAGCCATTTCTATTTTTCAGACGTATCTGCCTGTCTCTTTCTGGCAAGAGCTCTGAGTTACTTGCCTTGCCTCCTCATTCTCCACTCACTTTGTCAAATGTGGGCGAGCCGGTCAGTAGATTTTCTTTTTTCCTTTTCCTAAGGTCAGCTTCAGTGTGCCCAGGTTGAAGGGTTACCTCCCAGGGTCAGCCCAACCATGAGGCTGACTGAAGCAGCTGCTTTGAGTGGCAGGTTAGAGGGGGTGACAAACTGACAAGGGGTCAGGCCCCACACCCTGTATCTGCCCCCCCCACCTCTGCTGCCCACTCAGCTGCTTCAGTTGGCACTCTGAACGTCTTCCCACTTGTGGCAAGTGAGTGAGCGGAGGATCCAAGGAAGACCCCACCTGTTCCTCTGAGAAGCCATTGTGGCAGGAGAGCTGTAGGGACAAGCAGCAGCAGGGAGATCTTATTCGAACTGCTTGCTTCCAGAAGTGATCAAAACAGGATTGCTTTGCCCTTTGCTCCTCCTCACCTGCCCCGCAAGGAGGCCAAGGCCGGCGGGCAAGAAGAAGAAGGGAGCAAAGCACCTTGCCGCCCCCTTCCTTTTACTGGTTGCTTTTGCTTCCTGCCTGTTCTCGCTGCTTGTATGGAAGCAAACGGGCTGGGCTGGGCTGGGCATGCTGGGAGTGCAGAGGACTCCACTCCCAGCAAGCTCTGCCCAGCGGGTTTGTTCTAATGTGGCTGCTGGGTGGGAACAAGTGAAAGGCAGTGGCAGGAGCAGCAAAGAGAAGGAGGAGGAGTGGGGGGAGCACTGCAGGATTGCTTTGCTGCACTCCCGTCTCCTTGCCCACCTGGCTGCTTCTTTAAGCAGCAGTGGCAAGTATGTCGCCAAAAAGGGGGGGACAATTATCGGGGGATGGTAGCAGGGGTGACGGATCTGCGCCAATTTAGGCAGCACCTGAACCAAAGGGAATGCTTGGGAGGCATTGAACCCTTTACAAAACTCTTCTCTGGAATCTACCCCCCCCCCCCAGCTAGGCTGGGACAGGGCAATGACAGCCAGGACAAGTTGTCATGTCTTCCCTTGAGAAAGCTAAGAGTGCATAGGGAGAAGCCTGGCACACACTCTGTGTGTGTGTGTGTGTGTGTGTGTGTGTGTGTGTGTGTGTGTGTGTGTGTGGCTGGCTACCCCATCCAAACAGCTGCCCAGCCTCATGGCTGTCTGTATTCAAGGCTCTCTCCCTGCTCCCCCCCCCACTAGGGAATAAAAGTACTGACCTACCTTACAGACTTGTTGCAAGAATGACAACAAGATAGTGTTTCCAATGTGCTTTGAAGCATTTGAGGTGTTACATAAATGCTAAGTATTGTCTATATGACGTCATCCTGTTTACACGGATTTACATTGCATTGAAATCAGTGTGACCTACTTCCAAGTAAATGTGTTAAGGGCAGAAGTGCTTGTGGTGGCGTGGCAGATAGATTTCCGGGTTTGTGTAACCAATATTTTTCCAGGTTCTGGTGCTGTGCTGAGCTGCCTGCCCTGCACACTTGACTCTACTACAGTATTGTGCTGAGTAACTGCCATGCGGTGATGGTGTTATTGCACCATTTGAATCTGCTTGGTCCAGTAGATACAGTTGAAGTTTATCTATAATGTGGCTGGATCCAGCAAAATACTGATGTGACTTGCTGGGGGGGGGCATCTGCACTGCATTTGGGTGTTCATTGATGTGGTGTGGGATTGAGAGAGAGAGAGAGACTATTTTTAAGTGGAAGAGGAGTTTCCCCTCGCTGCCCCCCCCCCCGCTGCTCCCTCCTTTCCGTTCTCGGGGTCTGGAGAAGGCGCCTGCTGCACATTTCTGATTTGCTGGGAATTGCAGAGGGCTCGTCCTGGGCAGAGCCTGGCTGCGCTGCTGCTGCTGCTGACGCGTGGCTCTTGCCGGCGCTGCAGCTGCCGCACGTCCCTGTGACGTGCTGGAGGCAGCAGACTTCGATCCCGAGCCGGGCGCCTGCTCTCCGTGCTGCGCCTTTTTGGACAAGGTACGCCGGAGCTCCCTGCGCTTCCTTCTCGGCCCCTTCCTTGCGGTGTCGCTAATCGCCTTCTGCGAGGAGGGAGAAGCCGCGGTGGGGGAGAGGGCAGGAGGGAGGCAGCGGCAGCAGCAGGGCGCGATCTGGGGAAGAAGGGGCCTTTGCCTCCCGGCAGGTTTATTTAAGTCTCGCTCGCAGTCGCGATGTATGTTCTAGAAGCCATTTTTAAGTTAACAGTTGGAAGGAAAGCTTGAGAAAGGGGGTCGCTGTGCGTGCAGGACGCGGCGATATGGGGGTGTTGGGGCAGCTGTTCTGCGTGCGCCCTCTCCGCTCGGAGCTGCTCGGAGAGACGCGCAGAGGACAGGCTCTTCTCGCCCCACATCTCTTGCCGAGCCCGAGCGAGGCGGCTGTGCTGTGGCCTGACTTCGTTCTGCTGGTCCCGCTGCTTTGGTGAGCGGCTGGCGTTGGCGGCGGGGCAGCGGGAGATCTGCTGCGTGAGGCGGGGAAGGGTCTGCTCTGCTGCATTTTCCCATCCTGGCCAAGGTCTTCGCGCTGCTGACACGGGAAAAGCAGCGTGTCTGTCCTCCAGCGGCATGCCCTTAAGATGGGGCTGGGAGGAAGGGAGGGGTTGGGAGAGGGAATGCCATTGCCAGGGCAGGGCTCCCGCAGGAGGAGAGGCACGACGCATTGGGGGCACCTCGGCTCCAGGGGATGCTGAGAGAGTCTGCATGCGCCCGTCAATTGGCAATGGCTGAGGCCGGCTGGGAAAGTAGCGTGTGTCGTTTGCAGCTGTATGTGCAAGTTGACCTTTCCTGTTGTTCCTCAATGGCTGTGACTCTTCTGCAGTGCTGCTTGGAGTTGTTTGGGGCAGTGGCATTCATTCTTCTTCTGTGCATGAGAGCGCTGTGTGTGAGGGAGCCGGCCTGGCCCAAGCCTTCCTGGACTCTTGAGCCAAGGGGGAGCCCCAGCCCCCAAGCTGCCTCCCTCCTTACCTCTCCCTACTTAGCTGCAACTGGGAGTGACTGCTGGGTGGGGGCTGTGGGTTGGTCGCTGTCCTGCAAGAAGCTGCTCAGTGGTGGCAGCCACTCTAGCAGAGGCCACGGGCAAGCGGGCAGCTGTTTGGGTGGCGGCTGAAGTGGGGTGTTTGGCAGCAGCTGCCCTCTGGCAGGATGGGCAGCCAACTGCTCAGGTGGCCGCTGCAGGGGTTGCTCTGGCAGACATGGTGGCTGCTCTGGGGCAGCTGCCACCGCTGCAGTTGTGCTTCCTCTGGTGGTAGCAGCTTCTCCCTGCTGGTTGCTCTTGGGGTGCCTTTTCAAACAGCAGCATGCAGGCCAGCAGGGACCCCCCTCCCCAAAAAGTAGGTAGTCCTCTCTTTTCAGTCGTGTATGTCCTGCCAATGGGCCACCATGGACCTCATAGGGGTTCCTTGGTGGGCCAGCCAATGGAGCGGCTGTGGTGCACTGTTGCCATCTCTTGACGTCACTGGTGGGGCACTTCAGTTGTAGAGGAATACCAAGAGGAACCAGCCCCAGACTGGTTGCTGGGTAGAGATCTGTGTGCTCTGCCCTCGCCACCACTTCCCCTTCTTCTTGGTCATGCCATCTCTTTCCTTGCAGTGTTTCATCTTCTTCTTCTGGAGGGGCTTCTCTCCTAAGTCATTCTTTATTATCCTACTATTTCCATGGATACAATCCCGCTTGGCAACACACATACCCCAGCTTGAGTCTGCTCCCAACCAGGGCCCAGTCACCAATGAGTCCTGGTGAGACCATGGTCTACAGAAGTCTACTGAAAGGGAGTGACCAGCCACCACTCTCCGCGCACAGGAAAACGAGAGTGGGGAGCACTCCCTGCTGCCTTTATCTGGCCTCCATAGGCCTGTATGCTGAAAGCAGCACCAAGAGTGGCTGGCCAGGGAGAAGTTGCCCCTGCCACAAGAGGGAGCAGCTGACTACCCACCAGCAGTTGCTGCCGAGCAGCCTCCTATAGCAGCAACTGCCCACCTGACCTGCCTGCAGCCTCTGCCAGAGCAATAGCCACCACTGGCGCAGCCCCCCCTCACCACTGCCCAGAGACGCTGTCAGAGCAGCCAGCGTCCCCTGCCAAAGTAGTGGCCACCACCAAGCAGCCCCCTGCAGCAGTTGCCAGCCCCTGCCAGGCAATTGGGCCCGCAGCCACCTGCTGTTGCAGCTTCAAGCAAGTAGAGGGAGAACTGGAGGGGGAAAGTGGGGGGGGGGAGGAGGAAAGGCAGTGCACATTCTGCACTGGGGCAAGAAGCTGGCAGCCAGAACAGCTGAGCTCAGGATCATTGCAGCCTGGTTGGCTTGAAGGATAGTCCAGTGCACTCTCCTCCAAGACAGCACACAGGCTGGCTAGGTGTGTGTGTGTGTGTGTGTGTGTGAGATACCAACTTTCCTTTTCCCACCAATCCACTAGCAGTGGGGAGGTATGATGAGGTGAAATGGCTATGATGTCAAAGTGTGTTTTTTTGGGGGGGAGGGAACCCCTAATAGAACTTCTGTGATTTTATGAAATAGTTTTGGCAACTAGTTTGGGCAACTAATAGAGCAAGCAACAGGATAATGCCCTAAAGTGGAAGAAGCGGCTTCATCTCTCTCTCTCTCTCAAACTCCATGTGATCTTATAGTACAGCAGAGTTGCTTTTCTTCCAGCCTCTCGCTTAACATAAAACACTGGTTCTGTTTCACTGCTCACCTGCTGGGTTTCAGACTGGCCGCCCTTTGCGGAGTCTGCTGCAGACACGGATGTGTCTTCTCTTGTTTAGCCTCTGTCTGGAAACTCGGGTTGGTCTCTTGCTACTGCTGTGTGTCTCTTATCTGTGGGTTCCTGCTTGCTTCTTCCCTCCCTCTCCCCCCCCCCACCTCTCCCCAGCTCATGCCTTCTGCAATGCGGTGGGTGTGGTTATATAGTAAATTGTAGATCTGGACCTCTGCAGTGGCAGCGCTGTCTCCTCCTGCTTCTTGCATTTCCAATCCCAAGGTTCCCTATGGCTGTATCTCGGCTGCAGCAGAGTGGAGTTTAAAGTTTGCGAAGAAGAGGCTCCAGCGGGCTTCCACGGAAAGATCGAGGGAAACAGATGGTATTAATCAGACGGAGAGGATTGGGGGGGGGGGGGGAGGAGGGAGGGAAGGGGAGAGCTGCTTGGAAACAACCCGGGAATCCGAAGGTGGAGCGTTGGGCTGAAATCATGCGTCCTAGTTAGAAGTGTGACTTTTCTGGTTTCGGAGTGAAGTGCTACTTTTAAAAGTGACTCAGTGGTGATTGCCACACAGCTTTGTTTGACCGCAAAGATAATAGGGTGCAGCGACTTCTGCATCCGGTGAAAGAGATCCTAGACGCACAGTGCTGATGAGCAGCGTTGTGTTACACGGTGCAATACCACGTAGTGGAGCGCTTGGTGGGCTTCTGGAAGAAAGAAGCTAGTAACGTTTTTAAGAGGGTGTGGCTCTGCCGTAAAACTTTAGCGAAGCATAGTTGAATGAATTGGCTTAATGTCGCACAGAAACCTTGGAATGTAGGATGCATTTTCTTCTAGATCAACTTTCAATCCTTAGAAACATTTAAATGCTCCACCTCATTTGTGTAGCCTACTTCATGACTCTCTGTGAAACATGTACTGTATAGTTGGGCTTGCTTGATTAGTATTGCTTTAGTTGACTTAGCATTGACCCCGGTTAAACTTGCAGGACAGCTCACATGACAATATCATAACAGCTCAAAACACTATATCTTCCTGACGTTTATTTTTGTCCTAGACAACATTTTGTGGATTTTATATTTTGTAAATCGTTGCAACTTCATATTCTGTTGTTGAGATGTCATGTAATAACTTTCTGAAAATAGAAGAATACAGAGTGAATATATGTTTGCTTGTGTAGTAGCCTGGTTGTACAGTTGTATGCAACACTTACTTTGAAGGAAGTCTCTTTGAACTTACTTCAGAGAAAGTTGCATACGATTGAATGTCTCTTGGTGGTGTTGCTTCAGTTATATTAGACTTAATTGGTGGCTTGGCTAAAAATTTAATTGCAACATATGCCAATCTATGCTGCACTCTGGAAAGTTAGAGTTTAGCTTAGTGTATGGAGGCTAAAAGGCAGCTATTACCTGCTACACGACACACCTGTTAACTTCTTTTTAAATGTAGCATTACATTTCACATTAGCAGGTACCTTACTTATGGTCTTCTTAATAACCTCACTGAGGGGAAACTTGGAGCTCTGCATCAGAGTAAAATTTGACACGTCATGATATAGAGGCATGATATAGAGACAGACCGTCTTGAGTAGAATGAAAACTAATTGTTTCAAGTTATTTGCTAGTTTTCACTGGAACAGGATGGTTGTCATGTTACGTTGCTGTTATGGTTGCTGTTCCAATTGCAGCGGTAAATGGCTGGATCTTAAATACATTGTGAATAATTAAACATTTATCATACTTTAATTAGACTGATACCACCAAGTGGTTCAGTGTTAAAACATCTCATTATTTTGAAAGCTCATGACTTAAAAAATTAGCTATCATAGGAAGTGTTTACTACACTGCAAGGTAACCCTGACATCGGGATCTTAGTAGTTTCTGAAATTCCATGTTGTACCAGGGTGGGGATGGGAAGGAAGAGTGGAGGCACTGAAACAACTAGAATTGTAGCAATGTCATGCTGCCTTGGGCATGACATCACTTTGGCTCGAAATGAGGGTGGGGCAGTCAGACAGACTGTCTGAGCCATCTTTTTATCATAAATATCTCCTCAATAAATAAGGCTGTTGCCTCGTTGGGTCCTCATTTGAAGGAAGAGTAAGTGGAAATTGATAAAGGATTGTGTGTGTGCAGGATAGATCAAGATGAGATACAGATAACGGGTAAAGATACTGTTGCCTACCTTCTTCCAGCAATATTTTCCATCTGATAACCTTGTTGTTTGATGAAGGAAGTGAATATGGATAAATGTTTTGCTGTCCTCCAAGAATAAGTTTGTCACAATATTAAGTGTATTCCTCTAAGAATTAGTGTGGCTCTGCTGATTGTCTATTTAACAAAACTAGTTTTGAATTGAATTATTGCTTCAGCAAGAAGCATTTGATATCGACACTTTTGCACAAAAGAGAGCAAGAGAGAGGGAAGGTTGATTATGGAGACCATTGGGAGGATAAAGGACATTGTACAAGATTATGTTGTTGTGTACAGTATAACTGGAAGTGGATTATCACAAGTGAAGAGCCGACATGATGGTTACAATCCTACACACACTTACCTGGTAGTAAGCCCCATTGAACTCAATGGGGCTTTCTTCTGACATGCATAGGATTGTGCTGGAAGTCGATGTACGTTTAGGATTCTGGTTGAATTACGATGGAAATGTAGTCAAAGAGCTGTGTGCATTGTTAAAATTATAAATAGTCTCTTAATATAGAATTGTTGTTGTTTTTGCAATAACAACATGGAATAATACATGACAAATTTGGTTGTGAAACCAGTCCAAGTAAGTCAAGTGAACCCACTTCCTTCCATAACATTTTAGATGCAGAATGCCAATCCTGTGCTCTAAGTTTAATGATAGGATACACGTTTTACCTTATTTTTTTCCTGCAAACTACCCATCATGTACAGGTTAAGCAAGACACCATGTGATTTTTACATCTATCAGTATTTCAGAGTATTCTCCCATGGCCTTAGCTCTGGTTTTTTTAAAAAATCTGGAGATGAATATAAGAGTATAATGAAAATATGATTATGTTCCATCTGGGTCTAGAACTAAGCCACAATTATTTTACTAGAATGTGTTTGTAGCTTGGTAATATTGATGAATTGTTTCACCAAAGGCATACAAGCTGTAAAAACACCAAGAAATATATAGGTAAGCTGAGAGAAATACCAACTGAACTATAATTCCATGACAGGCAGCTAATGGTTAACATCACAATCCTTGGCATGTCTACTCAGAAGTAGGTCCTATTGAATTCAGTGAAACTTGCGCTCAGGTGAGTGTATATAAAATTGCAACTTGCGCTCAGGTAAATGTGTATAAGATTGCAACCTTAGATTTTCTCCAAATTTTTGACTTTAGATATTAACAGTGAAATAGAATCCTGAATGCGTCTATTATTTCATTTTCTTTTTAACCCTTTCCTTATGGTAGAGGAGATAAATGTTGTTTGGATAATCTGTAAGAGATATTTATTTATTGATAAATATGAGGTCTTAGATATAGATGTAGATATATTTTCTAGAAAACCTAAATCTTGAGAGTATAATTTCTTTTCTTATGGTAATGATACTACATATTGCTTTTGTGATATTAAGATGAGCTTTGCAGGTGTATAATGGCAAAAGTCAGTTGGTTTCTTTTCCAGTGTTCTTGAAATCTGGGAAATATAGCAGAGTAGGTTGTAGGAAGACATAATCTTACTTATCCTTTGATTTTGACCAGGGAAATCCTGCAGGCTTATTGTTCTAGTTCCTGCCATTACTAATGGATGTCACTATGGGCATCAGAGCAGAGAAGCCTCAAGAGAAATGTAATGCATTGGATGTCTGAGGAGCTGAAATTGGGTCATCATCTGAGCTGTGAGATGTTTTTGAGACTGTTCTTGCAGATAGAGCCATACTTTCAGCACACTTTCTTACAAGTAGTTGCACATCTTACAGTGTGTCCTCGGTGTGTCTCCTTGCACAGGTAGTTGCACAAGTAGTAGAGCAATTCAAATTATTGAGATAAAGAGGTTATAAGGCACTTTCTACAAATGGTCCCAATCAAAGAATTTTATCATAAACCATTAACTTCTCTGGCCCTTTTGATAAGGTTTCTATCTATGGTTTGTGATGGACATCTGATCCTGGACACACAGCGCAATCCTAACCAACTTTCCAGCACTGATGCAGCCATGCCAACAGGGTGCGCACTGCATTTTGTGGTACAGGGGCAGTCATGGAGGCCTCTTCAAGGTGAGAGAACATTTGTTCCCTTACCTCGGGGCTGCACTGCGGCTGCACCGGTGCTGGAAAGTGGTTTAGGATTGCGCTGACAATCGAACTAAAATCCTAGTGAAGTCTAGGAGATCCTGGGCTTGTATCTCAGCTTTGAATTCGTATTTCCTAAATCCAGCAGAGGGTTAGACTAGATGATCTTCAAAGACCCCTTCTATCATTCTAACCACTTAAGTACTGTGTATCCAATACTAACAAAATATAGCAAGGTTCACAATTCATGGGAGAAAACTAGTCTTCTGATACTAATTTGCTCTATAAAAGTAAAACATTGTATGAAGCAGTTACTCCTCCTGTCTGCCTCTTCCTTCATCTAAAATTGGAAGTGGGGGAAAACGTCATCAGCTGGTAATGAAGAAATGTAAGTGGCAATTCTTTCTTAGCATCTCAGTTCGAGATCTAGTTTTATGCCACATTGGAAGTGTCTGTGAAGATGAACAATGTGGCTTGATTGAATACTATAATGTGTTTTATTTCCATACTATATGGTTTATTTCTTTGACAACCTAACTGGCTCTTCTGTGTTAACTAATCCCAATTTTAAAATGAAATGGTTACAATCTTAAGCACATTCAGGGGTAAATAGCATAGCACTAAACTCTGTGGGACTTACTTTTGAGTAAACCTACTTGCTTAGGATCACACTATAAAGCTAAACTGTGTATGACTGTTGTAGTAATAAACTGATGAAATGTGTGATTATTGCAAAGATATCAGTGCAAATCATGATATATTGCTGGAATTGGTAAGACACAGTTCAGATCCTTGTGAATTGCTTTTGCTAACAAGATTTTGTATGCATTGGAACGCACAATATATGGAGTGAAATATATGTAATGTTTATATGGAGTGAAATACCGTGTATGTAATGTTTGTAGTTCAGATCATATTTTTTTTCAGGAAAACATTTTCAGTTTAAAAAACTAAAAATCTCTCTCATGCTTTTCTTGCTGTAACTGTTTGAAACAGTTTCTATGTTTCACAGAAGGGTGTTAGTCAACTGAAGAATTGAAACATTGGTTAGACTGATTTCAGTTGATCTTTCTTCCAAGCATTTAAGGGAGAGATGTTAGCAGATTTAAAAAGAATCTGATGAGCAGATACTTGGACATTAAGTATGAAAGTCATATATATATATTAAAGTTTTGATCTGACCCAGGTCTTTAGGGATTAACAAAGCTGGAGTGTAATGTGTGAAATATTGTTTCTTGTTTTGTTTCAGAGAATGTATTGTATATACTCAGCTAATTATATCGATGCGTCATAAGTGCAGTTGGGGAAGTTTGATTTTGTGTTAGCTTTGATTTAAATTGTGAATTGTCACAGTTTGCTTAAACATAACAGGGCGACTTACTGCTATGTAAGTCATTGCACAGGATTGTAAGTAACACAATCCTGTGTAAGTTTACTCTGAAGTAAGTCTACTGTATTCAGTGGGGCTTACTCTTGGGTAAGGACTGCAGCCATGGATCACAGTTTTCACAGTAAGAAAATGTTGAAATCTGTGGTCTGAATACAGTAAGTCCACACTTAGTCATTTCATTTATAGTTGTTTCGTTTTAAAGTTGATGGGAAAATGCCATAGGAACGTTTATGTTGATCAATTAGCCTATGGTAAAATTGGTTTCATTATAAGTCAGGGGTGGTCAACCTTCCACCATTAGGGCCTCTGCGTTCTTAAGAGTCCTGTAGAAGACAGAATCTTGGCAGCTACAAATGCTGATGGTGCTGTTTAAAGCAGCTGCACCTGCTGAAATGCCCTCACAAGGCAGCGGGTGGCGCAGTGGGTTAAACCACTGAACCATGAGCTGTCGATCGAAAGGTCGGCAGTTCGAATCCGTGCGACGGCTCCTGCCAACCTAGCAGTTCAAAAGCAAGAAATTGCAAGTAGATTAATAGGTACCGCGTCAGCGGGACGGTAACAGCGTTCCATGCGCCTCGGTGTTGAGTCATGCCGGCCACATGACCATGGAAACGTCTTCGGACAGTGCTGGCTCTTTGGCTTTGAAACGGAGATGAGCACCGCTCCCTAGAGTCGGACACGACTGGACTTAATTGTCAAGGGATACCTTTACCTTTACATACAACCATTAAAGGGCCAGGAATATTCATGTGGAAAGGTTGGCCACCCCTGTTATAAATCATTTTGCTTAAAGTTGCAGTTTCCAAGAAGAACCTATCGACAACTTTAAGTGAGGATTTGCTGTACTGTGGAGAAGGCCCTTTGGCAGTGGCTGTGTGGTAGAGGAAAAGGGTGGGTTGGAAGACACTATGCAGTTGCCACAGTATGATGCCTGATAAGTCATTAACAACATTCAGCGTGGGTTAGTGACAACATCCATGCTAGATGCTGCTGTCCACTTTCCAGGTACTTCAT
This sequence comes from Plestiodon gilberti rubricaudatus, assembly GCA_026170595.1. Lineage (NCBI taxonomy): Eukaryota > Metazoa > Chordata > Lepidosauria > Squamata > Scincidae > Plestiodon > Plestiodon gilberti. Next base: position 54,384,651 of record JANXHW010000004.1, on the reverse strand, counting down.
TGTAGCACCAGCCCCATTTCCTTTCCTATTTCACCACCAAGCAGTCCTTGCCATGAAGTACAAGGGGCCACCTTCCTTCTCTTACCCACTGCCATTGCAGCATGGACATGTTTTGGTGTGTGTGTGTGTGTGTGTCTAGGTGTTAGCTTGATTGGAAAATGAAAAGCATGGTGGTTCTTGTATCCTAAACAGACAGAAAAACTGCAGGATGCAATGCCCTGTGCTGTTGCAAAACACTTTATGGCGATTTTGCTACAGTGTGCGCTGGCAGAACTTGCATTCCACTGGCGCAATCTGTAGATAGGATTGGGCCATAAGTCAACAAATCTCAGAAGCACCTTCTGCCTACTTTCTCTGTTTATCTTGAAATTTCCTGAATTGTCCCACTTAATATGCCAAAAATCTGTGCTCTTTACTCCATTAAGGGTAGAGCCTTCTAATGTTGTCCTACCAGCATTTTCATCAACCCAGCTCAGAATCAATAGCTACGGGTTGGATTTTTGTCTGTATAAGCTGTTGAGTTTTATTTAGAAGTTAACCTAAATGGAAGCCAAAAATGTGCTATCAGAATATGTTGCTCTACTGCCATTTTAAATGTTCTGCTGGGCAATAGGTTTCAGTGAAATTATAGTTCTGCTGTTCACTCTAATCTGTAAACACCCTAATGTGTAAAACGCTGTAAATATAGAACACCATAGTACCTGCATTGAAGAGGTTTGTTATAAAAATAGAACATAGACAAAGGGATGGAGGGGAAAAAAAGAAGCACTGAATGAGGTAACCCACTCAAGGTCATTCAGCAGTGCAGACCAAGAATAGAAAGAATATTCTCCTGCTCTCAATACTGAACCTTGTGTTCAAACTGTTTACGTTTTATTTTGTTATTCCAGTGTTGTTCAGCTGGAATTTCATGGAGGTAAATGAATATCTATATTCATTGAATGAGAGATGAATAGTGTGTATAAAATTTGAAATAAAAACAAATGAGAGAATATCACGCACACGCACACGCACACGCACACGCACACGCACACGCACACGCACACGCACACGCACACGCACACGCACACGCACACGCACACGCACACGCACACTATTGATAATTCTTGTTTAATGTCTTTCTCCAAGGTGATTACAAAGAATGGGAATGAATGGTCACAGAGGACAGCAATGCAAATAGCTGGAGGTGTACACTTGCTAATGTATTGAGTAAAGATTGTTAGTTCGGCTTAGCAGAGTTGACTGAAGGGAGAATATGATAGTGATACCAGATAAGATCAGTCATGGTCTGGGAAAAGATAGCTCTTGCCTTACTGTATCTCACAGAACAAGAGTCAAGATTTAGCTAATGGCCCTAAATGGCAATCAATTCAGAATGGACAAGAGGAGGTACACCTTCACTTGTACTGTTGGTGTGAAGGTATGTATTCATAGGGAATGTTGCAATAATATACATATATTCAAAGCAGGACCACAAAACACATGCGCAGAGAAAAATAACCATTGTTTGTTACCGGCTAAAAAGGATCGTAGATAAAATATGCTCATAATACATGCAGTTTTAAATCTGTTTGGAAGAGCTGGGTAAAGAGACGAGCAATGGAGAAGACATTCTGGCAATGGCTAGATGATAACAGAGGAAAAAGGTGGATGCCACAGGGTTGTGTGGCATGTCATTGTTGGTAATTTACACTTCAGGTACCGTAGTTGATGTAGTGTGGTATTCATGTGTTCTCATATTAGTATAAAAAGTATAATTTTTTTTGGGGGGGGGGCAAATGTAGTAATTTTTTTAGGTTCAAAGTCTGTATTTGCTCTTTTCCGTTTTTCTTTATACGGGAGAGGGGAGGATAGTGGATGGCTTCCCCGTGCTCGCAATCCCCCACAGACTCTTACTTTTCATGTAGCAGCTTCGTTTCTTCCTTCAACGAATGCAATAAGCAGCCTCCAGCTGCTTATTGCAGGCAAGCAGAGCGAGATGAAGTGCTAAATAGGCAGAGCCTATCTATCATTTCGTCTCACTCTGCTTGCCTGCAATAAGCAGCCAGAGGTGGGGGAGGGCAGGGGGTTGGGTGGATTGGGCCAGGCAGGGAGGTGAGACCAGTGTCCTCATCGGAAGCCATATCCTATCCTCCCTTCCAGGCCTTGAGCCCCAACATAGGGCTGCTCGGTTCTTCACCAGCTAAAAAACTGGTGGAGAACCAAGTCGCCCCATTGCAGCAGCTGGGAATTTACCTGGGGTAAGTAGGCAAATGCCCGCTTATCTCAAGTAGACCCCCAGCTGCCTTCTTCCCTGGATAGGATATGGCTTAGGCCACGCGGCCCATGTTGCACAGCCCACGTCGGGGAAGGATAGGATTGAGATGCCCAGGTCTTGATATTTCTATGCAGCAAGGTACTGAATTTTTTTATATCCCAAGCCCACTATTGCTGTACGTTGTAGCTGGCATATTTCAATTCATCTGTCATTGCCTTCCCTTTTTAAAATAAAATAGCAAACTAGAGTAAGATTACAGAAGAGGCAGAATTGGTTTTGTTTTTCGTTTTAAACAGAAGATAATCGGGTATTTAAGACCAGAATTAGAATTATCCGAAGGAGTGAAACAAGTAGAATCCAAATTATTATAAATTTCTGCAAACAGGTTAGCTAACAGGAATATTTCTAGCAAGAGCTACCGAGTTTCCCCGGGTAGCTGGTAAAAATCCCATCACTTGAATCATTTACTAGTTGACTAGACAGAGTATGCAACAGTACAATAGAAAATGCCAGTTTACAATGTTGGGGGCTGGACAAGATGACCTAATTTTCCCCCTCTGGTTGTATGATTTATTAAAGGGTTTTGCAGTCTCTTTGCTAGGGGCTGACTAAATGGAATTTGAAACATGGCAATTATAAGGGCCCTTTAGTTTTGTGCCAGCACATTGCTGTTTTTGATCACTTTGCTGTGGCAGCAGTGTGCAGAATGTGGCTAATTCTTTCCATTGCAACAGACTAAATGTACTGTCGTTGCAGACAGGGGCTTCGATTCTTCTGAACTACTATGATTCAGTTTCTGTGTGCAGGTCAGTAAATCTATTTTGTTGAAAAGCACAAAAATAAAGCACAATTAATTTGTTTAAAAACATGAGTCACAGCCTTCAGATAAGGGATAATGATTCAGATCAAAAGTTTGTAAGTTGCTAAGCTACAGTGCCACAACTTTAATCAACAACTTTTGTAAACTTCAGTATGTATTTTCCTAAAGAAATACAGAATTTTACTATGCCTTCTTCCTGATTAGGAAGTGTAACGGTGAATGTTTTTATATTTATATAACTCTAAGTTTATATAACTGTAAATAATTATAATTTTATGTTATGTATAATATAGGCTATACATTATCATATTTTAATATATATATGCTCATTTTGAGATACAATAAGCAGAGGAAAATAATCATGAACTTTCTTGAGTGTTCTCGGTTAAAGGGATAACAGGGCACCTATGTGTTTCTCGAAATTTAAAGCCATTTTAAATGTACAGGTGTGTCGTCGTCCCCCTTAATGACGGATTGCTTAATGACAATCCACATGTATGATGGAGGTTCCCAAAGTGTAAACAAAGAATTAAAGCTTTTTTAAATGCAAAAAATGTTGTCTTTAACTCTCTCTTGTGTGTGTGTGTGTTTCTACCTCCATTGACAGGTAGAAATCTTGTTGTGCTTTGTGTTACACTCATAATGTACATTGTGTTTACCATTCATTCCCTATTACAACTCCACTGTTACATTGAGGACTTGCTTAATGACGGTTTCACTATATGACGGGTTTTCCAGAACGTATCCCCGTCGTTAAGCAGGGGATACCTCTATCAGTTTTAACACACCAGTGTAATAAAACTGATAGGCTTATGTCGTTCTTCCAACTTACTCAATAAAAAAGAGACATGAATATAGAATATTCATAATTCCTAAGTTTCTGTTGGTATGAGCTTCACTAAATATGAAAAAAATATAGTTTGTAGTTCATGATTGGAAGCCCCGCTTTATGTTGCACTGCTGACCGAAATACAGTTGGTGGAACAGGACTTTCTTAGTGACAGCCCCTGACTTTGGAATTCCATCCCCCAGGAGGCCCTACTGTCCCCTATGCCATCCACTTTCAGGCAGGCAGTAAAGATTTTCTTACTCAATTGGCTCGGTCTCAAGTTATCTGGGTTTTATTATTTTGTTTGCTTACCTGGTTTTTGTTTGGTTGCCTTGATCTTTTGGTTGTTTTGTTTTTTATTATTTTGTGAAATGGCTTTGTTACCTTATTGAAAGGAGAACATGGTGGATTTTTAGCTTACCAAAATGAATACTTTGTAAACATTCTCAGTAATTGTAAACAATTACTAGTTAGACTACTGACATTGCAAAGAACAAAAACAATGTATTTACATTTGAGAAGAAAAAGTCACATTTCATACAATGGGCAGCTCTGTCCTACCTTAACGTCCCAAGCGCTGATGCAGCTGCACCAGTGGTGCATGTACTACATCCAGTGGGTGAGTTTTGGGTATCTGAGCCCTCCTTGAGGTAAGGGAACATTTGTTATTTTGCCCTGGGGCAAGCCTCCACTGCCTGGATGGCACATCTACTTTGACGCAAGTCCGAGTGGACCCAGGTAGGTGTATAAAGGCCAGGAAAAGGGGATAGGATATCAGTGGCAGCAATGGTGGGGGGGGGGTCAAGGCCAAGAAGGACAGGGGGAGTGTAACATGCTTTACATGCTTTATATGGGACTACCCTTAAAGAGTGTGTGATCCTATAGTGCAAAACAAAGTTACAAGGCAAAAGAGCACACTCTTTCACCTATGCAACACCACTACTATATCAGCTGGTTATCTGTTTCCTTCCAGGTCCAATTCAAGGTACCAGTTGTCACCTTCAAGCCCCAAATGGCTTAGGACCAAACTATCTGAAGGACTATCTCCTCATAAAATGCTGTATTGGACACAAGCCATGGAATACAGCACCTGGAGTACAGTGTGTACTGGAGTACAGTAAAGGTTGAGCTACATTGTCCGCGGCTGCGTTGCGGCTGCGTTCCGTGCGTGTCTGGTGTCCCGCCCCCAGGTCAAACAGCAGGCTCTGATTGGCCGGACGTAGCACGGACGCAGCAAAAGTCGAGCCCGGCTCGACTTTTGCTGCGTCCGCGCTACGTCTGGCCAATCAGAGCCTGCTGTTTGACCTGGGGGCGGGACACCAGACATGCACGGAACGCAGCCGTGACGCAGCCGTGGACAATGTAGCTTGGGCTTAAATATCTCAACCAAACACTGTAAAGCACTATATTGTAAGTGGGTTGCTATTGCCAGTTTTACAGTTGTAGAATAAAAGGATCTCTAAATTAGCATGTGTAATACATTCTGATATCCCACACCACCAAATTGGGTTTCTTGGGCCTGAGAACAGACCAGAATAACATACTACGAAGTAAACAGAGCAGGGACCTTGTTTAGTAACATACTACTATATTCCAAATACTCCAAAATGGAATCGAATGCATGTTTCACAAGTTTGATAAGCCAAATCTGTACAGTATATACACTATACAGCGCAGCCCATGTACTGTATAGACGTATGGACATTTAGTCAAGATTATAACTTTCTAAAGAACTGTCCTAGAGGAGATGCAGATGATATTCTCCTGGGAAGATCAGAAGCAGGTCTTGAGATGCAATCCTGCGTAAAATACAGCCTGCGGAATGTGCTCTCTGCAGGCAGAGGGTGTCGTAAATGTGCTGTAAAGTGCGTTTCTGACACCCGGAGAGTAAGGCCCACCGGTGCGGACGTCAGCAGGCCTACGCTGCGGAAAGGACCTGCACCCACCGGTACACCCACCGGATGGTAAGAGTTGCTCCAGTGGGAGCAGGGGCGGGCCGGGTGGCGAGAGTGACCGAGCTGGCCCAGAAGGGGGTGGGGATGTCGGCCGCAATATCCCCAGCCCATTCCTGGTCTTGGCGGCCGTTACACGGCCTTCTCGGACAACCGAGGAGGCTCCGTCCTTATACTGGGTGAAGGGGACAATCGTTCCCTTCCCCCAAGGAGACCCCGGGCCGTGCTGGAGTGGCCAGGGAAAGTTTATGCGCCGGCCGCGGATCTTTGCACAGGATTGCACTGTTAATCTTTGGCCAGGAGCAGGGAGATCCAGCATGCAAAAATACTAACCATATGTTCCACTTCCCTTCTTGGAGTTTTCCCCTTCTCTGGCTTCTCCCAGTTCTTGTATGCCCCTCACTTGCAGGGAGAACTGCAGTCCAAGCCTAAAGGCTGCTTCCTATGTCTTCCCTAGGCACAATCCTGGAGCAGTGTGGAGGGATGGAATTGAACAGCACCCTCAATGAGAGAAATTAGGTTGATCCTGGGCTGATTAAGGTTTTTTTTTCCTTAAAAAAATCAGTTTGAAAGGTTTGGAAAAAGGGATTCGTTCTTGTCCTGTGGGAAAAGTAGACACTTCTTCTTCTCCTCGTTAATTGACCATGATTCAAATGTCTGTACTAGCTGCAATTTGGAATATTCTGTTGTAGTAAGGTGTTTATCTCAGAGGTGTAGATGATGGAACCAAAGGCTCTTTCTCCAGGCTAAATTCTGTCATAATTTACCTGTAACCAGGTGAACCCATGACTTGAGTTGGAGAGGCTGCACAGTTGCATTCTTCAGTCCGTCAGTGCAGATAATCAGGAATTTAAATGGTGTGGGGGGAAGCTACTAAGAAGGTACTATTGTGCTGGAATCCAGCAGTGTTTCTGACTGGGTGAATCTGGAGGAGCTTCTGTATGAATTACTGTACTGGACAGAACTTTCGAAAGGAACCAAGAAGCCACTCTCATTTGAGGGGCAATTCATCTTACAGATAATATTATCTTGTGATAATTTGATTAGCGGCTGTTTCCCGCGCTGAGGCTGTTTTAAACTGAGAACGGGCAAACTTCGAACAATTTCATCTTATCCGTCAGGATTTCCCGTGAACAGGTTCCGGGTACACGGAACGAAACGTTGGGGTACTGCAGAAGCTTGGACTTAAACAGTTTTTTCTGTCCGTCGGTGGCTGCCTGAATTAGGAGACCCGCGAATGGAGTGAAGGAGATTTTTAACTTCAAGTAAATATTTATACATGGCGTCTATACCCATATTTGTAAAACATTGCATGCTGATCGCTGGCCATGAAAGCTTTCGTAACAGATTATCTTGTGAATTTGGCTGTACATGGTTTTATAGCACAGTTCTATGTATGCTTACTCAGAAATCAGCCCCACTACCTCTATGTAAGGGTGCACATGATTAAAGCCTTAGCATTTTCAGTCCGTGGCACTCTAATTGGCACGTAGCTAGTTAAAGAACCTTTTGGCTCCTGCATCAAGTACAGCTCTGTCAAAGTGGAATTGTTGCTCATCCTAGTTCTCGGCTCCGACTTTATTTCTGTGTTCTCTTTAATTATCTCGTGTGCGAAAGAAATTTTTTTCTTCACTCAGCCCCTTATTGTTCTGAGAAACATCACTGTCATTGCGCAGCAGAAATTGGTACCACTGCATTGTTTTGCTGTTTTTCTTTCACCAGCTCTTCTCTTTTTGCACAAGGAATCCTTTTAAAAAGAAAAAAACCCTCATTTCTACACTATTTCTACACTATGTGGTGGTCAAGTCAGTTTTCCTTAATGTACCATTATGACAGGGTAGCAATATATTAAAAAAATGAAGGTATAGTTTTCATACCTAATTTGTCATGCTGTTCTGGTGTGTTTGCAAAAGTCTGCACAACTGACGGCCCAATCCTATCCCTCCTCCCCTCCCCCCCCCCCGTGATGCAGGTGTTCCAAAACAAGAGCGCCGTATCCAGCGGGGACGGACACATGAATTGGGAGGTTTTCTTGGGTCATCAAAGGGTCTTCTCGGACCTGCACCAGCTCTTTAGCTGGAGCAAGTCCGAGGAGAGAAAGGGGGCAGGGAGACTTGAAAAAGGGGATAGGATGTGGCATGTACCATCACCGCCAGATCTGTGTCTCTGTCTCTGTAGCCTGGTGTTCACTAGATAAATACTGCTTTCTGCCACACGTTGGTATGCTAAAGGTGCAGCATGCCAATGTTGGAATGGAGATACAGCTCGGCTCTCTTGTGCAGAAACATAACTGCAGTTCTTGGCAGCTCTCACCTCCTCTCCATGTTTGCATGTGCCTTCATGCCACTTGGTGAATGATGGACTGATGTGGCTAATGCTGAGACTGGTGTTGATTCAAACTCTGGTCCCAACAGTATGGCTTCCCTGAAGTCATGAATCTGGAGATTCATTTCACAGCTGCTTTACTACACAAATTATTTACTTACATTTGTTAGCTTGGTTGCTATAAATTTCCTGAGATATAAATTGGACAGCCTCAAAAACACTGTTTTCCATTCCTGTACATAACATTCCCACTGTAACTGTTAAGTGATTGGACTGCTGGGCAAAATGGTGGGGTATACTATAGTAAAATATAAACAATTTCTTTCCCCTGTTTAGGTTCTTAATGTAACTGTCAAATCATTCCCCTTGCTACATAAGAGAAATATAAATCTTTAAAGTTTTAACACCTGATCATGGCGACCCATTGGTAACCCAACAAGTTAAGGATCAGAATGTTTAGGCATCTTGTAAACTGGCACAATTAAATATATGATCAATTTTCATGCCACATTAAAACAATTACAGATTTGTCTGAGCGGGTTGCCATATATGAATAGCAATTGTTATTTTAGGGGCATTGCTCTTCTTGCAGTTTTTGATCATATTACATGTTACATATTCATTGTATGTAGACATATTTTATTTTTAATCATCCTAAGTAATTACCTGTACTAACCTAGCAAAGTGTGGAGCTATTTTTTTTAAAAGAGCATATCTCGAATAGGTAGATCTTTTAAAGACTCCTTTTAAAAAACTGTACATACATAGCAGTCTCATCAGTAAGCTTGTTGATTTCTTTTCATTCATACTTCCCTCACCACCACCATTTAAATAGTAGATACAGTAACGTTTCTGTAAGCCTGCAAACTTAATCTTGTTTTAAACCATTCAGCACTTTCAACATGAAAGTGAAGGAACTAGAGTACTTGATTTATCTCTGTTTGATATACAAAGTGGAAAACCAAAGCATGTTGTGACTTCTAAACATTTTAAGGGGAGACAAAAAGAGTCAGTGACCTAGAATGTTCCAGGGTGTGTGTGTGTGTGTGTGTGGTTTTCCAGCAGTAGGCTAAACAATTGCTTCAGGGAAATGTTTTTTGAGATTACTGATGGACCCTTGCCAGTCTCGCTCTGAATGAACAAAAATGAACAAAAGTATATGCTGTAACAGTACAGTACTACTTTATGTAGTGGGCAAGTGTCTCTGATCTGCTTTTTGAAAATGGTTCCATTCTGTTCATATTTGTATAATAGTAAATAATTTAATACAAAAATGTAAAGCCTGCCTTTTCCATCCAGATCTCATGGCTTACATCGCCAATTAATTGCAAAAAATTACAATAAACACAATAACTATAAAAAGGAGAAACTCAAAGTCAAAAAATAAGGTAACAGAACCAAAAAGGGAGAGAAGCTAAATTAGGTGAGGCTCTGGGAAACAAACACTTTTTTAAACACCAACAAAACACTTGCAAGGAGGGGGTCGACCTAATTTCAAGAGGGAGGGAGCTTCACATGTGGTGTAATACCATGGAGAAAGCCCTCCCTTGCATTGCCGTTGGCATCTGACAATGCAGCCCCTGCAGGAGGGCACCTCTAGCTGACCATTAGGTAAAGGTGACCCCTGACAATTAAGTCCAGTTGTGTCCGACTCTAGGGTGTGGTTCTCATCCCCATTTCAAAGCCGAAGAGCCAGCGTAGTCCTAAGACACCTCCGTGGTCATGTGGCCGGCATGACTCTCCTTGCCGCAGCGTGTAGCATGCAGCTGGAACACGGAGCGCTGTTTACCTTCCCGCAAGCGGTACCTATTTATCTACTTGCATTGACATGCTTTGGAACTGCTAGCTTGGCAGGAGCTGGCCAAGCAACGAGAGCTCACCCCGTCGCAGATTTGAACTGCCGACCTTTCGATTGACAGCTATGCAATGAGGCGGTCCTTCAAGTATCCTGGCCTTTAAGCCATGAAGAGTTTGTCCATTAAGCTTCCTATTACTGTATATTTGCATTGTTGGCACCTACAAACTGGTTACCTAAGACATAAGTGAGGAGAGATATCAATGTACAATAAATGTAAATATTTTCGCAAATTATCACGACGTGACCAGATTTCAGAATTAAAAATTAGCATATTACCGGGAAACTCTGTCGTTTAAATTATTTGTTTTTTAACCAAAAATAAACACAACTGATGTTTACAATCTTTACGTTTCGCCAACATACATTTGTGGCATCCTCAGAAGTCTGCAGAACCAGCACAAGACGACCTTAAATACAGCTTTGGGAGCCCAGATGTATTACAACTCCCTGTGCTCAGACAGCAATTTGAAACCGGTTTTTGAAGCATTCCATAGCCTGCCTGTCCTAATTGATTGGTTCTGGAATAAACCTGGGACCGATTGACAGCCCTATGACTTCTGAGGATGCCACAAATGTATGTTGGCGAAACGTAAAGATTGTAAGCATCAGTTGTGTTTGTTTTTGGTGAAAAAATAAACGACAGAGTTTCCCGGCAATATGCTAATTCTTAATTCTGAGATAAAATAAATGTTTTTGTTTTAACATATTTGAGAAATGAACCTGTCCTTGTCAGGAGTGGTAGACCTGGTAGAGGAGGTGTGGTAGAAGTGAATAGATCTGGTTGGATTTCTGTTTGCCCTTGGCAAGTTTTCAGTTAATATGGCTGGAGCATCATATTATCATATGTGGGATATGGAGATGGCTCAGATGGTTGATGTGGTCATTCCTAAGTATTCTCTCTCTCTCACTGAAGAGAGATCGTTCAGGTCCCTGGTTTTCCTGGTAGCAGTGAGAGCAGATGGGACAATGAGTAGACACAGGTGGTGGATAACTCAATGTGAATCTGATATCTTAAGGATTCCTGTAGCCCTGATCCCTTAATTGTTGTGGAGGTGTGCACTGTACCTCCCAGGTTTGCATGTAAATCAACTTCAGAATTTTGGTCAGTGGAATAATAACATTCCTAGTACTTTTTTTAAAGGAGTGAGGATGTTCAGGTAGTGGCTGGCTACAGCCAGGAGTGTCCTTTTTTTTTTTTTTTAAATCTCTATCGGGACTACATTGGTTAACCAATCTAGACTCTACAGGTCTGACTTCAGTTATCCATATCCCGGTTACCACCAAACTTGACTGTTGCAGTGCACTCTATGTGGGATTTCCTTTAAGAACAATTTGGAAGCTACAGTTTCTGCAAAATGCAACTGCTAGATTGACACTCAGCTCATACTATACAAATGCTATATAGTTGACCCTTGCTATCTGTGGGGGATCTGTTCTGGACACACATACCCCACGGATAGCGAGGATCCGTGTATACAGGGGTCTACGTGTAAAACGTTAAAAAGGGGGGAAACGAGGAAACTGCATTTTTTAACCTTTTAGAGTGAAAATGCTGTGTGTTCTTGCTGTAAACATGCTGAAATTGTGCTCCGGAAGCCTCTTTTGGTTCATGCAACTCCCCCTCCCTCTCCCAAAATAGTTCCAGAATGCTTTGCAAAGCATACAGTGGACCCTTATGGGTTCAGGATCCGTGGTGAGATAAATCCACGGATCCTGAATCCATGAATAAAAAGGATCCTCTGTACTATAAAAATTGTGCTGGTTGTCAGTTAGCTTCTGGAGTCAACCTTCTACCTTTTAAAGCCCTAAATTGCCTGGGGCCGGGTGACCTTAAAGACTACCTGCTCTGATATAAACCTGGCTAATCCCTAAATCATCATCTTAAAGTCTTGTTCATCTGCACACCTTTGACTGAAATTTGCTTGGCAGGCACTAGAGACAGGGTCTCTTCAGCAGCGGCACCATTCTGGAAGACTTCTCCCAGATAGACCTATCAGGCCCCCTTGGTCCTTAGCTTAATTCTCTCTCATATGTGCAATATTTCATATGACTCTGGTCTTTAAAACTGGTTGTCTCTGTGTTAGTTGCAACTTTTCTGTTTTCTTAAATTTAAGAAACTGAAATATTTGCAATATCCTCAATGGATAAGTTATCCCGAATTGGCTGTACCAGCCTATTGGCTTCCCCTCCCCAGCACATCACAAACCAATGTAAAAGCTTCTCTGTGATGTTTATTTCATTTTAAGTGACAGCCATCAAATTCCATTGCAGTTCAAGAATCTTTTTTTGTACAGGCTCCCCTTGCCACAAAATGGTCTTCTGCACCTAATTCAACGAAAATTTTCCTCCCAACATGAGTGTCTCCTCTATGTATTGAACTTTTTCTGTCCTGCCTGCGGAAAAAGTAGCATTTTTTAAAAAAATTCTACCTGTCATGTAAGAACATAAGAGAGACAGAATGTGTACAGCCTCATAAACTTCAGGGAATATGAAATCCTTAGTAAAATATGACATAAATCGGGAGAAATAAGAGTAATTGAACAAACCATGACACTGTGAAAAAGTTTCTTAGAATCCATCCTCAGAATAGTGAAGACAGTTTTATATAGAATATTTTTAAAACAAACGATCCATTTGGGTTCTGTCTAGCAGTGCAGCAGCTGGAAAGTTTAATTATAGGCTGGGAAGCCCTGCTGGGATTAAGGAAAGTGTTAGCAGAAGGGGTGAATATTAATGACAGCTGTTTGCCACAGGCCTCAAGAAGCAGAGAGTATGCGGAGAAAAACGTAAAGTGTAATGTCCAACATATGTGCTTGAAGCATTTTAAACCCCCAGTTTGTTCCTGAAATCATGGAGTGGGTTTCCATGGAATTATTATCAGAGCTTAGAATACAATGGAGCACCCAGAAAGTATATATTTACAACCCGTACAATTTTGCATATTATTGCAGAAAAAGATTGCATGCCAGCATCTACATGTGGCCCCCATTTAAATATATGCACCATTGAATAAATCTCATTGTGCTTGTGTTCTGGGGAACAGGTTAAATGACAGTTACAGAGTGCTCTAGTCTCCTATTGCATTACTTTGAAACACTGTCATTGATTTCAAGAGCCGTTCTTTAGAGCAGAGGTATTAGGCGGTCTAGCAGTTGGCCATTAGTCAAAGGATCACATAGATAGCAAGGCATCTTTCTATATTTTTTGGACAGCTGCTTCTTTGGGTACAATTTTGAAACTGTTCTTTAAACTCAAGATTCATGGATTTCAGAGAAAGGAACAGGAAAGTGCCGCTGTTTACGTCTGAGCATAAATTACGTTTACGTCTTTACTGTTTACGTCAGTTATACATGCATAAAAGGGATTGCTGAATTCCAGTCATAGGTTCCAGTCCAGAGGAAGCTAGTTACACTTAAGTGTCACTGATTTCAGTGGGACTTAAATGCAGCTAGCCTAATTAGAACAGAATTATAGATTTTAAATAGCAATTACACACATTTACCGGTAACTTGGGAGTAAGTCACACTGAATTTAGTAGAACTTCTGAGTAAACATGCACTATGTAAGTGTAGCTTTGTTAGCCCTTATATACAGTACTTTACATCCTTTTAAGCTAGATTGTTAACTGTAGCCTGTAGTTCTTATGTTTGATCTTGTTTGAAAATGAACTTTCTTCCATCGTTGAAGCACATCTTTCTGTTATATGGTAAATGACAGTATACAGTAGAGTATACTGTAATATATATAAAAACTGAATTGCCCAGATCACCAAATTTGCAGAAGTTTGGCTGGTAGCCAAACTCCTCTCCCCCTCCTCTTCATTGCATCCGTTCATTTGTGGTGCAAATAAAACCTGTCTCCTCCAATCAGCAGCAATGTAAAGTGCTGTCTTCTCGCATGACTCAATGGAGTGCAAACAAATGCTATCAAATAATTTCTGCACGGATAACAGCAAGTATGTGGGTATCACAGAAACAAATATGAGTGTATAGAGAGTTTCATTTTAAAACTAAAGTAAGAGAAAGTAGCAGGACGTTAAAAGGCTACCCAACTGGTGTAAGCTTTCTCGGGCTACAGTCAACTCCATCAGATGCATGAAGTCCATGAACATTTCATACATCTGAAGTAGTGGACTGCAGTCCATGAAAGCTTGTGGTGTCACAAACCGGATAATTATGAGGTCCATTAGCCTCTTTGTTTTTTACTGCAACAGATTAAAACAGACACTGAAAATGTTAAAGCTTAAAGAATGAGGTATTCCTTGGCTTACAGAACCTTCAGCCCCTTTATCGCAAGAAGGCGTTAAGACATATTCCATAGGCGGGAATGTCCCACGCACTTTGCAGAAGGCAGCTTCTTAAGAAAACATGAGCTATTGCTAAGGGCTGCAGAATATTCTCTTTGGACTTCTTGGCACAATTTGTGTCTGTATGCGTGTATTTGTGTTCTGATGGGCAGAATGTCTATCCTTCCCATCCAGTACATCGTAAGACTAGGTTTTTTATATCCTCTCCAATGGTAGTATGCTGTGTTGCAGAGGACCATGAAGGCTCTGTTGCTGCTACCATGCTGCTATGAAAAGCCCTGAATGAGAGTGAGCATCTTCCGGTATCTCTGTTTGTTCTTATATTTAGGGAGCCTTTTCTTGGCATCAGAGAGCCTTTTCTTGGCATTGTAGGCTCACCATGTCCGTCTGAGAATCCTTGACTCATGTCCCAAGCGAAAGCTTCATTGCTGCTGGCTTTAAGTGCAGTGTAACTTTTTCCCACTTGTCAGCAAAGGACAAAAAGGTATTTACACCTCTCTGTTTAAAGTGCAAATGTTCTTCAGTAAACTTACTGGCATGAGGAAGAAAACACTTCATGAGGTACTTAAAATGCAGGACAAGAATTCACCACAGGAGTTTCCTGTCTTTCTGCAGTGAAAATGAACCAAAAGCAAACAAAATGGGGCAAAAGGTTGCAAATGTCATAGAAGGAATGCACTATACGTTCTTGAGATCCATAGTTCAAATAACTTGACTTGGAAGTTTGGCTGCAGACTGAGCAAGCTTTTTTGGGGGGGGGGGAGTCCCCATTGACAACTTATTCAGTTTGTGCTGGTATGTAAAATAGCAAACATTCTACACCCTGAAGTCCGGGATGGTATGTGTTTTTTGCTTTGGCTCTCTCGCATAATGACTGCAATTTTTTCTCTCTCCTGCCACTTGTTTTTTTTCTCCTTATACCATGATTGGAAAACCTGTTTAGCTGTAACTCTAGCAGTAATAAAATTGGTTACCCAAAGGCTTTGCAATGATGGTGTTCACGAAAGAGCCCTGCTCTACTCTGTAAAAACTGCAGCTAAGAGCTAATAATCATACATATCTGTAATAACAACTATTTAGGAAAGCATGAGTGAACTTCAGTGCAGACACCAGAGAGTCCTTTGTTTCTTGCTTTTGTCTAGTAACTGGTGTTTCAGCTAACTGGAACAGTTTTACATGACATTGTGTTGAGCCATTTTCTGGATTGTAGCCCAGATGAGGTACCCACAGTAATTGCTGCAGAGCAACTGTGGGTTGATCTGCACAACAGATTAGGAAGTATGGAAAAAGTGCTCTCTTCAGCAGACGTTAAACAAACAGGTAAGCTAATATTTTAAATTGCTCACATAAACAGGCAGTGAAGTGTTTAGGAATGTTCCTGTCTCTATGGATTCGAAATGTAGCATGTGCACAATAGTAATCGATTACTGTGAGCCTTTTATTTGAGTGAACTATCTTCCTCTGAACTATCTTCCTCTGTCAAACTGTTTTGAAAATCTCCACCTAAGTAAAGATGATGAGTTTGCTGTAATACATAGATGTTTTTGTTCCTCAAGTGAAATAATTGATATTATATGCTTTTCATTAAGATATACCAGCATTTCTCAAAGTTCTCCCTGTGAGTAGGGGAGAACTCTGAGTGCTTGCGGGGGTGGGGCAATGGCGGCGCCAGCAATCCGGGGATTGCCCCGCTGCCGGGGACAAAAGTGGTATTTTTAGATTTACCGGGGGTTGGGCTGTCCGGAGGGTGTGGGGGCCTGCAGTCCCCCCCCCACTGGACCTCCCCAAGCCTCCGAATGGCTCCTGGAGGCAAATAAAGCCCACATCCGTGTTTTGGGGAAACCGCAATGTAAGTGGGCTTTAATTGCCTCCAGGAACCGTTTAGAGGCTTGGGGAGGCCTGCTGTGGGCCCCCGCCCCATCCAGAGGATGGCCCAACCCTCAGTAAGTCTAAGAATACCCCTTTTGTCCCTGGCAGCGGCACAATCCCCGGATTGCTGCTACTGCCATCGCAGGTCACCACTCCCCTTAAGGGGGTAGCGACCTGCCCCTTCAAGTGGTGGATCGCGACCCACCACTTTGAGAATCCTTGAGATATACCAATACAAATGAAAAAAGTGAAGAGGGGGATAATATTATACTGTATCATGATACTCTCTATTACTGTGTCCCTCGCATTGTTTTTTTTTTTAATGTACCTGTATTTGCAAGGCCTTTCACAAAACTGAAGATGCAGTTAACTTCTCCTTGAAATCCCCTATTTTCATGTTGGAAAGATCTTTGTGCCATGACTAATTACTACTATCTGTGTACGCATATTAGCAGAAGTGACAGGTAGACAGACGCAATTCCTATTAATGTACTTGACTTCAGGAGAGGCCAGTGGATTGAATAGATGCATCTACATTTTGTTCTCCTAATGGACGTGAGTTTGCTCTCAACATATTAATAAATTATACTACTGCCTGTGCTACATCTGGGATCTCCTCATATCTCCAGAGCTTTTGAAGCCAGACTACATCATCTACTTGTTACCCCAGCGTCATATTAATGTTTATATAGAACTTTTAGTAAAACATGTTTTATATACTGTACAGTATGCACAAATGTTCTTAAAATGCCAGGAAAATGGAATTTGCCTTCATGTAGCTTTTTCTTGGCACTGTAGGCCTATGAATTTATAGGCGCAGCATAAATTCAAAGTCGATTCAAATACCGACAGCGCAATCCTATCCAACTTCGCCCACCAGTGCACCCTCCTCCCCTCCAAAGCCTCCCGCCCTGCACTCCCCCGCTGGTTACTCCAGTGGGGGAAGCTGGTGGCACTGCAAATGTGATGTATCAAAAGAGCGCCTCAATATCCTTATGTATCTTGTGATTCCAATGTCTTTAACTGTCAAACCTTTCCTCATATCCCAGTTCCTGTAAAGAGACTTAGGAAAATTGCCAATAGCAACACTATTTCTATTCCTTACTTTACTTCAGGAAACGTAGAAATAGTAGCCAGAATATATGAATGAATTATTCATGTGATTTATCATTTGCTTTAAAATAAATATGCATAACAAAACAGCTATGACGTATGACCACTGTAAAGCAACCAGGCATCATAATGCAGTTGTGTAATACAATGGAATAGAAATTGGGAGACTCCGACACAGAAACACATGAGTTATGGGGGAAGAGAGAGTTTTTAAAAGCCTCTTTTAAGACTTTGAATGGCCAGGCGTAAAAGTTAGGGTTTGTTTACTTTGCTTACCTCAGGTCAATGTTCAGTTGGAGCTGATTGAAGTTGCAGCTACAACACCAATCTTGAAAACCTGAAATGGATGGCCACCTGGAAGATGTTTTCATGGGTAGGCTGCACAACTTTGAAGAGGGACCAATGTTCATGGTTTAAACTCAAATAGGGTTGGGGTTAAAAAAGAAAAAATGTGAAGAAAAGAACATTAGAGTGTATTAACTTGGCATTCAGCCATTGTGATTGATACTTGATGGTAGAGCACAGTTGGCCTCTGCCTTTTTACTTTGCTGTCTTTGTATATCACACCTGGCACAAAAGGTGATCACGTACCAATCAAGACCGTTATCGTGGATTATGGTTTTGTTTGAGAGTAAGGCATTTTGAATAATGACAAATTTTCCTTTTAATTAGGGACACAATCCTATCCTACGCTCTGCTCAGCAGTGATGTAGACTTGAGTCTATTGACTCGGACTCGAGTCGGATTCAAGTCGCGTCAGTGACTTGATTCGAACTTGACTCACGATTGTACAAGACTTGACTCAAGACTTGGAGCCTTTTATGACAAGTCGAATTTTATTCGGGTTTAAACCCATTTTCCCCATTAAATAGATAGGAACTTGCAACTCGCAACCAAAGACTCGGACTTGGGGGCAAAGACTTGGGACTTGAGACTTGGAGTCAGAGACTTGATCCACATCCCTGCTGCTCAGCGATCCAGCTGTGTTGGCGTTGGCAATGCAGTATCCTGAGCAGAGTAAGCAGGGTTGGAGGTCTCCTTGAGGCAAAGGAAGTTTTGTTCCCTTATCTGGATAAAGCCCCAGTCCCTGCAATGGGCCTCCTCGGACCTGCTCCTGCCATTTTGGTGGTGCAAATCAAGGCTGCCAGTTTTGGGAGAAACTGGCCTGAGAGGGAGATAGGATACGGCGTATGCCAAATCCCAGCCCCTCCCAAGCCCGATCCGCCCTCCCCCCCAAATGCCCCCAGAACACCCCCCACCCCTGCACCGTGTGGTCCAGCCGCAGCTTACCTGGGCTGCACACCTTCTGGATCTGGCCCGCAGGGATTTGCATAACCAACTTAACGGCAGCTTTTGCAATGATCCTGGGCCAGCACAGTCATCTTATGCCTGCCTAGTGGTCGGATAGGATTGGCCGGTTGTCCATGGACTTAAAAGGCAGTGTAATAGAAATATTGAAATAGGGGCTTCTGATCCAGCAAGTCACTGTTTCACAGCTATATGGGGGGGGGGGGGGAGAGATTAAGAACGTTTCAGAAATATATGCTAGTCATCCAAATGGGAGCAATATGCTAGTCATCCAAATGGGAGCAATATGTATCATTTTAGTGCATTAATAACAAATTACTAATGTGGGCATGGCTGTTGTGCAGCTTCGTTGGCACTGTGGCTATGCCATTAGAGTTGTGTTAAACGTATGGAGTGTGAGAATTGTAAAATAGCCTGTATACACCCCCCCCTTCCAGGTGAGGGCTAAAACGGGAGCTTCAGTAGGAGCAAGGAGTTATAAACACCCTTTCCCAGTATCGCTGCTCTGAGCAAATTCACCCTTCAAGGCTACATTAAAAGTGAAAGCAAAGGGGACAATTCAGTCGCAGATCTCCCACGTAACTTGCAGTTTGAAAATTAGTGATCTGACTGTGTTCCTCATCACAGTAATGTTAGTATGTATCTCTGAAGGCAGTGTTTCCCAAACTTTTTCGACCTGCGGCTCCCTTGACCATTGGTGACCATTGGCCACGGCTCCCCATAACGTTATATTGATGCCTGCCAATTGGCATTGCACTGTTTTCCGTAAGGATTCTGTGGCACTCCTTGGCTCCCCTGGTTGGTATCTGCGGCTCCCCTGGGAGCCACGCCTCCCAGTTTGGGAACCACTGTCTGAAGGAATTCCCTTCACAAATATGTTTGAGAGAGAGACCGACCGACCACGCTCACTCTGCTTAGCCTCTGTATATGTTAATGGAGTTTTATTTTTAAGTGCTATTAAAGTGCTTGCAGTGTGGAACAGCCAATTGTCTCCGTTTACAAAGAGAATAGGTTTCTAGAAGAGTCATTCAGACATGCCAGTCTTGATGGTGTTGGACTATTGTCGTTGATTGAAAAACAAACCTTGATATTGGCACAGATGTAAATAAAACAACGAACAAGATAATTTTCCAGTGAAAATTTGGGAACCACTTGGGAAGCGGTTAAGCTCCTTGAATTGTTGCAGGTTTAAGAAACATATTTCTTGAAAAAAATGAGTTTATGAGGCCTAGATTTTAGTGTGAGAAGTGTAATCCTTTTGGTGTTGACATCAGTGGTTGAGCTCTCAGTGCTATGCCTGATGTCAGTATTGCATTTGCTTTCATTTTAGTTTTGTTGTTCAGTCGTTAAGTCGTGTCCGACCCTTCGTGATCCCATGAACCATATCCCGCTAGGCCTTCCTGTCCTCCACTATCTTCCTGAGTTCGCTCATTTTCATGTTCGTTGCATCGGTGATGCTGTCTAACCATCTCATCCTTTGCCTTCCCCTTCTCCCTTTGCCTTCAATCTTTTCCAGCATCGGAGTCTTCTCCAGAGAGTCCTCTCTTCAGAGGTTGATTATTTATGCACCAGAGAGCTGGTATGGTATAGTGGCACAGAGTCTGGTCTGTGAAGAACCTCCTTGAATTTCACTTCTTCAATGAACTCTGTCTGTGATCATAGGGAAGCCCCCCCCCTATCTCTCCGCCTCAATCCCCCAGCTGCAATATGGGGATGATAATACAGTACTTTATAGGGTTGATGCAAAAATGGTAAAACACCACAGAGTGTAGTGTACATAAATAAAAAGCAAAACTGTACATGTGAATTGTCTAGTTCTGTCTGCAAAATTAACATGTACTATACTGTAGGTAGTTAGTACAATCTTATGCTTGTCTACTTAGAAATAGAGCTTAAGGTAAAGGTATCCCCTGACAATTAAGTCCAGTCGTGTCCGACTCTAGGGTGTGGTGCTCATCTCCATTTCAAAGCCGAAGAGCCAGCGTTGTCCGAAGACGCCTCCGTGGTCATGTGGCCGGCATGACTCTCCTTGCCGCAGCGCGTAGCATGCAGCTGGAACACGGAGTGCTGTTTACCTTCGCGCAAGCGGTACCTATTTATCTACTCGCATTGACATGCTATGGAACTGCTAGGTTGGCAGGAGCTGGCCAAGCAACGAGAGCTCACCCCGTCGTGGGAATCGAACTGCCGACCTTTCGATCGACAGCTTATGGTTCAATGGTTTAACCCGCTGCGCCACCCGCTGGCCCTGTGAATACAGCTTACTACTCCTAGGTAACTGTGTATAGGAATGCAGCTGTGTTCTACTAATGTTTTGTGATCAAACCAGTATGAGTATATAAGAGGCCTGGAAATATTAAAATACAGCCATTTGCCTGTTCCAGTGCAATAATTATAACACTTAAAACTCCCATCATGAGATCTTCTTTATATTTTGGGAACCAGTAACAAAGGCTTAAATCCTGTGCACAGTTTGGCTGCTTAAATAACCCATTGAAGTATGGGATTTAAGCACCCTAACTGTGTAAGATTGCAGGCATAGACTTTAAGAAACCCCTGGCTCACTTTGATAAAGATTCAAATTTAAAATGCTAGTACATTTAAAATGTTTAAATGAGGTAATATGGTTATCAACAAGGTTAAGGTCTAATGAAGTGAATAATGAACCTGAAAACAGAAAATGTTGTTCTTTAGCATGATCCTAATCCAGAAAGCAGATAGAAATCTTGACCACGATCCAAATTACTGCTTTTCACACTCCAGGGGCTTGTGCTTGCTTTTGGAATACCAGCATTCTACCGTTATGGGTCCTGAATGTTCAGACAGTGTTTCCACCCATAGGATGTTGGGCATGGAGAATCTACCTTGTGAGGGGTATACAGTAATCTGACCAAATTCCAGAAAGGTCTGATGTAAAATAGCTGAGTTATTGCAGTTCTGATTTTTTTTACTCTGAATCCAATGTCTTCATGAGGTTTGCAACCTGTTTTTTGCTCCCCAAAACATACCGTATTTATCGGCGTATAATACGCACCGGCGTATAAGACGCACCTTCCTTTTGGCCCTGGGTTTCAAGAAAAAAACATTTAAAGCATTTTTGGGCCACTTGGCCACTTACTGCTTGGCTGCTTAATTAGCTAATTTACATAAATTGCACAAAAATACCAGGATCTCTTTTAAAACACACAGCAATAAGACACATGAACAAAATGCACCAGAACATAAATCCCAAGTAAAAAAACAACCCCAGACTCAACTCTTTTCCCCCCAACCCACCCATGCACAGTTTCCAAAGTAAAAAACATAAAAGTACAAAAAAAACCCCGACTCAACTCTTACCACCTTACCACCCCCAGACTCAACTCTTACCAACTCTTAAACAACAGAAATCCCAAATACAAAACCCCCAGACTCAACTCTTTTCCCCCACCCCACCTGCGCAGTTTCCAAAGCCTCCCAACTAGGCCCAGTTCAGAAGCTTACCAAAGCTGCATTCATTCTGCATCCAAGACTAGGCCCTCTGCAGCTCAGCTGAACTGAACTGAGCACAGCGCCCTCTGCTGGCTGCTGAGAAGCTCAACTCATGCACGTGCATAAATTAAACCCGACAAACAGCTGTAGATCGGATAGATTAGTCAAGGAAGAAAGCACAAGGGAGCTCTCAGGATCCTGAAAAAAACCAGTAAGCCCAAAAATGCTTTAAAACGGGCAGGGGGGAGGAGGGATTTTTTTAGTATTGGCGTATAAGACGCACCCTACTATTTTGGGTCACAAATTTAGGCAAAGTGCGTCTTATACGCTAATAAATACGGTACTTTAATTTTTCTTTGGCTGTTAAGATTATAAATGCCCTTGGACCCTGGTTTTTTTTTTGTGTGTGTGTGTGTGTGTGTGTGTGTGTGTGTGTGTGTGTATATTTAAGTTGAGGTTTGACATCAGTATTTTACTAAGGACACCTTTATGACATATGTCTGTTTCAGGAATTGACGCTGCCCTACTGGAACAAACTCCACACACACACACACACACACACACACACACACACACACACACACACACACACACACACACACACACACACACACACACACACACACACACACACACACACACACACACACACACACACACACACACACACTTGGAGAAATGAGAGAGCTGCAGGGCTGTGCATTGGTAGATGGGGGAAGGGATGCTGCTGCATCTTTGTTTGTTTGTGTTGTGTGCTCCTAATGTATGCTTACATGTGGTAATCAGCATGTGTTTGTGTATGATGCGCAATATGTGTTTTCTCAGTTTGTTTGCATGTAGCATGTGAGTTTGTGTGTGACATGCACCACAATGTTGCAGCACTTTTGGATGTGTCATGTTCTTGTGCATATTTGGCAAATGGTGTATTGCAGCATGTGTATGGCACATACTGATAACCATTTGCACATGATATGGAATAGCACTTATTTTTGTGCGGTGTGCAGTGGCTATGTTGCAGCATGTGTGCAGCTTGTGTTGACTCTTGCCTGTGTGTGGTGGCAGCATGCACCTGACTGGTGTGGCAGTTTTCATATGATGTGTTACGGCACTTATGTTCAGGCATGTGTCTGAGGTGTTGTAGCATGTTTTGCCAATGGCATATCATGGCTCCCATTTGGATGTGGCATGTTGCAGGTAAAACAAAAACAGCCATTTTACCTTGTTCTGAATCAGCAGAAATGGAGCTATTCTCCAAACAGGAAAGAGAAAGAGCTTGTGGGAGTTGTAGTATTTGTGAGGGCTTCTGCTATGGAAGTACAGTGCTGTACTCACAAAGCCTACAACTCCCATAAGCTCCTTCACCTTTCTTCCTGTTTGGAGAAGAGCTCCCTTTCTGCTGCTGCAGAACAAGGTAAAATGGCTCCTTTTTTTTTTCTACCCACCCCGATGTGTCCTGCTTATCAGCCCAGTCCCCCTCCCTCCCCTCACCAAGCAGCTGTTTTTAGAATGTATAAGTCAACCCAGCTTTTTAGGGTCAACTTTATACAATCCATGTATAAGTCAACACGGGTTTTTAGGGTCAATTTTAAGGCATACATTTTCGACATACACAAGTGTATATGGTATTTTTGGATTGTTGCTTTGCTTTCACTAACTATGTTGTGATATTCTGGGGCAACACTAAGCTTTGTAGAGATGCATCAGACATAGATTAAAGGCATCTCTAGCAAGTGATTGGGAAACTGCACCTGCTGGATTTCTACCTGGACTCATTCCTTCCCAGCCCAATGTCAAACTGAAAGATCAAGACGAAAATATGGGTGCATACATTGGGTATGGGGGCACAGAGCCGAATTTATACAGCCAACCACAAGACTATACAACATCTTTACTGCTTGCATGTCATGGAATTCAAGTTGACAACCTTAAATACATTTTGGAGTACGAGTGAAAATTGAAGTCATCTTAAATGTCACCTTGTATTGAAAGGGTTTTGATGTGGTAGGTGCCTTGTGAAACACTTGCATCAAAGCATTTAGTGGCCTGAAGTAGGTTTCTTTCAAAGAATAAATATAAGTACTGTAATATTAGTAATTTTGATTTTGCCTGGTTATGATAGGTTATGATTTATATTCCAGGGCTGGTCCTGTCTTATGCTAATATACCGTAATTGTCACACATCAAATATAAGAAAATGGGGGCAGGGGGGCTCAGAATTTTTCAAATTCTGTGCATATGCAAGATAAATAAACTGAGAAGTCTGTCTGAAGCATTTTGTTTGCAGCCTTCTAACGCATTTAAATGGTGCTATCGCCTGATGAATGATGCGTGCTTTGCAAGTAAAATGTTCTGCAGCCACTGTAGAAGCAATGGGTTGGTACTAATGTTCCTCCAACAAGAAAGTGATGAGGCACTAAGTTGGGCTATTCCAAGAAACTCATTTTTACCAGTGAAGTCTTTGCAGAGTGCATGGTAAAGGTAAAGGTATCCCCTGACAATTAAGTCCAGTCGTGTCCGACTCTAGGGTGTGGTGCTCATCTCCATTTCAAAGCCGAAGAGCCAGCGTTGTCCGAAGACGCCTCCGTGGTCACGTGGCCGGCATGGCACGCAGCTGGAACACGGAGCGCTGTTTACCTTCCCGCAAGCGGTACCTATCACAAGGTACTCAATCACAAGGGTGCAGCTTTGAGCAGATGCAGAGAAATGAAGTCCAAGAAAAAGCACTTGGCTTTATAATGGTTTAATGAGATGGGGGAGGAAAACTCCAAGGAAAGTAGACCTGAATAATGAAAAAATTGTGAGGCTATTGTGGGTTGTAATGAGTCATTTAAGGGAATCTGTTGTCCCTTTGTAATTGTTTGATGAAATATTTATTACCCATTTGTACTCAGTTTCTGGAATGATCTGGCTGTAGTGCTGTCCATTACAAATACTGTAATCTTTTGTTTTATGGCATGAATGAATATATTTATCTAAATTTTTTCTAGACTGCCTTTGGTCCCATTAAAAGGACTATCAAGGCGGCTTACAACCTTCAATAAAACACAACCAATTTATAAACAATATTCAAAACTGTCACAATAATAAGAGGTTATAATAACAATGGATAGACCCAGATAAAGATACAACATAAATAACAAAGAAAACTCAAGAGGCCAACTGAAACAAAATGGTTCTCGCATTCCTCTTGAAAACAAAAGCCAATTAAATGAGGCCAGAGGATTGAGATTTTTTTCCTATGCCCAGAAATATTTTTATTAACTTTGTGGTAATTTTTATATTGTTCCCTTCTTTCTCTTCTCAAACCATGTTTGATTATCTCACTTATTCCTAAGCTACTAAATTCAGAATCTACCCCCAAATAAGCATATATTATGAATTTGTTTTTGGATGCTTCGGTATGGCTGCATTTGTTCTTCAACTTCTAGCGCTAGGAGCACGTGAGAGCCATTTTTTTCGCCTTCTAGCATGCTTGGGTCGTGGAGGTTTGTCTCCTTCCAGCCACGCTAGAAGTTTCAACTACGAGCACAAAGCTAGAAAAGATGGCGGCCTCATACACCAATAGGAAGGCTGCTTGACTGCAAAGGAGCTTGGGAGATGTAGTACGAGGGACGAGGAAATAAAGATGGCAGCCTCATGCACCAATAGGAAGGCTGCTTGACTGCAAAGGATCTCGGGAGATGTAGTGCAAGGGACGAAGAGCATCTGAAAATCAATCTGATTTTCGGTCATTTCCGTTCATTTTGGGAGCCCTGGAAGCAGCGATATTAAAGCATGCTAGGAATGTCACTTCCTGCTATTTCTGAGTTGAAAAACAAATGCAGCCTATGTAACTTTGATTTGTAGCTTTTGACACATTGGAGTCTGTGAGCTTTCTTATATGCCTTAGCAAATTTCAACAGGAGTGTGTTGGATTTTGTTGTGATGTGTGAGCTCTGCTCTTAATTTATGTAAACTTCCACGCAGCTGTGTGATATATTTTACTTTATTTGTGGTTTGATCCTTGTTCCAGATACTGATTTGTAAATTGACTATAGTTAGAACAAACAGTTTTCCCAAGTTTTGACATAATGAAGAGCTGTGGTTTGTTCAAAAATGGAAGTGGAAGCTTTCAATTCTCTCCCCTAATGGACGGAAGAGTAGGTTCCCTAATGAACTCCTCCTCATTATGAGGAGGAACAGAGCCATACAGACTAACCCTTGGGCTTGCATGTTCCCCCTGTCCTCCATTCATTAGAGGAGAATTACATATCATCGCCTAGAGATTATCCTATCGTTCACTACGTCCCCATTTTGCCCTTCCCACCTTTCCTGGAGTGTATTCGGGCGTCCTCCAGCGCATCTGGGAAGGCGGAGGCCTTCCCGCTGATGTCCCTGGCAACGTGCTGGTTGCTGCGCTTTCGGGGACGTATTTGTGATTGGCGCAGACAGCTTTACAACTTTCTGCGCCAGCAAGGGAGGTGCGTCGCCATCAGGTGGCATGTATAGGATTGGGCTGTGAGTGAGGATTTTAAGTTACTGTTGTATGGTGACCTGGTAAACAATAAAGCAAATATCAATGGTAATTTAGTGGACAGGCCCCGAGCAGCAAGCTGTCTAGTTTTCTACAGCAGATTTTTGGTAATTGCATGGTTACTGTGGTAACTAAGTCCTATGCATGTCTTACTCAGAAGTAAGCCCATTGAGTTTAATTGGAACTTCTTCTCAGGTAAGTGTGCATAGCTATTACACAGCCTATACACAAAATTACATCTTGAGGAGTAACAAAAATACATTTCACCTGTCAGGGTGTTTTTTTTTTTTTTTTGCTTCAAACTAGCATGTATCGATGTAGGTTAGTAGTATGATGAAGCTCAAATTGCGACTGTGCTACATTTATTTAATTTGAGCATTTAGGTTGATTTTTAAGATTGTATAAAGTTGCATGCTTTCATGGTTTGAAATAGCCTATGACAAAGATTATTATTATTATTATTATTATTATTTTATTAACAGTATTTATATACTGCTTTTCAACAAAAGGTTCACAAAGCGGTTTACAGACAAAATCAAATGATTAAATGGCTCCCTGTCCCAAAAGGGCTCTCAATGTAAAAAGATGCAGAACACCACCAGCAAACAGCCACCAGAAAAGAGACTGTGCTGGGGTGAAAGGGGGGCAGTTACTCCCCCCTGCTAAATATAAGAGGAGCACCAATTGAAAAAGTGCCTCTTCCAAACAAATCCGCTTGGGTTTCTGCCCCCAAGGCTGAGCACAAAGGTTACTTGACTCACCTGACTGCTTAGGAATCCTGTACAACCTTAGCAAATATTAAGTTTCTGAGGACAACCAGTTTCTGTCTCGTGGGTTCATTGTCCAGAGAGTAAGGAAGATCCCACATTCAAACAAATGCAGTAATTTCCTGTTCACCTTCTACATATGATACAGATAGCAGGGGAGAAAGTATATGAACCCAAGGACCTCTCCCAATCCCACTATGAGTAGAAATGAGAGGGCATAATGAACTTTGTAGTACAGTATTTGTGTCTATCTTCCTCATTTCAGTTGGTTCATACCCCAGTGGACTTTTTAATGATACTGAATAGGTCATTTTTCTTGCAGAATAATCAACCATGACTACAGAATCTGGGTCAGACTCTGACTCGAAGGATCAGGATCAAGAGCAGACAGAAGCTTCTGGTCAACAAGGAACAGCAGGGATAGCACCCCAAGAACAACAACAGCAGCAGCAGCAGCAGCAGCTTATTGAGGAACACCAGAATGCATTAGAACAATTTTCTGCTGTAGCGTCTCACAGCACACCTGTGAAGAAGGAGCAGGCAAGTTATCATTGGGACAAGGCTTAATTATAAAAATTCTAATGTATGATAGCAAACGAAAACAGGGTTTACCCAGACACCAATATCCTTCTAATTAATGGTTTCATTTATTTTAAGAGACTTTTTTTATTTTGGCATAATGAAGAAATGAAAGTATTGATCTACTTGGGGGGTTTAGAAACTATTTTTTCAGTTCAGCATGTAATACTTTTATAATTTGTGTCAGATTGTCCTCTCTGCTGGGCTTAATTTTCAAGACCGCTGCTGTTAAATGGAAGAAAAAGTATTTCACTATTTTATCTCGCAGTTAGATCACACCTAGTTTTGAAGAGGCTGGAGAATGGTGGAGGCTCGTTTCAGCTCTGCCAGCTGCTGAAATCTAATTTCGTTCAGGATTGTGTGATGTTTGAAACTAACAAAATCTCAGGTTTATTGAGCCCTGACAGTTCAGAAATGACTACACTGTAACTACTTTCTATCATATGGTTTACTTTTAAACTTTCAAAATTATTCCATCCTGAGTTGTTTTTTTCTTGCATGATTCTGCTGCATGTGAAGCTAGATAGAAGAACTGTGTTCACTTTTCTTTCAGAGAATATTGATCTACGGTGTAGGTTTTCATGGCTTGTTGCTATGCACAAAGAGGTAATGTTTATGGGGTTTTTTGCCATGTGAAAACAGCTATTTAACTAGAAGAAATAAGAAAGTTCTTACACTTGATCCGTTGAGATTCCTGTTACTCTGATCCTACCGGTATTGGAAAGCGGGCGATCCGAGCGGATTCTTCAAAGCAGACGAAGTGATGAAACAGGTCCTTTGTTCTTCTTTGGCTTGACGTTTCATCCAGACCCTTGGGATTTTCTCAAAAGCAGAGAGAGAGAACTCAGCTTGTGCTGAAAGATGTTCTTGTTTCATCACTAACAAGAGCGGAGAATCCGCTCGGATCGCCCGCTTTCCAATACCGGTAGGATCAGAGTAAGAGGAATCTCAACGGATCAAGTGTAAGAACTTTCTTATTTCTTCTAGTTAAAGAGCTGTTTTCACATAGCAAAAAACCCCATAAACATTACCTCTTTGTGCATATT
The DNA here is from genome assembly GCA_026170595.1 of Plestiodon gilberti rubricaudatus. Classification (NCBI taxonomy): domain Eukaryota; kingdom Metazoa; phylum Chordata; class Lepidosauria; order Squamata; family Scincidae; genus Plestiodon; species Plestiodon gilberti. Next base: position 54,355,638 of record JANXHW010000004.1, on the reverse strand, counting down.
CATCTACGTTTGTCATGCGGATGACATGCTTTTGTAAGAGATCAGGATTTTTTCCCCTTGAATTACAGTATATAATAATAATTACTTATTATTAATATAATAATAATTATTATTAATAATAAAAATTAATAACAGTATTTATATACAGCTTTTCAACAAAAAGTTCACAAAGCGGATTACAGGCAAAATCAAATTGATAAATGGCTCCCTGTCCCAAAAGGGCTTACAATCTAAAAAAGATGCAGAACACCACCAACAAACAGCCACCAGAAAAGAGACTCTGCTGGGGTGAAAGGGGGGCAGTTACTCTCTCCCTGCTAAATATAAGAGGAGCACCAATTGAAAAAGTGCCTCTTGCCCAGTTAGCAGGGGTATAATTTTTTGAAGAAAAATTACCGTTATTGTTACTGATGTGTAAAGAATAGGACTTTTTGTGATGACTGTCAATGGGGCATTTTGCCTTGCTCCAAGAAACTCACATTCAACAACAATAATGTGTGTGTTTTTGTGGTGAACTGGAACAGATTCCATACATTTTTTTTTGGACAGATCTCTTCCAGGACAATTTTTGTTACATGATACCAGTTTGAAGACCATTTACTTCAGCTGAGATTTTTTTTTAATTGTGCTAATTTGGAATTTGCATTTCCAGTCCACTTGTTGGAAGTGACTTGTTGCAGTTTGTGATTCCCATAAATACGTTTTTCACACCAGCTGTAAGCTACTCAGGTGATCAAAAAGGTGACACTTACTATGAGGAATGTGCGCCTCGCTACCACCATGCGTTCAGGTTGAGGTTTGGCATTCAAAATTCATTTATTCAAGAACATAGGAGGCAAAGGTAGGGTAACATGCTAGCTAGCACTTCTGCTATCAGGAGCTCCTTCTGCGAAGAAAAGGATTGTTCAGCTTGCACTAGGGATCCTTGCTTGAGTAGATCTGTGTCTTCCACTAAGGGAGCTTCTGTTTGTGGAAGTAACTCCCAACAGCGAAAGTGCTAGTGGGGATCTACCCAGTTGTCTTAAACAGCAATAATACTGTAGTAATAGTAATAGTAATAGTAATTAATAATACAGTATTTATATACTGGTAAAAACAGCATACATGATGTATAAAACAAGAATACAAACACAACGCAGAAAATTTCAGCTTAATTTAAGAGTATATTGATCTTCTAATAGGTGTTGTAATCTGCCCATGTCATGGCAGGAGTGAAATGTTTCTCCAAGCCAGGATGAGAAGGAATGAGATGTATCATTCCAATCTGTTCACTGAGAGCTGCAGTCTAACAGTGCAATCTTGTGCATGTCTATTCAGAAGCAAACCCCAATGCATTCAATGGGGTCTTACTTGCAAACAAGTGTGTATAGGAAGGATAGCAACCTAAATGTATATACTTTTACGTCATGACAGTAGCATAGCCAGGGGGGTGGGGTGGGCGGCGGTGCTTTAAGTGCTGCATGGCGTCACACAGAGGTGCAATGTGGTCCCTTTCACTCGCCATAAGTGCCAGTCCAGCAGCAAAAGCAACACTGCCTTCGCTTCCGGTCTGGCTCCGACGGTGAGTGGGAGGGACCACTTTACACCAATGTGTAATGCTGTGCAGCACTTACCGCACACACACACCCTAGCTACGCTACTGTCTCATGACGTGACAAAATGAAAAATATATCTCGGCAACAACCCAAAATTCTTTCCTTAGTTTCATTAACTCAAATGTAATGGTTACATTCTTCCCTTTAATCTAAAATCAGGTTCATTATTGACCTTTTTATCTACATACATTTCAATCACTATCTTAAAACGCCAGTTTTCTCAATAGCTAACTACCCTTCTTCCTGACTCCAAAACAGTATTTAATCCCGGTAACAAGGGAACAAATAAACCTGTTTTGCTACCTGGTGCTCCAAGGTCTTATTTTCTAGCAGGAGAAAACTGGTCTGAGATTAAAAATTGAAGGATTAAATTAACGGTAAATGGATGAGACTTGAAATAAGATCCTTAGCTGAATCAAATTCATTTCTTCATGACCAAAGTCATTTTTCTTAATATCCATGATGGGCTTATAAGCATAATGTAAAAATAAAATCAAACAGCTAAACATTCAAGCAAACAGACAAAAATAAAGCAGCAAATATAAATAATTTATAAGCATAAGTCAAATTCCAAAGGTTGTCTGACAAGATATGTCTTACAGTGCTTTCTAACATTAGTGGGGACTTACCGTACATTGTCTTTCCTCAGTATACAATAATAATAATAATAATAATAATAATAATAATAATAATATTCACCTTCCTTTTGGCCCTGGGTTTCAAGAAAAAAAGATTTAAAGCATTTCTAGGCCACTTGGCCACTTACTGCTTGGCTGCTTAATTAGCTAATTTACATAAATTGCACAAAAATACCAGGATCTCTTTTAAAACACACAGCAATAAGACACATGAACAGAATGCACCAGAACATAAATCCCAAGTACAAAAAAAAACCCAGACTCTTTTTCCCCCAACCCACCCATGCACAGTTTCCAAAGTAAAAAACATTTACCCCAAGTAAAAAAAACCCAGACTCAACTCTTTTCCCCCACCCCACCCCACCCATGCACAGTTTCCAAAGTAAACAACATAAAAGTACAAAAAAACCCAGACTCAACTCTTACCCCACCCCACCTATGCAGTTTCCAAAGCCTCCCCAACTAGGCCCAGTTCAGAAGCTTACCCTTCCGAGGAGAGCTGGGAAGACCATGCCCTCTGCAGCTCAGCTTAACTCTTTCCCCCAACCTAACCTAACCTATGCACAGTTTCCAAAGCCTCCCAACTAGGCCCAGTTCAGAAGCTCACCCAAGCTGCATTAATTCAGCATCCAGGAGAGCTGGAAAGACTAGGCCCTCTGCAGCTCAGCTGAACTGAACTGAGCACAGCGCCCTCTGCTGGCTGCTGAGAAGCTCAACTCATGCACGTACATAAATTAAGCAGCTGTAGATCGGATAGATTAGTTAGGGAAGAAAGCACAAGGGAGCTCTCTGGCTCCGGAAAAACGCGGTAAGCCCGAAAATGCTTTAAAACGGGCAAGGGGGGAAAAGGGAATTTTTTAAGTATTGGCGTATAAAACGCACCCTACTATTTTGGGTCACAAATGTAGACAAAAAAGTGTGTCTTATACGCCAATAAATATGGTAAATGGTAGTGCATGCCTTTATATTCAAGGGTAGTGCATGTGAATTTCAGATTAGCTCTGCAGGAGTTACCTCCACAAACAGAAGCTCCCTTAGTGAATAGAAGAAGTAGTCCACTCATGCAAAGACTGCAAGCTGAACTGTCATTTTCCTGGTCTTAAGGACATTGTCACTTGCCACCAATTAATGCTGAGTCTGAAGGCTAATAATGGGCTCTGTCCATTTTGGGAATGTTACATTATTTTTGAAATTCATACATACATAATCCTTATTGCAGTCACAGACCAGCGCAAAAAGAGCGAATACAGAGTCAAAAGAAACATGAACATCAATTAAGACAATAAAAAAAATAAACTCACCACCACCGTTGGCCCATATGTAATGCTATAAAATCTAAGATAAAATATTTGCTCTGAATTAGAATGTTAAGTAAAGACTGAGGCACACCAACCACGTCTTCTGTGTGGCGCGCATGTCGCTCCGGCTGCGTTGCCGCACCGGACGCACGCTAGGGGGCTATATGGGACGTTACCATGTCCCACCAGATCGCAGCCGTGCTGGGTGCAGCGGAGGATCGAGCAGCGAGCGGGGGAGAGAAGAGGTCAGGACTAGTGGGGACTGCACAGAAGAGAAACGCTTTTTGTTTTGTTTTGTTTTGTTTTGTGTGTGTGTGTGTGTGTGTGTGTGTGTGTGTGTTTACTAAAGCCACAATATAAATGGCAGTAACTATCGCAACTTGCGATAGTTACTGCCATTTATATTGTAGCTTTAGTAAACACACACCTACCTACTTACCCCCTACCTACCACACACACATGAGTACAGATGCGTTTCTCTTCTGTGCACGTCCCCTCACCTCTTCTCTCCCCAATCCTCCTCCTCGCTAGCTCGCTCGTTTGTCCGCCGCCTCCTGCAACAACCCTCACGGCAGCTAGCGAGGGGGGGGGAAAGGGGAGAGGTGAGGGGACCTGCACACAAGAGAAACGCATCTGTTCTCATGTAGCCACAATATTAAATGGCAGCAGTAACTACAAAATAAAATGGGGGGGGGGGGGAGAATCAGCAAATGACAACAAACACAGCTAGACGCATTGGAGAAAAGGATGGAGCTTGCTGGCTGCCCCAGGCACATGTTTCAACACTGTACTTCTGGATTATCAAAAAGTTAAAACCCTTCAAAGTGACAAAGGTTTGAAAAACCAAAACAGCGCGCTCGTAGTTACCCCAAGCGAAGAGAAAAATGGCTGCTTTACCACAACATTCTGCCCCTCTTTCCCTTTGATTGACTTTGGCTTCCTTCCCTTTGATTGGCTCTGGCTGCTCTGTGTCCTGCCCCCAGGGGGCTGGGACACGAACGGAACGCTGAAAACGTTGCCGGAGTTGGGCTTTGGGCAGTTGAGGCGTCAACGTGCCCGTGGCTTCCGACGGCTGCCACGAAGGTATGTCACACTCAAAAAACGCACGCTCAGCCCGGACGCACCTCCGTGCCGGACGGAAGACGTGCTTGGAGTGTCACCGCCTTAAATCTATAATCTGTACTAATAATAAAAATAGAGGAATAAGAGTCAACTATCATAACTTTTGAAATCATAACTGATTGATATAGTTCTCTACTTTCTAAAGCCAAAATGATACACAGTGTAGCAGAGAACTAGGTGGGGAATGTTCAATGGAACATTATATTTTATCTTTTTTCACAAAACATGTAGATTACAAAAGTTTTTATTTATTTATTTATTTATTTATTTATTATTTATTTATTTAAGTCTTCCTAGTTCTCTAGTTCTTCCACGGACTACAAATATTCAATCACCCAGATTATATGGGCAAGAGGAGAAACTAGTCTTGTTGTTGTCAAGATTTGAGCAATATTGACGTGGCTCCAGCAGTAACTCTCTTGGTCCAAAAAGAGCGGTCTCACACTTTTTCCTCTTTGTTAGATGTATATGAGAGAGTGCATTTGCATGTAGAATGAAAAATCAGTTACAGAATGCAAGTTGTGTCTCAGTGGTCACTCCTGCCCTAGATAACTGCATGAAGTGGATGTCTGGCTTCTTTAGGAAGATGAGACTTAATTCCCTCTGAAACGATCTTGCTGCATGAACATGTCTTGACAGTTTTGGGTTCTGCTCTAATAGTTCCTGGCATGTTTTTGTGCGCGGTGCAAATTAATACAAGGTACTCCTGTGACAGTTTAACCTAGAAAAATTCTGTTCCACTTTGCTACTTCTTGAAATTAGCAGCAGTGATGGTACCTTTTTGTTTACAAAGTATAAAGATAGGCCAAACTAGATCCTGCTCAACAGGGTACCTATTCAATCACTCAATACTTTTGTGTACTTTTTTTCAAATGAAAAGCAGTCACAAAAATGTATGTTCAGTGGTGGGAGAGAGGGGCTGCTTAACTCTTTTCCCCTCCATCCATTCTGCTTGAAATCACTTCTGAGAGGGAAGGATGCCCCAGGTGTGACTGCTTTCAGCACAGTACGGAACAATCACGCATGGACCATTTATAGGTTACTTGGTTACAGAGGTGCAAGTAAGCCTGGCTCTGAGTCCCCCCCTTTTGTTGCCATCTGTTTGCCATTGGCCACAACTCCGAGCGCAAGGGGTGGGGAGGAGTGAGGGAAGGCGAAGCTGCCGCAGCAGTTCCTCCTCATTGACCAAAACTCCGAGCCCAAGGGATGCTCGGCTCAGCAAGGGGAGAGGGCAGGGAGGGAATAATAAATGGTTTGAATGTAGATACGCTTGTTTTTCCCAAACCAGATGGGTGGTAACAAGACTGAGAGGTGAGGGAAAGGGCATAGGGGGAGCCAAGTCTCAGAGGTCCACACACACACCCCACACACAGACACCCACCCACCCCATTTTCAGGGAAAAAAGCCATTTTCCCCAAAGTGACTCGACTCGTGACTTGTGACTCGTGGTTTTTGGCCTTACTCGTACTCGACTCGCACTCGTGCAAAAATGACTCACACTTGACTCGTACTTGCCCAAAAATTTTGACACTGACTCTCACTCGGACTCGCACTCATGCAAAAATTACTTGGACTCGCACTCGTGACCTAGTTACTTAGATACATCCCTGCTGCATACTGTCTCTTAAGCAGAATGCAATTCTGTTTAGAGTGTTAGAAACACCAACTGGGTTTGGCTAGTTAGTCAGAAGTTGTCAAGCATTATGTAGGTTGTGGAGGAAAGATTTAGAACTGGTCTCCCATTTATCTGGTGAGGAAAATGAGTGTGGGGTATGGGGACGGCCTTCATATGAGCAGGACAAAGGGCTTGGTGAGAAGACACATTTTAAGAGGTTAAGATGAATGTAGGCTGGGACCTATTATTCTCAAGTTTGAACAGTTACTGCTAACTTCTGAAGCTTGGCAGCATTATTATTTTCATAAAATGTACTTCTTCTAAATGAGTTTCTCTAGTCATATGGCACTGAAAAAAAGAAACAACACTTATAATAGAAAAAATTCCTCCCCATTCCCATGTGTTCTGCTATGTGGTGTAGAGCTGTGTTCTTTGCTACATATTTGTACGACACAGGGCTCTTTGGGTCTGAAAGCAGATTAAAGCTTTTGGCCAGATTTGATTCATTCTCATGGAGACTTGTTACAATCAAGGAAACAGACTTGGAGGATTAATTTGTGATGTATGTCAGTGCTATAGGCTGCTGGTTTTGAACTAAATCAGATATATTTTGATGATGGTCAGATGGAAAATAAGATTAGTATTCTAACCTTTTATCTAAAATATTTTTTTTGTTACTGAACATTTGCTTTAAAATGAAGGGATGGTATATGGAGGTAGCCCTCATTAAAATGCTGTAGCCATTGTAACACAACTGCTGTGTGGGTAAAGCACACTGTTACACTTCTTTAGCAGCCACCTGGTCTACTGAAAAGAGACCTGGTGTATTAAATCATCATGCAGCATGCTGGATCTTTCAAATTCTGACTCCCGAAAATGACTTACTGCAGTGATTCTTCTAAGTCTTTTGCTCTGAAGTAGTATTTATACAACTGAGCAGCATTTCATTGACTAGAAAAGCTTTTTAGTGCATTGAATGAAATTTATCTCTGCTGCGCTGCAGTTATGTAGTAATTTTAAAATTTGGTTCTGAACAGTCCTCAGTAAAGGGATATCTGATTGTGCTTTGTGATTCTGAAAGCTTGCTGTGATCAGCCACATCCTTTTTAATCTGAAATTGGAACTTAATCTCCCTCTTTTCTCTTTGCAGGCCACTGACAAAGAACGTGAATTCGCTGCAGCAGCAGCAAAACAACTGGAATATCAGCAGTTTGAAGACGACAAGCTCTCTCAAAAATCGTCCTCAAGCAAACTCTCCAGATCTCCTTTGAAGATTGTCAAAAAACCAAAAAGTATGCAGTGCAAAGTGATTCTTCTGGATGGCTCAGAGTATGGCTTGGAAGTGGAGGTAAAATATTTACAGAGATGGAGTGATGGATTTTAATTATGCGATATTAGCTGTTTAGAAAATTAATTATGTTTGGTTGAAGGGCAGTTGCAATGGAGTTTGCTTCTACCCTTTTATTTCAAAATGAGGCTGTTTCTAGGAGGAAAAATGAAAGCTTATAAATGAACATGGTTGTCGGTGTCCGTTCAGTCTGGAACATTGGTAGTAGAAGACAAAAAAAGAAATGGTATTTCTGCTCCAAGAGTTTTCTTTGATTCTGCCTCTGTGATGACTCACCTAGCAATTTAGTATTTCCCTCAAATAAAATCAGTCCTCATGATATTGGAGAGTGGTGAGAGTGGAGCAGCAGGACACAGCAGCAAGAAAAACAATAACAATACAGATAAAAAGCTAGTCACGGTTATTGCGCATGGAAGTCAGGTTCTCTAGCTGTGTCTATTGTAAGAGTGCAGTATTGGAACTTTTTTCAGTCAAAAGGTTTTTGCTTCATGTACTGAGCAAAGAATAGCTTGTCCACAGCTTTCCACTTTTTCCTCGAGGTGTGGACCTTCTTGGTAAATGTTGAGAAGGAGCAAGCAATTTATTCAGCACTAAGGACTATATCAGGGACGAAAGAAGCAAACTCTGTGCTAGGGATTATCAGGAAAGACCCTGAAAATAGAACTGCCATCATCATAATGCTTGTATAGAAATCTGCGTTGTGGCTGAACTTGTAATATTGTGTATAGTTTTGGTCTCCCCATTTCAGAAAGAATATTGGAGAACTGAAAGAGGCAAAGAGAAGGAAAAACCAAAATGATCATAGGGTTGGAGCACCTTCCCTTCCAGGAAAGGCTAACATGTTTGGGGCTTTTAATTTAGGAAACAAGATTCCTGGAGGGGATGGAGCACGATAAGGTATTATAAAATTATGCATGGTGTGAATAAATATTTTTTCCCTCCCTTCTTTGTTACACTAGAGTTTGGATCACCCAGTAAAATTGGTTTGCAGTAGATTTACATCAGGCAGACAGAAGAATATACTGTACTTCCTCACAATGCATAATTAACTTATGAATTTACTATCACAAGATGTGATGGTAGCTGATTGCTTGAACAATGGAGGATAGGTATATGAGTGACTGTTACCTACGATAGCTAAATAAAATCTCCATGTTGAGAGGTGATGTGCCACAGAATGCTAGTTGCTTGGGAGGGAGGGGAGTGGAAATAACAGGAGACACGTGTAAACTTTGTGGCCTGTTTTGGGGCTTTCTGAAAGTATCTATCTGACCACAGGTGCAAGCAGGATGCTGGACTAGATGGACCCTTGGGAGCCAAACCTATCCAACTTTCCAGTGCCGATGCAGCTGTGCCAACAGGGTGTGCACTGCATCCTGCAGTGGGGGGAAGTCACCAGTGGTGTCGTTGCGGGGGGCCCCCAGGTGCAGGGGTGACATGCAGCAGGGAGTGCAATTGCCGTCGAATTCAGCGGCAGGCGCAAAGAAGCACCCCTGGCAGTTTTTAGGCCATCTGGGCCCACAAATGGTCGAAAAACCACTGGGAGTGGTGCTTTTTTTGCACCCGCCACCAAATTACCGCCAATTCCGGCGCAGGGGTGGGGCTTGTGACATCACGTGGTGGGTGTCACAGCGACCACCCCTCACGGGGGGTGTAGCTATGCCTCTGGCAGTCACGGAGACCTCCTCAAGGTAAGCGAATGTTTGTTCCCTTACCTCAGGGCTACATTGTGGATGCATCAGCCCTGGAATGTTAGATAGGGCCCTTTGATCCAGCAGGGCTCTTACGTTTTTGACATCAAACATACCAGATCCTCAAGTTGTTGGTGGTTCTGTTTTACACATGAGTAACATGATTAGTATAAAATGACAAGAATATGATGGATAAGCTGTGCCGGATCGACATTTCAAGTTGCTTATCTCGGCCCAGTCCTGTCCAACTTTCCAGCACTGATGCAGCCGCAATGCAGTCCTGAGGTAAGGGAACAAATGTTCCCTTACCTTGAGGAGGCCTCCATGACTGCCCCCCCCCCTCACCGCAGGATGCAGCGCACGTCCTGTTGGCATGGCTACCTCACCACTCCTTTGGTGGGATTGGATAGGATTGGGCCTCAGTCTGTTTAAGCAACTTCTGGTGTGAGCTCAGAAGTAGAGTCAATAGCGTATTGTGGAAATGATAAATCAGTCTCCTGATAATTTTTTTTCACATGATAAAAATGTGTGTGCATCATCAGTGAGACAGAATAGTTTAAATGTTTGGTTGTACATTGCAGTATTTTGCAAAATAGTTCGCTGTGTTTTGTTTTGTCTGAAGGTCAGTAAGTTCTCAGCAGAAAATATTCTTTCCAGGTTTGTCAACACTGTTAGCAACGGAGGTTAGTAGACTCCACCGGGATAAAACAAGTCTATCTTTCCTCCTCCTCTGGGAGCTGGGGATGGCCTCTCCTCCCATTTCCCATGCTGGTAGAGGAGACAGTGAAGGGTCCTGATTTATTCAGTGCTCTATGAAGACCATGCTGTGATGAATCGGGGATGAGGAAATAGAGGATTTTAAAAGACCCGTGTCCAGCCTCCCTCACCTTTTGTACTGAATGGCAAGGCAGTCCACTATCCCTTCTTGCACACAGCTTGGGGTTAGTGATCTGTCACATGGTGCCAGGTTAAAAAAAATTACTCTAGTTCAGAATTGGCTGGTTTTATTTCATTTCACATTCTGGCAAAAATAGCTGGTTCCAATGACATAAGGAAGGGTATACTATTTAGCAACATCTTGCTGTAAATAGGTGCTGCACAACTAGTTAATACAGCATAGGCAGAAAGGGAAGTATCTCAGGAGCCACAGTAGTGAAGGAATGTCTCTAAGCTCATCATATTTGAATGCTTCCCTGCACATAGGAGACAAACTGCTGGCACACTGTAGTGCAGATGTATGAAAGTATCTGCCTATCTGTGACTTAAGCCTGTGACACACCGCCCGCGGCACGGTGCAGTGCAAGGCGAAGCTGGCCTTTGCTTCTGCGCTGCTCCGCTTCCCGTCTATACAAGCTGAAGCCGCATGGAGTAGAGAAAGAAGTCCTGCCCCGTCCCTCTCTTAGCCAATCAGTATCGAGTCTTTTCAGACTTGATTTGGATTGGCTGAACGCTTCATTTTGCGTCCTGCCCCACTGCACTGAATACGCCCTCTGATTGGGCAAAGTTCAACTTTCCCATCTTCTGTCGCATGGCGATGCAGCTCTTGTGCGTTCCTGTGCGAAGGAGAAATGAAGACACACCAAACAATTCGCATTGCTTGACAACGCATATCTATGCACTGCGAACAACGCATGTGGTGTGTCACAGCCTTCACTCTGCAACATATCCACTTGAAATAGGGACCACGTGAAGACACGTTGTTGTTAGCTGCAACCCAAACACTTTCCTGGGAGTAAGCCCATTTAACACAATGGGACTTGTGAGTAGAAAGAATGGACTTCATAGAATTGTGCTAAAATAACATTTCTTTAGTCCCTCTTTACAGTGGAGTAAGGTTGCTAGTTTTGTAAGTCCTTAGCTCTGCAAGTAGTATGCTAAGAGAATCCCCACTCATATGAGTTTTTTTTAAATGTCTTTCAGTAGCAGGCATGTTAACAACTTCTTTGAGCACACAGCCCCATCAGTTGCTCTCTCCATTCCAATCATGTTAAAATCATCATATAGCAACATATATTATTCTTCCCACCATAAGACCCTGAACTCCAGCATTCCCAGGGTGGCGCGAGGGGCGGTGGCCAGAAATAGGGCCTTCTCAGTAGTGGCACCAACCCTGTGGAATTCCCTCCCCTTTGACTTACGAACTGCTCCCTCCTTGGACACTTTCCGGCGAGGCCTAAAATCCTTCTTGTTCAAAGAAGCCTTCTGAGCCTTTGCCTTTTTTAACATCTTGCTGGTACGGGTGGGGTGCTGCTGTTTTTATGATCTTGTTTTAAATGTAATCTTTTTTAAAACCAAATTTTAGATGTTTTTATTAGTTTTGTTATTTTTTACTGTTTTAAAATGTGATTACGTTCTGTATTGTATTGTATTTTTTATGTTGTAAGCCGGCTTGGGTCCCTTCGGAGAGAAAGGCAGGGTAAAAATACTGTAAATAAAATAAATAAATAAATAAATAAATAAATAAATAGTACATTTATCACTCTTATAGTGTGATATGTTTAGCTTGAATGTGTAACGGACTGGAAATAGTATTGCCTGGTATAATGTCCTTAGAGGAGTGATTGTGTGCGTTGCGTGTATGGGGAGGGGGGGAAAGAGAGAGAGAGAGAGAGAGATTCTAGGTATATTCATAAGACCTACTAGCAATAAGTCTTATCTTTTATATTTTTTAAATAAGAGCCATTGTGACATTTTTCACAGTGATTTTCTTCAGGATCCAACAATTTGCATAATTAACTACAGATATGTTTGGCAATAATGCATTAACATTTATGTGCATTTCACAAACACACATTATTACCTAACAGTAGATCCCCTGGTGTAAGAGCATTTATGCCAGTGTAACTTGCCAACGGATGCAGGACGGACACCGGCTTAACCCCCCTCAGACACCCCACATGCGCAGTTTGGAGGCAGAACGGATGCCGGCAGAACGCCGCCGGCGCAGGGAACATTCCAGGGGTGTCTGAGTTGCGCCGGTGTCTGTTCCACATCCAAATTGTGCATGTGAGTTGTCTGAGGGGGGTTATGCCGGTGTCCGTCCTGCATCCGTCGGCGTATGGCAAGTTACACTGGCACACCAGCAGATCTACTGTTATACCAGTGCAAGAGTTACACAGGATTGCGCCCTGTATCTGGTTGTGTGTGGTATGCATGCCCATGTCAGAGCCGGGGAGAGGAGGGATATATGTCTGTACTATCTGCATATGTGTAAGTTCATGACACTTTTAGAAATTAATCCCTAAACAATGTTGACTAAGTGCATGCAACACTTGTCCTATTGTGATCTCTGTTGCTGATGTCACAAGCAGAGGCCCTAATTCAGTCCAATTCCAGAATGAGGACTAGGTCACCAATCGTCTTAGCAGGATTTAGCAGTCCTTTGGGTTTTTTTTAGATTAGTGGCTTTTTAGGATTGTGAGCTCAACGAGTATTAAAAAAAGGTTGGCCCCAATAGAAAGCATGCCGTATTATACAATGTCACTGACACTTGATGTATGCATGTTACAATAACATACAAAGCATGAGGTATTTATCGACACGCTGCAAGCCTACTGGAAATGTACAGTTTAAAAATGAACATACAGTGCAATTGTAATTGCTAGATAAACTGTTGATCATGCCATTTATTTTGCAACTTTATTCTTTGTATAAAATTATGCAAAAATTAGAAATCCTTAATTAGGCTTTGACAATATTTTCTAATCTGTTATAAGTGGTTTAAATTTCTCATGAAGCTTTCATTGTACATTATGTCATATGTGTAACACAGAAGCCTTGTGAAGTACAGTGGAGACTGTACTTTCTCTAGCATTTCTTTGGATTATACAGTATATGCATGGGCATTATGCTTTTTAGCAACTTTAAATATTGCAGAGCAAGGAGTGTTTTAATATAGATAGACAAAGCTATACATAGCATATGAGTAAAGAAACAGAAGTAGTTTTAGAATTGTAGTAGAGTAGCCAAGGAAAAATGTGTTTAAAATATCTACATTTGTAGCCTACAGATTAACTCAGTCTTACTAAATTAAGCTCTTTATTTGAAAAAGAAAAGCTTCTCACTATTTTTATTAATAATAATAATTAATAACAACAACAACATTTATATACCGCTTTTCAACAAAAAGTTCACAAAGCGGTTTACAGACAAAATCAAATGATTAAATGGCTCCCTGTCCCAAAAGGGCTCACAATCTAAAACTACGCCACAGGCATGTTACTACAAGCAAGTATACAATAAGTTTGGGTACCTAACCTAACCTGGACTACCGGGGGTTCTAGCCTATGACATTTTAGATAACTGATTTTAATATTACGTTTACTGTTTAGCTTTCTGACTTGATCTCTTGTCAAATGCACAGTAGAGGAGAACACCAGCAAACTCTTGTTGCGAGCTTCCACATGTGTTGCATAGCTATTTTTGTAAACCAGAACTATATCCACTATCTTTCAAACATGGTTTCTTATGTGTGTAAAGGAAGATGGAGTGACTTTTCAGAATACCCTATCTTCTCTTCTTGAATACATGATGGAACCAATAGCAAGTTTGTGATTTATCTTTATTATGCAGGGAAGACGTACAATAGCTTGTGAATGACCTGAGGTCAAGGAAAACACTCTGGAGTCATTTCTTTGGTAGAAAATGGCTGGTGAACCTGGCTGTGTGACCTGATGGATTTAATGTGCCTGCCAAGTTTTCAGTGCACATACTGAGTCTACATGCACAAGACTTACTCTGTATTTGATTGATTGTTTTACTTGGGGGAAGCTTAAGTCACACAATTAGGAATCCATTTGTATGTGTGAAGCAATTTCTCTAATGGAAACTTACAGAGGGATAGCCATGTTAGGCCCTGACCAAATTTGCTAAAACCCTCATGGAAATGACTATTTCTCACAGAATAACTGCACATTTGGATGCAAAACTCACATGGGTTTTAAAGTAGCATGGAGATTTTCATGGCTTGTTGCAATTTGTAGAGAAACAAAGTTTATGGGTTTTTCAGCCATGTATATTTAAGAATTGAAGAAATAAAAATTACAGATGATTACACAAACTTGCCTGTAGAAATTCCTTTTTTACACGGACGCTCTGTTAAACCCTTTGATAGCGTGTGCTGTTTAAAAAAGGAATTTCTACAGGCAGGTTTGTGTAATCATCTGTAATTTTTATTTAATTCTGAAAATATACATGGCTGAAAAACCCATAAACTTTGTTTCTCTACAACAAATCACATGGGTTTATCCATGAAACATCTGTGAGGTTTCATCCAGGTAATATCCAAGTACCTCTTTCACACTTTTTGACCTCTTAATCTGTGCGTTTGGAACTTCCATGCAGGTTTTGATTGTGCTGTCACTGACAAGAGCATGATGTTTACTGCCTTCAGAGGACGTACTCCCGGGGGAAGCTTCTATTTCCTTTGACTAGCAACTGCTGCTGGGATCAATGCAGACACAGCAAGTCTGCTGTAGGATGCTTGGCAGCATGAGAGGAGGGACTAGCATGGCTTTTGCCATGAAGAAAGCCTTGGTTGCAGTGAACATGTAGCTGCAAATCCCACGTGAGTGGAAACTCGCAGATGCGACTCATGGATGTATTTTCCCACGGAGTAGCTACATGTTTTTGGTCTGGGCCGCAGCGAAAACAACAATCTTGTGGCACCTTAAAGACTAACACATTTATTTCAACATATATTTTCATGGATGACTGTTCATCAGATACTGATACTTCAACTATCGGATGATGGAGGCGATTGTACTCTTTGCGTTATTTCTTTGGATTGTGCTCCTTGGGTTAAGAATGTCGGGAAGAATATCAAAGGTAACCCTGGTTGTACAAATAAGTTCTACGTATGGCGCACCAGTAGTACTTGTGCTGAGTTCAGAATGCGAGAGGAAGTTCCTATGTGTCAGTTCTAGAGTCACTAGTTACCTGTCCTTTAGTAACTGCCCATAATATTGCTGCCTTATTTTAGTCATGTTGGTATGAAAAGGAGCTATACTGTACATTTTGAGAGTAAATTATTCTGCCACTTTTGGTTTAATACTGCTTTGTTTCCTTCTTGTGAAACATTAAACTGTCAGAAAACCTGTATTGCCCATAGTGGCCTCTTTATAGTAGTATTATCAAGCACATGTGTGCATTCTGTATTTTTCCCTATGGTTCTTTTTTTTTTTTTGCAACTATTTTTTTTAAATACACACACACACACACACACACACACACACACGTGTTGAATGAATGATAATTAATTAAAATATTGGCTATAATGGAAAATTTTAGAAATCTAAAACCTTGTACAAGAGAAAGTAGAAAGGATAGATTATGCAAAGATCCACCTGTTCCACTGACCTTCTACCAATTTTTTAGGTTTTTTTTACACCAATAAACTTTGTTCCTATTTGTAGTACACAGCCAAACATGCTTTGCCTAAATTGTGCTTTTGTCATGGGAAAGCTACAAAACGTGGTGCACATTCACAGCCATTGTTAATACAGTCTGCTGTCCCCCATGTTTATTCAAGCACCAGTAGCACTTGTTGGGTCTATTTGTGTATAAATTCTGGTGGAGAGCAACAGTACTCCATTCCCCTTGACCACATTCTATGTTGTTCCGTATAATGTACCATTTAAATGATTTTTTTTTAAATGTAAACTACTTTGTGAACTACCCTGGTTGAACAGTGGTATATAAGTATTCTTAATAATTTATGAAGTGTTGTTTTTTCAGAGATTGGTTTTCTTAGCTCCCCTTACCAGGACTCCTAATGTATTCTTAAATAATAGACAGACTTGTGTCTTTGAGTGTTGGGTGCACATAGACTGTATGGGTGTGCTTCTTTGATGCAATGATTAATTCTAGTACTCAATCCCTAACACAATTCTGTAATTGGTTGGGAGAATCTGACATCGCAGTGTGCCTTTGAATAGGTTGCCGATCCCTCCCCCCTCACAGGCCTGATCCGCCCACTTCTTGCCCCGTTATGCCCCCTCCTGCCCACCTCTCTCCCCCAGCCCCCGTGCAGCTCGGAGCGACCTTACCTGCTCCAGCGTGCAGGGCTCCTGAATACAGCACTAGCGGGATGGCACAGGTCTTCCCACCGGCAGTGCCTACACTCCGGGTGCCACAAACGTGCTTTACGGCATGTTTGCAACACCCTAGGCCGGCACAGGGTCGCAGGCCTAAGGTAAGCATAGGATTGTGCCATAAATCATGCAACTAGGCCTGATTTGGGGTGGACTTGCTTTAGAGTTAAATAACAAACGAGGGGCTATGAAATGGGGCAAAACCCGTGGTGTGGGAAGGTTAGTAGTTTGGATCCCAATAGGTTTGAGTCTGGTCATACACCCCTCCCCCACTATTCTTAAATAGAAGCACATTTCTATTGACAGCCAAAGGAAGCTTGGATTAAGATGGAGTGAACGAGGATACTGCACTATAGTTGCAGAAGGAGACAAGGGGAAGACACTTGTACAATTACAATTACATCCATTGTGACACAGGTGTTGATGATTCTGAGATTGACTTACTGTAAACAGTGGAATCAGTCCGCTAGGAAGAGTGGGCATGTGCTATTGCTGTACTATAGACCAGTGTTTCTCAAACTGTGGGTCGGGACCAACTTGGTGGGTCACAACCTGATTTCTGGTGGGTCCCAGGTGATGGAAAGATCAGGTAAGTAATTGCCAGAAGCCCTGAGGCTATTCAAAAATTAGATCACTACTACTAGACCTTCAAAGAGCTCAGTTCCTGCAGTTTGCAAGATGGCTGCTAATTACCCTGCAAGTAGCTGAGCTCTTTACTTACTTATTTATTTATTTCTAGATCACCTTTTTTATGTCTCGTAAAGCTAGGAGTGCCATTTTAAAAAGTGGGTCCCGGTGTTAAAAAGTTTGAGAACCACTGCTATTGAGAACCACTATCAGTGTTCCTGACAAACAGCTAAACCTCTAGGCCTGTTTCTCCCACAGGGATAATCATGGAAGGTGGAGGACGGGTGAAATGATGTTTCATGTTTACAAATATATTATTTTACCCTGAGGTTTAAGAAAACCGACCTCTGTGTACTTTTCTTCTAACAATGTATTTTTTTAAGAATAGAAAAATAGAATTCTATTCTTAACAATGTCTACTAATTTTAATTTGAAAAATAACAGTATGATTGATGCATTGTATCCAATGGAGCTTATTCCCAGGGAAGCGTGTAAGGATTGCAGTGTATCGGACACTTAAAAATACTCAGTGACGACTAATATGTAGTTCTACATCCTTTATGGTAGGAAAGGAGCATAACAGAGTTCACAATAGTTAATCTCAAATGGTCCACGTACTAATAAAACTGCATTTCCTTTTCAGCTGTTTACCCTTTAGGTGCCTGTTTTCCTTGTACATGTCTTGCTGTAAGATTTATATACAGCAGAAAATCCTTTTTTTTTTTTTTTTTAAAGCTTCCTGCAGTATTCTGAGAGATTTCTTGACTTTTGCAGTAAGCTGTAGCTTTTTGTTCTTGTTCAGCATTTCTTTTACACAGGAGATTGCGGTGTTGCATACAAAAATAGCATTGCTGTAAAATGTGGCAATTGAGTCACTATAATAGTTTTCATTTCTAAAGGAGAAATGCTCTTTTGTGCCCCATAGTTGTTCAGTTTATCTCTAATAGATCAGTAAGGTGAAGCTACTCAAGCACTAACTTAAAAATAGAGTAGTATAGTGGGAAGTAACTGAGGAATTAAAAAAAAAGAGGAATAAAAGAGTAAATCATCAAGCTTTTGAAACCAAAGAAATGGGCAGCCTGATCCTGCCTAATGTTAGAGCGGCAGAGCGTGTGCACAAAAGTGCCGTAAAGCACTTTGCGACGACTTGGGGAGTAAGGGCTGCACGGAGGTGCATATAGGTGGTGCATGTCTGCATTGATCCATGTTGCTGGAACAGGCCCAGGAAGGGGGATAGAATATGGCGCACACACCAGCACTACCAATCCCACCCCTCCCGGACCCGATCTGCCCCCTACTCCATCCCCAACTCCGTTCCTCCCCCAGCAGCAGACTCACCTGCTCTGGCAGGCATTGTTCCAGACACCAGCTCCAGTGGGAAGGCTCCGGCCTTCCCACCAGCGCTGCAGATCTCTGTACTGTCACAAAGCGCTTTACGGCACTTTTGCGACAGCGTGCACCAGCAGAGTACACGCTCCGCTGGCACAGAAGAGGCATAGGATTGTGCTATAATTTTCTCATTTCTTTGAAAGATGCTCATGTACTACAAGTCATCTATCGCGTGTGGCCTCCATTAAAATACAGGCCTCTGCTTATATCTGGTTACCTTTACGTTGAAATTACAGGTACTAATAGGTAGACTGCCCTGTGAGGAGGAGAAAGAAAACACCACCAAGATGAATTGCCATTGCCTCCACTACCTGCCTTTGAGAAAAAGAAGCCAGAGGGATGTAACCCCCCCCCCCCCACACACACACACACTTACTTACTTTTGTAATGATTTTTCACTGAATCGTTTGCTATAAGCTGCTCTGGGAACCTGTTGGCTGAAGTGCTTAAAATAAATAAACAACAATAGTCATAAAATCATTTTATAGTGCTCCATATTTAGCTCTTACTGTTCCCCCAGCTACTGTGCTGAAACCAGACCTGTCAAGGATTATGACACAGACTAGCAAAAGCAGAAGTGGATTTCTCACAATGGTGCCTGTTGATAGGTTTTAGCCCGAGTACACCAAGATGAAAGATGCAGTTATTGCTAGTCTTTCTTCCCTAAAGAAAGAGAAAAGTCTGCTTGCCATTCTTCAAATGCATCTCCACTTCAGAACATGTATCCATGGTGCAGTCTCTTTATTAGGGCTATATTTTCTTTGTCAGCTCTGTCATCCATAATTGCCTTTGTGACTGAAAACCACTTTGTGGGAATTGTCATAACCTACTGTAGTCTCAGCTTTGTACTTGATTAAACATTTCCCAACTGTAAAACACTGGAACCCGGAAGAACAACTCTCTGGCCAGGACAATTGATATGTAAAATTGCTTTTTCTCTTTTATGTGCAAGATATAATTAATGCATAAGTGATGGAAACATCTTCATTATTTCTTTACTTTAAGAGTATCCCAGACTGTACCCTGGTGTAGAATCTGAATAATTGGCTTTATAATAATCCAGCGTGTTTAATTTGCAGGCTGCTTCTTCAGACCTCTACAATTTTAGTACTAATGATTGCTAGAATGTGTAAGTACAACATAATAGACAATTTTCGAACCGATACATATCTCCCCCAGGAGAGACTAGGAAGGGGATGAAAACTTTATTTCAGCATTTTGACATTGTTCATTGGAATCACTGCTGTTTGAAAATGTGTCTGCGCATGGACCACCAGTGCCTGGGTCAAAAGTTTGTAAGTCTGCAGCGTTACTGCTCTCCAGTTCCGTCTCCATTTTGGTCGTCTCCCTTTCCATTCTGCTTCCTGGCTTTTGAAAAGGCAGAGGTTGGTCCCAGGATAGGAGGAGGGAATGGGGAGGGGGGAGCAGTGGAGCCCACCACTCCAGTACCTACTACTCTCCCCCTCTTGCTTCTTCCATCCCATGCCAGCCTTGCCATCTCAAAAGGCATGGAAGGAGCATGAAGGAGCAGCTGCTGCAGACATCACCATTGTAACATGAATGAATCATTTTCAACGGGATTCCAGTTATAAAAAATAAAGAGCTAAAATGTAATTGAACTTTAAAATGATTTTATAAACCTTTCTAAAATGCAACAATGTGCAAATAAAAATACTACATAGCCTAGTCATAATACAATTAAAAACAATTAAAACTCAGCATAACGTTTCATTCATATGCTATGAACTTCATCAGATGCAAGTCCAGTAAAGGCAAAATTGTTTGCTAGATTTTGTTCAAAGGCTGATGGACAGAGTGTAAAGTGCATTTGTGTAAGTGTATGGAAAGTACATGTACAAGTACACATTTTAGCAGGTGTCTTTTTAAAACCATATGTTTAACCATCTACCACAGTGACTTTTTGATGATAATTTGAGTGTTCATGTTTGGTCACTTTCTGCACATTAATGAATAGCTATTAATGAATGTTTATTTCTTAAAATAGAATTACTCTTTAAAGGAAGCGCCTGGCCCCTGCAGGCCTCCACTAAAACACCTTAGCCTGCAGCTTCTCATTGTTGTTTATCAAGGTAGACAGCTGTGCAAGTTCAGAGATCTGCCAGCTAAAACATCTTTGATTTTTGCCCTTGCCTGACTTTTCAATGACAGGGCATTGTATTGTCCTAATATAATGCAAATGCATGCAAATTGCACAATTGAGCCTTAATATCATTCTGAGCCCAGCAATTTTGTTGATATAAATCTCCCAACTATCTTTCTCTTTCCACATTTTTTTTTTTTGGTCTGTACTGTTATAAAAATGGAAAGCAACTAAGTGCAGACAATCCGGTGCTATATTACTTATTCCAATTAGTCTTGCTGAGTGAAGTAAGTACAGCATAATTGTCCTAAAAGCAAGTACTGGGTTGAGAATCTGGCTCTGTCTGAAAGCATATAATTCTGGAAATGTTATCAAAATTCATTCTTCTTAGCACTTGCACAGCACAATCCTGTGTAACCTTGCACTGGTGTAACAGCAGATGCACTGGTATAAGTGCACTTACACCGGTGCATCTACTGTTACACCGGTGCAAGGTTACACAGGATTGCGCTGGCAGTGATCTAACAAAAGTGACCTAGATCCCCACATACTGGTGCTGAATTGGGCTCCATATACCCAAAAAGGTGCTGCATAGGATTTAGAGCACAAACCAAAACCACAACCATAGCTGCTTATAGTAATTTGTCTGAATTAGTTCCATGAACTTCCCTGATAGATTATCAGTGGGGACAGCTTTTGTAAGCTTTTACAGCCTTCTGTAAGGAGAGACTGATAGCCCAATCCTATGGGCTCTGGCCGGCAGCAGAACGCGCCTTCCATTCCTAGCAATTGCTGAAAAAGTGCCAAGCATTTTCTGGCAGCATACTCAGTAGTGCACAGCCCGGACATCAGCGCCCATGTCGCTAGACCTCCAGCCAATCACAGGAGTAAGTAAGCCACCATGGGAGGGATGGGGAAAGGACAAAACTGGGTGGGGAGGGAGTGTGACGAGGGTGGATCCGGTGTTAATAGCATGCACCAGATTCTACCCTCCATTTTTGCTGCCTCTCTGCCCCCTTTCTCTCCTTGGACTTGTGCTAGCGAAACCACTAGCGCAGGTCCGAGAAGACCCATTGCAGAGGGGGAGGCTTATGGAGGGGTAAGGGGATTTAAATCCCCTTTCCCTGCTGAAGCCTCCCAACCGCTCCCCCCTGCTGGATACAGTGTGCCTGATTTTGATGTGGCTGCTCCAGTGGGGGTGATGGAAGGATAGGATTGGGCTCTGAATCTAGTCCATTTGGGGATTGGAGCCAGTGCAGAAATAAAAGTGGGTCTCTCACCTGTTCATTTTTCACCTTGGAGAATGTTATTACTAGCTTTTAATAATTTTATTCATGGCTTTCTCAGTCTTCCAAATAAGGATAAAATATTCTTGCCTTTTGCAAAATAACCTGGTAAAATTCTGATAAAATGAAAAATATAGTACATAATTTTAAAAAAGGGTTATTTCAGTGTACTACTGTTTCTATCATACTAAATGTTTTCTCAAGGACTTTCTAGTCAATTTCACAGTGACTCTTATTTTTTCATTATTTCTTTCTGAGGAGCTGAAATAATTTGGGATTAAATCTCTAGGCCTTGGGGGAGACAGCAGAATGAAATGAGTTTGCATAGCACAATTTGTTAAAACAGTAAAATTTAGATTGAGAGTAGTACTTCTAATGATGTAGAGTAATTGTTATTTTTAAAGCAGATACGTTTGACATGCACTCCTGTTTCGTACATCAATGTTGTTGTTGTTTAACAGTATTTATATACCGCTCTTCAACAAAATTCACAAAGCAGTTTACAGACAAAATCAAAAGATTAAATGGCTCCCTGTCCCAAAAGGGCTCACAATCTACAAAAGATGCAGAACGCCACCAGCAAACAGCCACCAGAAAGACACTGTGCTGGGGTGAAAGGGGGGCAGTTACACTCCCCCTGATAATACATATAAGAGGAGCACCAGTTGAAAAAGTGCCTCTTGCCCACTTAGCCAGGGGTTTTGTTTGTTAGCAGGGTATTTAGTTTTGTTTGTTTATATAGGTTCATCTACCTAACCGTTATGGATGTACTTTTGTTCAGAAATCGCAGTCTCTGAGGGATGTACAGTCACAATACTTCTGGGTTGTCTAGACTTAGAGGTGGCCAACCTTCCACCATTCTGCATTCTTAAGAGTTGTGTAGCAGACAGAATCTTGACAGCTGCAATTGCTGATGGTGCTGCTAAAGCAGCTGCACCTGCTGAAATGCCCTCACCTATACAACCATTAAAGGGCCAGGAGCATTCATGTTGAAAGGTTGGCCTCTCCTGGTCTAGAGTGTGCAATCCAGATATGTTAAGAGGAGATGGAGTAATATATGGAGTGATTCTCTAATGTAGAGTTACTGTACATTGTGATTAACCTAATAAAAATAACCCCAGAGAGAGAATCTTCTTTTTGTGAACAGATATAGTTTCTCCAAAAGAAAAAATAAGTGAACTCACTCAGAGGAATATTCTGTTTACCACATCAGGTTTCTAAACATGTGTGTTGTCTTGTGAACAAGACAAATTGAAAAGATAAAAACCATGGAACATAACCTTGATAGAACAGTTGCAATGCATCAGCACTGGTGCAGTTCAGCAAGTACAGGATAAACCTCTTCAAATTTTGGATGAATCCAGTAGCATAGTCAGTGATGTAGACTTGAGTCTGTTGACTCGAACTCGAGTCAGACTCTAGACTTGGAGCCTTTTACGACAAGTCGAATTGTATTCAGGTTTAAACCCATTTCCCCCATTAAATAGATAGGGACTTGCAACCAAAGACTTGGGACTTGGGGGCAAAGACTTGGGGCTTGACTTGAGACTTGGACCCAGAGACTTGATCCACATCCCTGAGCATAGCCAAGGTGTATGTGTGTGGGTGGTAAGTGCTGCACGGCGTTACACGAAGATGCAAAGTGGCATCAGAGCTAGTCCTGCAGCAAAGCTGCCTTTGCTGTCAGACTGGCGCCAACGGCGAGTGGGAGGGGCCACTTTGCTGCTGGAGGAACCTACTGCAAGCATTAGAAAACACATTGTTACCATCATATTTCTGTATTGCTCCAGAATGTTGTCTATTTGGATCTGGACTGGAATATCATGTGTCTTCATGCTTGCTTAATGCTTAACCAATGTGCTGTTTGTAATGTTTATTGCCAAAGTTATCAGATATTTTATCAGATACTATCAGATGTTTAATGTTTATGAATTCAGGACTAATCACTATGAACAATCTTCCAGATTTTGGATAGCTTTACAAAATATAGCAATACTGTACATTGATTCCATTGAATTCCTTGTGTGCATTCATCCCAAAAGTTTCAAAATGTTTTTGTGCTACAATAGCTTACATTCCTTATTATCACTGTATTGCTGTTTCTCACAGTGTCTTTTTAAATCCTGTCATGATTATCCAATTATCTATATTCGCCATACCTCTGTTCCCACATTTTCTTGTAACATACGTTTACTCTGAAATAGCTCATCTAGTGCTGGGCAAGCTCCCCACAGGTTAGATCATGATTGGGAAGCAATTATGAGCACTATCATAACATGTTTTTTTGGGGGGAGAGATTGCTTTATTCCAAGAGTTCCAAATTTGCTTGCATTGTTTTCTGCCCATTATTTGTTAGCATCTCAAATACTCATTCCACAAATCACCTTTTGTACTGTGTACTTCAAGTTTTAATGTTTATGAACTGTGCATTGAAACTTCTTTAAAGTTGCACTGCAACTGCCAGCAAACAGATGTGCCACAGTATTTCAGTGTTGCATACCTTAAACATTAGAAATCTCGCGTTGCAGTAGATATATGTATGTGCAGTAATTCCTGGGACCCTGCATGCGTGTGTGTTATTTAGGAATGTATGGGCACAATCCAAACCTAATTAGGCCGCCATTGTAACCAGCAGCCCAGCAAAAACGGGAGACCCCAGAATGGAAAGTGGATTCAAATCCTCTCCAAAAGGGGAATTCAAAGGGAATTTGAATCCCCTTTCTGTTCTGGGGCTTCCCGTTTTCGCTGGGCCGCTGGTTACAACGGCGGCCTAAGTAGGTTTGGATTGCGCCCTATGTCCCATCGGGCGTGCTGTAATAAGGTGGTTTGCTTTCAAATAAGTGTGCTTGAGATCACGATGCCAGTCTTGCATAAATGATATGCTTATGGTGGGATTTTCCCCACCCGTAGAACTATTTCTATTGTAGAAGACTTTGTCTG
Organism: Plestiodon gilberti rubricaudatus; assembly: GCA_026170595.1. Taxonomy (NCBI): domain Eukaryota; kingdom Metazoa; phylum Chordata; class Lepidosauria; order Squamata; family Scincidae; genus Plestiodon; species Plestiodon gilberti. The sequence continues at coordinate 54,330,897 of JANXHW010000004.1, read as the reverse complement.
TGCTATTGTATTACCCAAAAATTAAACTGAGTATCGGTATTAATGAAACAGGGGGAAAAAAATCTTATCTGAGCAACAGCAGCTATACGTTCATGCTGACACCTCATTTAGCTACACTTGTATGTTACACATCTCCCTAAAGCAGATTGTGAAAGAGTACAGTAAGTCTATTATTATCATCAATATCTTACTTATCCGTGTCTTGAGAATTGTCTTGATTTTTAACAAGCTGTGTGTGTTGAAACTCTAAAACGTTTCCTCTCCTGCATTTCCATAGAAACGCTCAAAGGGCCAGGTGCTGTTTGACAAAGTTTGTGAACACCTGAATCTCTTGGAGAAAGACTATTTTGGGCTAACATACAGAGACATGGAAAACCAAAAGGTAACTTGAACCAGTAATTTAGGAAATTCATGAACTAAGAATAAAATGGAGGAAAACTGTGAAAAATCAAAGCTTGTCAACCTAGATACATGAGAGTGTGACTGTGTGTGATTTTTTTTTTAATTCAATTCGGGAGTTATGACTATTTGTACCACTGAGCAAGGAAAGTTGTAACCCAGGATATTGCTTTATTAACATCTCATGTTATTGAAGAGGGAGGAGAAATTAACTATTGTGTATTCCTGTTACGTCTGCTTTATTTCAATACCCACATGACTGTTTAAAAAATAACTCACCTTGTATACATTTTTACATAACATTGCTTCACAAGCTGATTTATTATTGCTACTAGTTTCCATTCAAGACATACTATTCTGATAGTATTTGTAAGTTGGTGCTGCCACACAAAGTTTAGAGGCCTCTGGGTATGCAATATCCATAGCGAAATAACCTAAAGAAACAAAGAGTTTGGAAAAAATGAGAAACAATTATTCTCTGCAATTAATATAGGGGATGGAGCACAGAGTTAGGAACAGAGAGCCCAGAGTTGGAACAAGCTTTGGGGAGGATAATTTTAGGAATCTGGGCTTCTGTAGGGAAGATCTACTCTGTACATTGCAGGTTGGTGGCTAGTACATTGTGAAACTGGGAAATGAGAGAGGGCAAAGGTCACCTACTCCTTGGTTGACACTATGCAGTGATATGTAAATCTTCATGTCCACGTTCCAAAAAAGCACACTTGCCATGTCAGCGTCCACAATGAAACTGGTTCCTCCTCCTGCGACACAGCAATAGCAGTTTCCCCTCTATACTCGCAGTCAAAGATAACTTTTAATACTAAGGGGTGTCAGATTTTTCAAAAGGTTTTTTGAACCAAATCCTAGGAGAGCTACTATGCTGCGATACATACATACATAAATGAGTTCTCTGAATAACAGTTAAGGATAACACTTGTCATGTTTCAAGTGTACACTGTAATCCATACAACCATCTTGTAAAGTGGTTTTTACAATTATTGTTTACATTACGTGTTGTTGTTGTTGTAATAATAATAATAATAATAATATCATATCATGTTTACATTTACATAACCATTTACATTATTACTTATTCAATATTGGGAGTTGAGGCAGAGAGAATAGTAGTTTGTTTAAGGTCAGCTAGTGAGTTCATAAAAAGCTGACCTTAGGCACAGTGGGTTAAACCGCTGAACCATGAGCTGTCGATCGAAAGGTCGGCAGTTTGAATTCACAACGGGGTGAGCTCTCGTTGCTTGGCCAGCTCCTGCCAACCTAGCAGTTCCAAAGCATGTCAATGCGAGTAGATAAATAGGTACCGCTTGCGGGAAGGTAAACAGCGCTCCGTGTTCCAGCTGCATGCTACGCGCTGCGGCAAGGAGAGTCATGCCGGCCACATGACCACGGAGGTGTCTTCGGACAACGCTGACTCTTCGGCTTTGAAATGGAGATGAGCACCACACCCTAGAGTCGGACACGACTGGACTTAATTGTCAGGGGTCACCTTTACCCTTTACCTAGTGAGTTCATGGTTGTGGTAACATGAGACTTCCCAGATCACATCACATAGCTGATGCACCAGCTCTCAGTTTCTTTTGGAAACCATACACATATTGGCCGTGCTTCACCCAATGTTTAATACTTTTAGGTCCCATTGTCTTCAGGGAGAGTGTTTTAGCTTTTGCTTAGCTGTGTCCCACAAAAATTAAGGGGAATTAGAAGTGCTCAACCTTGGGTAGATAGTTGTATTTTACTTTGTTTCATTTGCTCATATGAAAATTAAGATGCAATGCTTGAACATCTGATTGAAATATTTAAAATACTTCTTTTCAGAATTGGTTGGACCCGGCCAAGGAAATAAAAAAGCAAATCCGAAGTAAGTTGTGATCACTCATTTATTAGAGAACTGTGTGGTATAGGCTTTTCTCACTACACCAATTTAGGATGATTGTTTACTACATTTCAAGTATTATAGAGCTTTAAATAAGTCAGTCAGTCTGTTCATGGACACATAATACCTTTTATTATAAGGGCTTAGTCACCACATTTGTTTTTGAGTCAAGGAAACAGCATGGTTCAGTGGACTTTTAACTATTTCTTGCCACCTGTAGTTTCTTTCTGTATGGAAGGAAGAAATGGTTTCATGGAGGTATGCAAGATTCTTTCAATCTAATTATTGATATAGTGCAGTGTTTCTCAACCAATGGTACTAGTACCACCAGTGGTACTTCGGCCAGCCGCTGGTGGTACTTGGGATCGCCGGACCACCCTAACCCCGCTCCGACGTATTGCTTTCAGTGGCGCATTTTTGCTCCCGAGAGTGTCCTGCCTTGCCTCTCGGGACTGCTGAGAAGGGCCCTCCCACCCACCCAGAGCCTCCTAACTGTGTTTTCTGGCCTCTGAGAACCTGGAAGTAACTGACAATGATGTCGTTGACAGTCACTTTCAGTGATACGCAGTAGGAAAGTGGCGCCAGAGGTGGTACTTGACCGGGAAGGGGTTGAGAGCCAGTGATATAGAGTGTACTTGCAACTGTATGCAACTGTATCAGGTGACTTGCAACTGAGTGAATGCAACTGTATCAGGTGACCCTTGAAGTGACCTGTTGATAACAGGAACAATGTTTTATCTGTATTAGAACATTTTGCCTGTTGGTGCACACATCAGTTCCCCAATTGATGCACTCATAGCCCAAAAAAATCCCTGTACTAGACTTCAAACATATTACATTAAGCATTTATTTTTCTACACTTACGTTATCTATGTAGCAAATCTGTAATGTGAGAAGCAACTATTTCCATAAGCTGTATCATAAATCTCTGTATGCTTATATATGTCTTTATCATTTTGTTCTGTATAAAATCGGTACATTTTGTGAGAAGGGCAGCCCAATCCTGCCTAACGTTAGGCTGGCGGAGCATCGCAAAAGTGCAGCAAGGCACTTATGCGACGCCTTGAGAGTAAGCGACACTGGTGCGGAGGCCGGTGCTGCTCATTCCCCCGGTGGCACCAGTGGCGTCCTAACATGGGGGGAGCAGGTGTGCTCCACCCCATGCGCCGAGCTTCTGGGGGGCACGGCAGCCAGGCTCGGGGCTGCGCGGCGCGGCACCGGAGCCCAGCTGGCGCGCCCCTCGGAAACGTCACCGGCTTCAGGAGGCTCCGCTTCGAAGCCGGGAGAAGCGCTACTCCGAGCGACCGCTCAGCTCGGCGGTCCGGGCCTTCTGAGAAGGTTCTGCGTGTCGAAGCGCCTTTTACTCCCTTTCGTGCATGCGCAGAACCTTTCTGAGGGCAAATGGGCAGCCCGTTTGCCCTCAGAAAGGTTCTGCGCATGAGCGAAAGGGAGTAAAAGGCGCTTCGACGCGCAGAACCTTCTCAGAAGGCCCGGACCGCCGAGCTGAGCGGTCGCTCGGAGTAGCGCTTCTCCCGGCTTCGGAGCAGAGCCTCCTGAAACCGGTGATGCTTCCGAGGGGCGCGCTGCTTCCGGGGGCTCCGGTCCGGTGGCGCGCTACTCAGCCCCGAGCCCAGCTGCTTGGGGGGCGCGGAGCGATGGGGGCGCTTCAACCCCCGCCCCCCCAGGCGCTGGGAGGGCTGAGTACGCCACTGGGTGGCACAGACCTGCGCCGGACAACCCAGTTCACTTGGTGCAGGGGCGGGGACAGGTAGGCTGGGGCGGCGAGGGAGGGGGGCAGCTTGGGCTGGGAGGAGGCGGGATATCTGCGCTGAGATGTCCCAATATCTTATGCCCCTTCCCAGCCTGGGGCGGCCTTGCACGGACTCCCTGAATGCACACCAGCTCCAGGGCTGGCATGCATCCGAGGAGACCCATTGTGGCCCGTGTGGCTTACACTCACCGGTGGAAGGTATAAGGAGGAGAGCCCAGGCCATGCAGGGCCAGGCCCTCTAGGCCAGCCACGCATACCTACGCAGAAGTGTTACATTTTCAGGGACATGCTGTTCAGGACCATTGCAAAAATCACCAACTAAAACCATGCCTATAGATGAGGTCTTCATGTCTTCCTTGCACCTTAAAACTCATTTTTCTCAAAGTATTTTTCATAAGTAATGTTGGTATCAAAGTTGTTTTCTTATCCATAAAATAGATTTGTCATTGCAAACGTCGTTTCTGTCACCAGTGCCTGTCTTTTGAAAGCACCTGTGCCCTCTTTTAATATCTAAAAGTGCCTTGAATAAACCAGGTATCAAGGCAACTAAGTTTAAGATGTAAGAATATTTTGTGGGTTTGATGTAATTCTTATGCATGCAGTTTGCTGTAGCAAACAGATGTCCATGTTCTTTCTCAATAACACTTCACAAATAAAACATTTCCAATGTCCAAGTGTATGCAAGCAGTTACATTTTGTAGCAAGCATTCTCCATCTGGAATTAAAATATTGTTTTTGGTTCACAAATGTTAATTTATGAGAGGAGTGGCATACTTCTTATAATGAAAACATGGGCAGTCCAGTCCTAACCAACACTAGTGCAGCGGGGACGAGTGGTCCACGCTGTCAGAGGCGTCGTTGGGGGGGGGTGGGCCCCCAAGCAAAGGGGGCAACACGCGCTTGTGTGTGTGTGTGTGTGTGTGTGTGTGTGCCAAATTGCCACCGAATTCGGCGGCGGCACAGGGAAAATGCACCCCCAGGCGTTTTTGGAGCTGTTTGTGGTGCAGGCGCGAATCCTGTCGCCACAAACGGTATAAACGCGGGCCTACAAACTGCAGGGGATGAAGGGTGTTCTGCGGCGAAGCTGCAAAAAAAGCACACACACCCGGTGTGTTTTTTGCCTGATTTTAGGCCGTTTGCAACAACAGGATTCGCGCCTGCACCACAAATGGCCAAAAAGCGGCCAGGGAGTGCTTTTCTGCAGCCCCTTTCAGCGGCGATTTGGTGGTGGCGTGGGGAAAATGCACCCCCAGCTGCTTTTTCAGGCGCTTTTAGGCCGTTTGCAGTGACAGGATTCTTATCTGCACTGCAAATGACCTAAAAGCGGCCCCAAACCCGCCGGGGGTGTGCATTTTCCCCGCGCCACTGCCAAATTGCCACTGAATAGGGCGGGGCTTGTGACATCACAGGGGGTGTCATGGAGACGGGGGCGCTCAGGGGCATAGTGGCACCCCTGCACGCTGTATCCTGTGCCCCTGCACGCTGTATCCTGTGCCCCTGCACGCTGTATCCTGTGCTGGATAGGAGGAGGCTGGAGGACTACTCGGGGTTATACAACTAGTAAAGTTCCAGCCTGTCCTATGGGGCTTCTCGGATCTGCGCCACCTATTTAGTTGGCTCAAGTCCAGGAAACCCTGTGTAGGGCATCCAGGCCCAGGAAGGGAGGAAAGGATACAGCAGAGGTCTCTTCCACTGATCCCGCCCCCGTTTGGGTCCCGGGAGAGGTATGTTCCCTGTAGGCCACCTGGCCTCCAATGGGTCTCTTCAGACCTAGGCCAGCTATTTAGCTGCTGTAAGTCAGGGGAGCCTCAGGGGGGTGTCAGGCTAGGAAAAAAGGGATAGGATCTTGGTTTGTGCCTCTGCTGCCAAGATTCTCCCCCGAACCGCCACCTTACATGCTCTGGTGTGTAGTCCAGGAGCCGCTGGCGCACGTGTGTGCAGCCATTATAAGCCGGAATGTACCAGTTTGGATGAAAATTTGCCTCAAACCAGGATCATAAATCACATGTATGTTGGGAAGGGAAGATGGAGTGGGTGATCCCGAGGCTTCTGACTGTTCTTCTTGTAATGTCAAACCACCTTTCTGGGTTCAATTTTCCAGTTTTATAGTTGTTCATACTAATAGTTATTTAAAATCCTCCAGAAACTCTTAATTCTTAAGCTTCCCTCTTCCAAGCTGTGACTCAGCAGAGCCACATTTGAACTAAGAAGGGAATTACTCTCGCAGCTGGAGCTTTCTTTGTAGTTTTCAATGTTGCAGCCCCCGCAGTAATTGAGGCAAGGCACTTATAAAACTCACAGCCCAATCCTAACTAACTTCCAGCACCATTGCAGCCATGCCAGTGAGGCACGTGCTGCACCCTGTGGTGGGGAGGGGCGGCGTCATGGAGGCCTCCTCAGGGTTGCGTTGCTGCTGCATCAGCACTGGAAAGTTGGTTAGGATTGGGCTGTCAGTTGCAGTTTACTTACCGCATATTGCCCAGTTTTCTTGCACACATGTAAATGGATAACTGTGGATTGCTAACTCTGGGTTTTTTTTACCAGGATGTAAAAAAAGAATTCTTAGATTAAAATGATTTGAGTTGGATGAGTATGACAGTGCATGTTCTGTTCTAATTTAAAAGCATAACTCATGGATGCTTCAAATGTATGCCAAAACACACTTCCTGCTGTGCTTTTGCATGAACACTGAGTTGTGTGGAGGCCACTTGAAAATTTAATTCCCTTAGCTGAGCTATGCAGCAAGGCTTCTGTGTGTAATAGTAGCAGTTCATGGTGGTGATTCGCTGCTATCCAGCAATTGTTTAAATGCCACCACAAGACATTTCTTTTTGTGGCTTGCAGTGAGATATGATGCATATTTATGTATTTATTACATTTATATACCACCTTTCTTCTATGGAGTTTCTTCCAGGCAGTCTCTCATCTAAGCACCGACCGGACCCACCAATACGTAGCTTCAGTAGGACTGCTGTAGTATCGTGTGCCTTCACTCTTTGAGTCGTATAGGAAATAGCTGCACACAAAGGCTTCACAACATGAAGCAGTTACTGAATTCACTTTCTGATGGCCTCCATGCCACTTTATGTTTGTGTGAAGTAGGTCTTAGTCCTAGATGTGTACAGGCTCCCGCCCTAAAGCACTATTTACAAAATCAACTTTTCCCCCTATTCCGTTCATTAATTAGGACCCACGTTCTACCCCCCCCTCAGCAGCACCAATGCAGCCATGCCAAAAAGGCTCATGCTGCATCCAGTGTTGGGAGGGGTGACCCGAGGGCAAACAGGAGGTAAATATAAAACATTTATACTTACCTCTGATATGCAACTTCTTTTGGTGGTGTATGTCCAAGGAGAGAAAGGGGGCAGGGAGGTTTGAAATGGAGGGGATAGGATCTGGCGTGTGCCATGCAGCAGCGCTCACAAAATGGCCGCCGATGGAGCGCTGCGTGCGCCATCGGTAGCCTTTTTACAACAGCAGAAGACTGTTCTGCTGCCATAAATCTCTCCTCTTGACAACATGAGGAGAAACGACATGGTAACGTGAGGTACTTGTGTGACTTTATATAGTACAGTACTTAAAATTTCACTGAATACAAACAAAAATCTTTAAGTCTTAAAACTAAGCTGGCCAATGAAACAGGATCACTTGAAATATTAAGATTATATTATCTACTTGTTCTCAGGGCAGATTTGCAGTAATGACCTTACACTTGCCTTTATCATAAACAAAACAGCAAAGAACTTGTGCTGAGATAGCACTCCCAAAAGTGCTGGTGGATGTTTGATAGATACAGCTGTGTGTGTTTCACTCAGTTATGGGCACAAACTTTGAAAATATTAAATATTTACCAAGCAGCATTTGTTGTCTCCCTTTTTATTTCCCTCATGTAAACCATGTCTTGCAACCCAGGCCTGACTAGGGCTGCACTGCCTGTTACAACAGTGAAACACTGTTCCACCATTGTAAAACTGTTTTTGGTGGCACTTGCTGTTTTGGGAGCACCACAGCAAACGGTGGCTCCCACAGCCAGCTATCTCCAGCACAGCAAGTAAGCCAGTGGCGTGGGCAGGTAGGAACAGAGGTGTGTCTGGGCAGGGAGGGGGGTGGATGGGAGGCGGAACAGGGGAGGGAGTGGTTACCGACGGCACTCACATGCCCTGGGATCCTAACCCTGTTCCTTCCCCTATTCCCTCTTCTCTCCTCAGACTTGCACCAGAAAAATGGCTGGTGCAAATTCGAGGAGACCCTTTGGGGTAGAAGAGGCTTATCTTGAGGAGTCCTCCAGACTGCCCCCCCCCATTGGATGCGGTGTGCGCTCCGCTGGCACGGCTGCATTGACGGGGTTGTTAATTAGGATTGGGCTGTTAGTCAAATAAGCTAACAAGTAGGTTCAAGTCAAGTAGGTTTTTTGCCTACAGAGTTTTATGGACACTACAAATCAATTACTATTTGTTGAGAGCCAAATCGCTGCATTGGCAGAGAAATGTTATTAATGGTTGTGAGTGGTATAATGAAAGAACTGAAGAAACAGACTTTAAACTTTTCATTATGAAAGCACCAAAAATCATCCACACAAATAGATAGCCATAATTGGACACAGTGCGCAGAGAATTCCAACAATCCTTTGTTCTCTTCCAGGTGGTGCGTGGCATTTCTCTTTTAATGTGAAATTCTACCCTCCTGATCCTGCCCAGCTTTCTGAAGATATTACCAGGTATTTCAACACAGGCACTCTTCCTTAATTGTTTTTGAAAATTATTATTGTTGTGATTGATAGTAATTGCCATTTACCCAACATTTATAGCTGTGTTGTCAGGTAATCGTTATTTACCATTATGTTAATCCTAGCTGGTGGTAGACAGAGGCATTGTAGATGTTGGAAATTCTTCTCCTCCCTCCAGCTAAAGTTCAAGCCTCATTCATAATTGGCTTGATTCAGTTGACTCTTGACTCTTACTCTTGCTGTGTGGGAGAGTAGTGTCGAGAGGACTGTGCAGCAGCAGAAGCCTCAATTTTAAGGCATCTATTGCCACAGGGAGGCCTGGGAACAGTGATATTTATCTTCTGATTCAGCTGAGCCAGGAACGTTTTGCAAACATTTTGCAGGTTTGTCAACAGCAATGGAGGTTTCCAGTCATGTAGTCTCCGTTGCTGCCAGGCAACTGGGAATTTAATGACACAATCCTGTTGTGCCCTTCCACCGGCGGAGCATAAGCTCTACCGGTGCAAGCTGTGTCAAAACTGCCGAAAAGCAGTTTGCGACAGCACGCCTAACAGCTGCGCTGGCGAGAAGGTAGTGCTATCCCGCTGGTACCAGTGCAAGCTGGGACTCACACCGGTGCAGGTAAGTGCTGTGCTGAGTGGCGAGGAAAGGCAGGGAAGGGGTGGAGCAAGGCAGGGGTGGTGATGGGGCGGGGGTGGATGAATCAGGCCTGGGAGTGAGCGGGATCTGCAGCGCTGACACACACCGTATCCTAACCCCCTTCCCGGGCCTGATTCACCAATGCAGATCAACGTGGACTTGCGCTAGCCATATGGCAATACGGTAGGATTGAACTGCAAGTCTTTATATAACAGTCCATGGAAGAAGAAGCGTTTTCTACCTGTGATAGGAAAGAATGATTTTGTGCCTGTCCTCTTCCTCGCCCCCCCAAATCACAGCAACCTGTCCTGCAGCTATAGGATTGGGCTTCCTCTTACTGAATTTAATTTAACTATGGATGCAGCTACATCGTGGATGAGTTGAAGTCACTAAGAAATCGTTTGGCTAACTCAAGACATCATGTGACAGATTTTAATAAGATGTACAATTGGTTATAAAATGTTGAAACGTGTATGCAGTACTCTGTGTTTGAAGGTGTTCGTTTCTTTTTTTAATCCTTTGCAGGTACTACCTCTGCTTGCAGTTGCGAGATGACATCGTTTCTGGACGGCTGCCATGTTCTTTTGTTACACTTGCGCTGTTGGGCTCCTATACTGTTCAGTCAGAACTTGGAGATTATGATCCAGATGAATATGGAAGTGATTATGTCAGTGAGTTTCGTTTTGCACCAAACCATACTAAAGAACTGGAAGACAAAGTAATAGAGCTTCACAAAAGCCACAGGTGAGATAAGCAGAGCAAGATGAATGTGCTTAATACAGTTGTTTTGAATTTGACACTTATTCAAGAAAAGTGTGTTGAATTTGCCCTGAGTGAAAATAAGATTAGTGACCATTTGACAATACAATAATATTGTACATTAGTCTAAAGGTAGAAAATAAGAAATTTTATGATCTCATTTAAATTTGATAAAAAAAAAACAGTTTCCTGGAAAGTGCACAAGTTAATTTTGTATATTTTCACTGACACTGATTGTCTTTAGGGGAATGACACCTGCAGAGGCTGAGATGCATTTTTTGGAGAATGCAAAAAAATTATCCATGTATGGAGTAGATCTTCACCATGCCAAGGTACAGAATTCAAATTCCCAATACAGCCTAATTAGGTTGCCTTTTGCCCTAAAGTCGGACACGACTGGACTTAATTGTCAGGGGATACCTTTACCTTTACCTTTACCTTGCAAATGAAGTAGTGTCTCAGTATGCTATTCTAGTGATTTTTATTTCACACCAATGAGTTTTCCAGTTTTATAATATATTATGGTACACAGACAATAAAATAAAAATGCTAAAGTACTTTAAAGTAAGACCTTTGTTGTTGTTCAGTCGTTAAGTCGTGTCCGACCCTTCGTGATCCCATGAACCATATCCTGCCAGGCCCTCCTGTCCTCCACTATCTTCCTGAGTTCGCTCATTTTCATGTTCATGGCATCGGTGATGCTGTCTAACCATCTCATCCTTTGCCTTCCCCTTCTCCTTTTGCCTTCAATCTTTCCCAGCATCAGAGTCTTCTCCAGAGAGTCCTCTCTTCGCATTAGTTGGCCAAAATATTTGAGCTTCAGCCTCAGTACTTGTCCTTCCAGGGAACAGTCAGGGTTGATTTCATTTAGGATTGACTGATTTGATCTCCTAACAGTCCAAGGGACTCTCAGGAGTCTTCTCCAGCACCACAGTTTGAAAGCATCTATTCTTTGGCGCTCAGCCTTCCTTATGGTCCAACTCTCGCAACCATACAAGACCTGCACTGGGGCATTCCAGGGGGGTGGGATTAGTTGGCCGGGCCTGGGAAGAGGGAGGGATCAGTGGCAGCCTTCTCCTCCTTGTCCTATCCCTTCTCAGACCGGGCTGCCATTACATGGGGCTCTGACGTGTGCCAGCAAAATAGCTGGCGCGCATCCATGTAGCTCTATAGGGGTGGCTGGCGCGTTACTCAGGGTAAAAGGATAAATGGATTGACTTTACCCCAAGGAGGCCGGTGCCAGTTTGCAGCAAGGAAGAGGGTAGGAAAATTGAGTTGGAAAATCGGTGGTAGGATCCGGTGTCCTGCTGTTCCCCATCTCCACATCAAATCTCTGTCTTACCTGTATTGGTGTGGCTTGGGTGGGCCTTGGCATGCAGAGGGAGCCACCAGTCATTTCTGCTGGTGGCTCCCTCTCACTGAGCAGTGGCGCACCATTTACAGTGGCTCTGTGCCGTTTACGACAGCAGAACACGAGTTCCACTGTTGTAATTCCATGTGCCATTAATTACTATCAAGTTCATGTTCTTGGCAAAAAGCTGCTGGACAGGAGAGAGAAAGATACTGATGTTCCAGTTGTCGTGACAACTGTGTTTTCGTTCTGCATAAAATCATTTCACAGACTATTATAAATGTACAGTACAGGTGGGCCCCCATATCCACTGATTCGCTATCCACGGTTTCAGTTATCCACGGATCGTGGGGACCCCCCCAGGCTTTTACTTCTTTCCCAGTAAGCTTCGTTTCTTCCTTAAGAAACAGGAGAAGCAGCCTCTGGCTGCTTATTACAGGCAAGTAGAATGAGACTAAGTACTAGAGAGGCTCTGCAAGGTTAACAGAAACAGCCTCCTGCAATGGAGGCTGCTTCTCTGTTTGTTTTTTGGGGGGAAGCATGCCTGCCTGCAGGGGAGGCAGGGTGGGGGGGCCTCAGGAAACCATGGAAGGGGTGTTCGCTCTTATCCACGGTTTCAAGTATCCACGGAGGGGCCTGGAACATATCCCCAGCGGATATGGGGGCCCACCTGTATATAATAGATGCATGGATTTCAAAAGGCCTTCAGCCAAATTTCCAGGTTATTTCAGCGAGAAGTGTACATGGCTAAATGCATGGACGTTGTGTTCTGTTAATTGCCTTTACTGGAAATGGGACAGCTATGTGTGGTTCAGTGGACAGCATTTCACCAGGAGGTATGCGGTTGGTTTAAAAAAAAAAAAAATCTTCCATATCTGTACAAAATCTCAGTGCATAACTAGAGGAAAGCTACGCAAAAGTCATATGTTCTGTTGATGCTTAATATATTGGGGCTGTGAAAATTAGCAAAAAGTGTATGAATTGTTCTGTGTAAGATATGCCAGAATGACGCAGTTTGCTGCTAAAAAAATGCATTTTTTACCTTTTTTTTCCCTTTCTACAGTGGACCCCTGTGGGTCCGGGACCCGCGGTGAGACAAATCTGCAGGTTCCGAATCCACGGATGGAAAGGGTCCACTGTAATAAAGAGAAGTCAGAATTCATGACTGTAATAGTACACTAGTTAAAAAGAACCTTTCACCCTAATATGGGTTAGGATTTCTACAAAATATAACTGAGAATTTTATGTCCCGTTCACCAAGATGAACAAAAAAACCCCACTCAAAATCCATATTGATAATACTGTTATGAAACTGAATGCCTATGTCTTCTGTAATGCAGTTGACTGTGAAAATGAAACATGGCATCTCTAAAAACAATGATACATACAGCTCATTTTGTTTTATTTATAAACTTATTTATAGGATTCTGAAGGAGTTGAAATCATGTTAGGGGTTTGTGCAAGTGGTCTCTTGATATATCGGGACAGACTCAGAATAAACAGGTTTGCCTGGCCTAAGGTTCTGAAAATTTCATACAAGAGAAATAACTTCTACATAAAAATTCGACCAGGGGAGGTAAGTTGACTTCAATGTTCTGTTTCTGGTTAATTTTATTGACACACCACACCACACGCCCCCACACACCCCATACCATTAACAATCATCAAGGCGGGTTCCAGCAAGAACCAATAAAAACACTTACAGGAAACAGGAATTACAGGCACAGTCTAATCAGCTTTAAAACAACCAACAGCTGGAACAGGGTGACCGCGTTGATTGGAACAGGGTGGCCGCTTTGATTGCCCTTGTTGGGAGAAAGGTGGGGTATAAATTCTTTAAATAAAATTAAATAAATAAATGTCCTACATTTCCTGGACTTGTCCTCCATTTTAATCCCGTGTCCAGGTGTCCGGGAAAAGAGGAGAAACTTCCTCCAAACAGTCTGCAGGCAGTGCAAAGCCTTGGGCTCCTGTTGCCTGGCAACCCTGCTGGAGAGGCGTTAGGGCCTCTGTGTTCCTTCCACCATTAGGGCCTCTGTCTTCTTAAAGCCCCAGCTACACTATACCCGTGCGGCCAGCGTGCGTCCAACGTGCGGGCACGCACGGGCACGCACGTCAAGTGGAGCCTGCCGATGGCAGCCGGCGCTGACCCGTCGGCAGCCGACGTCCCCTCAGGGAAAGTCGAGCTCGGCTCGACTTTTGCCCGTTCGGCTGCGTTCCGGCTGCGTCAGAACGCAGCTGCGACGCAGCCATGGACAATGTAGCCCAGCCTTAAGAGTTGTGTAGCAGACAGAATCTTGGCAGCTGCAAGTGCTGATGGTGCTGCTAAAGCAGCTGCACCTGCTGAAATGTCCTCACCTATACAACCATTAAAGGGCCAGGAGCATTCAAGTTGAAAGGTTGGCCACGCTTGTTCTAGTTCCGTGATGGCGAACCCATGACACGCGTGTCACAGGTGACACGCAAGGTCATTTTGGGTGACACGCCAGCGTTTTCCCCCAGGGCCCCGATACACCTTACATTTTTGCAGGTTTTACAGACTTTTCTTGAGCATTTAGGACAGAGATTTTGGCAGACCTCTTTCAAATTATTATCTAGTAAAACTCAGCAACAAAAAAGTCACTAATTGATGTTAAATAAAATGCAGTGTGTTCTATAGTTTTCAGTTCAGTTCAATTCAAAATTACTATTAAAAGTAGCAGAGTCAAGTTAGGCATTTTCAAAAAATTTGACACACCAAGCCCAAATGGTTCGCCATCACTGTTCTAGTTTATCTGTTTGTACAAGAGGTCTTCATTTCTTAACTATCTAAAGTCTTGACAGAGCACTGTTGAAAGATTGCCCCCTGGTAGCATGGTTGGAGTCATAGCAAATGGTATGAGACCCCTAGATAGCAATAGCTGTTGCCGATTGCCCCTGGAACTTCCCCTTCCCTGCATTTGTAAAATAATCCCCACAATAAAAGCTTGTCTGTTGCACCTTCACCCTTGCCTCCCTTTTCCGTCCTTGCCAAACCATTGACCTGTGCCATTGGCCACTGTACAGGGTCACAGCACACAAAACAGATTTTCCCTATGAGTGCATGTTAACACGTCTGAAATGCTCACCTGGTAGCAGCTCCCAACCGTAGGCCATAATTAACTATCTAAAGTCTTGACAGAGCACTGTTGAAAGTTAATAATTAAACCAAGGCAATCAGGGCTATTTCAGTCCCGTAACCAGACTTGAAAGCGAAGTGGAAAGGATCAAAATGATCAGTATTGTCCAGAGAAACCTGGAGTTAAGTGGCCACTGCCTGCTTAATCACTTTCCCTAATAATGGCAAATTCAGCAGTGGCTAATTGGTATCTTGGGTAGTGTGATCCAAGGACAGCTTTTTCATCAACGGTCATACAAGAGCCGCATTGACCACCAATGATACTTCACCTGTCTCAAAGAGGCATTCACCACTTCCACCACCCAGATGGTCACTGTAACTTTGAAAAAACTATATAGTAATAGTTTATAGGCAAGTAATAAATGTTTCTATGCCTTTCAGTAGATATTTCCAGGGCAACTGACATAAAAACTAGCCTACTACAATCCTATATCATGACCCTACATAGGTAAACAATTTGAAGCAGGTGTGTGGACCAGCTTCTTGTAGAAAGTTCATCTATGCTTTCATCTATAGCCATTACCCATTCTCAGTCTGCTGTTGGAGGCTGACAATGAAAGTGTGTGAAAGTGGAGGCTGACAATGCTATGTGTGAAAACAGCATCTAATTATGAATGTACTAGAGCTTCAAAATGTGTCTTGCTGGCTTCATTAAGACACATCAAGAAGCAGAGATCCCCGTGTCCCAGGTCTGGGTGAAGAAAAAAGGGCTGTAGTCGCAGTGCTTCATCTTCTCAACAGGTGGCACCAGGCACTCATGTCTTTCATTATAAGTTACATGCTGCTCCTTGAGGGGTGGGTGCGCAGTTAACTTGGCAACTTAAAATGTAGATCTGTATTCTAAAATAGCAGTTCAGGGTAATAGTGTGCATATCATGCATGATGGAAAGATGGTTGTAGTAACACGCAACAGTGCTAAAATGAGAAATCCATATATGGTTAAATGGAATGTTCCACATCAGGGCCTCTGAGGGGGGGGGTTAAGGGGGTACAGGAGAAAAAAAACAGGGGGTACAGGGGGCCCAGGAGCCAAATTCACAAGAAGGGAAGGGGCCCAAAAGAAACTTTGTACCCCCTGATAAAATTCCTCCGAATGACCCTGTTCCACATTAAAATGGTTTAATTTGAAATGTAGTGTAGGCAAATGGCCTCAGCTTTCTCAGAAACTAAGGTTTGAGATTCAAGTAGCAAAACATATCTTGTTGTTGAAACATAGATATCAAACATTTTAAAATTATTTTTCTTGTGAAATCTGATATAATCTATACTGTATGTGAATCTAGAATTTTCTGAATTTCATTCATTCGTTCAATTTTTACCCCACTTTTCTCCCAGATGGGCACCCAAAGCGGCTTACAAAAATGTATAAAAAATATAAAAATAATTGAAACATAACTATAAACATTTTATAGTGCAAACATTGTGCTTTCTTTAGCTTTTTATTTTCCAAAATGTCGTGTGGTATTTGCGTTTTCAATTTTAACAAATTAAATTTGTTTTTACACATATTGTGTAGCTCTGGCACATAATAGCATGAGTTTTGAATGTTATTTCTGAAAAAGAAGATTAAGTGGTTGCATCAAAATCCTAAAGCCGTTAGAAAATCCCAGAGTAAGTTTGTTGTTTTTACCTTAGTCCTTACCTTTGTGTATTCTTTATGGCATGATGCTTAATTGCATTACGTATTCCTCCAGGAATATTCTTGCATTCAACCCAGAGGTTGGTCTCTCACTAGAGACCAAATTAAGGTTTCATGGGCAATCATAAATCTTTAATACCCTGAGTGGTGTTTGCTTAACTTGGCAACCCAAAGAGTGGTCTCCCAGTCTGTTTTATACAGTATGTAATATGTGTATACAGATGTGAAATATGTATCACCTGAAATAATAATCTGTCATAATCTATTCAATACATCTTAAGTGGAAATAAATGAAATGTTCTTTTCTCTCCTAGTTTGAGCAGTTTGAAAGCACGATTGGGTTTAAATTACCAAATCATCGTGCTGCAAAGCGTCTGTGGAAAGTATGTGTTGAACATCATACATTTTTCAGGTACATACTTTCTTTTTAAAGGTTTATGTTAAAATATGACCCACAAAAATAAATAAAAAAATTAACAGAGATTAAAAAATGAATAAATGCAGACTTCTGGTTTTGGAAAGTCTGTTTTATGATATGGTTATCAACAAGACAATACATGTAACAAAACAATTAGGGGTCACATCTAGAGCAATGTAAGCATCTGTGAACGCAAGTTTCCGCTGAGGAGAAGAGCATTCCACTTGCACAAAAGGTCCTTGTGCGAGCAGAATGCTCCTTCTGTTCATGGAGTACATTTCTGTTCATGGAAGTATTACTCTGGATGTGACCCAAAGGAAAACATACCATCTACAATTGTGCTTTTCTTTCACACTATGAAAGTCTATGGGACTCAGACGTTGTAAGTTTTGTCCCAAGTGATAGTTTGGCAAGTAATTGTGGTTGAATAAGCCGGAACTAAAAAGAATCCACTTTTTCAGACTGGCAGGTCCTTTTTCATGTCCATTCTTAGATGTCATGATGTGAGATGTTGTACCTTTAACTGTACAGCATTGAGAACATTAGATGAATGAAAAAGTTTGTATTCTTCTTGTAAGAGGAGCAGTAGATCTACTACTGATCCTATCATTGCAATTGTCACTGCTTCCCTCGTTTGAAAAGGGGAATCATAGCCGAAGGGGAGACTCATCTAGGGAAACATTTCGGTTATCTAAAATAGGAGCTATCCTAACCATGGACCACCGGCTTTAGCTGTTGGAGACACTGAAGAATAAATGTGATAGCCCTATATGAAAGTGAAGAATAAAGGGGCCAGGTGTAAGTGAAGCCAGGATTATGCATTTGGGAGGGAGGGGAGACAACATTCCCTCGAACTGTGACACTAATATGGAGGAACAGCTATTACACCGCTGGTTGTTAAAAGCTAATGATTTTTTTTTAATGTGTTGGATTAGGGAGCCCAACTCTACAATGTGAAGTAGATTCTATTGCAAATCTCATGTTTGTGATAATACTAGATGAGTAGGGGTATAACTCAGAGCCTAGAGTCTATGCAGCTGCACCAGCATGAATCTTACTTATAATCAGACAAAGTCAGTGTCACAGTCGTTTGCTAAGGAAGAAAAAAACTTTATGAAGAGCCGGATGCTGACAGATGTCTTTCTTTGAAACAATAACTGACAATTATTGTTCCACAGATTTTGAAATATACAGCTGCTTCAACATACTATTAATATGGTTTTCATGTAATACTGAGTGCCACATGCATATCCCTTCAACGCAAGGCTTTTGGTCCCGCGGTATGATTTTCCCAGAATTCCCAAATGTCAGTGTGATCCATATGTCTAAGGGACCCCCATGTAGAAAAAACCACCTGCAGAAAAATTCCCAGGTGTACCTTGCACCTGGAGCACAGGCGGTGCTTTCGGGACTTAAGGTTAAACCAATTCGTCCATTCATTCCTATGTAAAGCATGGACCTGACAACACAAGATTTCAAGCAAACACATAGTTGTGTTTAACACACAGCTCCAGGGCTTTAGGGGTGTTTAGGGGGATGTCTCACCTAAGTGTACCTCAAGTTACAAGTCCCTACTTTCAAGGGTTTTTTTTTATGGCCCTTCAAATCCTTGAAATCCTGCAGCTTTAGTTGTGAGTTCAGGTCTATATAGGCCAATTCTGCCACCCATTAAGTCCCGTTGAGTCCTTTGAGGTAGCCTAATGTTGTGCATGTGTACAGCTGTGTACAGCTGCTCCCCTGCACCTGAGGTGCTCCAAACAAGGTGGATTCAAAAGCCAGGGCCCTGGCCATGAAAACAAAGCCAGAGTTTCATTTTTAATTTCAGTGAGGAGGGGGTGCCCTGCCCCCAATTCCGGGGCCTCATTTTCCCTAAAAACAGTGATCTTTGCTCCTCTGGGGGGCTCAGTGGGGTGACCGTAGAACTCTGAAAATTGTTTTTTAAAAAAGTTTCATCTGTCTACTTTCCACAAAAAAAATCCAGAAAATTTGGGGGAAGCCATTTTTTTTTAACTATTTACTTTCGGGCGTACCACAAAGGACTCAACGGAGCTAAATGGGTTTTAAATGCACAGATTTGTTTGCATTCAAAACCAGCTATTTATAATCATGTTTATTCTGTGTGATTCGTTGTAGGCTCTTACTACCCGAGGCCCCTCCAAAGAAGTTCCTTACGTTGGGTTCCAAGTTTCGCTATAGTGGAAGGACGCAAGCCCAAACAAGGAGAGCCAGTGCACTGATAGACCGCCCTGCACCTTATTTTGAACGCTCATCAAGCAAACGCTATACTATGTCTCGCAGCTTAGATGGGGGTAAGATACTCCTTGATTATCTTTATTTGGAGTTTTCTCTTTTTTAATTTTCAAAAAAAGGGCCTTATTGGAGAACAGATTTAAGCATCTTGTAATCTCATGTCCCTTGAGCTTCTGCTGGATAACACATGTAAGTATATGCATGATATTTCATTTGTTACAAGAAGGTACCCATTAAATAAATATTTATCCGTTCTGCTTTTCCTGGGCTTGTACATGTGGCAGTACACGCAAGCTGTGGAAAGAGAAACAACAACAGTTCAGTCTCTCCCCACCTATTTCTTAAATTGCTAGTCTTCTTTTGCTACTGGGATTCCTTACTACCTTTCTCAGCTTTTCAGAGTATCCCAGCCAAGGATATCTTTGCTCTCAATTGTCTGGTTCTCTGTGATCAGAGAAAACTTCCTGTTTAGATCCCAAGATATAGACTAGCATGCATTCATATTAGTAACCGAAAGGAAAGGAAAGGTCAAATATTCATCCTTATCGTGTATCAGAACTGGCATCAGAACTCTATTTCATTTGGTTGCACATTGGTGCCAGTAACCTTCAGGATGATAAGTAAGGAAATGAAGTAGTTGCCATGGGGTAGTAAAGTCAATGCGGGATACAGTGTGCGCCCTGTTGGCGTGGCTGTATCGCTATGTGGGAAGTTACATAGGATTGGGCTGCCCCTCTTATGTTTGTAGTAAAGATTTCGCACACAAGTAGTATGGATTGCACCCACTGGTATGATCATGCCCCATATTGCAAACAAGCCTTAAGAAAATGTTTTCTGCAGGACTTGTACAAATATTGCAGTCTCTCTGTTTACATATTACTCTCTGTACATTATACAGAGAGTTCTGTTACATTTTCCTTGAAAATAGCTGGAGTGACAGAAGCCTTTGTTTCTGATATTCAGTTCAGTAGTTGCCATGTACCTAGCCTCACTTGCATACAGACAGCTGTTAATATACATTTTTATTTAAATATATGTTATATATAAGGTGGTTTTTAATAAAATCTCTTGCCTTTGTTCTGTGCTTTTCCTGTTTCTCACAGAAATCAGGAACTTAAAGCCCTTTAAAATTAAACAAGCATGCTTAGAAATGTAAATTAACGTAACACATTTTCAGTACAATACTGTTTTAATTGCATGTAGATAATTGGTATGTACTTTTATTCTTTTTGAAATGAATGTAACTGGAAAGATTTCATTAATGTTGAGAGAACCAGATACTGAAGGTTGCTGAAGGTCCATGAAAGAATCTGTGATCAAATAAATTAGTGATAATCCTTGTTGGTCCGTGATGAAATTGATAACATGGGTGTTTATCACTCATTAATACTGATCCTTTGAGTACTAATATGCTTTCTGCAGGTTACCAAGCAACTCATGACCTTACTGCTTTGCACGCATCTCAAAGTACAAACAGTTCTCAACATTTTTCTTTTGATTAATTTTGTAATAAGCAAGTCGCTCTTTACAGAATGTTTTGGTATAACTGTTATGCTGCATTTTTGCAGTATATTTAGCTAGACGATTAGTCAATATGAATAGTCAATATTATGCTATGGTCTGTTTATCCACTGTTAAGCTGTTGTTGTTTTTCTAGTGAATTGCTTTTAGCCACACGTTAGAAGTAGACTTACAATTACCTGATGGTCAATGTGACAGTTACCAAAAAGCAAAGCAGAATCAAGTGAGGTGTTGTCTTGTATGTATGAACAAGGTTTCCTCATGGGCAGCTTTTTTGCCTCTGGACAGGACACTTTTAAAGCCAGTGAACATAAAAAAGTGATTTGGGGATTTGTGAGCTGCTGGAAGGAAAAATGGTCTAATAAATGTTGGTGTACATGTAAGTCTGATGTGCACACATCTATGAATCACTGGTGATGTACATGCATCCAGAGAAATTAAGAATGCTAAAAGACTTTTCCTAGGCATCGTTTAGGAGTTACAGGTCAATGAATATATTAAAGTGCAAAATCACTATGAACGCAAAGCATATACTGTACTGTATAAATAGGCAATTGGCAATATTTTGTATTAGCCATTTAATAGTCATCATTGAAAAGGTTTATATTTAAATTTTTATCTGCCACACCCTTACACACATAAGCAAGTTTATTCAACTGAGTAATCAACTACACCTACTAAGGTATAAAATTACCAACATCTGGCTTTTATTTATTTCATTTGTATCCTGTATTTCCTCCAAGGAGCTCAGAATGAAGGTTTGTCCAACAACCCTGCAAGGTAGTTAGGCTGAGACTTGCCCAAGAACATCCTGCAAGATATGAACCTTGATTTTCTAGGTTCAAGCGAACCCTCAGTCTAGCCACTTACACCATCCTTTTACACACACATGAGTAGTCTCATGATTTCAGCATTATATTTAGGCAACATGAAACTTGGAAAATTGACACATATAACTGTAACTATTGCAACTCTTAAAGTTGTTGCTCAATTCTCAGCTGGTGTGCATGTGCTTCACTAAAATTAAATTATAGCCTGTAGGATGGTACAGCCAAAAGTAGTTTGTTTGGCATGCATCTGGTTCAGATCCAAAGAAGGTTCATTCATTCATTCATTGGAAAGAGAAAAAAGAAAGCTTTAAAGAGTTGTATATGTTAAAAAGGCAACTTGCAGAGTCATTATAAGTCTCTTCTTTCAGGAGATATCGTTGAATGCTCATTTTGCCGTAAATCTGAGCATATCCTAAAGGGTTGACTGCTCAGCCCGGGAGCACCTCCGGAGAAGGGGACATTCATCCCCTTCCCCGGGTGTCGGCAAGCCAGGGGCCTATGGGCCTCCTCAGATGTACGCCAGCTCTGAAGCTGGCATATATCTGGGGAGGCCATGTAAGACCGACCCAGGCTGGGAAGGGGCTTAGAATATCGGCGGAATGCAAGAGCTCTGCCAGTCTAAAGTTAGTGAGGATTGCACCGCTAGAGTTACAAAGAGTAGATTAATCTACTTGAGATCAGGAGTGAATGATTCCGGATGTCCTTTCAGTCATTGGACAAAATATCACTCTTTGAATGGATATTGATATATAATAACAGTATTTCTATACTGCCTTTCTTGGTCATTGGATTTCTCCTCCGACTTTAATTCAAGGCGGTGTACATGGGCAGGCTTTCCTAACCCCCCTAATGAGAGGTTTTACAATATATAAATGTCCAGTCTTTCATGAACAGCTACATTCCGCGTGGTATCCTTTTGCAGTCTGGCTTTTCTGCTGACTGGCACCTCCCACACTCAACCGACGCAGCTGGGAGCTCTTATCTCTCCTCATGGAGGCTTTTTCACAGCTTTTTGTCGGCGGTGTGTCTCGAACTTGCCGTTTGCCGATCTTCGGGCTTTGCAAGGCGGCAGCTCTCCTGACTGAGCCAGACCCCTCTGCCCTTAGAAATTGCTTAGAAATTGATGTTTTCATTGGAGTCCATGGATTGTCCCTAGGACAGTTCACAAATCTGTAACTCATGATTAAGGTGTAAGTGGTTAAATAGTTCAGCTTGCCATAGAGTGAAGAGGGAAATGTCCTATGTGAGAAGTGTACTATACACAGAATTATTTTTTAAACTGCCAAACATATGAATTTTGGAATATTGATTATGATTGAGTACATGTAATCACTTTCATGTGTACTTGGTTTATTTGGCTTGTTTTACAGTTCTGTAACGAAACGATACATTCACTGGTGCAATAAATAATTCTTTACATATTCAGCTTTCTAAACCTTTATTTTTCTGTGAATTAGTGAATCTTGTGATTCACAAGAATCAGTGTGAATGAATTAGTGGATCTTCTTTGAACCTGTATTGGTTTTTAGGTTCATAGTATCCTTTTTCCATCTTTGTTTTGTTTTGGACTGCATTGGCTATATTATAATGAAACTGGTAAACATTTCCTTTCGTGCCCTAATCGCTGCTTGTTTATTTCTTGCATTCTTTTGCAGAAGAATATTGCTGTGTATTCAGATCATGTCTGTATTTTGATGCTAAGCATTCTTAACTGCTAACATATTTAAAAGTATTCTAAATATGTGTGTTAGAGCACCTGCATGTGTGTGAATATCTATAAATCCTCTATGATGTGTGTGTGCATATACACACATATATTAATTTAATCCCTTAGCAAATATACTTAGCATTAATACATGTTTCTGCATGTTTTTGAAACATGACATTTTTATCTCTTTTTGGCAAGTTGCTTTAATTCACAATCTATCATAATTTAGCTTTGCAGAACAATTTATTTCAGACTTTACTTCTTCAAATTATATTTGCTTTTAGCATCAGTCAATGAAAACCATGAAATGTACATGAAGGATTCTATGTCTGCTGCAGAGGTTGGTACTGGCCAGTATGCAACGACAAAAGGCATCTCTCAAACCAACTTGATAACCACTGTGACTCCAGAAAAAAAGGCAGAAGAAGAGAAGGATGAGGAACAGAATAAGAAAATGAAAGCAGAAGAAGTAACTCCATCATCAGTTGTACGCCATGATACAAAGGTACAGTTTTCAGGTTTCTGTTTAACTTGGCTGATTATAAATGCTACAGGAGTTATGATAGAAACAAGAGAACAGCCATAATATAAATGAAGTAGTATACAATGGTAAATACAGGTGGGCCCCCATATCCACTGATTCGCTATCCACGGTTTCAGTTATCCATGGATCGTGGGGACAACCCCCCCCCCCAGGCTTTTACTTTTTTCCCAGTAATCTTCGTTTCTTCCTTAAAGAAACAGAAGAAGCAGCCTCTGGCTGCTTATTACAGGCAAGTAGAACGAGACTAAGTACTAGAGAGTCTCTACAAGGGTAACAGAAACCTTGCAGAGCCTCTCTAGGACTTAGTCTCGTTCTACTTGCCTGCAATGGAGGCTGCTTCTCTGTTTGTTTTAAGGAAGAAACAAAGCTTGCTGAAAGAAAAATAAGAGCGGGGGGGGGGCAAGCATGCCTGCCTGCAGGGGAAGCAGGGTGGGGGGCCCCCTCAGGAAACCATGGAGGAGGTGTTCGCTCTTATCCACGGTTTCAAGTATCCACGGAGGGGCCTGGAACATATCCCCAGCGGATATGGGGGCCCACCTGTATACTATGATTCGATATAGTCTTATTTCTCTTATGTCTCTTATGCAAATTTCAATTTAAGTGTTTGTGAAATTAACGTATTTGATTTTATAGAACACTTTTCAGCAGTAGGACAAATTCTGTAAAATGTAAATAATTTTGCAGTTGAGGGCTGAGACATGCCATTCTTAAAAAAAAAAAGAAGAACTTTTATTTTTCAAATAGCTTGGATGTTTTTGTCCGTTCACTTTTGCTTTATTTTATTACTTTTGAGAAGTTTGTTCTAATAGTTTATTGTGCCAGTTCTTCATATTCTGAGTTGAAAGGCTATTACTTCCTTTTTTGGACTAATCTTTGAATCAGTTTTACTGATGTCTCTAAACCAGGGGTGTCAAACTCAATTCATACAGCAGGCCAAATAGCATTCATGGTACCTGCTGAGGGCCGGAAGTGATTTTGTTATGGAGGAACTGAAGTCATTAAGCAGGTTAAGACCAGAAATAAGCACTTTATTTAATCACTTAAGAACTCATTAGCTGCATATGACAGAAGGAAAGTGTGCAAACCTTGATTATCAAGATATGGGAAAACCCAATTATCACCCTTTCAGCAGCGCTGCTTTCGCTGAGGCATCACTTCACAGCTCAGCAGCTGAATGGTGCTCTGCAAAGTTAATTCTTAGCAGAAGCAGTGGTGCTGAAAGGGCGGCTTGCGTGATAATTGGGCTCTCCCAGCACCTTGGCAGCTTCTCCCTTTCTAACTCCTCTTGGTCTGCCTCCATACCATTCCTTACATTCTGAGACCTCCTTCCATCTCTCCCTTCCAGTACCTCGGCAGAAGTGGTGCTGCTGAAAGGGCGGTGATGGGAGAGCTGCCTTTTCATTAGTTACATCTCAGCAGATGACATCTCAGACATCTCGTGTGGGCTGCCCTTTCATTAATGTCAACTCTATTCTTACTCTAAATTAAATCAAGTAAGGTGGCAATCATGTAGATGAGATTCAGGGTTCATTGTACAACAAGGAGAAGGCCCATCCAAGAAAGGAACCCAAGATTTTCAGCACTCAATCTGTATGTGTGGGTAGCAGCATAACACCCAGGATTGCTTGCAGCAGCATGTTAAAGAAATGTTCTGTACTTGCCAAAGAAGCAAATTCATCTAGTTAAGTTGCTTTCCAGCTACAATTCTAGGTTATTACTGAATACAAGGCATGTAGATTTTGCCAGTCTTTTTCTCTGCGGTAGTCAAAATCTCTTCAGAATACCATACAGGTGCATTATCCCTAGTGCTGCCTGCACCTTGGTCACTTCTGCTCCTTATGTTCTATGTCCTTTAAGTTCCATCTTGTAAAGAATTGCACCACATCACTGCAGGTGATCTGCCTATAACTGATACAGCAGTGCAGGCCCACACTGCCACTCCAGTGTTACAGCCTGGTTGCTTCTTAGGCAGTGGTTCTCAAACTTGTGGGTCATGACCCACCATGAAAACTGGAAACAGTCACTACCGCCTTAAAGGGACATGGCAATGTGCGTCAACATTGGTGACTGCACTTTCGGGGTCCCGTCACTGCAGAAAAAAGGGGTATTTTCACTTATTGGGGGTCACAGCAGCCATCCGGAGCCCTCTATGTCGTCCCCCCTCCGCTCCTCAGAAGTGCTTCCAATCTCATTTGGGAGCTACAGTACTTCCGGTTTTCAGTGAAAACCAGAAGTAGCTTCCGAGTGTAACTGGAAGCTCTTCTGAAGCACGGGGACTAGTAAAGGGGGCCACAGGCCCCCCCACAACCCCTGGAGGGCCAGGGCCCCCCGGCCCCCACTGTTGGCGTGATCTTGGGAACACCGCTGCCACCACCGTTGGCCCACCCCTGCAAGGACTTACAGCTTCTCCTACTCATGGGGAGAACTTTGAGGACCACTGTTCTTGGGTATTACCAGTACAATGCTGCTGCTTTCCCCTTTGCTAACTGCTTCATATTTATTTATTTACAGTATTTTTATCCCGCCTTTCTCCCCAAAGCGACCCAAGGCGGCTTACAACACCAACAACAAAGAAAATACAATACAAAAAATACAATACAAAAATAATCACATTGTAAAACAGTAAAAAACAATTAATGAAAATTAATAAAAACAGTTATCTAAAAATCGATTAAAAAGATCATTGCTACAATTAAAACAAGAGCATAAAAACAGCCGCACCCCCACCTGTACCAGCGAGATGTTAAAAAAGGCAAGGGCTCAGAAGGCTTCTTTGAACAAGAAGGTTTTTAGGCCTCGCCGGAAAGTGTCCGAGGGAGCAGTTCATAAGTCAAAGGGGAGGGAATTCCATAAGGTTGGTGCCACTACTGAGAAGGCCCTGTTTCTGGCCGCCGCCCCTTGCACCTCCCTGGGCGACGGCACCCGCAAAAGGGCCTTTTGATTGGCTTTGAGTGATTGGCTTTGCAGGTTATGGTTGTAAGGCATTTACATAATGTACAGATTCTCAATTCTCTTTTTACACCTATTCAGTTGATACAGTTTTTTTTAATTTTGTACCTCTAGGCAGCTGAAATAAGATTGTAGACATAAACAGAAGTGGCAGCATTCATCTCTGCACCTTGTAATTCAATAATGGTGCTAAAAGTGAAGAATAACATTTGAAGTTGCAAACAACACTGAAAGAAATGTCGTGTAATGAGAATCGTTCTCATGTCTGATCTTGGAGATTTAGTGAGTGGGGTTTTATTTAAAAGTTTTACCAGGAAATTAAAAGATTGTGAATTTCAAAGATTACTGAAGCTAAGATATTTGGAAATACAAGTTATCTTAAACATGTTTCCATTTCTCAACATTCCATTCTGACACTAGTCAGCAGGACAAGTACTTTTTTTTTTACAAGAGGTTTTTTATATGTGGGGAATTTTAAATTAGTACAGTATTTAACAAATTCTAAAATGCCTGTTACCCTTTCTGATAAATAAGTATTTAATACATTTATTCATTAAAAATAGTGAATTGCCTCCAAAGAAATGTGTACAGGAGTTCACGTGGTTGCAGTTTTGCAGGCTGTTGTATAAGTGCTAGCTTTCCCATTGCAAAGCAAACCCTAATCACTTGAGTGCAACAGTTTCCCATTGGAAAATAATTGTACAGGTGTCCCCCGGTTAATGACGGTCGTTTAACGATGATCCGCATATACGACGGTGGTCCCCCAGTACAGTACCTTACAAAAAGTCACTGCCACCTGAGCCTGCTGCAGATCTACTTGCTGCTAAATCGCTGGTGCAAGTCCAAACCAATCCATGTCTGGGAAACAGGCCCGGGAAGGGGGATAGAGCACACGCCGCTGCTGCCAATCCTGCCCCCCTCCTGGGCCTGATCTGCCCACCACCTGCCCCATTGCACCCACGCCCCTCCTGCCCCATCCCACCTCCGCATTGCTTGGCGCAGATCCCACCTGTTCTGGCGTGCACCACTCCTACTGGCAGTGTGCCCAGGCTGGCACGAGTCTTCTCGCCAGCCGAGGCGATCACTGTTCCATCGCAAAGTTCTTTCTGGCACTTTGCAACGGCTTGCACTGGCATAGCACATGCTATGCCAGTGCAGAGATAGCACAGAATTGCACTGTCAGACTATAATCCTATACAGACCCAGTGGGGCTAACTTCTGAGTAGACATACATTGGATTGCACTGTAAGGCTTTTCTTGCAGTGAGGAACTGCATGCATCCCAGTCATCTGGGTTTCCTTTGTGCATGTTTAGGATATACACTGCAAAGATATGGAATCCAGAGGAACATATGGCTCACAATATTATGCAAGCAGTTGTGTAAATGGAAGAATGTCCCTGGATTTCATTTCACTAAAGTAGTGTGGAAGTGGAAGAAGTTTTCCATGAACAGGAGGAGACCTTTAGATTCAAGGCTATATATTTAGATTTATCTTTCACTAAGGAAATCTAAACCATGAGGAAACTAATCCACACTATCCAGAAATAACTATCATAGGATAGCAATAGCAGGAAAAAATTATTTTCTATAAAGATAGCTTTAGATTTTTCATCTTAGGCCCTAATCCACAGATCTCCATGTGCAACTCTGGACTCTGTACAGACTTCTCCAGAAGGCCAGTGATGGGACTCGCCCCGTTGCCGCCCATTGCCAGGCCCCCTTCCCCCTGCGCGCTGGGCAGAGGCACGATGGGGGAGAGCAGCGATTGGCTGCTGGGGCCAGTCGGGGGCGTGGCTCAGCTGAGGAGACGGGAGCGCGTTCCCTCCGTCTCCTCAGTCCGAGCCAGTGTTTCGAGCCCGGCCCACCCTCCCTGATTACAGTCTGAGTCTAGCTGGTCACTCTTTTGAGGGCCAGGTAGGAATTTTTGGCTGCCACCCTGATTGGCTTTGGTTGGCGGTTTTTTTCGCCTACCCCAGACTGGTTTAGGGTGTGTGTGTGGCATTGTTTAATATGTTTATGTTTTGCTGTTTTTATTATGGCAGGTGGCGTGCGGGCCAGGTAGCCAGGAAACTGGGATTCGGCATCAGCCTGAGGCTAGCAAGGTCAAGGGGTAACCCAGGACCGCTCTAGTGACACCGTCCGGGTCTATGAGGCTGGCTGGCAAGCCCCTTGGCTGGAACGTGTTAACCCACATCACGGCTTGGCCGCTGGGGTTGACCCTTCCAGCTGCCTTGACCCTGCGGGGTTGACTATGATAGCTCACGTGGTCTTCGACCACTGGGAGTCTTGAGTCAGGTTGTCACGCCCTGGGGGGATCAACGGGGGAGGAAGATGGCTAGGCCCGTTTCCCCCATTTAGGGCCTGCACGCTCTAAGGGCTAGTTAAAAGTATTTGATTATGCTGCAGGTTCTGTTTATGTTTAATAAAATTTGGCCCTTTAACCCAAGCCTCTGTCTAGCGTGCTTATTTGGGAGGTGCACGGGTATGTTCATCTACTGAACTGATGGCCAGTCACCTGTTGGGGGAAAGGGAAGTGCAGACTGAATTCAGTACTCACCCCTTGAAACAAGTGGCCAAAGTTGATGTGAAAAGGTCAGACTTGGAGGATGTATGCCTGAAGCTGTCCCATTAATAACCACTGGGAACGCATACCTGATACTAGAAGCTGGGTGGAGCTTTTTAACCTGTATGCAGACCCAGTGCCCATTGAAGTTGTTCGCTGATCTATTTATTTTTAGTAGAATTGGATTGCATCCATCAACTTTAAAAATAAATAACATTTTTCAAAATGCTTTGTGTCTTTTGAAAGATGCCTATATTTTCAAGTTGCAGTTATTACTATTGTTAATGGTTTTATGTTCGTTTGACTATATTAATGGATGTTTCTGGTAATCCTGAGATTTCTTGGAAGCTTTTTGAACAGGTTGCTTAGTAAGAAGAAAAGTTACCTGTCACTTTTGAAGAAGACAGTCACTTTTGTCAGTGTTCATCATCGTCTGGTTTACTATCTCCTGTAACACACAGCATCTATGATTCTGGATACATACTAGAATATATTGTCAGACCATGTGTGGCTATGGCTAATACCCCATGTAAATAAGTGTGCCCTAAAACATAACTCAGAATCCTCTAGCATGTGACTGTGACTTATTAGAGAAATAAATGATATATTAGACAAAAGAAGATATATTATGGTTTCCTGTAAAATTACTAAGGGTAGCATGCAAAGTTTCTCTTCCTTTAGAACAAGAATCGCCCAGATCAACTTAGTTTGAGGCTATTTCAGACATCGGTGGTGGCAGATTATGACCCAGGAATTGTTTAAGCAGTGGCAGCTTTGAATTACTGTGACTACTAATGACCTTTCCAAATATTTCACCTTTCAGTATATCCCACCTTTCAATATAATGTTACCAAAATGACTTACAGCATATTTTAAAACCAACAATAATAGAACAAACAAAATGGACAAACAAAACAGCATTTTTCAACAGCACTAGAATCCTTGGGGGCAGCCAGATAGATTCTCCTTTATTTGAAACAGCTTTAATAATTGGCTTTTAGCAGTTTAACTGCTAAAAGCCAATTATAAAAGCCGTTTCAAATAAAGGAGAATCTACCTGACTCCTCAGTTTGACACCATGTAAGCAGATAAAAGCAGGAGCTTTCATAGATGAGGCACCACCTTAGGTGAGGCCCTATTTCTGGCAATCCACCTCATTTCAGAAGGTGGAGTTCTTATGGGAATAGTTCTTTCTAATACTTTGGTCCTACACTAGAGGTTAATAATATCGCCTTAAGTTGTGTCCAAGGATAGGCAGACATATATTTCAGTCCTGGCAAAATATAACCAAACCTAGTAAGTGAGTTTGCACCATTTGAACTGTGTGTGCGTAACGCATTTATATCTGAACATCTTAAAATATGAGATATCTAATAGTATATTTTAACACAGGTTGACTTTCAGATTTGCTTTATTGGGTTGCTTCTTTTCATTTGAATAATTATGGCATGTAGCATGGGAATTGGTGTATTTTAATCCGATGAATAAATTTGGGGTTTTTTTAACCTTATGTAATTAACTTTTTATATATAGAGGAAATAAAACTAATTGCAATTTTCTTTTTGTCCTTTTGCTCTTGCACTTTGTTTGCTGCTCTTTCTTCTCTTTCATCAGCCACCTTTGCTTTGCACTGATTCATTACACCCCTCGCCATCCTCACAGCCTGGTCCCCCTGCATCTTCAACAGTGCTCCGTAGGAGATGTAAGGAGAGTACTCTAGAATCATTAGGTTGCGAGTCATCCAAAAACACTGCTCAAAAGCACAGCGAGTCTGGCCTGGACTCTGATAGACAAGGACGAGTGTGCTCGATTGAACAAGATATAGCATTTAGCTATAAGCAAAAAGCTGGCAAAGGTGGAACGTTGTTTTCCTTCTCCTTGCAACTTCCAGAATCATTCCCCTCTCTCCTAGATGATGATGGCTACTTATCTTTTCCTAACCTCTCGGAAACCAACTTCCTGCCCGAAAGCGTGCAGCATTTCCTTCCCATTCGCTCACCGTCCCTTGTGCCTTGTTTCCTTTTCATCTTTTTCTTTCTGCTCTCCGCCTCTTTCTCAGTGCCATATGCTCTCACTCTCTCCTTTCCTCTGGCTATGTGCCTCTGCTACCTGGAGCCCAAGGCGGCCTCCTTGAGTGCTTCACTTGACACTGACCTGAGTGACAGTTCAGAGGAAGAGGTGTGTACCTCGGCACAGAACACACTTTTTTTGTGTTCATTGCTTCAGTCCTAAACAGTGTTAGAATGCTGCAATAGTGGTCCTACTTTCAGAGCCTCATTTCTGTCTGTGCTGATATGTTCCGAATTTTTTTAATTGTTGTTGTGTTGAGAGTGTAGCTTGAGCCCCAGGGTTAGGCACAACATTTACACGTATGAGGTAGTGGTTGTTACAGATTGCTAAAGTAGCTTTTTAGTACAGATTGTGCTTGTTTCAGTGCCATTTGAGAGCACATAAATAGGAGATGAAAATATTGTAAAAGTTCAAAATTAAAATAAAGTTCAGAATTCCTTTACAGCACAATCCTATGTGTGTTTACTCAGAAGTAAGCCCCACTGCATTCAGTGGGGCTTACTCCCAGGTAAGTGTATAGGATTGCACCCTAGTCACTTAATTGTCGGTAACATTTATCCAATCTTTGAAGTGTGTGTTGTTGGGATGCAAGTATGTATCTAATGCAAATCCAGTTGGTGTTTGATTAGACCCACTGACTGAAGAATTCTCAATGAATTTTCATTTGAATGCCATTTCTTGCCAGGTACCAAATGCTGTACTGCACTTCCACTATCAAACTTAGAGCATCATATAGTTGTAGTGAAGGGCTATAACAGTTCTGTATGTTTGTCAAGAAAGTATACTGGACTGGCAACACATTATCCATGAGATTGATTTAAAAACAAACAAACTGCAGTCCAGAGGAAAGATGATTTATTATGCATAGATCCATTCAATATTTCCACTGTTATAAAATCTGAACTAGAATTTGCCTTTTTATATTAAATTGTCCATCGCAATGAATAGTGACAACCATATTAATGTTTTATACCCTCCAAGAAAAATATAATATTTAGGAAAACCTAGCTGCATTCCTGAACCCACACATAGTCCCTTTTAAGCATCAGCATATTAATGACACTAGGAGAAGTAATGCAAGCAAATGATGATTTGGCAAAAGGAATCTAGACTGCAATCAAAAGCAAGCTTACTTGGTAGTGAATTCAATGTGATTTGTTTCTGTGTGAAAACAAATAGAATTGGCCTGACCGTTATATCCTTTTCAGATTATGACTTGGCTCACTCATAACACCAAACCATAGGTGGATGCTACAAGATAGACCCTTGTGCTTATATGCTCCCCTTCCTGTCTTCCTTTTTCCAATTCAATATGCTCCAATTCAATTAGTTCATGGTTTGAAGCTAGTTAGCAATTTTAGTTTAGAAGGCAAGTGCAATACAGTACATATAGTTCAGATGTAAAATAAACTACAGTTTGCGCTAAAGTTTACTAATGGAACTGGAGCGTATAAGGGCTGGAGGGAGTGTACATTCCAAGGATTGTTCGCGTAATGCCAAGTCATTGGCATTATGCATGAATCAACCCCAGGACATGTACTTATTTAGTAGATTACTCAGACCTGTGCCTAATCCAGGGTGCTTCTTTTGTTTGGACATACTGCATGAAAGTTTACTTCATTTTAAATTTGGGCATGTCTGCATTACATCAGTAAAACAAAACACAGCAGTTATTATTATGACCAACTGGAAAACATGTGGCTGAAGTTCCTTTATTTTTGTTTAAAGCTATTTTACATTTTCTTTCTCTGCCTTTTAGTTCTATCATAGTACTGTACATCATTGAGAAATTAAAGGCAGCCAATTATGATGACCTACTTTATCCCTTTAACTTCCAGCTCCTGGGAAACCGCGCTCTCCCTTAAAATGGCTAGTAACTCTGTATCTTAGTATGTTAGTCCTTGAGCATGGTTGATCCACAGACTTGTAGTTAAACATTACTGATTTTTATGAGACAATTAATAGAAGGTGTCAATTTAGCTATACAGTTTGGGCCATTTTAAGGTATTTGGGGAAGGGGTGACTTCGTGCTAAATAATTGTGCCCTCACAACTAACACTATACCCTTCATGGAGATTAACCTTTTGCATTTAAGAAAAGCCTTCAAGTGTAGAGAGAATGAATGGATTGAGAGATGTAATGCAGGTGGAAAATTTAATAATAGGCTTATACACTAATAAAGGGAAGAGGAAACGTGAGATGTTCCTAAAGGTAGAGGCTGTTGAAATGCATGTCTACTTCCCTATGACGTAAATGAGATAGCAGAAGAAGTTTGTAGCTACACTGGAGAGGTAGTTACCCCATGTTACCCTAACCCTAACCCCACCGGGACTGCCCCCAGTCAGCAGCTCCAAGACGTGAGCCTCTCAGGCGCTGGACGCAACCAGGAAGCCCTGCGCAAACATCGCCGTTACTGCGATGTTTGCGCAGAGCCTGCAGTCGCGTTCAGCGTCTGTGCGAAGTTCCCAGGTGCTGTACGCGACCAGGAAGCCTTGCACAAACATCGCAGATACTGCGATGTTTGCGCAGGGCTTCCTGGTCGTGTCCAGCACCTGGGAGGCCTGCGCAGGCGCTGAACATGACTGCAGGCTCTGTGCAAGCATTGCAGTTACTGCGATGTTTGCGCAGGACTTCCTGGTTGCGTCCAGCGCCTGGGAACTTCGTGCAGGCGCTGAACGTGACTGCAGGCTCTGCGCAAGCATCGCAGTTACTGCGATGTTTGCGCAGGACTTCCTGGTCGCATCCAGCGCCTGGGAGGCTCAGGTCTTGGAGCTGCTGACTGGGGGCAGTCCTGGCGGAGCCGCAATGCAGCGGGCAACGCGGGACGAAGATTGGAGGTGCTAAACGACAACGCGGTAAGCAGCCAAGTGCCATTAAAATTAGTAGTTAAAGCAAGACATTTATTACCTTTTTTTTTTTTTACAGCATTCGGTCCATAAGATGCAC
This sequence comes from Plestiodon gilberti rubricaudatus, assembly GCA_026170595.1. NCBI lineage: Eukaryota > Metazoa > Chordata > Lepidosauria > Squamata > Scincidae > Plestiodon > Plestiodon gilberti. Next base: position 54,296,765 of record JANXHW010000004.1, on the reverse strand, counting down.
AGACATTTCCCCCTATTTGGGGGGGGGGGAGTGCATCTTATGGAGTGAAAAATACAGTATATAACTACAAACAAATACAAATTTAAGCTGCTGCTGCTAAATAGAATTCAGTGCAAATGTGTTCATTCAAAAAGTAGCTACTGAACTTTGTCTTGCTAAAGAACCCAAACTACAGAATGTACAGCTTGATTATAGGACTGATGGTGTAGCCAAAATCTGAACAGGTCTCCGTTTGCTGTGGTTTTTCTGGACTATTCAGGAAGAGACATGCCCCACTCCCCTCCCCAGTGTTGCCATAGGCTTTGCCTGTGATTAGGGGTGGGGGAGACTCTCACGCTATGCAGCACCCTAGAATTAAGGGATAAATAGCTTCTCCTTCTGTGGGTGTGGCAACCCTCCCAGGCCCAATTTTGCAGTCATAAGGACCAGAACATAAGAAGAGCCTTGCTGGAACAGTCACTGTGCCAGACTGAGCTGCATTTTAAAAATGTAGCCTTTGCAGCTTTGTTGTTCTGTGAAACAGAGTGATGGGTAGCGAAATGATGCCAGAAAAATGTCAGAATCTCTAGACCAGGGGTTCTCAACCTGTGGTACGGGTACCCCTAGGGGTATGCAGATCTCTTGCTGGGGGTACTCCAAGACCTACTCTTTATCTGCCCCATCAGCAGCTAATTAAGTGTTAATTAACATGGATTTTAAATTCTAATTATTTTCGGAGCCCTTCTGTCTCTTTGATTTTGGTTTTGGGCTTATTTTTGTACTTTGGAAAATGTACTTTGGTGGGGTGGGCGAGGGAGGAGCTGATTTTGGGAAGTGTGACTTGGAGAAAAAAAGAGATCCTTGCATGTGTGTCTCTCTCTCCCTCACACACGCACACATGCATGCACACACACAGTTAAATAAGACATTTTTCACATTTAAAATTGTTTTAGTACGTTTTTATTTAATTACCTAATTAATTAATTGATTAATTCAATTAATTAGCAGTTAATGAGCAGGGGTACTTCAGAAAATTGGACCGTGATAGGGGGTACCCGGGCCTCCAAAGGTTGAGAACCCCTGTTCTAGATTACTATTCATGAGAACATTTGTACTCTAATAAGAATTACTAAGTACAAAATATAGCTGCTGCCTGCTAAAAATTAAGGGCACATGTGAGCTGCTCTTGGGAGAGTGGGATGTATTCCTTTAAAATGCATGAATCCCAATCCAGACCAAATCACTTCTCACAATAATTTTAAAATATAACACAGTTAATCCATGCACCTTTCCTTCTGGATTGATTGAATGATTTCAGATATTTATACCCAGGCCTTGGGAGGCAAGTCCTTCTGGCTGGTTAACAGAACAAATTAAAACAATAAAACAGCGTGTTTATTTTGGACTCTAGTAACCATTCCCAAATACAAAAGATCCCATAAGAAGCAACCCTAAAATAACGAAGATGGAAAAGAAATAACAGATCATTTGTATCTGAAATAAATGCTTTTAAAGGCTTAACAGTATCATATCTTCTATCCATATTTGGCAAAAAGCATGAAAAAATGTGGAAAATTTGAAACTCCATCCAGATTTCACATGGTCTAACACAGGCAGCAAAATGAGGTGGTAAATTTCTGCAGATGGGTATGTAAACCCATTTTTTAATGCTCCTTGCATTAAAAAAATATCCCTGTAAGTTAAACAAACAGACAAAATCAGCACAGCAAATACGAGCCTTTCTATCTGATATTCTAAGGTTTTTGTGCGCGTGTGTTTTAAACTTGGGATTTTTGTTTGTTTGCTTAATGGAGAAGCATTCAAAAATGGCGCCCACACCTGCACTCCTAATGGATCCCATTCTGCTGCAGGCAAGGAACAAGTCCCAGTGGCACTATTGTCCAAGATGAACAAGAAGTTGTTAATACCCCTTTTTTGTGTGACAACCGAAACCCATGTTAGGTGTATTTGGAGTGGTACAGAAACTCTCAGATTCTGTCTGTAACATCCACATCATACTGACCACTTGCCAGGATCTGCTGTGTTAAATTTTAAAAAGCTGCATCAGCCTACCACTGTGGAAAGTTACTGTTACTGTATTTCTTCAATTCTAAGACGCATGTTTTTTCCCAATTAAGCATTTCAAAAAATGGGGTGCGTCTTAGAATCGAAGGTCTCCAAAAAGCACCCCAAAATGCTATCTTCTTACTTACTGGGGCTTGGGGGAGCTTCAGGGAGACCTGCGTGACCCTCTGTAGGCCTCCCCGATCTTCAGTTCGGCAAAACCCGGTGATTTTCAGCCATTTCCGGTTTTCGCGAAAACCAGAAATGGCCAAAAATCGCTGTTTTTCGCCGAACTGAAGATCAGGGTGGCCTGCAGAGGGTTGCGCAGGCCTCCCTGAAGCTCCCCCAAGCCCAGGTAACGAAGGAAATGGCACTTTCTGGCAGCAATGCTATACAAAGGCAGTGCACTCAGTCATCATCAGCTGCAGGAGAAATGCTGGGGAGAGTTGGTGCTGAGCGGGTAGATTCAATGAAGGGAGGTGAGTCTTACAATCAATGGATTTTTTTCCCCTGCTGGTGGTACTGAAAGTAAAGGTGCGCCTTAGAATCGATGGCGCCTTAGACTCAAAGAAATACGGTACTACACGTTTCCAGAGTACAGTATATTGCAGCCTTACACGGGACTGCCGCATGACATTTAAGCCCAGGCAGTGTTACCTAACTTATTAATGGGCAGAGATCACATGGTGCCATCAGAAGATATCGTAATATATATTAATCTTACAACAAAGTGTTGTCTGTGACAAGTACATGTTACTGATACAGCATCTTCGTGGGACTTCTGAGCCTGTAAAGCAGTGGTTCTCTAACTCCTGGGAAGGCACGTCGCTGCTCTGAGTGGCGATGACGCGTCTAGGATCGCGCCGCTGCGGACGAAAAGGTCTCTTTTACCTGCGTTGGTGGGCAGTGGATGTCCGGTGGGGTGTGTGGGGAGCCTGTGGACCCCTCCGCAGGCCTCCCCAAGCGTCGGAGCAGCGCTCCGATGTGATCGCAACCCACTTCCAGTTTTACGCGAAAGGGGTCCGCAGGTTCCCCCCACACACACCGCCAGACATCCACTGCCCACCAATGCAGGTAAAAGAGACCTTTTTGTCCGCGGCCGCGGCAGCGCAATCCCGGACGCGCCGTCGTCGTCACCGTGGGTTGCCACGCCCCTTAAGGGTGTAGCAACCCTTTGTTCCCGGCTGGGGCTTCGCGACACCCCAGTTCGGGTAGCACTGCTGTAAACCTATACATGCATAGGTGGGAGTGGGTCCCATTGAACTCAGTGAAACTTACTTCTGAGAAGACATGCGGATTGGACTGAAATTGCCATTAAGCTTTGCTCTTACAAGAACTAAAATCTGAGAGATTCCAACCTCCCTGCATATACCACATCAGTTTTTAAAATTGATTTTCTCTCCGTATAGTAATTGCTTTTCAGACAGTATTAGCAAAGGTGTTGATACTTTCTAAATCATCAATAAATTAGGATGGATAATGCTGTGCTTTGTTTCACTTTGATCATGTGTACCTTGTAAATGTCATTTTTTAAAGAATATTTTTGTCATGTTTTGTAAACTGGAATGAAAAGTATTGTCTAATATTTCCTACACTTTTAGAATTAATATAAGATTTTCTGCCTTAATGATAATAGATGGACTATTATGTCATCTGTCATTCTCTCAAAGGCAGAATGTATCATTCTGTTACATTTCACATATTTGTTGAAACTAATTGGTAATGCAGACAGCCGTATAGACTTTTTATATGTGAGGAAAATAAAATTTGTACAAATGAGGGGCTGAAAGTCAGGTGACTGTTAAAGTAGCTTTTAAGTAATATATAAAACAAATTTATATCTTTTCTCTTTCCAAATTTGACCTGAAACATCACCAACATTTTTGCAATTTTTTTTCATTAAATGGGTTTTTTGTGCTGTGTAGTAGGAAGAATCTGCTTTTGCAAGTTTTAGTTCTTGTATAAAGGCCACCTGGCTTTCCTAAGAGGAAATTAAAGCTACAATTTACATACCTTTTTCCTGGTGTTTTTTTTTAAATAATAAAGCTTTAACACAATAGCCATATGCTTTATACAGTATGCCTTGAGCCCTCCTCTGAGTCTGGTCTGTGATTTTGCTTCTTTAAATTGTCTGTAGTTTGAAAAGCAATTCAAGTGCAGTTCACAGGGATGTAGACTTGGCAAATTAACCTGTGACTTGTGTTTACTGACAAACTGGGTTTATTCTTTATTCCTGCTTCCCTGTTGGAACCTGGTTACTTGTATAACAATACAGACTGACAGTGAAAGGACAGATACTGCAGCTGATGGCGAAACCACTGCCACAGAGGTTTGTAAAGATGCTATCACGACGTTGCCAAAGATTGTAGCATAATCCTACATGTACATCCTGTAGACATTAGCACATTGTACACATTGGTGCAACTGAGGGTCTGTTCTTGCAATATGCAAGAATTATGAAATATGAAAATTAGGTTCTAATACCCAGGTATAAAATACACACACTATGTCAGCATGAAAGGTCTGCATGTGATTTACTCACAAGTGCTGACTAGAAAGCTGTTGGGCCCTATTTTGAAAGCTAAAAGTTGCAGGTTATATATGTGTACCTTTTGTAATTGAAGGTGTATGCATGCATTCTGCTATTAGCATACCATTCTAGCTGTCCTGTTATCAGGGGACGGCATATAAATCTTTTAAATAAATAATATGTTTAAATAAAAATAAGTGAGGGTACAAGTGTTAAATGCCAGCATATAATGTATTAGGAAAGTACCTGCCATTATGATGGGCAAAATGTGTGTGGAGGAAGACGTGTATACAGGTGTCCCCCACTTAACGATGGGGATACGTTCCCCAAGCCCCGTTGATAAGAAGGTCCATTGTTAAGTGGGCCTTTCTCTACCTTTTGAAGTTTAAGGCCTCTCCAGAGGCTTGTTCCTGGTCGTGGGACTCTCTGGAGGCCTTTCCTGGCCTCTGAGGGCCTCAGAATGGCTCACAGAAGCTCCCTAAGGCACTTTTGGTTTGCTCTGAAAACCGGAAGTGCATTATGGAGGCTCTGCGGACCATTCTGAAGCCCGCAGAGGCCAGGAAAGGCCTCGAGGTCCAGGAAAGGCCTCCGGAGAGACCTCAAACTTCAAAAGGTAGGGAAAGCGACCAAAGACATTCTGCCTAACGACCACCATCGTATATCCGAGGAGTCGTTAAGCAGAACGTCGTTAAACAGGCGACACTACAATGCATCTTTGTAAGCTATAAGCACAGAGATTTATTGAACCCTGCTGTGTGATCCCTGTCCAAAAGGATCAGGCTACTCAATATCAAGGTGGAGGACAGGTTTTTGTCATTGACAACCATTCACTTACATAAGAAAAAGGGTGCACTTCAGATGAAGGATAAACCATCCCCCTCTGATAAGCCTGGTGACACCAGCCATTGAGAATCAAGCCTGTTCCTATCTGTTCTCAAGTACCTTCAATTATTCTGTTGAATAATATTTGTAATATATTCTGCCTTGGGGCCCAATCCTATCCAATTTTCCAGTGTCGATGCAGCTGTGCCAATAGGGCATGCACTGCATCCTGCGGTGGGGGAGGCAGTCACAGAGGCCTCCTCAAAATAAGGGAACGTCATTTGTGGGGAGGGCAATGCGGAAGGGGCTGTAGTTCATTGGAAGAGTATCCAATCCAATCCAATCATTTATTAACCGTCAAAGACCAACATAATATAGCACAACAACAAGAAGACATCACTTATTTATCAGGAGGGGGAGTTTTAACTAAACCTAAATTATGACAGGCGGGAAACACTACACAAAGGGGGGGGGGCAGATAGAATATCTGTTTTGCAGGCAGAAGGTTCCAGATTCAATCCCAAGCATCTTTTAAGTGAGGCAGAGAACATTCCTGCCTGAAACCCTGGAGAGCTGCTGTCGGTCAGCATTGAGAGGACTAGATGGACAAAGGATCTGACTCAGGAGAAGGCAGCTTCCTATGCTCTTATTCATTATCTGCTCTGGAGGATTTTTAACCACAGAAATCAGGGTGGTTGTAAGATTTCCTGAAATTATGTATATGAATTACTTCAGATGTTGCTGTAAGGAGTAATTTTTCTTTGTAAGATAATTTTCTTTTTCAAATCTTTCTTTTGTGAACAGTCAGATCAGGAAGAAGATGGTGATCTCAAGGCACAGGTAGGCTGGAAGAATGGTCTCCATGTGTGTGTCTGTGTGTATCTGTCTGTCTTTCCAAACTGTCTGCAGAGGTCTGTTCCTCACAGCATGACATTTAGCAGTTTTGCCTAGAACAGGGGTGGCCAACCTTCCACCATTGGGGCCTCTGTGTTCTTAAGAGTTGTGTGGAAGACAGAATCTTGGCAGCTGCAATTACTGGTGGTGCTTCTAAAGCAGCTGCACCTGCTGAAATGCCCTCACCTATACAACCATGAAAGGTCCAGGAGCATTCATGTGGAAAGGTTGACCATCACTGTCCTACAACAACATTTTGTATCCTTTGAATCCTATGGGCCTTAATTTTCCCTTTCTCTTTTTTCAGAATAGTCTGATTAAGCGCATAAAGGGTGAAAATGTGTATGTCAAACATAGTAATCTTATGTTAGAGGTTGGTATTGGTATATACCAATGCATGTACTGTACATGTGTTTTGAACGTATTGGTTAACCTGTGGATCTGCACTATGATGCATGAGATGTGTATTCTCACCTGTTAATAAATTTAACAGCTATTTTTCGTCTAAGACTAGGACTTTCTCTTACACTATTCTTTAGGGGAGGGAGAGAGAGAGAGAGAGAGGTGTATGTATGTAGATTTTTAAGTCTATTCGGTAAAATGTGTGTGGAATCTGACTATCCTATGAGCATTTGATAATCCTACAAATGAAGACCACTTTATGCATGGAACTTTAAGGTGTGCCTATAAAATATTCATGTAGAATGGAAATAGTAATGTATGAATGTGATAAACATGTTTGTGAATGAACATTTTATGCAGGAGTTTGTCCCGATGTAATGTGTGAAGCGGTCCTATGCGTTCTTTGCAACTATTGTTCAAAACTCCACAATTTCACAGAGTGTTGTCTTAGTGCTGTGATATCTAATCTAACCTCCTCAATACTTGTTTTGCTGACTAATTTACAGAGATGGATTTTTCATATCTTGTAAATGTAGGTAACTAGTCTACCAAATGCTGCCTTTTTCCCCCAGGAACTAGATAAAAACCAAGAAGACCTGATGAAACACCAGACTAATATAAGTGAGTTGAAACGGACGTTCTTGGAAACCTCCGCAGATACCTCGGGGACCAACGAATGGGAGAAGAGGCTTTCTACATCACCTGTCCGACTTGCTGCAAGACAAGAGGAAGCGCCTATGATTGAACCACTTGTGCCTGAAGAGGCAAGTGTTTATCTTTTGGGTTGTCATCTTCCTTCGCCCAACAAATATTTTATTGGTATTAATTAGATATCGACTGATTTCACTTTTGATTTTAATGAAAGATTCGGTTGCCAGAAATAATAGCTTAGGGTGTAAAATAGTTAAGAAATGATAATGGTCTGAAGCTGAAAGATTTCTGGTAGCTGGGTGAAAAAAAGGATTGTTTAATATTGGGAAAATTCTGCCTAACTATTCGTACAGGTGAGATCAATCTGCCAAATAGGGGGATTTGTATTCCAGATTTCATGAAATATAAGAAATACAACTCAGGAAGATTATTATTTGTGGCTGACCTCCTTTATCGTAGATGTTCTACAGAGAATAAAGACTTCTGTTCACTAGCTGATTCCTAACTTGCCCATATCCCTTGTTTCTACATGTTATGCAGTGAATCCCAGAAATTTGTGTGTGTAATCCAAGGTCAATTTTGTTAGAAATGAGGGTATGAAAACCTTAGAGATCTCATATTCATACCAGGTTAATACAAACTGAATGTGAAGCTTTCAAAAACTCATCAAGAATTTAGCAACTTGGGCTATTTTTGCAAGTCAAAACTTCTCCTCAGGGATCAATAGTTCCTCTTGAAGCAACACATTTTCCATTTTCTGCCTTCATCATTAGTAGAATTTCGGTTTGTCACCTGAACATAGTGAAAAAAATAGAGGGAAGAGTTTTAATACAAGAAAATTCTGGTTCTCCACTCACCAAAATTATCCTAAAATGGTTGGTTGAGGATCACACGGTTGGAAGAAGAGAGCCATGGAGGCTACAAAGCAATTCCTAGACAAATATTTCTCCTGTGCCTTTCTAAATAGAGTGACATTATGCTGACAAAGTAGAAGGGTACATAAGCCTTTTACAAGAGGCGGCCCAGAGTGATGATAGATGAATGTGACCGCAGAGCAATCAGAATATAAACACTGGTCACTGAATGTGTTCTAACATTAATTCGGTAGCTAGTGTTCGGTAGCTAGTGAAGATGACTACACCATAGAAGAACCATCTGGAATTGTAGGGTTCTATATACTGTATAAAGAGAACAATATTGTAAAGATCATCAGATCTAGACAAGCCTGAGCCTGCCTATGTAAACCACTTTGAGTAACATCCGAAGAGCAATGATAAGGATTGCTTATCCTTATAGAGCAGAAATAAGGATAAGAAAGGTGATATATAAATACAAAAACAAATAAATAAAAATAAAATAAACTGCATTTCTTAGTGAGCAATTGGGTCTGCCTGCACACTTTTCCTTATATCTTCATAAGTTTTGAGGCCAAACTACATTTACGATTAACAGGTAACAAGGCCCTCTGTTTTGGTTTTATCTTTTGTAAAAAAAACATGGCCAGGGTCACAAAATGGGGCATAACCATGGCAGGAGTGTGAGAGGCTTCAGGACAGTTCCCCCACTGCAGTTCCAATCCCAATTGCATCCCTCCCATGCATGTTATTTTTATTTTATTTATTTATTTATTTATTTATTTACGGTATTTTTACCCCGCCTTTCTCCCCAAAGGGACCCAAGGCGGCTTACAACAAAAAGAAAATACAGTGCAGTACAATACAAAAAATATTTACATTTTAAAACAGTAAAAACAATTAACGGAAATTAATAAAAACAGTAATTAATTACTGTTTTTAATTAAATTAAAAAAATGGTTTTCCATTGAAAGCCAATAGAAGCTTTCAACCATTTAAAAAATCTACATGGAGGGGCCCATAATTGGCATCTGAACTATGTTGGGAACAAAGTCCTAAAGATTCTCTACCTGCCATCATGATTTCACCCTGTTTTACAGCCTCCAACACACTACAGTATTTACATACACACTTACACATGTCCATGTTACACATGTTGTGTAACATCTAGTTTGGCCCTTACCTGTTTTAATGAAAACTGAAAATCCAGGGAAGACCCAGCAGTATTTTGGAGGGCTAAGCCCCTACTTGTCCCATCCCCCCGCTCTGTTCCTACAGCATCGTCCAAGATTTGCATATGGTATTTTGTAGCCGGTATAAAGTAGATATAGAGTGCTCTAACATATTCCAGGGAATCAGCTCACATCCTGTTTTAACCCAGAATTATAGAAAGGGCAATATATAGCTCAATCCTATGCTAGAATCAAGTTCCTAGTATCACAGCCAGATCCTGTGTAAGGATCCGGCCGGCGGCCTAGGGCCTCCCACCGGATCACATGCTCTCCGCGGACCACCATGTGGCAGGGCCAATGGCCTCCTCGGATTTCCGCCAGCTAAATAGCTGACAGAAGTAGGAGGAGGCCGCCATCCCCGCCCCCTCCCAAGCCCCCGGCCAATGGCACCCCTCCCGAGCCGCCCGGACCGCCGATGCGGCCACCAGCAGAGGCGTACCTTCCGCCACTGGGTGCATGGATGTCCCGCCAGCCTCACGCCAGCCTCCCTTACTCCTGAGTTGTCACAAACGTGCCTTACGGCACATTTGCAACAGCTAAGTTTCCAGCGCCGGAAACTTAGACAGGATCTGGCTCTCAAGCTGCTAAAAGCACCTTTTGAAGTGAAACTAGTTTTTTCCCCATTGCTTAGAGTAAAATAGCTTAGTAAGTTTATCCTACTTATATATTATAGATGTACAAGAAAAAGTATGCTATAAATTACATAAAATGTATATGTGGCGTCACCCAGTGGCGTCACGAGCCGGCGCGTCACCCCGTGCAGGTTCGCCCGGCTCGGCGCGTCACCCCCCACTGGCGTGTACACCCGATTGGGTCTTCGTTCAGCCCTTCCAAGGGCAAGGCTTCAAGCGGCGTGTGTGTGTGTGTGTGTGTGTGTGTGTGTGTGTGTGTGTGAATTCATTTCATTCTCTCGTCCATTAGACCAAAGAAGAAAGAGAAAAATCTGAAAAACGTATATTTTTGCAGAAGGGAAGTACTACATACCTTGATTCTCAGGTAAAAAGGAAAACTTTTACTTATTCAAAGATATTACATTTTTTGGCACTGACTTGCTCAATTTCCATTTGCTTATATCTAACTGAAACCACTGTGCTAAGTAATGCACTATTGCCATTAAAATGAATTCCCTGACACTCAGGTCACACATTGAAGTAAATTCTCTCTAGTATGGAGTCATGTTCAATCCTAGCTTCCTCCTACATGTATGTCTGTCACACACAAGTTTGAAAACATGTACTCATTTGTATGGGCATAAGCATTCATTGTGTGGGCATAGAGCTACCTTCATACTTCCTTGAGTGCTACTGAAATTAAATTTTGTACAGAGTTTTTACTAGCTTTTTTTTGTACAGAGTTTTCACTAGCTAGTGAAAATGCAGGCAAAGGTGCAAGAAGGAGAATTACCATATTTATTGGCGTATAAGACACACTTTTTTGTCTAAATTTGTGACCCAAAATAGTAGGGTGCGTCTTATACGCCAATACTAAAAAAATCCATCCCTCCCCCGCCCGTTTTAAAGCATTTTTGGGCTTACCGGGGTTTTTCCGGAGCAGGAGAGCTCCCTTGTGCTTTCTTCCCTGGCTAATCTATCCGATCTACAGCTGTTTGTCTGGTTTAATTTATGCACGAGCTTGAGTTGAGCTTCTCAGCAGCCAGCAGAGGGCGCTGTGCTCAGTTCAGTTCAGCTGAGCTGCAGAAGGCCTTTCCTCTGATGCTGAATCAGCTTTGGTAAGCTTCTGAACTGGGCCTAGTTGGGGACGCTTTGGAAACTGTGCTTAGGTTAGGTTAGGTGGGGTGGGGGAAAAGAGTTGGGGTGGGGGAAAAGTGTTCAGCTGAGCTACAGAGGGCGTGGTCTTCCCAGCTCTCCTCGGAAGGGTAAGCTTCTGAACTGGGCCTAGTTGGGAGGCTTTGGAAACTTTGCATAGGTGGGGTGGGGTAAGGGTTGAGTCTGGGGTGTTTTTTTTGTACTTTTATGTTTTTTACTTTGGAAACTGTGCATGGATGGGGTGGGGTGGGGTGAAAGAGTTTAGTCTGGGGGTTTTTGTACTTGGAGTAAATGTTTTTACTTTGGAAACTGCATGGGTGGGTTGGGGGGGAAAGAGTTGAGTCTGGGGTGTTTTTTTGTACTTGTACATTTATGTTCTGGTGCATTTTGTTCATGTGTCTTATTGCTGTGTGTTTTAAAAGAGATCCTGGTATTTTTGTGCAATTTATGTAAATTAGCTAATTAAGCAGCCAAGCAGTAAGTGGCCAAGTGGCCCAAAAATGCTTTAAATCTTTTTTTCCTGAAACCCAGGGCCAAAAGGAAGGTGCGTCTTATACGCAGGTGCGTCTTATACGCCGATAAATACGGTAGCTAGTTGGCAACGAGACCACTTCTCGTCAAACATATCCAGAAAATTGTCTCATTTTTCCACAAATACATGTAATTGGAAACTGAATGTGCTTCTTAATAACTAAAGTTCCACAGCATATCTCTATGGTTAAAAGAAAAGAAAAAAAGATTGGCATAATTCTATAATACTTGCACCCCATTCTTCAGCATATTTACTTTAAGCATGGTTTATTTTATTAAGACATACTTCTAAGTATGCTTGGAATAGAATCCTTTGAGAATAATAGACAACTGATCATTGTTAATAATGCTATTTCATTAGACTATAGGAACTTCTGATAAGGCCATACTCTGTACCACTATATATTTTCAGGGGTCAATAGTTTTTTTAAAAAAATGTGTTTAGGAAAGAAAATTACAAAGACATTCAGCGCAATCCTATCCAACTTCCCCCACTGGTGTAACCAACGGGTGAAGGCATGGCCGGGAGGCTTTGGAGGGGAAGGGGAATTTAAATTCCCTTTGAATCCCCCCTTTGGAGGGGATTTGAATCCCTTTTCCATTCTGGGGCCTCCCATTCTCGCTGCACCACTGGCTGCACCGGTGAAGGAAGTTGGATACGATTGTGCTGGTTGTGATGTTCCTCCTTATACGTGGTAGTTAAGTTTAGTTTCTGTATACTATGGTGTTGCTGGGGGGGGGAAGTAACATAAGTGGGGCAAGATGCTCCTACATGTAAGCAGACCTGCCCACTCACCAGTTGGAGCCATTCCGAGCGGTGACTGCACCAAATGGAGCCGCCCGCATGTTAGCCGTCGCTGCTTGGAATAGCTCTAACCTTGCATGTAGGAGCGTCTTGCCCAACATACGGTACCACCACCACCCTAGCAACGCCACTATTTATGTATTGAAATGTTTAAAGTGTCTACAGGCTTTTGAATACTCCACAAGGATAGAATATGAAAATGTTTGTGTTCTCAATATAGCTAACATAGATTACCTATAAGGTATTATATTTTGAGTTTCCTGGCACAGAGGTAAACAATTAGTTGTTCTAATTTAGCTTTTATATTTCAAATATAGGGCACTGAGGATTGGGTTATTGTAGACAAAGTCCCCACTGAGATAGTTGATGGTGACTCGAAAACCATTGTGACGTACAAAGTAGTGACTGTGAGCAGTAAAACTGGTGACCTCCCAGCCGGGCTTTTAAAACCCAGTGCCCCTGACATGCAGAGCTTTGAGGACTTGGAAAGTGAATTGCAGTCGAAAGATGAGAATAAGCAGAAAATGTACACCTTAGGAAAATCCTACGATACTGTCTCTGGGAAAATTGTAACCATGACCACTAAAGTAAAAGAGGGAGAAAAATCTGTGCCTTCATCACTCGACGTGTTTCAAAAAATGGAAAGGGCAGTCCCAGAATCTGTGAAAATCATTCCAGTAGTAGCAGCAGAATATGAAATTCTAGAACCAATCCCTGATGAAAAAGCCAGAAGGTTATCTGATGCAAAAAGAAGGGTATCTGAATCACTGACACCCATTAAAGAGGCAGACTCCCGGCTGCAGAGTCCCGAAGAGGAAAGTTTCAAGAAGACGCAAAAGATGGATCAGGATTTGCAGTTGCGTGATACACTGGGGAGCATGCAAATTGCCAGAGCTGAAAAACCTCTTGACAGTGAGAGACTAAAAGGAGAGGCATTTGGTCGGAAAGATAAAAGTGTATCTGAGTGGAAGTATACCAAAGAACCGCCCTTTACCATTGCTACTGCTCACTATGTTACTGAATCATCAGCATCAAGAGTAGTGGTAACCTGCAACTTTGCCACGTTTAAAGATAAAAGCATGACCTTTTTAGGCAATTACCCTCACTACCCTGCCTTTTGGTCCTTTTGCTGCTTGGCTTTATGTTGACAACAGCCAACCCAGCTTCTTATTATTTCCTCATGGTTTCCGTCAATTAACACGGTACAAAGCAGGCATTTTTAGGCTTTTCCACTTTTAAAAAGAATGTTACTGAACTGTAGAATGCTGCTATGGCTTGTTTTGAAGGGGAAAAAATACGCTTCACAAGACCAGTAAATCCTAGTGCTAACAACTTTGCTTTTTAGATTACTGCTTATAGTCATTACAGATTTGTGCTAATTTATTTTCCATTATTTTCCTCTCTGTATCCCTGCCACTTTTCCTCCTTTCCATTGTCTTTGTCTCTGTTTTTGTCAATTAACATAATCTGTATGCCTGTCTGTCCGCTTCTCTTCTGTGTATGTGTGTGTATGTGTGACTCTACATTTCTCTGTCTGTTTAGACAAAACAACTCTCCGGTGAAAAAACTTTGGATGGTTCAGATATCTTCACTTTAATAGAGTCTGCAAGAAAACCAACTGAGTTCATAGGAGGGGTTACTTCTACTTCACATAGCTGGGCGCAGGTGGCCGTTTGATTCCATCTTCAGATTTTAATTATTTTACTCTAATAGGTCTGGGCATTATTTTGGTGGTGGTGGTGGTGGTGGTGGTGGTTGTGTTATATGTTACACATAAGAATGTGACCTAAGTAATTATGCGTAACGTTTTTAAGAATCTGCATGAAAAAATATTAATGCTCATGCTAGGTAGGCTTTTTTCTTCAGAAAAAAGTCAGTTTTAATTTTTTGTGCTTGCTTATATCCATTGCAAAGAGGATGATTGTTTGAGCCCTCCAAAACTGGAGCTGTGATACAAGTGAACAGAAAGCCATGCAATTTCGTCAGTGCATTTCCCATAAAATATAGCCAAGTCATCATCCAAACGTATACAGCTCAGGAAGACACAGATGGTCAACTTGGATATTATTTAGTGATGTATTTATACACCACATTGGCTTCTGACGTGAACTCTTTTTCCTTGCAGAGAACAGAAGCAAAGACTGATCAGGAGGTGTATCTTAGTGAAAAGAAGCCCAAGGAGGAGAAACCACAACAGGAGGCTGCGCAGAAGGTTGTGCAGGAAACTGTAATGGTGGAGGAGAGAGATGTGATGAATGTGCATGCGAGTGGGGATGCTGCTAAATTGGCTGGAATTCCATTGGATGCTACAGCACAGGCAATATCTCATGTGGCTTCTAGCATCAAAGGGAAAGAGGGCTCTGCTGTGACTGAGGGGGCTAAAGAGGAAAAAAGGCAGCAGGCACCTGAAAAAGCTATAACCAATCAGGAAGAAACTGCTACTGTTTCTCATGATCAGGAGGAAGAGCGGAGTGCAACAGCCCATGCTTTGGATGCACTGGAAAGAAAACCTCTTTTTGAGGTAATGATCCCTAATTCGTCAATTCTGCATAAAAACAGAAATTGATGTGCTTAAAAAAATAAATTCATGAATGAAGCATTAAAATACATGCTACTAGGCTACATCTAGTGAGCAGTTTGTTTCTACTCTTAGGGCTGCTTCATGTGCAATGGTTTCATAATGTATGGCTTCCACTTAGACAAGCCGTGTTTTCACCACATGTCCATCATCACTTGTGATGAGCGCACATGTGTCTGTTTTGCTGCATTGTATGAGGTGAAATACACATGACTACATTTGCCTAGTGTGCAAGCAGTTTCCCTACATGGATATGTATGTTCTGTGTAGGACATGTCAAATGTGAAGCATTCCATATTTTCTCCTTTGCATGGCAGTCTGGAGGCTTGTTGCTGATTTTAGGTATTTGTTTGTTTTTGGCATCATGTATCATGTAGTTCACAGAAAAGAAGGCAAAGTGCTGAGCTTCGGTGCCTAATCATCTTGGTATTGCAACAGATATTGCCAGAGCATAAGAATGCAATGCATTGTTCCATTGAAAGATCAGGAACTGTTGCTTTATCTTATCTAGGCAATAGGCTTTCTCCCTACAAGTATCAGTGGGAATAACTTTCTCTACTGTACAGATTTCTCAGTTCATGATTCCCCCCCTTTCTTAGAATTGCCATGTACCTAACCTTTACATGTTTTTGATCATCTATGACCTATTTGCAAAAGAAAGGGTAAAAAAAGATTAAGAGTAGCATTCCAATGAAGACTTCCGCCATCAGGAGCTCACTGCGCAAAGGGAAGCTTCCTCTATTCACGGAGGAAGCGTCAGTTTGCGCAGTGAGTTCCCAATGGTGGAAGCACTAGTCGGGATGCCACCAAATGCAAGTCTGGTCTACAACAAAATAAAAAACAAAACAGCAGCCTACTCTCTACAGGTGAGTCTCAATACATTCCTAGTTTAGATATTAACACAGCTGTAATGTGCTGGTGATGTGTATATGATTGTTTGCTTCTTTTTATAATGGAAGTATTTGTTTTCCTTGCGCAGTAACAGTGACCATTAATTTTACCTCTGCCATTACTGCAAAACCCAACAACTTTAATATATCCTACAATTACCTTTTTCATTAAAACAGTCGCCAATTGTGAAGACTGAAACAATCAGTTTTGGCAGTGTGTCTCCAGGTGGGGAAAAGTTGGAAATTTCTATGAAGGAAGTGCCCGTCGTTCATACGGAAACAAAAACCATTACATATGAGTCATCCGAGGTAAGAATTTTCACAAAAGACTTGGATGAAACATAACAGGCAAGTGTTGGGAACAGTGAAGGGTAGTAGTGTACCCCATTTCTCTAGTGACCCCCTTTGATTTCCTTTCCTCGTTTGCACTTAATTACACCAAACAATCTTGCAAGAACACCTATTGTCTCCAATTGGATCGGGATCATGCTGGGGAAAGCAATTCTGCAAGTAACACCTATTGTCTCTGCATCACAATCGTGCTGGGGAGGTTAACTACATTCATGACCCATTAACACCACTGAAGGCTTTCCCCGGAGTTCCAACTGATCTGCCCACGCTGTCAACAGCTTTTAACTGCATTTCACAGAGATTCCAATCTATCTTCAGTACCATCTTCGCAGCCTTGCTGTAACCACCTTGACAAAGACCTCGGCTAGGAGGTTGAAACATCGGTCCCTTTCAATCCTGGACTTTGCTGATTCTGACAGAAGATCTCCAGTGTGCTTACTATTACGTGTGCCCAGTTAGGGATTTTATTTGCTTTATCAGTAACCTCCTGCGGTTTATATATTAAAATACATGGCTTGTAAACCCATAATACTTGCGTCCTCTACAATTACAAAATCATTTGCTTCATGTTACATTTCTAATTTTATTATCAGTTTTAAACAATTTACCGCTCTCTGTGTGTATTTGAGCCTTTAAGTCAGGGGTTCTTAACCTTTTTATGATTAGACCCCCAGTAGATTGCCTAGTATGTCCCCATACCCCAGGGGTGGGGATCCTCCGGCCCACGGGCCAGGGGTGGGTGGGTGAGCGGTGGGTGGGTGCTGTAAATTCGGGGGGGTCAAATTTGCGGTGGGGGGGCCAAAATTTTTGGACGGCCTTACGGCCGGACCGCAGCCAATTTTCCCCATGGGAAAATGGCCCCCCACCCCAAAAAGGTTCCCCACCCCTGCCATACCCCCTTCACCAGACTGTCAAAATGATCATCATCACCAGTCCTATTGGGTGCCAGTATGACTTCAAAAGATGGCAAGACCGGGAAGTGGGAAATGGTTAGCAGCCTTGCCGCCTCATTCCATATTGATGATGGCGATAGTTAGGCTTACCAGATCTCCAACCAGGACAGAGGGCTAGACCTTTAGGAGAAGGAATGTGGGCAGGTGTAGCTTGTTAAACCTTAGAGCACAATCCTAGGCATGTCTACTCAGAAGCAAGCCCCACTGAACACAATGGGACTTGCTTCTGAGTAGACATGCCTAGGATTGTGCTCTAAGGTTTAACAAGCTACACCTGCCCACATTCCTTCTCCTAAAGGTCTAGCAGTGGTAAGATCTGGTAAGCCTAATGATAGTTAATGTAACATTTATTTTAATTGTTCAGAGATCGAGTCCCATACCCCCATCATTTGGTTCCCATACCCCCAAGGGGCATGGATTCCCCCCCGGTTAAGAATCCCTGCTTTAAGTCCAATGTTAAAGTGGAATACCTGCCAACTTTTTATTCATATCGCCAAGGCCTTAACCTATTTTTCATTATATAGGAAGCTTTTCTTGGTTTGCATTTCTTAGGTGGATCCTGGTGCTGATTCAGAGCCAGGAGTTCTGATGAGTGCACAGACCATCACATCTGAAACTACCAGTACTACAACTACTACACATATCACCAAAGTAAGTTTCTGAGAAGTCCGTTTCTCAGATTCAGATTTGACTTTTACATAATGTTTAAAAATATAGATCACGTAGCTATCTTCTGCATCCTCAGTCTCACTTAGGCAGGTAAATTGTCCAAGTTAAATTCTGCAACAGTTGTCTGGAATCGCTGAACAGAATGTCTTGATTGTTTGCAGTTAGGCAAACTAGAGTCCAGCAATCATGGGTCCACAAATATGATGATCTGTGGCAACCAGAAATTTGACTTTGGTGATCAGCAGGGAAAGTCTCCAATAAGTGGCCACCATCTGCTCGGAACTGCGCCACTCCGGACGTGTGCTGGCACTCTGGGGCTCCCCGAGACTTTGCACATGTGCCAGTTGGGCTCCCCAAGACGCCATTTAGGAATGTAAAGGGCTCTGGGGACCAAAATATTTGAGAACCACTGGTCTACAATAAAGAACAGTAGCCTATGTTCAAGTGACTAGCCCCTCATTCTGTTCTTACAACAGTTATATACGGTATATCTTCTGACTCGAGCATAAACAAGTATGAACTCAATTCATACACACACATCCACATCTCCAATTTGGCCCCACTGCAGACATAAACATGAAGAGAACCCCAAGTTCCCGCCTATGGTCTCAACATAGCCCATTAACAAACACTTAAATTTCAGTCATGCAAAAGCAGAACATGCACCCTGATCCTAAGCCCATTTACTAGGGTATTTTGCATTATTTCAATGGGACTTACTTCCTAGTAAGTATGGATTTCATTCCTACATGCAGTTACTTGGGAAACAAGTTCAATGAATTCAGTGGGATGTTGAGCCTTATGCAACTCCATCTGACAGCCAGTTTTGTTTGTTTTGTGTGCAGATATTCCATATACACAGGTTCTACACAAATATATTTTATAATTTCTGCCAAACATTTAAAACGCAATACATGGTTTCTCTTAGCAACATTGAAATACAGAATTGTCCTTTCTTTGAACAAAAAAAGAACCTT
Source organism: Plestiodon gilberti rubricaudatus (assembly GCA_026170595.1). Lineage (NCBI taxonomy): Eukaryota > Metazoa > Chordata > Lepidosauria > Squamata > Scincidae > Plestiodon > Plestiodon gilberti. The sequence goes on along the minus strand of JANXHW010000004.1, from coordinate 54,277,817 downwards.
TTATTTGAAACCGGCATTTATTTTTTCTCTTTAGACAGTGAAAGGAGGCATATCAGAGACAAGAATTGAAAAACGAATAGTCATCACAGGAGATGCAGACATCGACCATGATCAGGTATAATAATAAGCTACTAAAACTATCTTTGTGTTAGCCTGCTGTGTTTTAACTGTAAAGCCTAAAGACAGTGTTAGTACAGGCATGCCTTTAAAATAAATTGGATTAATATTTAGATCAAAGATGATATTCCTATTTTGAATCACTTTTCCTCATTTGCAAACTGTGTAATTTATCATGAATCTCTTTTCACCTTGCTACTGATCATGCATGTTCCACCTCCTTCTTGTTTTTGCCCTTCTGTGGTTTCCTTGGGCTAGGCGCTGGCTCAGGCAATTAAAGAAGCCAAAGAGCAGCACCCTGACATGTCAGTGACCAAAGTAGTGGTACATAAAGAGACAGAAATCACACCAGAAGATGGGGAGGATTGACTGCAGGTAAGAGGATGAGATTTTTCCCAGGCATTCACTGGGCTGGCATGTGACAAAGATCATTTCTTCTTTCATAGCTCATCTCTAACCCTCTCTGTTCTCTCTGGCATTTGTGGTACATTTTGTGAAAACACTGATTCTAAAATTTAACTTCAGTTTATGGGATAGGATGTATTTTTCCTCTTTGTGATAATGCCAGTTAGAGAACTAGAAAAAAAACCCATTTGCTTGTGTCTGCTTGCTAGTTGCTATGCATTTTCCATGATCCACTGTGTTCCTCTGTAATTTCAGAACCTGAAGATTGTTTACACATATGGCTTGTGGGGGAAGTGGAGCATTTTCTTTCATTAAATTGCTCTCATTAATTTATCTGAAAATGCTTGCAAAAATAATGGCTGCAACCTGTCCTTTAATGAGCAAGAATATCACAGTTTTAAGGTTTTAGTGTAAAGTAGTTCAGGCATGGTTGAGATTTCATTTGAATTGTATATTTTGCTCAGTTTACTGAGTAATGTGCCGATTTGGATGCATCTGTCTCCTGTTTTTACATGGCTGCTTTTGTGTCTAACAATTTCATTGTTTCTTGAAGGGAGACAATAATCTAGCTTTTCTTGTCTGCTGCGATTCAATAAAAGCATGTTGACAAATTCTGACTACATAGGCATCTTGGTAATATTGCAGTTACTGTATGCATGTGCTAGAGTGTTTTATGCATACTAACATGCTATGCAAAAGCTCTTAATACTACTAGCATCATTTGTAGGTGGCTTTGAATGTTGTGTGCAAAACAAATGGCTTTTCTTTGTTTGAACTGACAGTCTTAATTTCAAGCATTATGTATTCCCAAACATTGAAAAAAAACATATGATCCCATATAGAAGCGTGGCACTCTGCATTGAATTGTTAGAGCCTTATTGATAGTTTCAGTCCGCTAGCAATGTGTGGGATCAATAGCAAAGGAACAAAGAGGGAGATGACTTCAGGAGGCAGAGAGCCCAAGAGATCAGTCCCCAGCACTGCAAATATTCCATTGATGTGTTCCTTCAGCAAAACATTTGGGAACAATATATAAATAACTGCCTTGCTGTACATACAGAATATCTTGCTGCAATTGTTGCCATGCTTTGGATAATGCATTATGAAAATAAGTTGCTACGGTACCTTGTACTGAATCAAACAATTGGTCCGTTTGGCCCAGTACAGTATACTCTGATGGGCAGTAGCTCTCCCAAGATCTCAGGCAAAATTCTTTCCTACTTGAGGTTCTTCAACTGGAGATATTAGGGATTAAAACCTGGGGACCTTCTGTATGCACAGCATGTGCTTTACTACCAAGGTGTAGCCTTCCTCCCACCATATTAAATTGCTTAAGAAACCGTGTTAGAATACCCCTCTAAGTTTCACAATGTATTTGTAAATCTGCTTAGTGGTCTACAGCTCACGCTTCTAGCTACTTCCATAATTATTAAGAATATTTATATACTGCATTTCAACAAAAAAGTTCACAAAGTGGTTTACATAGAAAAATAAATGAAAAATGTTTCCCTATTCCAAAGGGCTCACAGTCTAAAAGCATTTTATACCAGTACCAGTATAACTTTGTTACTTTGCTTAGTGATTTAGAAAAATATGCCTGACAAACATCATATACACTATTGGACTCCCACTAATTTCAATGAGCTCTGAATAAACCCTGCTATGAACAATTAATTATACTGGAGCCAGATAGTTATACTACTTCTTGTGGCACATAAAGCAGTCATTTTATCTATTATGGTTTTAAATCACTTTTTCCAAAGAATTTAACTACACTCTCTCCACTGCAGGAATAATGTAGCTTTCATATGAATTCAGTCACGTACGCCATTGGGAATACCTGAGCCCACATGGAATCTTGGTTCTAACCCAGCAGGCTTGCATCTCTCCAGAGAAATTATCAGTGCAGAAGAATAGACTTTGATTGCTACTAAGGTCACTGGCAGAAATATCGTCCCGTTTACAGCAATCTGATTCAGCATTAGTAACCCAATATTTGCATGAAGCAATGAACAAATTACAAAAAAGCAGCATTTAATTTTCCTAAACTAAGTTTCCATCTATACCTGCACGTTCATCAAAAATATAAAACAGTGATCTCATTCAATACATAAAACAGTTCATGCCTTCACAATTACTGAAAGTCTAAACAAACCACAGTTTCTTAGGTGGCAAATCTTATGTTTAGGGTATCAGAAGATTACCCTAAATTGCTAGAAGCTGTATAGATACTGTGTTCAATGTTTTATCACGTTAGATGTGCCAATAACACACTTTATTCAGTAAACAACTTGAATCATATATTTGTTTCATCTGGTTTTATTACTCTTGTCCAATAAACAATGATGAATCTCTAACCTTATTTAAATGCTTACAGATGTGCTTTGTTTACCTGAGTTGAAACCTTTAATTGGTAGTAATAATTTTTAGCACTGTTCAGAGTTTAAAGTTAGAAATTCTCCAGTCACTCTTCACAAGTCCTCATCCTATAAATTTCATCGTGATTATTTTAAAGGAAGTGTGTGTGTTTCGTAGCATTACAAAAATATTACCCTGAAATCTTGATTTTTTTTTTAATTGATTTCTCTTCTGTTGTCAGATAAAATGTTTCTTTTCAGAATCTGGTCAGTATTTCCTATTTAGGTCAGAGTTAAGCCTTAAACTGTACAGAACACCTACTGAACATTCTTTGGTATTGGTTATCACATCATTTAAGGGATACTGTCTGTCGCATTACAGCATATGGTGAATGTACGTTTCTGCATAGTGAAATAAAAGTGGTAAATGCACCAAAATTTGTATTGGTCTATGTCTAGAAAACGTGTTTTCTGTATTCAAATCTTCAATACTATTTGTATTATATTCAAAGGTATTTTAATGTGCATAAAAATGTTCTTCCAAAGGGCCACAGTATCATATTTGAATAGGTACAAATAGAAGATCAAGGGACCTGAAGAAATATTTTGTAAACAAATTCCTTCTGTACAATTGTGTACATATGATACATGCCCTTTAATTTCTTCTGTATCATATAGCAGTGCAACATGTTTCACATAAGCTAAATGAAGAGTACGGTCAGCTATTTTTAAGTATCAGCTTAGAGAAAAAAAATACTTTTGTATTTTCCATTCTAAATCATGAGAGAATTATCTGTGGTCACAGTTAAGCACTTTAAGCTCCATTTCAACAGGAGAAACGTGGTTAGCTGAAATCAATGGGACTTAAATGTACTTAACTTTGGTTGCTATTTTGATTTAGCTGCTCATTCAGTTTGCTCATGATTTTCTTTGAAGAGAAAATATACAAGTGCATTTTGTAGGCTTGTCAAAAAGGTACTATCTAGGAGGCTATTTTTTTGCTGTTAAAAGTCCAAGTGCACACACACAGCAGTTCCAAATGAATTTAGTAGCAGGAGCTTCTGTGAAGTAAAACTGACTCTAGGGTAAATTAAAAGGGATTAATATTTTTAGAGTGTGTAGCAAGATAATCTATATAGAACCTACAGGGGAAAATAAGAGCCCTCGTCCAGTAGTTGTTTTTTTTTTAATGTCTGGAACATCAAGCCCAGTTCAGATGCTCAGAACTCCCCCTGTGATCACGTGTACAGGCTTGTGAACCCATCAGGATTGCATGGAGGCTGATAGTATGAACAGGCACTTTTGCGTAATGGCTAAATATGTCACAGTCACAATTTGTGCAAGTACAGCCGCTCAGTGGACAGGTTGTTCACAAAAATCGTGGAGTGGCTGATTCCTAACATTGGCATCTCCATGCAATGTCAGCTGAATCAGAAGTCTGCTAGTGGTCTATGCACTCCCTCGGGAGAACTGAGGATCACTGAACAATTGAATCAGACCTGATGTTGAGGAAAGCTCCATATGTGCAACAATGGAGCTCTTGCAAAGTTTTGGATCAGGCTGAAGGTGGTTTTGTCTATCTTGTCTCTAAAAATTCTTCTCAGGACCATTTCTTGTAATATAACAATGCAGACATGTTCTGATAAGTGACCCACTCGTATGTAAAGGTCACATAGGAATAGTAGCTAGCTCAACAAGACACTACTGAACCACCAATAGCTCTGCCATCTTATGATGAGCTAGTTATGTGTTTAAGGGCGCAATCCGATCCTACTTATGCCACCATTGTAACCAGTGGCGCAGCGAGAACGGGAGGCCCCAAAACGGGAAGGGGATTCAAATCCCCTCCAAAAGGGGAATTCAAAGGGGATTTGAATCCCCTTTCCGTTCTGGGGCCTCCCGTTTTCGCTGCGCCGCTGGTTACACCGGTGGCATAAGTAGGATCAGATTGCGCCCTAAGTTTGTGTGTTATTCTAACCATACTTGTCAACTGGTGCACCATCTACTCTTCGACATGATGACTGCAGGTATTACTATGTTGTGTTTATGTTCCTACCTGACTCACGGAAGCACTTTTGCCATTTATAAAGCAGGAAGCAAGCAGCCCTCACTCAATCATCATTTCTTTCTTGTTCCTGTTTGCACAGCTTGTTTGTCTCAGCCCAGCTGCCAGCTTCTGTTGCTTAAATATGTATCACTTTTTGTCAACGGTTAATTATCTGCTTCTTACCTTCATCAAATTCTATTCCAAAACAATACAAAATATTATCACTTCTTTTCATTCTTGTGAAGGTCAAAATCAGCTTTTTGTTTTTACCTGTGGCAGCTACTGTTGGGATAGATGTACCATGTTTCTCAGAAGACTACACGTCAATATCTTGTTAAGGTCTAAAAAGTATTTACTGATTCTGAAACCATACCATTATTCCATCCAGACAATACTTGCTTTGTCAACCAAAAAACAACTACTTTTACACCAATTCAACTGACAGTACCTCCTGAAATGCTTATGTTCTCATGAACATATATTTTATTCATATGAAAGAGAACTATGTAATTTTATCGCTGATCACATGGTAAAGTGTGACATTGCTAATAAAATGTGGGAAATGTTATCTCAGCTGAAAGGGAGGATTTTTAAAACCATTTCAAGTGGAAGTGATAAGCATATCAGAGATCAGCTTCTTTCAGACAATCAACAAATCATGGTTCATACGATAAGACTCTGACACTTCACAAGTCAAGCAATAGTATTATAATTGTTATGAAGCATGGCATCAGGGTCCACTCTTGAGATTAATGGAATAGAGTTTTCTGTCCAAGGCTACTGCTATGTTGCCTACATTTTAGCATGGCATATCAGAACAAGAATGCTATCAAAAGCTTCTCGTTGTTTCTAAGAATTGTCTATTTAGAATGGGTGCTCACTGCTAGTATAAGAATTAAGTGCACAAGAATGGATCATTGTTAGTGAACTTTGTCTGAGGGTACTTCCTGGGAAATAAATGTTGCTTTTTGATGTGTGGTTTTTTTGGGGTTGAATGCCTAATTCTGTGCCAGATGAAATAAAAAGCTTTTGCCTGTTTCTAACAGCTGCCTTTTGTCTTAGTCTTTTCTTGTTTGTTGGTCCTTATCTAGTTCTTATGTATGTAGTTGTCCATGCAAGCTAACTGTAACAGCACCAGCCTTGTTTGAAGATAATCACTTTTAAACAGAACTATACACAGACAGATCTTCCCGTTAGAACAGGGGTCAGAATTTCAGATAACGCAGCAACTGTGAGCTAGCATTTCTGCATCATTAAAAGGGGCCAGTGTTACATAGCTTTAGCTCAGTGGTGAAATTAAGTCCCTTGGACTGCTAGGAGATCAAATCAGTCAATCCTAAATGAAATCAACCCTGACTGTTCCCTGGAAGGACAGGTACTGAGGCTGAAGCTCAAATATTTTGGCCACCTAATGTGAAGAGAGGAGTCTCTGGAGAAGACTCTGATGCTGGGAAAGATTGAAGGCAAAAGGAGAAGGGGAAGGCAAAGGATGAGATGGTTAGACAGCATCACCGATGCAACGAACATGAAAATGAGCAAATTCAGGAAGATAGTGGAGGACAGGAAGGCTTGGCAGGATGTGGTTCATGGGATCACGAAGGGTCGGACATGACTTAACGACTGAACAACAACAACAACACATAGCAATTCATTCTCTAAAAATCCTGTTATAAAAGTTTGGATTCATTTCAGTTTCCCACATAATTTTATCAATTAGTAGAAAAAATGAACTTGAGGGGTCTAATTCCTTGTCACTGCCAACAAGAGAAATTAATTTTTCTATGATACCATTGTTTACCACCTTGAAATTTTGACTGATTGGCTGCAAGACATATACCTTTAAGTGTGATGTTTTTGAAAATTTTTAAAAATCCTGTTTTTCCAAACATTCAAAATAAATATTATTTGAATATTTTTGAATTTCTTAAATTTACAATTGTGTCATGTTGCATATCAAATGGAAGCCCTATTCATTAGCTTTATAATGGAACCTGTCCCATGTCTGTAGCTTCCATAGTTTTCTTGTAAATGGCATTTGAAGGTATGGTGACAAGTGAATTTTGGCGTTTTTAGGCAATTTTAAAAATTCAATATCTTAAAAACAGGTGGACAACATTTAAACATCTCATGGTAAGGTACAAATGTACCCAAAGTGAACAAAATCCATGACATCAAGGTTTCATGCATTGGTTGATTTCACATGGAATGACCCTTCTCCTTTGCCTATGTTCACAAATCCTCTTGCTTCCAATGCCACTTCTTTATGGATACCTGCCCTGCCTATTCCCACACTATTAATCTTCAACAGCACTGTTTTATTTTGTTTTTTTGTAAGGGCTACCTTTTTCATCTTCAATCTTCTGTCCTAAGTTCCTACCATTACAATGTTTTTTCTATCTTAACTTTTTGCTTTCAGATGAAACTTTGATTCTACACTTGTTCCAAGTCCTGAATTAATTTGTATCAGTATAATATACCTGCCTGCTGAGGATTTCACTTAATGCATCTGATGAAGTGTATTCTAATCCATGAAAGTTTATTCTAAAATAAAAACAGTCTTCAAGGTGCCACAGGAGTCTTTGCTGTTTTTGATACTTGTGTATGTAACCTTCATAATGACCTACAAATTAAGGCAGGAGAAGGGCACTGAACATATATTTTTATAAACCTGGTTATCTATTTGTAAAATGAAAGTCAAATTTTGTAAATAGAATGAGTCATATTAATGGTGTAGGCCTGTGCCTCTGGTGATAATTACCTCCAGCTGTCATTTGACTCATCTCTCAAGCTTATACTGTATATAAGTGCTGGCTGCAGGCTGCTTTCAACATCTTGCAGCCAGTTTGGCTCTTTTTCTTTCATCTGAGGAGGTTCGTGGGCAATGAACGAAACATTATGGTAGTTGTTTTTAAAGTTATTGTTTTAATTGTTTTTACAGTTTTTTATGAGGATTTTTTATGTACATGACTTTTAATCCCGTTAATATGACTCATTCTATTTACATAATTGCTGGCCATGAAAGTTTTAGATACTATCTCAAAGTCAAATTTGTAAATGTAAAATTAAAGCACAGATATTTCCATAAAACAGTGTGTGCCAATTTACACCAGATAAGTTCAAATTATGTAAATATTATACAGGCTGCAATCTTTAAAACTTCTATAGTTACAGGCTAAAAATTCTTGCTTCAGTATATATGAGACCTCCTTATAAATCATTTACAGTACACTTATGAACATTCAAACTGCTCACAAAGTCTAAACCAACGTTCCTCAATGTCCGTCCCCTGCCGTACTACCTCCCAAGGCTCCAATGATCTGGTGTACCACCAGAAGTAACTAGCAATGTCATTAGCAATACCCCCCTATTTTTGGGGGGGGAAGTGCGTCTTATGGAGCGAAAAATACGGTACCTAATCCGTTCCTGAAAACGGTCCTTATAGTGAAATTCTGGATAATGAGTACAATTATTACATTAATTTCAATGGGGGGAAATTCTAACTCATTCAAAAAACCCAAAATCACCCTAAATGTGTGACACAGTAAAATGGAATGAATAACATTTAAAACTATATAACATCAATAAAGTGTTATAAAGTCTACAATGGAAACGTTTCAGAAGTTCTAGAATCACATAATGAGGTTTTAACACTTCAAGCTTTAGTTGCAAAATATTTATTTATTTATTTTAGAAGATTTCTACACCGCCTTTCCCCAGGCTACAAGTCTGCTGCTCAAGGCAATTTACAACCAGATTAAAACATACATAATAAAAAATACATAAAAACAAGACTTAAAACCACAGTAGCCTAAAAAAAAGATTAAAATATAAAAACATCAGGCAAACAGCAGATAAAAAAGCAGATAAAAAAGTCCAGCAGGCCCCTCCAGTATCCTCAACTATCAAAATTTTACCCACACCAAAACTCACCACCAAAACTTGAAATTAAAGTTTTCAAGCCCTGTCAAAGTGTCCAGAGAGGGGGCTGATCATAATTCACCTGGGAGAGAATTCTACATTCAGGAAGCCACACCCAAGAAGGCTCTTCCTCTCACTGCTCCCCCTCCCCTTGCTTGTCAAGAGAGGCGCTCAAAGAAGGGGCCCCTCTGAAGATCATAGGGGATGAGCCAGTCTATATAGGAAAAGGTGATCCTTCATATACTCTGGCTAATTAAGGATTTTAAAGGTTAAAACCAGCACCTTGAATTGGGCCTGGAAACAAACTGGCAGCCAATGTAGCTGCCAGAACAACGGTCCAACAGAGTTGAATTGCCACGCTCCCATGACCACATGGGCTGCTGCATACTGTGCCAACTGCAGTTTCTGGAGTATCTTCAGTGACAGTACCACATTGAGCATGTTGCAGTAGTGTAAATGCGATGTTAACAGAGCGCGGACCACTGTGGCCAAGTCAGGACAGCACAGGTATGGTCACAGCTGGCGCGCCAGGCAAAGGCTCCCTTGGCAACAGCTGCCACTTGTTCATCAACAGCTGCTCATCCAAGACCTGCTCCTGCAGAGGAGCCCCATTTAGAGCAGGTTGATGATCCAGGAAGTTTTCCGAAGCAAGAGGACCTCACCTGGAATTAGTTTCAACTTGTTAGTGCCCACCCAACTCCCCACTGCCTCTAGGCAACACTCCAGGACCTTGACCGCCACTCTCAAAGATGGAGGAAAAGAGAGAGCTGGGTGTCATCAGCATATTGGTGACTGCCAACTCCAAATCTCTCGATGACCTCTTCCGGCGGTTTCATGTAGAGATTAAAAACCCATAGGACCCCAATGAGTGCTTTGAGCAATGCCTGAAAGAAAATAGTTTTGTTTTTGTTTTTTAAAGGGCTTCCCCCCAGTTTTTCTGAAATTTTTTTGTGGAAATTAGACCGGTGAAACTATTTTTTAAAGATTTTTTCAGAACGTTAGGGTCACCCCACTGAACCCCCCCCAAAAGAGCAAAGATCACTGATTTTAGGGAAAATGAGGTGCAGGAATTGGTTGCAGGGTACCCCCTCCTCACTGAAATTAGAAATGAAACTGGCTTTTTTTTCACGGCCAGGGCCCTGGCTTTTGAATCCACTTTGTTTAGAGCATCTCCGGTGCAGGTGATCAGTTGTACACAGCTGTAAGCAGGAGCAACACCAGGCATTGTTCAAAGCACTCATTGGGCTTATATGGGTAACAGAATAAACCTAATGCAGTCATCATCATATTGCATCATTTCCTATAATTTGTGAGTGAATTTCTGGCTTTTTTCTCATGGCCAGGGCCCTGGCTTTTGAATCCACTTTGTTTCCAGCACCTCAGGTGCAGGTGATCAGTTTTACAGAGCTGTAAGCAGGAGCAACACAAGGCGTTGCTCAAACAACTCGTTGGTCCTTAGAGGGTAATTTAATGCTGTTCCTGTAAGTTGGCTGTTTGTTTCTGGGTGTGGTTTTTTTTCTACTCCCCCCTCAGGCTGAGCCTAGCAGGGGGTGAAGGTCATAACCAGCAGCTTGAATTGGGCCCAGAAATAAAGCAGCAGCCAATGCAGCCGCTGAAGCAGCGGTATTATAGAATCAAACCACTGAGCCCCAGTAACCTCATCAGCCACTGCATTCTGCACGAATTGCAGTTTCTGGGCCTTCTTCAGGGGCAGCCCCATGTAGAGCGTATTTCCTGAAATAGGCATCAGGATCTATGATGGAACACTTCAGATGGTTGCTTCTGCAAACTTTGCATTCTAGCAGTATCTAAAAAAAACCCTACCCATTCACACCAAATAAGCCCCAAAGAAAACTTTTTATATCTTATACAAAAGACTGCTTTGTATTTTATAGTTTTGCTAAAAGTGATTAGTAATGTCTCAACTAATTCTCCATGTGGATGGATCTACATACACAAACAATTAAATATGAAGTGTGTGAATAAAGGTTAATTCATACCAAAAACAATTGCCATGGGCAAACAATGAACTCAATGTATTAATAGCTGGTGTTGCAGCAAAATGACCAGCCAATTGTTCTGCCGCATACAGCTTGAGCAAGGCTAATTTTCAGTGTACCTCTATCAAGCCAGATCCATTTTCCATATGTAGTGAGTAATCAAGATATTAACTATGCCATGCTGTATTGCTCACTAAAATCATCCTACTCAGGGCTGATTTGGGGTCACATGAACTTGCTTTTAGATTAATACTGTGTATTCAGTTATGAGTCAACACTAATGTCTCTAAAATCTTAGCTTCCACTTAAGTCAATGCCTTCATTACCTTCATTGAAGGAAAGCCATTGTTGCCTTCAGTATCTTGACACATTTTAGGCCAGTGGTTCCCAAACTGGGAGGCACGGCTTCCAGGTGAGGCACAGAAACCAGCCAGGGGAGCCACGGAGTGCCACGAAATCCTCTCGGAAAACAGCGCAGTGCCAATTGGCAGGCATCAACATAATGTTATGGGGAGCTGCGGCCAATGATCGCCAATGGTCAAGAGAGCCGCAGGTCGAACAAGTTAGGGAAACGCTGCTTTAGGCTCATTTACAGCACTGTGCTAAAATAGGTCCAGAATACTACATTTGTGTCTTTAAGAGATTGTATATCACTGGAAAAAAATCATGATCCCCAGGGTGCGTGTGTGCTTTTGGGGCACTTAGCTTGTCTCAGTTGGGCGCAGGCAGCATTTTTCCCGGATTGGCGGCATACATGTTGAATCGGCGGGACTCTCTAGGACTCTCTCTTCGTCTCGTTGGTCTCGCTGTCGGTCCTCCAGAGCCCTAGAGAGGCCTGGAGGACCGACGGACCAGCGAGACGGAGAGAGAGTCCTAGAGAGTCATGCAAATTCAAAATGGATGCCACCGATCCAGGAAAAATGCTGCCTGCGCCCTGTCCACACAAACTAAGTACCCCAAAAGCATGACACACACCCCAAAACATCCCGGGGACACAAATGAGGCAGCTGCCACCCTGGGGATGCAGCTGGGGGACAGCAGCTGCACACGAATTTAAAAAACCTGGTAAAATGCAAAAATTAAAACTGAAAACTAAGGAGGCCTGCCCCCCCCAAACAGCCTCCAACGCCCTGCGCCCTGGGGCCCCCACCCCCACTTAGCGACGCCTCTGATCAAGGTTGAGCTGCAGAATTTGATCTGTTTTTCATGTATTAGCTGAGCAATAAAGGCCTCTGCATTAGGACAGCTACAAGTATGGACAGAAATATGCATGCATGTCTGAGAACCGCCCCCATAAACACCCTTTCCAGATATCTAAAGAAGAGATGAGCCATCCATTGACATGGCTAATACCAAATGGTATGTGGCTCCTCCTCTCCCAGAACTAACACCAATGACCATACCTGAATTTGCTGATTTTTTACTTCCTGCACTGTGGGCCCAATCCTATCCATTTTTCCAGCGCTGATGCAGCCGCAATGTAGGCCTGAGGTAAGGGAACAAACATTCCCTTACATTGAGGAGGTCTCCGTGACTGCCCCCCCCCCCCAACATCAGGATGCAATGCACGCCCCATTGGTATTGTGGCTGCATCGGTGCTGGAAAGTTGAGTAGGATTGGGCCCTGTGTCTCTTATAGCACATCTGTTAAACATTACGCCCTTATTTTAAACTGTAACCTAATGTGAGTACATTGGCAGAAAAACTGCATATAAATTTAGTAATAAACACCAAACTAGACACATACAGTAACTTACCTCTTGTGTTTTTAATCTCAGATGGCCCCTAAATAGGATCAACTCTGCTCTTTAAGGCAGACCTCAATCAATGCATTTCTGATCATCTCTCCCCAGGTCTTTTCTTCAGAACATGCCAAGAGCATTTTGGTCTACAATTCAGCTATTTTGGCATTAGAAACTGAAATTGGTGGCCTACATTTAATTAATATACGATAAATACAGTTTTACACACTATCATAACAAATAACTTTCTTGAGAAGCTGAGGTAGCCAACAAGGATGACTTTTCCATTCTGCAGCCACCACTGTTGGTATGATCTATCCAACACACTTGTTTTGTTAGTGTAGCGTCTAATGATTCTGATACACATAATTTTAAGCTGTTAATGATAAAATGTGCCCATTGATCAGATATGCTGTTTACATGTTTGGCCTAGTTCAGTAGTACAAGGCATGGCTAACTCACAAGAATATCTGGATTCTATTCAATGTATTAGACTTCTTACAGCACAAGCGTCGGTGTAGCCATGACAACAGGGTGCACACTTTACTTTGCAGCACAGGGGCAGTCATGGAGGCCTCTAAAAGGTGAGGGAACGTTTGTTCCCTTACCTTGGGGCTGCATTGCAGCTGCGCCAGTGCTGGAAAGTTGGATAGGATTGTGCTTTTAGGTTGCAATTCTCTACACACTTACCTAGGAGTAGGTCCGACTGCTAGAGAAGTGTGCTTGTTGTGTTTTTTTCCTTAGTACATTTTTAATATTTGTATAATCCGGGCAAACCGTTTCAAATGGTGACAATTGGGTACAAAAAGCCTACCCATGACGTTAATTTATTGAAAATATTTATACTCTACCTACCTAATATTTATACTCTACCTACCTGCTTGAAATAGCTTACAATATATTTAAAATATACGAAGGCTGCAGTCTTATACACACTTTCTTACAAGTAAGTCCCTTTGACCTAATTGGGGCTTATTTTTGAGTAGACATGCACGAAATTGCACTGTAAGACCGACAATCAGGATGTCGGAGTCCCTCTCTTGGTGAGGACAACCAAGCAGTGGGAATCAGCGGAAGCAAATGTATTCGAGTCACCTCTCACCATCCATCACTCCAGTTCTTAGGTTTGCCACACTGCTGCTAAATCTGTTCCTGCCCCTGAATGCCAAAGCAGCCACCTGTTAAGAGTCCCCAAATGGCAGGCTTTCCTCTCCTGGGCTGCCAGTATCTTTTTGTAGCTCCCAGCACCAAGCACAAGAGGGGAGCAAGAGTTTTAGAACCTTCTTCCCAGTCAAGTCAACCTGCTCAGTCTGTGGCAGGAGACTGGGCATCAGTCTACTATGGTTACCACAGGCTAAAGCAGTAGTGCAAGTCAGCTCTGGAGCATTATATCTGAGTCGTCTTATGCTCCTGAGACAAGATCTTCCAAATGGCCATGAGGCCTGGCCAATTAATAAAACCAGACCCAAGCTGATCTTTTAAAACACAAATAGTTTTAGCCGTATAGACGAAAGTTAAATGTGTTGATCTTCCCAATAGGATCAGGGCTCATTTTTCCTTTGCCAATCTTACTACAATGATTTAAAGCCTTGTACAACACAATCCTGTGTAACCTTGCACTGGTGTAACAGTAGATGCACCAGTGTTAAGTGCATTTACACCGGTGCATCTACTGTTACACCGGTGCAAGGTTACACAGGATTGTGCTGGTAAACATGTTAGTGTAAGTCAGTGCTTCTCAATTTTTTTCTGTCATGCCCCCCCCTAGGAAGAAGAAAAAATTTCGCGCCCCCCTAATATAACTAATGCAATAGTTAGTGTATGCTTTGCGCCACTTAACTAGATTGTAGGAGCCTCCAGCGACGATCTACTTCACCGACGATCTCTTCCGGGGAGCAGATCGTTCCTCTGCTCCCCGGCGCGAACTCTGTAAAGCGCCTAGGAGTGCTCTGCAGAGTTCACGCTGTGAATCACGCATGCGCAAGACGACGATTAGCAACATCGTCGTCTTGCGCATGCGTGATTCACAGCGTGAACTCTGCAGAGCGCTCCTAGGCGCGTTACAGAGTTCGCGCCGGGGAGCAGAGGAACGATCTGCTCCCCGGAAGAGATCGTCGGTGAAGTAGATCATCGCTGGAGGCTCCTACAATCTAGTTAAGTGGCGCAAAGCATACACTAACTATTGCAACGAGCCCCCCTTTACGGAGCCTCGCGCCCCCCCTGGGGGGCGCGCCCCACTATTTGAGAACCGCTGGTGTAAGTGTACTGTACTTTACTACATAGTCTCTTATATCAGGGATTTCTTAAGGCCATTATTTTATTTATCTGCTGTATTTACATGCCACACGGAGTGCAGAAAGGCAGTTTACAATTTAAAATAGCAATATTTTGATAATAATAATAAAAGGGAAAACAACAAAACAGTAACATTTTCTCAAGCTGCTGGCACTGGATCACTGACCTGGACTTTTTCTCTTCTATTTTCTCTATTTGAATGAAAGGCTTCATTCAAATAACAAAAATTACATCTTAATTTTTTTTATATATAGAAGGATATATAGCAGGGGTGGTCAAACTGTGGCTCCTGAGCGCCTTTGGAAAATAATGTGTGGCTCTCGGAAATATGTTGGCTGAGCTCCTTTTTGCATCACAATTGATATAAAAGGTAAATATTTTCAAGACATAATTATTTACCAGGTATAAACTGAGAGTCCACTAGATTAAAACATAAGTTTAAATAAATAAGTTCGCAAGTTGTCACGTGACCAAATCTCTGGGTTGAAAATCAACATATTGCCAGGCAACTGCGTCGTTTAAAAACTTTTATTCATTTCTGAGGATGCCACATGTGTTTGGGGCGAAACGTAAAGCTGCTAAAACATCTTAACTTTGAATAAAAGTTTTTAAATGATGGAGTTGCCCGGCAATATGTTGATTTTCAACTCAGAAGTTAATGTTCATGGTGAGTAAATATATTTAAGAATTTAAATGCTTCTTAAATATTGCAGCTCTCAAACATCTGAAGTTTATTGTATGTGACTCTTACATTTAGCAAGTTTGGCCATATAGCGGCGGCTTACAGCTTTATATACAGTACTGTATGTGTATACACACACAGAGTGCAGTCTTAACTGCATTATGGGCCTCCGGACACCGATGCGATCGCGACCCACTTCCGACCTACATACTAGAATGTTGTATCTTTTCAAATCCGCATTTCCTCCCAAAGCTGAACTGGTTTCTCTAACGGTTTCTCTTTTAACAAACGCAAATGCTTCTTTCTTTCTGAAGGAGCGCCTTCAGGGCAGTCGCGAGGGTTCCAGGGTGCGCGCCGCGAGCCCTGTCAGCTCAGGCTTCGTTCGGTGAGCGCGGGAAAGAGACCCGGATAGTGCAGTGGTGGAATCGAGGGCCTGCGCGACGATGAAGGGGTCGCGCTTTCGGCTTTAACCCCCCCCCCCCCCGCTTCATCACCAGTTTACCTCCTGAGTCCTGGGAAACTATGCACTGTCCTGACATCATACCAGCAAGCAATGGCGCGCCCGCGCCCAAATGTGTGTACCTTGACGGAAGAAAAAAGGTGGAGACAAGATTTCTTTTTTACCATATTGTATTATTTGGTATATCTACCGGTAATATATTCGAATACGATTCACGTCGTAACATAATGCTTTAATGAATAAAGTATTGATTTATTCAAAAGCTTTGGGGGAGATGAGCAGGAGAAAACCTTCCCTTTTCTGGCTCGCGCGCTCGGGTCCGAGCCGGCCCGCTGGGATCGCCCACACACACGCACACACTGAACCTGACCCAAAATAAAAAGGCGTTCACGCGGCCGCGCGAGCCCCGTCTGCAGTTCCAGAGCGCGAGAAGCCTCCCAGCCCAAGTCTTGACTCCGAGCGCGAGCCCGCTCAGATCGACAGACAGCGACGATTCCCCCCCCTTCCTCTGAAACCGTCTCCAGAGCGACCGCCCCCTTCCCTGCGGGGGGCGCGCCCTGCTTGTATCGCGCATGCACGTTCCCGCCTCCGGCGCGCCTGGCGTGCCCGCATTGAATGCTCGTGCAGGAAGCGGCGGTAACAGTCAAGAGAGACGCGCGCCATTCCCCTTACATCCCCCCACCCATCCCCCCAAAAATCTTACTCAGAGCTAGCACTCCCCCCCCTTCCGTTCCGTCCTCGTGAACCGTGGCACCGGCAGGTAAGCGCGAGGAATATGCGAGCGCGCACACGCGGCTAGGCTGCGGCGGAACCGAGGTGGGGGCGGGGAGGTGCACTTGGGAGGTTCCACCGCGCGCCGCCTATTCGCCTCTGCGCGCGCCGCACGTCTCGGGCCTAGTAGGCTGCCTCGCGCTGGTGGTGGCTGGTGCGCCGCCGCCACCACCACTACCACTTCCTCCTGGGCTGGGCGCCGGGGGTGGCGCGGTCCCGTGGAGCGCTGCAACGGGGAAGGGGCTCGCTCTGGAAGAAACAGATTGTTTCGCGTTCGGCATTGCCGCAGCGTCCTCCGCCCGCGCGGCGAGAAAGCGCGAGGAAGCTCTGCAGGGCGAGGAGTAGCAGCCGTGGCGATGGCGGGGGGGAGGCGCCGGAACGGAAGCCCGTTTTCTCCGCTCCCGCGCGCGCCGGCCTTTCTCGGCTGCGCCTCCTTGGTGATGGGATTGGGCCGCGCGTGTCTGTGTGTGAGGTATGTGTGCACTTCACTCAGCTGCAGTCCCGTCTCTGCGGGGCACAGGCATAGGCCCTGCACGGGCACTAGCACGCATGCACCAACTATGCACAGTGCACTTCTACAACATGGTTACTCGCACGGAAACGGCCGTACTGCTTGCTTGCTTAGAGTTGTGTTACACACAGTACGTGCACAGTAAAGGATGCACGTTCTTGTCTGCATATGACTAGAAGGCTCCATCGGTTTAGTCTGTTACAATTTTAGCGGCGTTGGTGTTAGAATAAGCGTGCTTACGATTTCACCCCATTTATCTGTCTCAAACCCAACTCTGTAGGGATCCATTCAAAATACATTCTACTTATGATATGAAAACACTATATTTTCGTGTAATTTGGATTTGGTACAATTCTAAGTTTTATTTTTTTAAATGTCATGGAATTCATGGCATCAGTTTAGCTAGTTGACTACTATCAACAGCCATTAAAGCAAAAAACATGTTTTGCACTGCAGTCTAAGCATATTTAGTCTGAAGTAAGTAATGTTCTTTTCCTACTACTGTTTAAGATTGTAGCCTTAGTTTCATTGACTGAACATGTGGTTGCTTAATTATGTATGTTTATTTTAAAAGATTTTTAGACTATCTTTCTGCCCCATCAAAGTGACCACCAAAGTGGTTTACAGCAATATGCACAGCAAAAACAATATTAAAATACATTTTAAAACTAACCAAAATAATAATAAAATGCAACAGAGAGCAGATACATAAATAATATCAATGAGCAACAGAGCTAAAAAGAGTCAGAAGAAGGCTAAGCACAAACCAGAAAAGTCTTCACTGTCTGTTTGAAAATGAAACTCCAAGGGGAGGGAAATACACAAGGAGGGGTTGGGCTGCAGCTAAGACCATAATCTTAAATTTGTTCACGTGGAAGAAAGTTACCGTATATAGATTGCAACAGAATATTCCTCATAAGTATGTTTAGAATTGCAATTTTCAGCTGAAAAAAGTCATTCATTATTTTAAATTCCTTTCATAATAGAATGTTTTGTTGTATTTAAGGTTATACTGTATCTTCCAATATCAGTAATATTCCATGTCTTCAAACTTTGTTTATACATGTGATTTATGCCGATTACTCGTTCTTTAACAATAGAGCTGGCTGATTTTTTTTTAATATACCAATAAGACAGTAAAATAATTTATTATAATAATTTTGTTTGTGCAGATGATGATAATGAATTTGTCATTCTGATAATATGAATCACAGGATGGTTACATGTTCTCTTCTATGTAAGATTCATATTAAATCAGGCCTTCAGGAATAATAAAAATTTAAATACCTACGTACTTTATTTATAGCCTGTTACCTCTCTTATTGCCAAAGCAAGATCAGTGTGATTCCATACGTCTTTGATTTTAACATTTAAATCAAACTAAAGCAAATAAATACCAGTATACGTAATTCACATATATGTTTTATATCATGTTCTGAATCCATAATCCACACCTGTCACTCCTCTCTTCTTGAGTTGCTTCAGTAGTCCAGGCAAGAATCAAACCATAAAAACTTTCTTCCCATTTCAAATCCACCATTGTACCAACTAGCTTCTCATCCACCATACTAGATAATTCAAGGCTCCTATCTCTAGGGATTGCAGTAGAGAGAACTCCAACAAGGTCAAGATGTGTGCGTGTGTGCATAAGTAGGCTTTAGTTTACGAGATCAAAGGTAATAGTACATCAGTCTCTCTCTTTCCACAATTATTTGCATGATTACAATAAACACACATCAGATCTAATTGACATGCAGATGTATTTCCCATTTTTATTGAAGAGAGTACTAGACTGCACATCAGTCTAAACCTGGGGTTCTTAACTGGTGGTACGCATATCACCAGTGGTACTTTGGGGTACATCTGGTGGTATGCAACCAGTCTGAACCCTGAGGCGCCCCCCCCCCCCCCGACGGAGGTTTCCGATGCCACGGAGCTTGGAGAGGGCCAGCAAGAGGCTTGGCTGGCAAGCGGAGGTGAAGTGCGTGAGTTTTGCATGCTGAAAAAGGCCCCAAGCCTCTTACTGGCGTTTTCTCAAGCTCCACAGCGTTGGAAACCTTCGCTCTTGAGCTCAATTGGTGGCCAATACCTGGAAGTGACATGCAATAGCATGGTAGTGGTACACTGCCACCAAGAGATTGAGAACCCCTGGTCTAAACAACGTGCTTCTGCTGAGACTCAACATCACCTACAGCATTCAGAGAGCCACTAGAATTAAAACATTATTCATAGGGGAAGGTTTACCCTGGACACACAAAGGGCATTTATTAGGCAAAATAAATGTATGCTATGTGCGCTAATGAGAGTGTGCAATAGAGCCACAGTGAATTAAGTGACTCTTGAACTCTGAAACATAAAATGGCAAACAAATGAAAACAGGAGCCGAACCAGGAGACATGAAGGATGCTACAAAATCCCTAATTAGATGTGAAAAGATTTTCAGAAGTTTGCATAAAGATTTCTATATACAGTACTTCAGTTCCATTTGTTGGGCTTTGCACTAGTTAAAAATACAAAAGTCAAAGATATGGAATAAAACAAAGAGTTCATGCCATTGCAGTTATACTAAGTTTTATAACCTGGCTTCTTTTAAACAGCTACAAATGATTTACTGAATTACAGCGCAATCCTAAACAACTTTCCAGCGCCGATGCAGCTGTGCCAACAGGGTGCACACTGCATTTTACAGTGCAGGGGCAGTCATGAAGGCCTCTTCACGGTGAGGGAACATTTGTTCCTTTACCTCAGGGCTGCATTGCGGCTGCACTGGCACTGGAACGTTGGATAGGATTGCGCTGTTAGGTGCATACTTGAAATGTATTTGAACCATCCTCTGTTTAAAGCATATTTACCTGGGCTACAATGCTGTATTCTCCTCACACAAAAAAAAAAAAACATGTAAATCTGATCCTTCCATAGCCTCTAATACCAGCTACTAGCAAATTTTAAGGGTTCCATGGCAACCAGAAATCAGCAGACTGACTCAGTAATTCAGGTGTGGAAGAACCTCATGTGAAAGTCAGTGTCATGGTCACTCACAGCATACAAGAATCGTGGTCAGCCAGGTCGAGAGGTGTATAACAAAACAAAAATGTGTAGTACTGTGGAGGGCTACCACTGGAGCTGAAAACTGCCTTTGCACTGTGCCTTCCACATAGGCTGTGGCATCTTGATTGTAATGCAGCCTCTGTATAGATACACTTAAGACCACAGCTTTAGTAAACAATAGTACAATTAGGTGTATTGTTAACATGGTTTTGTAAAATGGCAAAAAAGCTACCTGTATTTGACCTTCATATATGATTGTTTTTATTGGTTTGGGAATTTTTTCTACAGGTTTCCTAAATAACTAAATGCATCAGTGGTGAAGATATAATATGCCTTTAAAAATTCC
Organism: Plestiodon gilberti rubricaudatus; assembly: GCA_026170595.1. NCBI lineage: Eukaryota > Metazoa > Chordata > Lepidosauria > Squamata > Scincidae > Plestiodon > Plestiodon gilberti. The sequence goes on along the minus strand of JANXHW010000004.1, from coordinate 54,257,119 downwards.
TCATCATTTTCTCTTTCAGGTTCAGGGTACCCAGGATAAGGGTTAATCTGCTATCAAAAATTTGTTCAATTATTAAGAAAAGAACCTTCATTGTTCATGGTACAGTCTAAGCATGTATTTTTTGCACTTAATCTTCTGTTTCAGTAAATTATTTTACATGCCATTTCCATTCAGTTGTGTCCAACTCTTGGTGACTTTATAGGCAAGAGCTCTCCATCACTGAGCTCCTGCCATAAAGTATTCTGGTGAGATTCTGCTGCGGGATAGTTCTCCATTGGTTGCCCTGCCCCTCCCCATTTACCAACACTTGGGTCTGGCCTATAGCTGACAGATCAGTCATATAGCTGGGTTGTAAATTATTTTACTCACTAGATAACTTTTGAGATATATTGTGGCAAAGGGAAGATAGGGTCTCTGTTTCTCTTGTGTACATTTCTGCCCCCTTGATCTCTTCCCTTTCTTGAGGGCCAGTTCCAGGTTTGAGGGGGACTCTGGGTATAGTAACTTAAGATGAGCCCCAGCCATGTTCAGGACTCCATCCAACCTGGAACATGAGCCTTGTGGCAATGTTTGGGGCTTGAAGGGGGCACTTTTTTTTCTTTCCCACCCTCCTCAATCTTCCCTCCCCTACTGTATATTGCTAAAGGGTTCAGAGTGTTACCTGGCTGTTAGCCTCAAACCTGCTATAATATACATTATTTACTTATTTTTCACATTTTAATACCACCCTTTCTCCAAAGAGCTCAGGGTGGTGTACGTGGTTCATTATTATCCTCACAACAACCCTATGAGGTAGGTGAGGCTGAGAGATGGTGACTGGCCCAAGGTCACCCAGGAAGCTTCATGGCTGAGTGGGAATTTGAACCTGGATATTCCAGGTCTAAATCCAACTCCCAAATCACTACATCATCCTGGCTCTCACATCCCTCTTCTCCTTACTTCCAGACTGTGGAAAGTTGGTAGGAGCTCCAATATGCCAGTTCCTTCTATTTTCCCTTTTCCCCCAACTGATACCTTCAGCATTACATGGCTGCCTTCCATAATAGATTGAATGGATAGATTCTCACAGTGTTTCTGATTTCTGGTGCCTTCAACCACCACTTTTTTTTTCTCCTCTAGTGGGCAGAAGTGAAAAAGAACCACCCTTAGAAAATAGACAAATCTAGGATTTCAACATAGCTGTGACTGGCAACAGCATGTGTCTTCCCGAAAACCTCCTGTCTTTGGTGTTCAATGTGAACCCGGAAGTTTGATCGCCAAACATTGCAATGAGTGACTCTAGTATTTTTCTGACATTATGCCCTCAACATTCCATAGGTCCTGAATGTTCTCGGAGCCATTTTTGAGGTTTTGCTTTTATTTTAAATTTACAATCTTACATACTTCTGTCCCTCAGAAGTTTATGGCCCAATCCTATGAGTGCTGCAGCACTGGCGCTGGGTGTCACAAATGTGCCGTAAGGCACGTTTTGACACCCAGAGAGGCAGTGGTGCTGGCAGGAAGGCCTGCGCTGTCCTGCCAGCACCATATCCACGCCCCACATGCGCCGGAGCAGGTAAGACCGCTCCAAGTGTGAGGAGGGGGCGTAGCAGGGTAGGGGTTGGGCGGATCGGTTAGGAAAATATTACTTTAATTGGCTAGAACATGTTGTTGAATGCGCAAACTTCATCAGGTAGTGGGAGCAGGTTGTGATGCTCCGATGATCTTCAAAGAAACTTTCACAACCAGAAAGAGCATCACAACCTGCTCCCACTATCTGATGAAGTTTGGAGAAGAACCAAATGAAACGTATCTACTGCTTTATTTAACATCTTTCTCATTTTGGTTTGCACATTCAACAACGTGTTCTAGCCGATTAAAGTAATATTTTCCTACCATGGCTTCAAATCCCGTAATTAATTCTTTTCTGGTAACAGCTGGCCATGAGAATCTAAAATCCTATTTGATAGGCAGTTGACCACCCAAATTTGCTATTAGAAGAAATAAAAGGTAGATCAGTTTGGTGACTTTTAAAAAGGATATTAATGGGTTTGAGGACAGTTTTCAGAAAATTAAACTTCCAAATTTAAATCTAATATGTCTTTTCTTAAAATGTCTTTGTTTTGTCAGAGTAACTTGTAAACAAAACTTTTGTCATTTTTTTACAGGAGTTTTTCATCAGTATGTCTGAAACCATTAAATATAATGACGACGATCACAAAACTGTGTTTCTGAAAACATTAAATGAGCAACGTTTGGAAGGAGAATTTTGTGACATAGCTATTGTTGTGGAAGACGTGAAATTCAGGGCCCATAGGTGTGTGCTAGCAGCTTGTAGTACCTACTTTAAAAAGCTTTTCAAAAAACTGGAAGTTGACAGTTCATCAGTAATAGAGATAGATTTCCTTCGGTCTGATATATTTGAGGAAGTGCTAAATTATATGTACACAGCCAAGATTTCTGTTAAGAAAGAAGACGTAAATTTAATGATGTCATCTGGTCAGATTCTTGGTATTAGATTTTTGGATAAGCTCTGTTCTCAAAAACGTGATGTGTCTAGTCCGGAAGACAATTCACAATCAAAAAATAAGTATTGTCTTAAAATAAATCGATCAATTGGTGAGTCTAATGATAACCAAGATGATGAGGTGGAGGAAATTGGTGATCATGATGACAGTCCGTCAGATATGACCATGGAAGGAACTCCTCCTAGTCAAGAAGATGGCAAATCGCCAACTGCTACTTTAAGAGTTCAAGAAGCAATTCTGAAAGAGTTGGGGAGTGAAGAGGTTCGGAAGGTAAACTGTTATGGTCAGGATGTAGAATCCATAGAGACTGCTGAAACAAAAGAGTTAGGATCGCAAACTCCTCAAGCTTTAGCATTTAATGATGGCATAAGTGAAGTCAAGGATGAACAGACGCCAGCATGGACCACAGCAACTGGTGACATGAAATTTGAGTATTTGCTTTATGGACACAGAGAGCAGATTGCATGTCAGGCATGTGGTAAAACATTTTCTGATGAGGCACGTTTGAGGAAACATGAAAAGCTTCATACTGCTGATAGACCCTTTGTTTGTGAAATGTGCACAAAAGGCTTTACTACTCAAGCCCACTTGAAAGAGCACCTAAAGATCCACACAGGTTACAAACCCTATAGCTGTGAAGTATGTGGGAAATCTTTTATTCGTGCTCCAGATCTAAAGAAGCATGAGAGAGTTCACAGTAATGAAAGGCCATTTGCATGTCACATGTGTGACAAAGCTTTCAAACACAAGTCCCACCTGAAAGATCACGAAAGAAGACACAGAGGGGAAAAGCCCTTTGTCTGCAGCTCGTGTACTAAAGCGTTTGCCAAAGCATCTGATTTAAAAAGGCATGAGAACAATATGCACAGTGAAAGGAAACAGGTAACCACAACCAGTGCTCTCCAAAGTGAAACAGAACAGTTACAAGCAGCAGCTATGGCTGCTGAGGCAGAACAGCAACTTGAAACTATAGCTTGTAGTTAAAGACAGAAGTGGCAGGATGCTGAAAAATATTTGGTCTGATGAACTCACCGTTGACAAAATCATTTTTAAAGGGATTTAGGTAGCATGAAATATGGTTTGCAATTTGAGCAAAGAACACCGTCTTGTGACATTAAGGCCTTGAGTTAGGCAAAAATCCAATCTGATATAAATAAATAATGAGATTCTAGCCAGTATTTTACTCCTCGAAACTCTGGGTTTCAGTGCATGCTTTGTCCCATTGGAGTAAACTCTATGCATGTGGAATGGAAGGCCTCACACTCCAATGCACAGCGAAAGTAAGCCGAAATATTTGAACTTAAAACTATTTCTGTCCTTTCAGTTCTTTTGGCATCTCAAGCCTAAGTATGTCTTGTGTGAACAAGGGAAACTACATTCCCTTAAGGTTACTAGTTCAGTGAGAGTGAGAAGTGACAAGACAAGATGCTGAGTCAAAAATGGGATGGGGAGGAAGAATGGTCTCTCATGCTCCCATTAGGGATTCATTAGATTTCCATCATTCTGTGGAAGTAAGCCTCATCCGTCTTAATAGAAATTAGTTCCATGTAAGTATGATGAGATCAGACTATAAGTTCTGTGGTTTCATTGTCCTGCAGATTGTGCTGTTAGTGCATTTTGAACCCCATGAATAAATTGCTACAACTGATTTTTTTAACACTATGAAATAAAACAGGTACAAGAATCAATTTGAAGAACAAAATAAGGTTTTATGTGACAACCCTTTAATCAAAAACCCTTAAAGATGTAATATGATTTCAGTATTTCATCCAATAGCTCTTTGAAGTTGTCTAGTTTGAGCGTGATCTACTGTGAATGTCAATGCATCTTATTCATGCAGCTGTGTGGGCAATTGAACAGTGGAAGCTACCTTTATTCTTTTCCTAGTCTAGCTGGTGAGTTGGTATAGCCTGAGATTTCTTTAGTTTGTCCCAGTAACTAAATGTTAAGGCTACAGTTCTGTGCACACTTCCTTGGAAGCAAGTCCTATTGTTCTCAATCGGGCTTGTTTCAAGAAAACATGCACAGATTCGCCTTGTAAGACATATTACACTGCTTTTCTCTGTATTGAAGTGAGGTGCCCCATTGTCCTCCCCAATTGTCATTCTCAAAGTTACATAATGTTTCCAGGGAGACTTCTCAGTCCTGTATTCTAACCTAAGCCTGCCAAATCAGTACCATGCAGGAGTAAGGAGTATCCTGTGTTCTCTTACTAGTCAGTAGTTGGGGGTCATTGGAACCATTTTCTATTGTCTAGCAGACCATTTGCTTCTCTGAAGCCCCCTCCATTTGTGCCTAAGTGACCCTTCTTCCTATATTTTGCTTTGATCTCCCTGCCTTGGACCCAAGACAAGAGCAAGAATTGTAGTTGAATTATTTGTTTTGTCCTAGTTACATTTAAGGAGAGCTTCCGTTATTTTGTAATAGAGAGCCTGATCCTAAGAAAATGGAAGAGGAGGAAGCTGCTGTTGCACTAGTGCTCATAGTAGAGAAGGTGGAATTCACCCACTTTGCAAATGTGGACATCCCCTTGATAAATTCATACAGCGAATGGGTTCCTCTGGTCTGCATAGCCATTGCACAAGAATGCCCAAATCTAGAATCCTAGATTGGGGCATTGCACCAACATAATTTATTCTAGTGCTAAAGGGTGACAAGACAATGGAAATGGGGGGAAGGGGGAGACGTAAAGAAAGAACAATCGGTATTCTGAACTGTTTAGACACATTTTTCTTTAAAGAGCAGCTCAAGGAAGACAGGTTCACTCTGCAACTATGAGTGTACTGAATCCTTGTTTTCCTGGCAGGATAATTGGTGTAGCTTGACAACCTACAGTAAATAGTTCAAAGAATCAGGCTCACTATAGTGTAGTTTTTAAACAGCTTCTTACTAAGGTTCATACCTGTTTCTGGGCTATACCACTGCTGGGTACTTAAGATTTAATGCTCCTTAGTACAAAATAAATCCACATAGAAACCTAGCGTGCCAGAGAAAAGACTAGGCTAGAACCCTTCTCCCTGACATCTAATTTTCTAGTATCTTTTTTAATAGAAGAGCATTCTGTTCTGTGATCCCTCACTTTCCATTTGAAGTTGAACAGGCAAGACAAAAATGGGCACATTTGGCATTCCTTTTTTTTCTCATATATATTTATATTTATTGATATATTAAAACATAAAAACAATACATATTTCATAAAGTTATAGCAAGCGCGAAGCAATACATCCTACTAGCATACTGTTCACTATTTTCTACATATAATTTCCAACTAAGCCAAAACAACACCCACATTCTATTCATTAAATCTGCATATCATCATATCATTCCTCTCTCTCTCTCTTAAAAAGTCAATAAATGGTTTCCAATTATTCACGAAAAAGTTAACTGACTTTTCCTTAATTAAAATTGTAAGTTTATCCATTTCAGCATAGTCCAAAACTTTCAGCCACCAATCTTCCAGCGAAGGTATCTCCGAATTCCTCCAATATTGTGCATATAAAATTATTGCCGCAGCTATCATATATAAAAACAAAGTTTGAAATTTTTCGCCTACATGATCCTCCCACATACCCAACAAAAATGTTTCCAGTTTTATTTGAACCTTAATCTTTAAAATCAACTCAATCTGTTTATGAATCTGAGTCCAGTACTTCTTTGCTTGGGGGCATGTCCACCACATATGGTAAAACATTTGGCATTCCTGCTGTGTTCCCAAAAACTAGCTATTCCCCTAGTCTTACAGGGCAACCCTATGCATGTTTACTCAGATGTCCACTTAATTCAACAAGACTTACTCCCCTACTAAGGTCTTGCGTTGCTGGAACTAGCATTCTAGCAGTGTGAGGTCCTTCATGGAGGCACAAAAGCCAGGTTGCTGTTGTGCACTTCTGGGCTATTGCCCCAAACAGCAAGAGGCATAGTATGCACAGCAGTGACTCCAGGAAGCCCCACAGATGCTGGTAAGTTGGGGAGGAACCAAGGGGCAAGTTGGGGAGGGAGGGGATGGATCCGGTGGCAGTCACACACACCAGACCTTGCCCTCCATTTATATGCCCACCTTGGCTCTCCTCAGACTTGCAGCAGCTACTATATATAGCTAATGTAGGTCCAAGGAGACCCATAGGCGATTGGGCAGCCTATACGGGGAGAGTGGTTAGTAAAATATAATTTTTAAAAATATTTTTATTTACCTCCTGCAGGCTGTCCAATGGGCCCCTCCCCCATAGCATGCAGCACAGCCCCCGTTGGTGTGGCTGCAAGCTATAACGTGGTGGGGATAGGATTGGGCAGTAAGAGTTATAGGACTACAGGCATAGACTGCATTGCGTTTGTGTTTTAGAGTTGCATCTTGAGATCCCAATCCTAAACATGTCTGCTTGGAAGTAAGTCCTACTGAGTTTCATTGGACTGTCTTTACTAGTAGGTGTGCTGACGACTGCAGTGAATGCCAGAGCTTAGAAGGTACAGTATCCCTCTTAGCTCCACAAAATCACCAGCTTTGGGAGACAGATTCCTTCTATTTCTGAAGATCTTCAGACAAGGACTGTGTCTAGTGAGAGATTTGCAAAATTCTGTCTATGGAATCTTTTCTGCAGAAGATGACTCGTGTAGTGATTTCAAAATTTGTTAAGTGTTCCTCCCTCCTGATTTAAAATATAAAATTACCATTCAGGTAGATTTTAAGAGATTTTAATTATCACTATCTCATTTTTAATGCCCTGTAGAATGGAATGTCTGTCCCATGAAGTAAAAAGAAACATTGTGACTAATTACAATCTTAAAGAAATTTCCCAAGATGTTTAAGCTTAATGGTTTTACATATTTTTATTATCAAGATTGCATTTTAAGTAACGTTGGACAAACTGTTCTTTTAATATCAGGTTAGAATAAGTTCTTAGAACGTGTATAAATTATGTGGCAATCACCTCTTGCATTTCTAAATAGAAATTAAGACTAACATTTTTAACTATTAGAATAAAATGTCATCTAACTATTGATCTTTGTTACAGTGTTATTGTGAATTATTCATTAGATAGACAAGTTTAAGTTATATTTAAAATGCCAACAGTTTGAAAATTGTCCTGTAAATAAAACATGAATATTTTAGAATATATAACCTTTGTGTGTCTATACATTTTTTCATACTTCATTTTATGTGTTTGCTGGTTTGGATTTTATGAACAACTTTGAGTAAGCTAAGTCTTGTTTCATATCCACTTTTTTCTATATAGCATTTTCTTTTCATTCAGTAAACTATAGTTCACAATAATATATTGTGACGGGCAGCCCAATCCTGTGTAAGATGCGAATTGTATAAAACAAGCTGAAACCGTGATCCGGAAGCCTCTTCTGGGTCTCTCGACTTCCCTCTTCCCCAGATTGCCCCAAAATGCATTCTGGGGTGATCTGGGGAGAGGCAGGGTTGCGCGACCCAGAAGAGGCTTCCGGAGCATGATTTCAGCTTGTGCAACAAAGAACACAAAGTGATTTGCATTTAAAAGGCAAGAAGCCACTTTTCCCCCATTTTTTCTTTCTTAGACCTTTTACAGTTGGCCCCCAGTATCCACGGATTTCAGTATCCGCGGGGGTTCCAGGAACAGAATCTCCGCATATACTGAGGGCCAACTGTAACAGTTTATTTTTTCTTAAAAAAAAGATTCAATATTCAGATGAATTATTAACAGTATTTATATACCGCTTTTCAACAAAAAGTTCCCAAAGTGGTTTACAGACAAAATCAAATGATTAAATGGCTCCCTGTCCCAAAAGGGTTCACAATCTAAAAAAGATGTAGAACACCATCAGCAACAGCCACCAGAAAAGACACTGTGCTGGGGTGAAAGGGGGCAGTTACTCTCCCCCTGCTAAATATAAGAGGACCACCAATTGAAAAAGTGTGTCTTGCCCAGTTAGCAAGATGACAGATGAAGCTGTCCATCTAGCTCAGTATTATCTATGCCAGTGGTTCTCAAACTGGGTTGGGGCCCACTTGGTGGGTCGCGACCTGATTTCTGGTGGGTCCCAGGTGATGGAAAGATCAAATAAGTAATTGCCACAAGCCCTGAGGCTATTCAACAATCAGATAGCTGCTAATTGCCCTGCAAACAGCTGAGCTCCTGCAGTTTGCAAGCTTGTGTAAATATAGGGAGATATTTGAACGTCTCGTGAAGCTAGGTGGGTCCCGATAGACTGTCATTTTAAAAAGTGAGTCCTGGTGCTAAAAAGTTTGAGAACCACTGATCTATGCTGACTGGCAGTTGAGTCTCCAGGATTTCAGGCAGGGGTCTTTCTCTGTCCTACCTGGAGATGCCAGGAACTGAGCCTGGGACCTTCTGTTTACAAAGCATGTGCTCCCTCACTGAGCTTCAGCCCCAGGAAGGCAGGTAAAAGAACTTCCAGGAAATTAAAGGAGAAGAAAAAGAGTGGAGCAGGAAAGGCTTGGCAATTAGAAGTTCTGTATCCTGTGTCTTGGTTTCATATAAAAACTCAGATAACCTTTGCTCGGGGTAAAGAAAAGTCTACATCTAAACTTGACTTGAATTTCTCAATACTTATATTGTAAATGATGAACTGTGTAGACTAATCAGAAAAAACCTGAACTGCCAATGGTGGGTTGCAATCTAATTTCTGGTGGGTTGGGAGCAGCCTCCAATGAAAATGGTTGATGGAAAGATCAGATAACTAATTGCCTCAAGCCCAGAGGCTATTCAAACGTTAGATAGCTGCTAATTGCCCTGCAAACAGCTGAGTTGCAGTTTGCAAGTTTGTGTAAATATAGGGAGATAAATGTTTGAGCCTCTTTTTTTTCTGGTGCATTTTTTTCCAAGTTCATCAATGACAGGTAGTGGGGGGCAGGTGAAGGCTGGGTCAAATAACTAAGGCTGGGTCACATAACTAGGCCTTGAGGCTATTAATTAGGACTGCCTCGTTAGGAGAAATAACTAGAAATAGCTCTATTTACAAGTTTTTTGTAAATAAACATATTCTCGTAATGCTAGGTGGGTCCTGATAGAGTGCTGTTTTAAAAAGTGGGTCCCGGTGCAAAAATGTTTGGGAACCACTGCCATGTTTCCAGAAGCAACCACATGCCTCTCTGCTCGCATGCAAAGAATTTGAAGAGGCTACCCATCTGGATCACGAAGGGTCGGACACGACTTAACGACTGAACAACAACAACAACAACACCCATCTCTTATTTTGTCCAAGAAACTTCTCTCTTAAAAAAAAAAAAAGAAAACCCTCCAATTCTTAAGCTTTCTTCATTGGAAAGTATGCTAATCCCTTTGTAATTTAGTTGCTTTTATCTACCTTTTCCAGCCCTCTCTATAGATCAGGTGATTAGAGCTATAAAATATACGTGCAACCATGACACAGATTTATCTAACTGCATTATGATTGCTGTTCTTTGCTGCTAGGAAAGTCAAACAAAATGCCTAAAATGAACAAAGATTATATTTCTGTTCCAGCTATACAAAATGTAGAAAGAATATTTAAGAACTGAAATGTATTCTGTTCTCTCAGTAGGCAAATGACTGACAGAGTTCTGGAAGATATGACAAGCAAATAACATACTGAAACAAACAATTTCTCAAGTTACATATTGTGTTCCTGTTATAGAATTATGTTGCAATTTTTAGAGTTCATGACATTAATTTATAAGGAATATACATAAAGCAATTCAAAACTACTTTAAAGTAATAAATTGATTCCCTGGCCATTTTTAAAGGTAATATCTGCACTGGAACCAAATGAGAGTTAAAAAAATACAAATGGGTTAGAACCAAGCCCAAATTTGAAATTATTCAAAACCAGGATTATAAAAACGTTGTTTTATATCAAAATGATTTCATAAAGGGTGTAATTCTGAAATGTAGTTGAGGTCTTAAAATATCTGGAGGAGAAATACTAGTGTAGTCCCTTCCCAAAGAGTGTTCCTAGGATCACTGCCTAAAAAAGAAATGATTCTCTCCCTAAGCTGAGAAAAACCAATTTGTTTATAAGATTCTCAGTTTATAGGTCAGACAGACAGAGGAATGGCTGTTAGGATCCAGTTTGCCTACTTGACAAATAGTGAATGAGGATTGAAGCATCTGCCTTGGTATTTCCAATGAATTACGATAAACCCATTGATGTGGGTTTGTTTATTGGATTTATACTGAATACTATAAAGATCATAGGTATTGTTCCATAACAAGCTCACTAGACAAGTATACACAGGAACAATCAAATGTCAGATATGTCACATTTTTTTAAAAGAAAGACTTCAGACTATTATGTATTTGCCCAAAATGTATACATAAAAAGTTTGAACATGTGATTAAATTCCAAACTGCATAATGTGAGGTGGTATGAATATTTCTTCAAAATGTCAGCAGATATTCTAGGGTTATTTTGTTTTTGTTTGTTTTGTAAATGTTTAGCATCAGGAGTAACTGCTGCACTGTCACTACTGCATTTGCTCCTAAATGTATATACAGGGGGCCCTTGGTATCCATGGGGGTTCCGTTTCTGGAACCCCCACGGATACCAAAACCTGCGTACAATCAAATTGCGCAGGGGGCGGTGCCACAGTACCTTATTTTTCAGCTGCGCTGGGCCTGCCACCGCTTTTCGACTCCCGCGTGCCTTCTAAGTAACCCAAACTGATGCAAGCAATTAAAAAAGTAATCAAAAGCTACTTCTGGTCGCAACGTGAAACCAGAAGTTGCTTTTGACCATGTTTTCTTATACTGCTTGCAGCAGTTTGGGCTACTTTGAAGGCACGTGGGAGTCGAGAAGTGGCGGCGAGCCTGGTGTAGCTGAAAAATAAGGTATTGTGATGCCTTCCCCCACCCCACTGGAACTCTTACTTCCGGGGTTAGCTGTCTGCGTTGAGTCAAATTCAGGTGACTAACCCACAGAAGAGGAGGACCCACTGTACTTGAAAATAAATCACAGTGGCTCACAGGCTCCTTCCAAAGTAGAGTCCCACCAGATGATGGAACTCTACTTTTGAGGGGTGAAATGTCCTGAAAAGTTAACTAAACCAAGCTGGTTGTTTTACTTATCTCTCAGTTTAGTACGACACTAACATTTATCTCCTGCACTGAAAAGATAAAATCCACCTGTTGTTATGCCTTAAAAGGAACCTGTGAGTTTCAAGTTAGTGCTAGAGACTGGACTGAATCAACTTCTAGACTTTGTTTCCAAAATATGTGGGGTACAGACACTTTTTGCTTCCTTTGTCCGAGCAGCCTTGTGCCTGTATTAAAATGGTCTCAGACCTTGCAGAGGCTGACCCAGAACTGCAAAAGACCCTAAATTCCATCTTTGGATTTTGCAAAATGCAAACAGTTGGGGATCCTACAACATGCCTCCTTCCTCCACCATCTGTGCTTACCATCTGCTTGAAGAGAGTTCTGCAGACCTTGAAAGCTTGCTGGTTGATACTTTACTTTTCATTGATCCGAAATAAAGCACATGTTTTGGATTGTGGTTTTTTTCTTCTGATGATGCAACACAGGCACCTACAATTTTGCTTTTTGTTCTTTAGTAAAAGATAGTTATATAGTCAAGAGAAATTAGTATTTGACCAGGACATTTAGAATAAAAAGTTGAAATTAACAGAGTATGTTTCATTCAATAGCTGTGTTAAACATTAGGTAAAAAAAAAAATCCAAAAATTATATCCAAAATTGTTCCTCAGTTTCTGACAGTTTTGAATGCAAGAACATGCAATTCAATTTATCAGTTCAGATCACTTGTTTCGACGAGATGGGTGCTTTTAGCTTGACAATGAGAAATCTGACATTTTCACAGTGGAGGGACATAAGAAGTGGAGTTCCCCCAAGGATCTGTCTTGGGACCAGTGCTTTTTAATTTCCTCATAAATAACCTGGTTAGGGTAAACAACAAGATGGTCAAACTATTCAAGGTAGTACAAGCAGATTGTGAAGTGCTCCAAAACAATCTCTTCAACCTGGGTGAATGGTCAACCAAATGGCAAATGCAGTTCAATGTAATTAAGTACAGTATGCAAACTTCACATACACATATGTTGGGGTGTGATCTGTGAGTGACAAACCAGGAAAAATATCTTAGGGCTGTAGTGGATAGTTCAATGAAAATGTTGATGCAGTGAGCAACAGCTGCACGGAAGGCAAATTCCATGCTAGACGTGTCTGGGAAAGGGAACTACAATAAGACTGCTAGTGTTGGAATGCCTACAAATCTATTGTGTGGCCACACTTGGTATACTGTGTACTGTACAGTTCTTGTTGCTAGACCTCAAGAAGGATATTGTAGAGCTGGAAAAGGTGCAACAGAGAACAACAATGATCAGAGGTCTGAAGCACCTTTCTTGAGAGGAAAAGCTATGTTTGGGGTATTTTATTTTATTTTTAGAAAAAAGGCAATTAAAAGGGGAGACATAACTGAGACTTATGCAATTACAGTATATCATGATGCAGAGAAAGTGGACAGAGATACCTCTCAGTACTGGAACCAGGGGTCTTCCAATTAAGCCGATTAAGGGGAAATGTACAGCTTCACACAATGCGCAACTACTCCATGGAATGCGTTGCCAGAAGATGCGATGATCAGCACTAGCTTGGATGGCGATCGGACTTCATGGAGGCCAGGTTTGTCAATGGCTACGCTCTACCTCTGAGTTCTGTGGCAGCATGCCTCTGAATTCCAGTCTCAGGGAAGCAATGGTGGAAGGGAAATATGTCTTCGCTCCTGCTTGTGAGCTTCCCAGAGGCAGCTGGGAGGCCTCTAGAAACTGGATGCTGGACTAGATGGGCCTTTGACCTGACCCAGCACTGCCTTTCTTATGTTCTGTATACACAAAACATACGCTTCTGATGAAATATGTAAATTTTACTTTGCATTTTACTTTGCATGTAAATTTTACTTTGTGTGCCTAGTCCACATATTTTGTTTACCATAGAATAAAATCTAAAAATTTTGCAATTTTATTGCTCTTTTGTAATGGGGGTAGGAGAAATATTGGTTAAGTGAGATCAGTGACGGTCTATGAAAACAATAACATGCCAAAAAGATCACATGTCCATTCTGAACTCAGAAGCCTTAAACATTTTCACTAGATATGATAGTTCATTTAGAGTTACAACTTGTCATACCCAGAAGCTCATGTTCATCATTGTATTCGCAGATGTTTAAAAGATGGTGACTTTTACTAGAGGCTCACATTCTGGGAAATGAATTGAAAGGGTGAGGGTGAAAAGGGATCAAAGGAAGGAGAAGAAAAAGGACAATCCTGTGATCACAACGCAATCCTATGATCTAGTTCCCAGGCTGCCCCAGGGCAGCCCGGAAACAACTCGGGAGGACGATCATCCCCTTCCCCCAGTGTAGGCGGCGGTAGACCCAATGGGCCTACTCACATGTGCGCGAACTCTAGAGCTCATGCACAGTAATGCAGACCATGTCGGCGTATCTGGGACCTGGAGGGAGCTCGGGATACCGGGGATCTCGGTCCTCCGGTATCCCTGATCCCTCCAGGCCCCGGGCGGCCAATGGCCTCCCTCCCTCGTCACTGGTCCGCCCTCCCCCTGCCCCTGCTCCGATCGGCGTAGGATTTACCTGCTCCGGCCATCGCAGGGCCGGGGAGACGGCAGGACAAGCAGCGCCAGCTGCAGCACCGGTGCTTCTTGCTCTCCGGGTGTTGCGTAAGTGCCTTATGGCACTTTTGCAACTCCCTGCGCTGGGGCAGCACATGCAAAGCCTACACAGGATTGCGCTGTCAATAACTCCCCCCCCCACTTGTCCCTTTTCCCATCTTCTGTTGTTTTCACGGTAACCTGATTTATAGAAATTGATGAATTTTTATTCTTTTATACCAAGTAAGTGGTATAAAAAGCTTTTCTAACTTCTGTATTATGTTAATGATGCAGTTAAAGTACAGTTGCAGTTTTAAAAAAGAAGCAAAGTTATACCCAACACTCTTGTTTCAAATCAACCTGAGTTTGTATCTCCTTCAAATTATTCCCAACCCTCTCTTTAATTAAACACACACAACACCAGAATTCCAAACTTGCTACTTAGAAGTAAATTCCATTCAAAATATAAGTTAATTCATCTTAATTGAACTTATCTCTGAATAAGTGCCCTCAGTACTGCAGCCGTAAATCATTCTTGTTAACCCTGCCTAGTCCTTTCTTTTGGAGAAATAACGCCCATAATGGCTAAAATTTAACCTTTAGAAATGAAAGAAACCAACTCTCAAGATGCAGGATTCAGTGTCAGGTAACCAGACATTGCCTGAAATTATAAGTGTCTAGGACCTTGACGGCGAACCTATGACACGCGTGTCACAGGCAACACGCGAGGTCATTTTGAGTGACACGCCAGCGTTTCCCCCAGGGCCCCGACATACCTTAGATTTTTGCAAAAGTGTTACAGGCTTGTCTTAAACATTTAGGGCAGGGATTTTGGCAGACCTCTTTCAAATTATTTAGTAAAACTCAGCAACCAAAAAGTCACTAATTGATGTTAAATAAAATGCAATGTGTTCTATAGTTGTTTTCAGTTCAGTTCAATTCAAAATTACTATTAAAAGAAGCAATAGTCAAAGTACTAGTAAAAGTTTTTTGTGGGGGGGGGGGCGACACACACCAGCAGAGTCAAGTTAGGCATTTTCAAAAATTTTGATACACCAAGCCCAAATGGTTCGCCATCACTGGTCTAGGATCTCAGAATATGAGCAAGCATAAGTGTAATTACATTTTCCTGGATCTTTAAACAAGTCCACATACGTCAGAGCAACTGCTCCATCTTGAAACAGAGAATCAAAAAGCAACTGTGCCATTGTGGAAGCTCTTTGTAACTCCATGTCCTGCTAGTTGTTCTTTATCCTAAAAATTGTCCCATAGCATTTTGATTCCCACAGCCTAGACATTCCCATTGTATTATTCCCTTATACTGAGATATGAGCAATTCTTAAAGCTAAGAGTTTTTTTTCCAAAAATAGAAAATCTGTTGTTCTTCTTTATTGTTCAGTCGTTAAGTCATGCCCGACCCTTCATGATCCCATGAACCATATCCCGCCAGGCCTTCCTGTCCTTCACTATCTTCCAGGGTTCACTCATTTTCATGTTTGTTGCATCGGTGATGCTGTCTAACCATCTCATCCTTTGCCTTCCCCTTCTCCTTCTGCCTTCAATCTTTCCCAGATCCTCTACCCTGGAAGAAATTACTAACATTTTTTTTTCCCAAAATAGGAAATCCTATCAAACACATCTTTCGGTGCATTTTTTTCCTCTTCCCGTTTTCTTTCAAGTGCAGGAGAGATAAACCTCTCTTCCTAGCCGACTCTCTCCAAAGTGTATTCTTATCACAACATGATGTGAGAACAAAATGGAGAGGGGTACATTTCCTGCTGGGCATCTATTTTAATCTTATTTTAATATTTTAAAGGATTAGGACCATTGTCTGCAACATTGGCGTTGTTTAAAGTGTGTTGAGAAGAAATGTCATTTATGCCTTATGGGAGAAGGAATGGTGACCCTTCAAGCACGTCTCCATTATGATGGCAACCCTTTTCGAGGGACACTCTGACCACCCATGGCTGATTCAAGGGGGAGGTGGTGAACTGGTAGGGGATGACCTGCACGCTGCACCTACCCATTGCCTTTCCTGGACTTCTGTCTTCCTGGCCACTACACCTGGCCAGGTGTATCTTCTTGCCCTATCTTCTTCTCACTCTCCTTGGAGAGTGAGGAGGAGGGATGACTTATGTCCTCCAGTGCTACTGCTAGACATTGGAGAAGGAGGTGGGGATTGTTGCCATTCTGTTCTGACAGCCCTCCTAGGACAGCCATCTGGAACAGGATCATTGCCTCGTCTACATAGCAGACTGGGTGCAGAGGATCCTGGGAGCCCCCAAATAGGAAGAGTGTGAGGAAGGAGCAAACTTCTCATGGATCAGCCTCACAGTGTATCAGGAGTTGTATTCCAGTATGAGAAGCATTCATAAGAAAAATATACAATATAGCATGTACACTCTATTGAGTCATTAATAGTTCTTGAAAAAGAGCCTCTATAAAGTCTTCTTACCCAAGAATGTGCACAAACAGAGGAACATCTGGATCTGGAGTTGCTTTTCTCATGTTATGCTTTTCTGCTAAGTTAGAAATAGCCCTTTTATAACAGGCTATTATAAAAACCCAGTCCTAAGGCACCCTTACGCTTCTGGAACTAGCATTCCGGCAGTAGAAGGCACTTTACGGTGGCAGCAAACATGATGCACCAGTGGGAGCAGCCATGCCGCAGTGGCAAGCGGTGAGTGGTAGCCCACCAGTGGATCCTCCACAGCCCCCCAGTGCTGCTAAGTCAGCGCAGTGGGCAAGAGGGAGGCGAGGAGGAGCAGAATGAAGAGGAGACAGGGCGCAATGGAGGCAGAACAAGGGCTGGAAGGGGGCAGTATCAGTGGCAGTGGTGCTACCGATATCCTATCCCCCTGTCAGACCTTGATCCACCTTCCCAGGTTCACTCAGATTTGCGCCAGCGAAATCACTGGCGCAGGTCTGAGTAGACCCATTCTAGGCATACCCCAAGTAAGGAAACAAATGTTCTCTTACCCAGAGGAGTAAGACCTCCAGGACTGCCTCCCTGAAAAATGCGGCATGTGCTCCAGTGGCGCAGCTGTATCGGCAGGAGAGGGAAAGTTTAGGATTGGGTCCTAAGTGAAAGAGTAAGTGTGGTCACATGGATGTTTTCAATATGTACACTTCAAACTTAAAATTAGACCTTGTTTTAATTTCCTTGCTACAGTAGCCTTACATTGTCATATACTGATTAGTAAGGATCTACCTCAGCTAGCAAATTGTACTGTGTCAGTTCTACTTCATCACTCTGACCAGTTAAAGGGGACAACAATTTTTTACTGTTAGTTGACACTAAATGTGAGATTTGCAAATAGCCACCATAGTAGTAGTAGTAGTAGCAGTAGTAGTAGTAGTAACAATAATAACAATAATAATAAAGTCTCCCTGACAATCATGTCAAAGGTTTCTAGAAATCTCCACCTGCCCCCTCCAGCTACTGCGTTGTCGTAACCAGGCAATAAGAAGATTGCAGGGGGTAAAAAGATATCAGTAAACATTTTTGCGCATCGTGATTTCATATCCTTCTCCCCATCCCACTAGTGTAACTGTTTTTCAGGTTGTGTGTTGCTATTTTCCGTCTTCTGTTATCTTGAAACTGCCTGAATGTGTTAGACCCCAAGAAGATTCTGAACATAATCTACAGCAATTTGTGATTGCTTTTGTAAAAATCTGCATAAGAAGAAGAAGAAGCTGAAATGCCCTGAAAACTCCGTAGCAAGGGAGTTTGTTTACAAGGAGTTGCAAGATTCGCCTTGAAGAGCACCCCGTAAATGTCAGGCTGCATCCAGCGTGGCCGTTGACGAGAGTTAATTAGGAGCAATTAGTTGATCCTCCTGCCGAGCCTCTCTGCGATTACCTTTCCCTTCTTCACTCCCCTCCTGCTGCTGCTGCTGCAGCGAGTCCAGCAGCATTGCTGTGTGTGCAGCCGGCGAAGGAATGAGAGACGCGTCCCGGGCTCCCTCCTCCTCCTCCTTTCCAGAGCGGTGCATTGTGGAGGAAGCCTCCTGCTGTTGACAAGCGCTGTCCTGCGCTTGGAGCTGTCCAAGGTACTACTCCTGGGAGTCCCTGCAAAACGCACGCCCTTCTTCCGCTCGCTTGCCTGGCCCGCCGGCCCCGTTCTGTGTTTGACACACGTTCTTGGCTTGTCCTCTCAGTACACTGCGCCCCTTGGCAAGAAGAGACCATGGTGTTTGTGCCAGGTAATGTATTCTCTCTCTCTCTCTCTCTCTCTCTCTCTCTCTCTCTCTCTCTCTCTCTCTCTCTCTCTCTCTCTGACTACTGCAGGTGGGCCTTATGCTGCTCTCGTTGGGAAGTAGAGGTGGAGCTATCCCCCACCCCCACGTATCTCCTCCAAAATGTTCTTAACGTCTGTTCAATCTTTTGTCCCAGAGATAGAGGAAGAGCTTGCGGTAGAAACGCTGCAGAGAGTACCATCTAACTAGTATTGTAGAGTCGATTTCGTTTTGACGGTTTTATAGAGTCGCTAGATGAAGGACATCCCAAGAGCCCTAAGCGGACAGGTCCAGAGTGAATGGGAGAGTGATAATTTAGCAAATCCCCCCCCCCTCTCTCTCTCTCTCTCTCTCTCTGTGTGTGTGTGTGTGTGTGTGTGTGTGTGTGTGTGTGTGTGTCCTCAGAGAGAGAGAGGTATGACACACAGTCCTGTGTTTATGGGTGCTGTTTGAACATCAAAAGGCTAATGTCTTCCGAGTTTGAAAGTTTCACTAATCGTTTTTAAAAAGTTATCTGCAGGAAAAGATGGTTCTAAAGTGGATTTTTCAAACATCACCAGGCAGAACTCTTTAGTCTCCTTTGATAACACATATAATCTCCTCCCTCTTTCTATGCTTGCAGTCCTCAAATACAAACTTTGGGTCAAACCACTAGACTAGTAGGAAGTGGGTTTGAGTATTGTAGACCATGCCAAAAAAAAAAAAAAAGCTGCAAACAGGATTAGAAGAGAAGGCTATCTTAACTAATTAGCAGCCAGGTCCTATGAATGATTAGGTAAAGGTAAAGGTGACCCCTGACAATTAAGTCCAGTCGTATCCGACTCTAGGGTGTGGTGCTCATCCCCATTTCAAAACCGAAGAACCAGCGTTGTCCGAAGACGCCTCCGTGGTCATGTGGCTGGCATGACTCTCCTTGCTGCAGCGCGTAGCATGCAGCTGGAACACGGAGCGCTGTTTACCTTCCCGCAAGCGGTACCTATTTATCTACTCGCATTAACATGCTTTGGAACTGCTAGGTTGGCAGGAGCTGGCCAAGCAACGAGAGCTCACCCCGTCGCGGATTCGAACTGCCGACCTTTCGATTGACAGCTCATGGTTCAGCGGTTTAACCCACTGTGCCACCCGCTGGCCTGTTTATGAATGATTACTTGGACATAAAACTGGCTGAGTTCAATAGGACTTATTCCCAACTAAGTGTGCCTCAGATTGTAACCTTACTCTCCCTTTGCACAAATCCTGTATTTCTCTGGTAGGAGAAACACAATGCAAGAAATATGTGGAGAAAAGTCAGACCTGAAAGCTTTCTTGAAACAATTCTTGATTTCAGCAGGAGCTATGCTACAGCCAAAACTATAGATTCAGGTTCTCTGACAGGAAATATTGTCGCCCTTGGACCTGTATGAACTTAAAATTAATGGAGATTATAGTAAATGGCAGCTCCCCACTCTGACGGTTGTATGATTAAGCATGTGTGGGAAATAATACCCCCACCCCTAAAAAAGGCAGAAGTCTGTGCCAATTTTCCCCATGAACTCTCTACAGGCCATTATTTAGATTGTGTCAACTGCTGGACTATCTCATCCCCTTGTCTGATATTTGAGCTATTGGGATCTGGCAGTGGCACCAGTGTGCAGGTATCAAGTGTGCTGATCCATACTCTTGATATCTCACAAGATAGAAGGAAAATGCACATAATTCCTTCAATTAACTGAATAAACATTGTCAGGCTTTAAAACTTTTGAACTAAAGATAACATTGAAATATATGTCAGAACGTTGTTCTCTGAATGGTGCAAGGGGAAAAATTAACTAAGTCTTTAGCTTCAAAGAATCCAGCCAATGGCAAGTATCTACATAGGAGCCTACGGATCTGCCTTATACAAAGTCAGATCATATAGCTCAGTTTTACTTTCTGTCTTGACTGGTATTGATTCTGTACACATGCCTTGCTGTACACATGCCTTGTATGCAGAAGGACCCATGTTCAGACCCTTATATTTCCAGATAAAAGAGCCTTGGATAGCAGAGCTGGGAAATATGTTTTCCTAAGGGTTCTTCTGCATACAAGGCATGTGGAGCCTGGAAGAGCCAGTGTGGGGTGGTTAGGATATATGACTAACAGCGCAATCCTATCCAACTTACACCACCAGTGTAACCAGCAGGGGAGGGCAGGGCGGGAGGCTTTAGAGGGGAGATTTAAATCCCCTTTGGAGGAGATTTGAACCCCCTTTCCGTTCTGGGGCCTCCCATTCTCGCTGCACCTCTGGTTACACCAGTGGTGTAAGTTGGATAGGATTGCACTGTAACAGCCCTATCCTTATTCTCCTCTGGTGCAGGTGATTCAGCATGGGCCACATGGCCCACACTGAATCCTATCCAGGGAAGGGACAGGCTGGAGCTCTACTTGGGGTAAGCGGGCATTTGTGGGTAAGTGGGTAAACCCCAAGCCACCACAATGGGGCTACTTGGTCACCGCCAGCTTCATAGCTGGTGGAAAATCAAGTAGCCCCGTGTTGGGGCTTGTGACCTGGAAATAGAATATGGCGTCCAACACAGACGGTTGTCCCCCCTCCCGGGCCTGATCCACCCATCCGCGCCCTCCCCCTGCCCTTTTACACCCATCCTCCCCAGGCCCTGCGCCGCTTGGAGCGGCACTTACCCACTCCACGGTGCAGGGTCTTCTGCTGCTTGGTGGGTGGACAGCGCACGCCTCAGTGCCAGCGCCACCTACTCACCGGGTGCTGCAGCCATGCCTTATGGCACATTTGCTACACTATAGGCCAGCGCAGCAGCACTGCACAGGCCCAAGCTGGCAATAGGATTGTGCCATAAGACTGGAGAAATCTTGGTTCAAATCCCACTCCCTCCCTTGCTATTTGCCACAAAACTCACTGGGTGCCCTTGGGCCAATCACTTTTTCTCTTAGCATAATCTACCTCAAATTGTTGTTGTGATGATAAAATGGGGGTGACCCTGAGCTCCTTGGTCAAAAGACAGGAGAAATGTATCCACAATAATAATGAAGGTGATGTTGGTTGGTGGTTAAATGTTAATGATGTGCTTCACCATCCAGCTGTGTCTCATCTTATCATATAAGTCTTCTTAGTACGAAGGGAAGATGTTAAATGTGTGCTTCATTACTAGTGAAGTGCACTTATTGAAACTGGTGGAACTTAGAATTATTTAACTTGGTTGAATTTTAACCTTGACATCCTTATTCACCTTGACCATAAAATGTGTGCTATCAACACCACCACAGCATCCTTGTATCAGATCGCCTTGCCTTTAATGTTGTGCTGGCATAACGTTTCCTACACTTGAAGTGGTGTCACAGAAAGTAACTTGTGTACCCCAATTTTGGATGGAAGAAAGGCCTGTTGGTTGGGCTTAATGAAGCCCTAAAATTAGGGGCATACTTGGTCATCATTCTCTCTCTCTCTCTCTCTCTCTCTCTCTCTCTCTCTCTCTCTCTCTCTCTCTCTCAACCCAGTACTACAATCGCAAACCATTTATCCCAAGCTACTTGTGGATTTTTTTCCCTAGAGACTTATTGGACTTTAAGAGTGAATGGTAAAGAAAAAAGTAGTTATGGATTGCAACCTAGGTCATAATTATTGAGTTCCTACACTGCTTTCAGAAAAACAGCATGTGATAAAACAATGTGATAAAACAACGAATTCTATTGAAATCAATGGAACTTGCCTCAAAGTGAATATGTTTAGAACTAAGGGGTGAAAAGTCAAATACCAACAAAAGCAGATCAATTTCTTACCTCAGCAAATGTATTTTCATTTCCGAAACACATTGCTTGACACTTTAATGGGGAAAAAGTTGATCTTAAGTCACCAGTCCTCCTTTGCTTTCTGTAGTACCCTCCAGTGTCACTGCACCTCTTCTGATTACCTTTTTATCTGACAGTCCAGATGCTTCACATCGTTATTCACAGCCTGCTTGTGAGGCAAACATGTGGGACTGGAGAACTGCAGCAAGAGATTAGAACTACAGTAAAGACAACCTGTTATCAAAGGCTGATACATTGATGATAAATATGCCATTTCTTGCAATTATGTTAGAAGGAGCAGGCTTTTCACACTCTCAAGCTATTGTAAAATATTTGTTTAATGTAATAATTCTCGTTCAGCTTGATCTTGCAGGGAGGATATTTAGTCATCCTCTGATGTACTGTTCCTCTTTTGCAGTTGGTTTCATTTTTAAATATATAATGAATAGAAACATCTTTGAAGTGAGAAATCAGAGATGGGCTTTTGCCAAGATCAGAAATTTTAAGTGTGGTCACAATCCAGCCTTAAGCACTTTTAGAACACATGCATTTTAATGGAAGAGATTTCAGCAATTGTGTAACTCTCCCATGAAAGCAAATTGGACACAAGAAACTTCTTAACATGTGCTAGTTCATGCCCTACATTTTTAGTGAATTACAAAGCTGTCTTTGTATTGTCAACTGTGAACTGAATCACACAAGATCCTAGCAATATATTTTCTTCAATTTGAGTAAATTTTCTTCAATTTGAGTAAACATGCTCATACTGTTTAACATCTATTAGAAGCCACTGGAGGTCACCCAGGGATTTAGAGTTCAGAGCTATCAATGTGCGGATGACACCCAACTCTCTCTCTCCTTCCCACCCCTTATTTATGTATTTCACGACGTCATCTGCTTTGTGAACTTTTTTGATGAAAAGTAGTAGTTCCGTTTCAGTTTCAGAACCATGATTGGCATCAAATATATAGAAAAGTAGTATATAATTATTCAGAGAAGAAATACAGCTTAAGGGTTTTATAGCCATGTATATATTTTCCAAATTGAAGAAATAAGATAGATAACAAACAATAACTTGCCAGAAGAAAATCCTCCTCTCGAGTCGCAGGCACTTGTCAAAGTAGCAATTGCGAACTTCAAAGGGGGCATTCCGGTGCTGGCAGGCACTATTTCACTCAGTCCACTGCTGACGTTTCGTTCCCCTTGGAACTTTTTCGAAGCAAAAAAGAACAGACCCGGTAGCAAACCGGTAGATGTCATTAGCTCTCGCTCTCGCTCAATTCCAGCCTTGAAAATGGATCGGTTTCAGAGATAAGTAAAGCAAGATTATTTTTAAAAAACTTTTTTAATTTTAGGGGACCTTCGTTGTATATGCGGATTGTCGTTAAGCGATTTGTAGTTAAGAGGGGGACACTTGTATTTGTTGGATGACAGAATTACTGTCTATTCAATAAACTTCCAGTTCTTATCTCATTGTTTTGCATGCGTTAATACTAAGTTTCATTTTCTTCATTTTTTAAAAAACATTCAGTAGTTATGCAGTAATTGCCTTCGGCCTATGTCTAGATTAATAAGCATTCAGTAACCATGTTTGGAGGGGCATGGAGGAGAAACAGAATTTTAAAATTGTTTGAATAGGTTGTCCTGAGGGCAGGTACTGCTTCATTTCAATTGTTCTAAACAAATCTATCAGTCTAAGACAGAGGTTCCCTAACTCCTGGGAAGGCCCTCCGCTGCTCTAAGTAGCAGTGGGGCCTTCCCAGGGTCGCGATGACGCACCCGGGATCGCGCCGCCGCCGCCACCGCCGCGCCCGGGATCGCCCTTTTTACCTTCATTGGTGGGCAGTGGGTGTCCGGCGGGGGTTGTGGGGAGCCTGCGGACCCCTCCGCAGGCCTCCCCAAGCATCGGAGCAGCACTCCGACGCGATTGCAACCCACTTCCGGTTTTACGCGAAACCGGAAGTGGGTTGCAATCGCGTCGGAGTGCTGCTCCGACGCTTGGGGAGGACTGCGGAGGGGTCCGCAGGCTCCCCACAACCCCCGCCGGACACCCACTGCCCACCAATGAAGGTAAAAAGGGCGATCCCGGGCACGGCGGTGGCGGCGGCGGCGCGATCCTGGGCGCGCCGTTGACGTCACCGCAGGTTGCCATGCCCCTTAAGTGCATAGCAACCCTTTGTTCCCCGCTGGGGCGTCGCGACGCCCCAGTTAGGGAACTACTTGTCTAAGAGATCTATATATATATATCACTGCGCAATAATGACAAACAGCCTGATCCTAAGGCTACGCAGCCCTTTATAACAGCAGGACAACGTTCCTCTGTCATAAAACGGTTTCCAGAGGTGCGCACAGCATGCCACCAGCGGCCATTCTGGGAATGCCACCACAAATTACGGCAGCACCGGAGGCTGCCATCTACCTGCTGCAGCCGGCTACCTCCAGCAGAACAGGTAAGCCAGCAGCGGAAGGGTGGGGAGTGGTAAGAATGGGGCAGGTAGAGGCAGAGGCGTCGTCTGACCTGGGACGGTGGGGCGGTGGGCCCCAGGGTGTAGGGGCGGAAGGGCTCGAGGGGGGGCGGAGGCCTGCCTAACTTTCATTTTCGTCTAAAAGTTTTTCCGTTTTTTCTGGGTTTTTTAAAAGGTTTTTTTTAGCGCTCAGGGGTCTTCTATGCGTACGTGTATGCTTTGCGCCCACTTAACTTGATTCTAGGAGCCTCCAGCGACGATCTCCTCCACCGACTATCTCTTCCAGGAGCACAGATTGCTCCTCTGCCGCCCCGGCGCGAACTCTGTAAGCGCCGCCGCTATACAGAGTTCACGCATGCGCAGGACGATGATGTTTCCAATCGTCGTCCTGCGCATGCGTGAACTCTGTAAAACGCTGCTGGGCGCTTTACAGAGTTCGCGCCAGGGGCGGCAGAGCAGAGGAGCGATCTGCGCCCCTGGAAGAGATCGTCGGTGGAGGAGTCGAGGAGATGGTCGCTGGAGGCTCCTAGAATCAAGTTAAGTGGGCGCAAAGCATACACTTACACATAGAAGCCCCCTGAGCGCTAAAAAAAGCGCTAAAAAAACCTTTTTTAAAAAACGGAACCCCCCCCCAATAAAACTGTCAAAAATAGGTTTCGAAACCGAAACCTAATTTTTTTGACAGTTTTATTGGAGGGGCGTTGGGGTGCCGCCCCAGCTGCGTGGGCGCCTGGCGACGCCACTGGGTAGAGGGAGTGTCCAGGATGGTAGAGGGGCAGGATGGGGGTGGAATGGGGTAGATACCAATGGCAGTGACTTGTGCTGGTATCCTTGTCCCATTTCCCCCCTGTTCCCTTACTCACCTCAGACCAGCAAAGTAGCTGTGACCCATTAGGGTAATGGAGGTTTGCCCCCTAGTAAAGGAATGAATATTCTCGCACCTGGAGGAGATCTCTGTGATGATGCAGCGTTGTCCCCGTTGATCCAGCTGCATCAGCCAGGGTTTTTTTTAAGTAAGGATGGGCGGTAATTCATATTTAATCAGGTGCAAACAGAGGCGTTGCTCCGGTAGGGGCGGTATCGTAAGTTTTGCCTGTTTAGCAAGTCCCGTTTAGCAAGCTAGCAGGAGGTGGTCCCGCCCCCTCACCGCCGGAGCCATTCTCATGCGGAGAAAGCAACAGGCAAGAGACTCCCTGCCTGTTGCTTTCTCCGCACGGGAATGGCTCCGACGGCGAGGGGCGGGGCCACCTCCTGCCGGCTTGCTAAACGGGACTAGGACTTGACGAAACCTACGGTACCGCCCCTACCGGAGCGACGCCTCTGGGTGCAAACAGGAAAGCTTTTTGTCTTGATGAACTGACTCCTAAAAGTCAAACCTAACTGTATAGTGACTGGTAGTGTAAACAACTCAAGATGGCATATTTGTTGCAATTAAATTGATGCACAGCTGCTGACCAATAAGTCACCTTTTCCTTTAATGGTTTGCATCACCAGAGTAAAACACTTTACTAACAATATCCTGAGCTGTCTCACCTGCTTTAAAAGATGAAACCTCATTAATAGGAAACTAGAGATTCTGAATGGCTTGTAAAATGAAACTAATAGCCCAATCCTACCAACCTGCCTGCGCAGTGATACAGTGGCATTGGCATGGCCTCCGCTGCATCCCGCGGATGGAGCTTTGGCTGCTGGAGGTCTCCTTGGGGTTAAAGGGACATTTGTCCCTTGCCCCAGGGTAAGCCCCAGCAGCCGCTATGGGGCAACTTGAGCCTGTGCCAGCTCAATCGCTGGTGCAAGTCCGCATTGACCCATGCAGGTGGATTAGGCCCAGGAAGTGGGTTTGGATTTGGTAGGTGCCATCGCCACTGAACTCACCCCCCTCATGGGCCTGATTCACCCACCCAACCCATCTCTTCTCCATTCTGTCCACCCTGTCCCACAACGCATGTTCCACCAACACATGTTCCATCCTTCAGTAGGATGGGGCCGTAAGATGGCCACTAGCAGCTTTTCTCCTAGCACTAACCCTGCCCCCAAAAATCCCCCTACAAGAGCTGAATCATGCCTATTTAGTGGAAGCACAGTGAGTATAGCAGTAGGAAATATGTCACATCAATACAGCACCAATCAAAGTGTATAACAACTTAATATTTTCATAAATGTTAAGTACCAACACACCACATTGCTATGTTTTGCTGATGGAGCAAATTTGGAATGGGGCAGAGCTTAGAAACCACTGCACATTACAAACAAAGTCCAAACCCCTCAGGCCTGGCTCATAATGGATGTTGCCTCATTCGTACTGTTAGGAAGCCCTCCCTGCCAGTCTCCCCATTCCCAATGGAAAAAAACATTTCTGTGAACAGAAATGTTTTAACAGTTGGTTTTAACAGTTTTAACAATTGGTTTTAATATATGTATATTAAACAGTTTTAACAATTGGTTTTAATATATGTATATGCTGGTGACCCACTGGGGTTGTTTGTTTTTAACTTAAGTGTTTTAATTATTTTAATGTGTTTTTAAATTGTTTTAATGTGTTATGTATTTTAATATGTTGTAAGCCGCCTTGAGTGCCTTCGGGAGAAAGGCGGGCTACAAATTCCTGAAATAAATAAATAAAAAACAGGGGGAGGGGAGACCCAGTGGCAGGGGGACCTCAGAGACCCTAATACTCAACTGGAAATGAAGTCCCTGAGCATGAGCATCATTTCTTGTCAGAGAGAACAGGATTGTAGGTTTTTTCTGCCTCCCAAATTAAACTGGGAGGGAGCTACTATGGTGTGCCATTAATATTAAGTTTATTACTGAGGAGTCCAAGCTATTGGCTGACGAGCTGGAGTTAATTTGGCATTAGTTTCCATGGCACAAACAGCTATTTGTGCTACAAAAACTAAAGCTCCATCTGTGCTTGCAAGACAGAAACCACCACCTCGCATTCTCTCCCTATTGCCGTAAACCTGCTCTTCTACACTCACTCTCAGCCCAAACGTCTAGGTGTAGGGTTGTGCTGTAAGTCAAGGAATAGATGGGTTACATGAGAACCACTCAATGAATTAATGTCTGGTCCTTCAGGTCAGTAACATTCAATAGCATCTTGCAAAGTACAAGATGTTCTGCAAACCATAACAACTATGTTACTCATGCAAAGCAAGAGTTTGGCCAGGCTTCCAGGCTTATTCATATACATTTAAAAATGTATATAAATAACCGGACGCTGTAATTGCATGTACTTAGCAAAATTTGCAATGATGTGTAACATCCCCACTCTTCTCAAGGCAGTATTGCCTTGAGGGCCTTTTAATAGAGGCTCATTCCATGTGAAATCAACCAATGAAAAATCCTTGACGTCATGGATTTTGTTCATTTTCAGTACATTTGTACCTTACCATGAGATGTTTAAAAATTATTTTTTTCAGATTTTTTTGTCCATCCGTTTTTGAGATATTGAATGTTCAAAATTGCCAAAAAAAAGGCCAAAATTCACTTGTCACTAGGCTTACCATATTTTTCAAACTTCAAACCGGGACACCCCCCCCATACCCCCCCGAGGTAAATAATTAATTAATGTCAAAGCAACGAAAAAGCAAGGCGAAAGAACCACAACCAATCGTAAACCACAACGAAAAAGCAATCAGAAACAGCCCAAACCAACCGCAAACTACCCTCCACAACGAAAAAAGCAATTCTAAACCACAACGAAAAAGCAATCAGAAACAGCTCAAACCAACCCCCAACTACCATCCACCACGAAAAAGCAATCTAAACCACAACGAAAAAGCAATCAGAAACAGCCCAAACCAACCGCAAACTACCCTCCACAACGAAAAAGCAATTCTAAACCACAACGAAAAAGCAGAAAAAACAAGCATAAATGTCACAATAAAGCAGAAATCCATAAGAAATCCTTTTAATGAATAAATAATGGAAGAAAGGGGGCGCGAAGCGCAGCCGGTTTTTTTAAAATAATTAATTAATAAAGTAAAGGGGGCGCTTTGCGCCCCCTCTTGCCGCGCGAAGCGCGTCCGAAATTTTTAAATAAATAATTAATATTTCTATTAAAAATATATATTTAAAAAATACGCTTACCTGGTCACTGGTCGCCGGTCGGTGGTCGCTGGTCGGCCCGAGGTTGAGAAGCAGGCTGTGCCTCCCAGCGGCTCCATGCAACACGGGCAAGAAGCAGGCTGTGCTTCTCCCGGTGCCGCTGGTCTCGCAGCGACACCGGGAGAAGCACAGCCTGCTCGCCTGCGTTGCGCGAGCCCTGGAGACCATGCGGTGCCGCTGGGAGACCGGAGAAGCACAGCCTGCTTGCCCGGCCAGCGCGAGCCTCCAGCAGGCTCGCGCAACACGGGCAAGCACTGTGCTTCTCCCGGTGCCGCTGACGACTGGGAGAAGCACCCGCTCGCCGCGCCGCCATCTTCTTTTTTTTTTAATTTCAAACTTCCCGGCATCTTGGGTCACGAAATCTTGCGTGATCCAAGATGTCGGCGCCCAAATCTCGTGAGGGCATCATGCTCTCACGAGATTTGGGCGCCAACATCATGGATCACGCGAGATTTCGTGACCCAAGATGCTGCCCGGTAAGTTTAAAATTAAAAAAAAAGATGGCGGCGCCCATTCGTCCCCCGGGACACGACCGGGAATCGGGTCCGATTTCCGGGACTGTCCCGGTGAAACCGGGACGAATGGTAAGCCTACTTGTCACCATACATTCAAACGCCAGTTACAGGATAACGATGAACGCTACAGGCATGGAACAGGTGTCGTTTTACAGCGTATGAATAGGAATTTCATTTGATATACAACATGACAAAATTGTAAATTTTCAAGAAATTCAAAAATATTCAAATAATATTAATTTTGAAATTTTGGAAAATTGAACTTTTTAAAATTTTCAAAAAAAAATCACACTTAAAGGTTTATGTCTTCTAGTCAATCAGTCAAAATTTCAAGGTGGAATCTCAATGGTATCATACAAAAATTAAATTTTCTTGTTGGCAGTGACCAGAAATTAAACCCCTCAAGTCCATTTTTCTACAGTTTACATTGATAAAATTATGTGGTAAACTGAAATGAATCCAAGAATTTATAACAGGACTTATAGAGATAGATTAATAGAGAGTGAATTCACTTTCTATTCTTTTACAGGATCAGCTTTTTGGTAAAACTATCAAAATCATGAGCTTTTTACTTTTGTTCGTAGTTTTAAATTTTCCTTTAGTTGCTGAATAATTTCTGAATCAGCATAGTGACATTTTTTCTCATCTAAATCATCTTCAGAAGTAAAAAAAATAATTATTATTTGTAGGTCCTTTTAATCTTCCCCATCTTTTCTTTGCACTTTAGATACTTTCTTCTTGCTCAGCGGAGACTCACCAAGGGAGGTCAAAGAGGCATTTAAGTGGGTTTGGACAGTGTGTTTTTAGTGAAGCTTTCTAGAACATTTTTGTTGTGAAGCTGCTTTATTAGTCTTTATTAAGTTTAATTCATTAACTGTTTGATAATTTGTTGTTGTTCAGTCGTTAAGTCGTGTCCGACCCTTCGTGATCCCATGAACCATATCCCGCCAGGCCTTCCTGTCCTCCACTATCTTCCTGAGTTCGCTCATTTTCATGTTCGTTGCATCGGTGATGCTGTCTAACCATCTCATCCTTTGCCTTCCCCTTCTCCTTTTGCCTTCAATCTTTCCCAGCATCAGAGTCTTCTCCAGAGAGTCCTCTCTTCGCATTAGGTGGCCAAAATATTTGAGTTTCAGCCTTAGTATCTGTCCTTCCAGGGAACAGTCAGGGTTGATTTCATTTAGGATTGACTGATTTGATCTCCTAGCAGTCCAAGGGACTCTCAGGAGTCTTCTCCAGCACCACAGTTCAAAAGCATCTATTCTTCGGCGCTCAGCCTTCCTTATGGTCCAACTCTCGCAACCATACATTGCTACTGGGAACACCATCGCCCTGACTATGTGAACTTTTGTTGGCATGGTGATATCTCTGCTTTTTATTATGCTGTCTAAGTTTGCCATAGCTTTCCTTCCAAGGAGTAAGCGTCTTTTAATTTCATGGCTGCTGTCTCCGTCTGCAGTGATCTTGGAGCCCAGAAAAGTAAAATCTGTTACTGCTTCCATTTCTGCCCCTTCTATTTGCCAGGAATTGATGGACCCAGATGCCATGATCTTAGTTTTATTAATGTTGAGTTTCAAGCCAACTTTTGCACTCTCCTCTTTCACCCTCATCCAGAGGCTCTTTAGTTCTTCTTCACTTTCTGCCATTAGGGTGGTATCGTCTGCATATCTGAGGTTGTTGATATTTCTCCCGGCAATCTTGATTCCGGCTTGCGATTCATTCAGCCCTGCATTTCTCATAATGTACTCTGCATATAAGTTAAATAGGCAGGGTGACAATATACAGCCTTGCCGTACTCCCTTCCCAATTTTGAACCAGTCGGTTGTTCCATGGCTGGTCCGAACTGTTGCTTCTTGACCCGCATACAGGTTTCTCAGGAGACAGGTAAGGTGGTCTGGTACCCCCATCTCTTTAAGAATTTGCCACAGTTTGTTGTGATCCACACAATCAAAGGCTTTTGCGTAGTCAATGAAGCAGAAGTAGGTGGTTTTTTGGAACTCTCGGGCTTTCTCCATGATCCAGCGCATGTTGGCAATTTGATCTCTAGTTCCTCTGCCTCTTCGAAACCCAGCTTGTACGTCCGGTAGTTCTCGGTCCACGTACTGCTGAAGCCTAGCTTGTAGGATTTTGAGCATAACCTTGCTAGCATGTGATATGAGTGCAATTGTGCAATAGTTTGAGCACTCTTTGGCACTGCCCTTCTTTGGAATTGGAACGTAAACTGACCTTTTCCAATCCTTTGGCCACTGCTGAGTTTTCCAAATTTGTTGGCATATTGAGTGCAGCACTTTCACAGCATCATCATTTAGGATTTTAAGTAGCTCAGCTGGGATATTATCATCTCCACTAGCTTTGTTGTTAGTGATGCTACCTAAGGCCCACTTCACTCTCTAGGATGTCCGGCTCTGGGTCAGTGGCCACACCAGCGTGGTCATCAGGAACATTAAGATCTTTCTTGTATAGTTCTTCTGTGTATTCTTGCCATCTCTTCTTAATCTCTTCTGCTTCTGTTAGGTCTCTGCCTTTTTTGTCCTTTATCATGCCCATCTTTGCACAAAACGTTCCCTTGATATCTCCAATTTTCTTGAAGAGATCTCTAGTCCTCCCCATTCTGTTGTTTTCCTCGATTTCCTTGCATTGTTCATTTAAGAAGGCCTTCTTATCTCTCCTTGCTATTCTCTGGAACTCTGCATTCAGTTGTTTATATCTTTCCCTTTCACCTTTGCTTTTTGCATTCCTTCTTTCCACAGCTATTTGTAAAGCCTCATCTAACAGCCACTTTGCTTTCTTGCATTTCTTTTTCTTTGGGATGGTTTTAGTTGCTGCCTCCTGTACAATGTTACGAACTTCTGTCCATAGTTCTTCAGGCACTCTGTCTACCAGGTCTAATGCCCTAAATCTATTCTTCACCTCCACTGTATATTCATAAGGGATATGGTTTAGGTCATATCTGACTGGTCTAGTGGTGTTCCCTACATTCTTCAGTTTAAGCCTGAATTTTGCAATAAGAAGCTCATGATCTGAGCCATAGTCAGCTCCAGGTCTTGTTTTTACTGACTGTATAGAGCTTCTCCATCTTTGGCTACAAAGCACATAATCTATCTGGTTTTGGTATTGACCATCTGGTGATGTCCATGTGTAGAGTCGCCTCTTGTGTTGTTGGAAAAGAGTGTTTGCTATGACCAGCGTGTTCTCTTGACAGAACTCCGTTAGCCTTTGCCCTGCTTCATTTTGCGCTCCAAGGCCAAACTTGCCTGTTCCGTTTATTTCTTGATTTCCTACTTTAGCATTCCAGTCTCCTATGATGTAAAGGACATCTTTTTTGGGTGCTAGTTCTAGAAGGTGTTGTAGGTCTTCATAGAACCGGTCAACTTCCACTTCTTCGGCATCAGTGGTTGGGGCATACACTTGGATTACTGTAATGTTGAATGGTTTGCCTTGGATTCGAACTGAAATCATTCTGTCGTTTTTGAGGTTGCACCCCAGTACTGCCTTTCCCACTCTTTTATTGACTATGAGGGCTACTCCATTTCTTCTAAGGGATTCATGCCCACAGTAGTAGATATGATGGTCACCTGACTTAAATTCGCCCATGCCTGTCCATTTTAGTTCGCTGATTCCCAAGATGTCAATGTTCAATCTTATCATCTCATTTTTGACCACATCCAGCTTGCCTTGATTCATAGACCTCACATTCCATGTTCCTAAGCAGTATTGCTCCTTGCAGCATTGGATTTTCCTTTCAACCTCAGACACATCCACAGTTGGACGTCCTATTGGCTTTGGCCCAACCGCTTCACTCTTTCTGGGTCTACTTGGAATAGTCCTCCGCTCTTCCTCAGTAGCATATTGGACACCTTCCGACCTGAGGGGCTCATCTTCCGGCGTCATATCTTTTAGCCTTTTGGTACTGTTCATGGGATTTTCTTGGCAAGGTTACTGGAGTGGGTTGCCATTTCCTTCTCCAGTGGATCACTTTTAGTCAGTTTGATAATTACATGATTTTAAATATGGAGGAGAATAAGTGGTCAAACAACTGTTGCAGCCCTTTTTAAAAAAGGGGGGGCACTGGGTTAGTAAAACTTGAGGAATGTAACTGATTGGATGGTTTCACTAAATAGTGAAATCAAACCACACATGAATAGAAGCCTTGTCAGATGGAAAACAATATACTTGAAAAGGAAATTCCTCCTGAGAATTATGAGATTCCTGGTCTTAGTCATATAAAGGAGTCTGAGTATTTGGACCCTGATACAGCTTTAAGCCACTTAAATTCCTCTTTGACCTCCCTTGGTGAGTTAAGAAGAAAGTATCTAAAGTGCAAAGAAAAGATGGGAAAGATTAAAAGGACCTACAAAGAATTATTTTTTTTTACTTCTGAAGATGATTTAGATGAGGAAAAATGTCACTGTGCTGATTCAGAAATTATTCAGCAACTAAAGGAAAATTTTAAAACTACGAACAGAAGTAAAAAGCTCATGATTTTGATAGTTTTACCAAAAAGCTGATCCTGTAAAACAGAGGTTCTCTAAGTGTGAGGCGCGACTCCCAAGTGCGTCATCAAAAGCAGCCAGGGGCGTCGCGTTAATCTTTTAATTAACACATATTCTTGCTTGTAAGAGAGAGAGAGAGCAAAAACAAAGATCGGGAAAAGCTCCCTCTTCACATCGGGTCACTCAAAGTTAATTTCAAAACACTTCAGGTTTGTAGGCAGTTTCCACATCTTGTTTTTAACTACAGCCTGAGCGAAGCCCTTGCTTATCTTATGTTAAAGAACGATTAACAACTCTATTGATAAGCTGAGTACCCGGTACTTTGGAGCTGGAGCTGCAAAGACAGCATCTCGTTTCTCTCCAAATCCTGAGACATTGCAGGTTTGCAAGTAAAGTATTTTCTTTCTGTTGAATGTTTTTAATAAAGCAAACACAAAACAAATGCAAGAACTGCAATTGAAAATGGTGCAGAGCAGGTTCTGCTTTACATACAGTCTTTGATTTCTATGTTTAGTTTGGTTGATTAATTATTAGGATTTCTCTCCTTCTTCCTTTCTGACCCACCTCTAAGTTAGTTCCCCACTCTATTTGCTGGGACACCCCCCCCCCCCCCGGAAACTGCCAGGCAGTATAAGAATCTGTTTTTCATCTTGCAAAGATGCTACCAAAAGGAGCTAGCTTTCTCTCTCTTTCTCTCTCGTGCAACTGGGGTGGGGCATGACCAATGCTTCCCTCCCATGCTTTGATGTTTCTCTTGCCATGAATAGGACTAACACAGACGACATCAGTGCCCTCTACTGAGGCCTGCCAATGGAAGGAGGGCAGCATCCCAACCCCACCCTGCGCACTCCTGGCTTAGCTGCTGCTCAGCATAAGCATGGAAAATCCACTTTAGGGCTCGTTTTGAGAATATACACATACATATACACATACATATAAGAAAGGGTGCCTCTGGGCATGTAAAGAGTGCCTGTTTCTTCCATGCACCGTAATGGGGAGTCACGGCTAACGACGAGGGAGGTCAAGGGAGCTGCGAGTCAAAAAAGTTTGGGAACCACTGCTGTAAAAGAATAGAAAGTGAATTCATTCTCTATAAATCTATCTCTATAAGTCCTGTTATAAATTTTTTGATTCATTTCAGTTTACCACATAATTTTATCAATGTAAACTGTAGAAAAATGGACTTGAGGGGTGTAATTCCTGGTCATGGCCAACAAGAAAATTTAATTTTTGTATGATACCATTGAGATACCATCTTGAAATTTTGACTGATTGACTACAAGTCATATACCTTTAAGTGTGATTTTTCTGAAAATTTTAAAAAAGTTCAATTTTCCAAAACTTCAAAATTAATATTATTTGAATATTTTTGAATTTCATGAAAATTTACAATTGGGTCATGTTGTACATCAGCTGAAAGCGCTATTCATAAGCTTTAAAACGACACCTGTCCCATGCCTGTAGCGTTCATCGTTATCCTGTAACTGGCATTTGAATGTATGGTGACAAGTGGATTTTGGCCTTTTTTTGGCAATTTTGAACATTCAATATCTCAAAAATGGATGGACAAAAAAATCTGAATTTTTTTTTTAAACATCTCATGGTAAGGTACAAATGTACTGAAAATAAGCAAAATCCATGACATCAAGTTCCAAAATGTATTTCTATTGGTTGATTTGACATGGAATGACCCTAGAACTACCGTTCTTGCCCCAGCCCATCAGATGCAACCAACAAAATTAGCTGTAATAACAAGAGATGCTTTTGTTCTTACTTCATAAGAGAAGAGATTTTATTTTACTGTTAAGTAGCACTGAAATGTATCAAACACTCAATGCTTCAGGTGCTTGAGAATGGAAGACCTGAACAGAGAGGGACAGAGGCTGCCAGAAATGTCTTGATCCTGGGTAACTGAAGAGCTGCCTCCTTTCTCCTCAATCTGCCCATACCCTGCAATCATCACACACCCTGCTTTATATTCCCTCATTAACTGAGGCTCCTTTTGAGGCATGTGGAACAGAATCTTTTCATTGGCAGCCCCCCAGCTCTGGAATTCCCCGCCCCGAAATGCCAAAGTGGCCCCTCCTGTCATGGCAGCTTCCCTTTCTAAAGCACACAATAAAACAATACACACACAACATACAAACCAATGCAATTGAATTCCTTGCAAAACAAATGCATCTTTGCCAGCTCACCCTAAAAGCAGCCAAGGTTGGGGGTACTTCAGCTAGATGCTGGGAAGTAACAATAGGGAATTAACAGGGATGTGGATCAAGTCTCTGGGTCCAAGTCTCAAGTCAAGTCCCAAATCTTTGCACCCAAGTCCCAAGTCTTTGGTTGCGAGTTGTGAATCCGTATCTATTTAATGGGGGAAACAGGTTTAAACCTGAATAAAATTGGACTTGTCGTAAAAGGCTCCAAGTCTTGAGTCGAGTCTTTCGAGTCTTTTACAATCGCCGAGTCAAGTCCAAGTCAAGTCATTGATGTGACTTGAGTCCGCCAATAGACTCAAGTCTACATCACTGGGAATTAATTACCTGCCTTACTATCATGGCCTGGTTTTGAACTTCCCTGCTACATCTATTTGACCACTGCTGGCTGCGAGAATGCTGGTGGACCATTGCTCTGACCAATCACAGTCCTCCTTAGAAGAATGGAGAACTGTTCCATTTTCACTGTGAATTTCAACAATTCACAGAGATAAACAATATTTCTGAAAGTTACAATTAAAGTGCTGCACACCATTTTGAGGGCTCTTCGGTTGTCAAAAAACAGTATAAAAATAAAGCACGAGCTGTACTGATGAGAACTCTCTCATTGCCTGGATTCTATTCCTTTTCTTTCTTGGTGAAAGTTGGCCATAATTAGGGCATCACGTACAGTCTCGCTTTT
Source organism: Plestiodon gilberti rubricaudatus (assembly GCA_026170595.1). Classification (NCBI taxonomy): domain Eukaryota; kingdom Metazoa; phylum Chordata; class Lepidosauria; order Squamata; family Scincidae; genus Plestiodon; species Plestiodon gilberti. Next base: position 54,220,519 of record JANXHW010000004.1, on the reverse strand, counting down.
CCAAGTTTCATCTTAAACTAGAAATCCAATTTCTAGTAACAAATATCTTTTGACCATCTTTTCTTTCCTTGCAGGGGATAAATCTGGAAGTGAGCCAGAAGAAGCAAAGCTGCAAAATGCCAGCAAACAGATCGTGCATGCTGCCATTCAGCAGGCTGTACAGCAACTCTCCCAGGAGAGCCAGCAAAAGGAGAGAGGAACAAACAGCAGCGTGAGCCTGCAACTTGAAAGAGGTCAATTAACCAAGAAGCATGAAAAGAAGTAAGCAGCACCCACTGTTCCTTCTGATGGATCCTCCAGTCTGCAGCACCTCCAGCCTTCTTCTTAGTATCAGCTGTGTCGCCAGTACAGTGTGATGACAGAACAGCGAACCAAAGTGTCATCAGCACATAGCGCTAAATGTATAAAGTCGCAATAGTCCTCAGCTGAGAAATAGGGGTTTAAGTGCATTAGGTAATGTGTAACTTGATATTTTTGCAGTGCCTCTAACTAACACATAACAAAATAAAGCTGTGGCTACTGAAGTTATGTCAAGCATGAACCCTTCTTGGAGTACGGTTCTGTATTCAACCTCAGCTTCTATTTATATCATCCATGCCTAGTTGACTAGACGTCTCTTTTGAGGTTCCAGTTTCCCAGGAACCCATTATATGGACACATAGTGGTATGTAAGATGTGCTTTCATACGCCTTGAAGCACAAACGTATATATAGCTCTGAGTAAATGTTGCAGCATACAAAATGGCAGCAATAAAATGAAATTGGAAATATCCAAGAACAAGCCTTTCATAAACTTGCTGGCAACAGTTGTGTATGTATGTATTCGTTTATTAGAGTGATTTGTTTGTCCCCTTTCAAGCTGAGATACAGGGTGGCACATGCCCATCAGAGGACCCAGCTGGCTGGGTCAACTCCTGAACCTTCAATATCGGTGCCAATGTAGCACTGGGAGAGGGTATCATTAATAGGGAACTAGTACCAGACTTTGCCCCAGGGCTCCCAGGAATCTGGCACTGGCACAGCTGAGGTCTGTCCAAGCAGTTTGCATACAATTGAAAATACAGTCTAACAAAGAGTTAAGTATGGTTAAGCCTCCTGATTTCAGTTCTTATTTATTTAACTCACATTCAAAGATGCAAAATGAATGAGGTAGCAGGTATAACCAGAGAAACTTAGGCATACTAAGGCTGCAGTCCAATACACGTTTATCTTGGAGTAGGTTCCTTTGGAATCCATAGGACTTAGAAGTAAGTAGACATGCATGGTGCTGGGCCACGAGTCGCATTAAAATAAGTGGAACTTAAGAGTTTTAACTCTACAATTCAATTTCTTTCCATTCTTTCAAAAGCGGCAATCCTATGCACACTTTCCTGCGAGTAAGCCCCATTGAACACAATGGAGCTAGCTTACTTCTGAGTAGGCATGAATAGGATTGTGCTGTTAAGCACATATAATTTTCTATGGATTCTACTCCTTATGAGGCTTCTTATATTTATTTATGAGATCCTTTCAATGCCCAATTTGTGTCTCCAATGATAATTCACATGAAGATAGATCTATAATCACTACAACTATGGGAATTCCTTGTAACATTTCTACAGCACAATCCTATTCAGATCTACTCAGAAGAAGTAAGTCCCACTGAGTTCAATGGGACTTACTCCCAGGAAAATGTGTATTGGATTGCAGCCCTAGTATATTAAAAATCAGTAGGCATAACATACAAAACACATGAACTACACCCAGCCTGTGTGTACAGGGACAGTTCACAGGAGATTCTTAGTCACTCATGACAGAAAGAAGAAAAAAAAACCATTTATGAAATGAGAATGTGGTAATGTCATAAACAGGCAGTGATGTAGACTTGAGTCTATTGACTCGTACTCAAGTCGCATCAATGACTTGACTTGGACTTGACTCGGCGATTGTAAAGACTCGAAAGACTCGATTCGAGACTTGGAGTCTTTTACAACAAGTCGAATTTTATTCAGGTTTAAACCCGTTTTCCCCATTTAATAGAGAGGGACTCTCAACTCGCAACCAAATACTCGGGACTTGGGGGCAAAGACTTGGGACTTGACTTGAGACTTGGAGTCAGAGACTTGATCCACATCCCTGTAAACAGGCTTGGGATTACTCTAGAATTGTCCTGTATTGGACAATCTCACACTCATTTGGTCAACTGAAAATATCCTCACTGGTTGTAATCAAGAAACTTGAAAGGACAGATGGAGGTTTCATGAGCAGACAAATGTTCCTTGGGTGCTATCATAGAAGATAATGGGGAGCCAGCCAGTGCACTCATGGGTTTTGGAGTGTGGCTATTGTATGCAATAAATTGCTTTTGTTTCTTCATGCTAGACTTTATACATTGTTTTAATCAATAATAGCCCTTTGGGCACTTCTCTTTATATTGTAGCCTCTGTTTAAAAGCACCTTAATATATAAAGTGCAGTCTAAGTATAGTCTCAGAGTTTGCTTTCATATTTCTGAATACACATTAAGGAAAACATATGTACCTCAAACATTCTATTTGTTGTATAGTTTTATCACTATAATGGCCCAATGTAATGACTGTAATGTAATTCCGCCGGCGCTCAGTTACACTGTACTGTGCGGTCATTTTGTGTCATTGCGGGGGGTGGGTACCATCTCATCTTCTGCCTTAGGTAACAGAACATCTTGGGTCAGCCCTGGAGCCACCCTGTGCTCTCTCTCACCCCCAAGAAATCTTGGTTAATTTGTTACTTCCACAGGTCAGTCCTATTCCTAATCTTGTTTATCCAGATAGAAATTCCATTGATTTCATTGATCTCTGAGTTAGGATGAGGTCCTGGTCTTCCGCAGACCACAGCATCAGTCTGTTCACATGTAGCAGTATTGGTTTCAAGTCTAAATGCCTGTCATGCTTCATTAGGTAAATTCTATGTGAAAGGAAAATGGTCGGCATGACTAAGATCAGAAAGAGAACAAATAATGGGGTTCCACCCGACTGCTTAATTCTGTCATATTTTAATTTAGAGCAACGGGTTGCATGCTAAATGCTCATAAATAGAAACAGAAAAGTAGTTTCACAGCATGAGTGATCCAATGAGTCATCATTCCGCTGAACTCCAGACACTCTAGGAAAGGGCAAAGAGTCACACAATCTCCCATATATTCCGCAAAGCAAAAAAAGAGAAAACCATGTCTCCAAAGCTGGCGAGAAGACCATGATGCCCTGAATTATTTAAATGTCCTTAGGAATGTTCAGTTCTTACAAGCTTCTCCTCCTCCTGTGTGGTTTAAGATTTTTATTCCAGGTGGCAAAGAAAGAGTAAGGTGGTCTGGCCTTCCTGTATGTTGGGGTGTATGTCGGTTTTCCCTGTGTTGCCCTATTATTTTATGTATAAGCTGAAATTATATTTTATTTTTATTTGTGAGCTGATATAGCATAATGGTTAAAACATGGGCAGCACAATCCTGTGTAGGATACGGCGGCCAGCCTAAAGGGAGCCCAAAATATGTTGTTCCCACCTACGACTCCCATGTCTGTCTATTCCACTTGCCCTCTTACGGCCTGCCATTGAAGACAACTGTTAACCTGAATTTCTTTGACTTTTCTTTCATATTGTCTGCTACTTTTGTGAGGCAATTTAATGACATGGAGCTGCCATTTGCCAATCAAAGAAACTAACAGATTATAACAGATCATTGTTCTCCAGGCAAATTGCACCTATCCTTTTACAAAAAACATTCTGATCAGCCATTAAACAGCAGCCCGCATCAATCAAATCAAATCAGAAAGCCACAGGCACTTTGAGATGTCAGACAGGTCTGCATTCTAATTGTATTACAAGCATATCTGATGTTGCTGTGTAATAGCAGCTGTGGACCACTGACTCAAGTAACCACTGACTCTATTGTAACTTTTCTCTAAGTGGACTTCAAACTGGGCTGTCATCCCAAGTTCTATTCATCAGTTAAATGTCTGTTTTAAGTGATTAGTCAAATTACAGTGTCTCAGCAGAGGCAGTATGCTGAGGAGATTTACAGCGAAATCCTTACTAAACTTCCGGCGCTGGAGGAAGCGCTCCGGTGCCGGAAGCTGTCACAAATGAGCCGTAAGGCACGTTTGCGCCAATTCAGGAGTAAGGGAGGTTGGTGCAAGGCCGGCCTCCCTCACTCCAGCTCCAGAAATGTCCATGCAGAAGGTGAGTCTCCGGTGCCGGCCGCATGGACGATCCGGACAGCGAGGGAGGGGGGCCATTGGGCAAGCCAGTCTGGGAGGGGAAGGGGATGGTGTCAGCCATATCCCTGGCCCCCACCAGGCTGGCTCGGCCGTTACACAACCTCCTCTTACTTCTGCCAGCTATTTAGCTGGTGGAAATCTGAGGAAGCCAATAGGGCCTGCCCCAGTTTACACCCAGGGAAGGGGACGAATGTCCCCTTCCCCAAGTAGACCTTCGGGCCACAGCTGCATGGCCCAGAGCCGGATCTTTAGTTAGGATTTTGCTGTTAATTATATACTATATACTTGATTATATACTATATACTTGACTATATGTACTTGATTATAGTCCTTCTTGACTATATGCAGCACCTTGCTTATTGTTTTGAAAAACATCTTAACGTGTTTAGTTTAGATTAATGGCCCAATCCTAAAGAGGGCCTGCACCGGCGGAACACACGTTCCAACAGTGCACACTATTGCAAAAGTGCCTTAAAGCGTTTGCAACAGCGCAAGGCCAGCGCCTTTCCGCTGGCACCAGCAGAGCGACAGAGACCTGCCTGACACCCACCAGGTAAGTCCAGCACAGGGCCAGGAGGGCAGGAGAGGGAGAAATGAGGCGGCAATGGGGTGGGTGGATCGGGTGAGTTTGGTGGTGCCAAGCACACCGTATCCAGATACCCTTCCCAGGCTTGATCCGCCTGCATGGAACAACGCTGACTTGCGCCAGCAATATCAGTGGTGCAGATCTGAGTTGACCTGTTGCAGCTGCTGGGGCTTACCCAGTGGCAAGGGGACAAATGTCCCTTTACCCTGAGGAGACCTCCAGCTGCCAAAAATCCCCCGCGGGTTGCATTACTGCTGCATCACTGCACAGAGGTTTAGGTAGGATTGGGCTGCCCAACATCTGTACTTAGCTGTACTTAATTGAATCCATTTTAGCTGTTCAATATTCTGATATATGTCTGTAATTATTTTTGGATAACAGGAAATGTATCAATTTAAGTACCAGAGATTAATCTGGAAATGAATTATTGGATGAACCTCTTCAACTCATCTATTACACCAGGTGTCTTCATCCCAGCACAGTATGAAGTATGAAGGTTTAGAGGAGCAGTGAAGAAAGCTGCAAAGTGCAAGCTGTGCAGCAACTTCTTTTTCTCTACAACTGAAATCCTCCTAGGCACACTTATCTCGGAGTAAGCCCCATTGATCACAGTGAGACGATGATGGGGTGGGGCTAGGGCAGAATGGGGCAATTATGGGGGTGGGCAGATCGGGTCTGGGAAGAGGGTGGATTTAGTGGTAGCCAGTGGTGTCACTCGAGGTGGGGAGGAACGGTAAGTTCTGCACTGTGCTAACCTCCATTTACTCCCCGGTACGAGGCGGCCCTGCCCCCTCGCCGTCGGAGCCATTCAGTGTGGCGAAGGCAACGCGCAGTAGACTCCCTGCGCATTGCCTTCGCCGCACTGAATGGCTCCAATGGCGAGGAGGTGGGGCCGCCTCATGCCGGGGAGTAAACGGAGGTTAGCACAGTGCGGAACTTATCATTCTGACCCACCTCGAGCGCCGCCAGTGGTGGTAGCGTTGGCTGCTGAATCTTAATCCCCTTCCCAAACCTGATCTTGTGGCATGGGTTCACGTGGACCTGCACCAGCTAGTTAGCTAGTGCAGGTCCAAGTAGATCCCCCCCCCCTCTGCACTGCGGAGGCTTACTCCCAGGTAAGGGAATGATCTTTCCTAGAGGAGACCTCTGCAACTGCCCCCTCACTGCAGAATGTAGTGGTAGCCATTTTGGCACTGCTGCATCGGTGGGGGAACAATAGGATCGGGGTGTTATTTTCACGTGAATATGCATAGGATTACAGGTGGGCCTCCATATCCACTGATTCGCTATCCACGGATCGTGGGGACCCCCCCAGGCTTTTACTTTTTTTCCCAGTAAATTTCGTTTCTTCCTTAAAGAAACAGGAGAAGCAGCCTCTGGCTGCTTATTACAGGCAAGTAGAACGAGACTAAGTACTAGAGAGGCTCTGCAAGGTTAACAGAAACTTGCCTGCAATGGAGGCTGCTTCTCGTTCTACTTGCCTGCAATGGAGGCTGCTTCTATGTTTGTTTTAAGGAAGAAACAAAGCTTGCTGAAAGAAAAATAAGAGCTGGGGGGGGCAAGCATGCCTGCCTGCAGGGGAGGCAGGGTGGGGGGGCCCTCAGGAAACCATGGAGGGGGTGTTCGCTCTTATCCACGGTTTCAAGTATCCACGGAGGGGCCTGGAACCTATCCTCAGCGGATATGGGGGCCCACCTGTATTATGCATAGGATAATAAGCAAGCAAAGGCTGTGTTCTCCGTGTAGCCTCACTGAAGTTCTCATTAGCAGAAACAGAAACACTTTGTGTCTTTGCTTTCTTTCTGGGAACCGAAAGATATGCTTCCACATACATGTTGGTCCAGGCAGAAATCCTACACTGTCTAGCAAAGGACAATGACATGAACGGTTGTTTTGACCCATGATCTAAACACAAAAATTATGTACTGCATGGAGGGAAAGCGTCTTGTGCTCAAATTGGGGGTACACAACTATAGCAAGAAATAGCTCATATTGTTGTTTGGATTGAAGCTTCATCTTTATATTTAAAGCATTTTATTATATATATATATATATATATATATATATATATATATATATATATATATATATATATATATATATATATATATATATATATATATATATATATAAATGGTGAGAATGGAGGCATGAAGCTCCTCCATTACCCAGTAGCGTCACATGGGGGGGGCAGTGGGCCCCCAGCCGACAAGTGTGTGTGTGTGTGTGTGTGTGTGTGTGTGTGTGTCAAAGCCGCCTCATCGGCAGCAATGCAGCAGCAAGGTTTTTGCGCCGCTTCAGAGGCTCCTGGAGGGCGCCGAAGCGTCCAGGCAGGCAGCGGCATGAAAAGTCGCACCCGCCCACCCCCCAGGTACCTTTTCGCACCGCTGCCACCATTTTCAGGGGTGTGCCGGCGATGTCACTTCCGGTTTGTGACATCACCAGGGGGGCATTTTGTGCCCCCCCCATCTTCACCACTGCCATTATCAAACAATATGTTTTGGCAAAATAATTCTTCCACTTGACCAATTGGGATAATGTAACAATTTGGGAACTCCATCTATGGGTAAATAGGTGATTCACATGTGTCCATTGGAGGAAATGAAGTGATAGTTCTTGTTTTCATCACAACTATTTAATCGTGGACAACAATGGATCCAGGAGAGCCCCAGAGATGGAAACCTGAAGATGCAGAGCGGGCTGAGCAGCACCAACCATGAAAATCCTTCTGTCGCCTTTGTCCTTGTTCTTCATTTTCCTGTACTTCTGTCACAGAGTCTAATGACTACTATTACATTAGTCTTGTCTGGACTCTGCGTTTGGCTCCAATTGGCAGTTAACTGCCTGTTCCTGTGTTTTCATAGAAAGAAGTGTTATAAGGGAATGACTAATTCTAAATTTAGAAGCGTTGCTGATGCCATGAGTAAGCCATGCTTTTCTCTGTACATTTGAGATTATTCTCCTCTCTTTGTGAGGGTAATTTATCTCGATATCCCTTTTTCCGCTCGATGAAGTTAGCAAGGCCCTTTTGTCACTATTAAATTACACAGAACACAAGGATTGACAATTTGAAGCTTTAAGTTTATTAAGCTGCCTGTTCTTTCTATAGGCAACCTGCTTTATTAACGATTGATTTAATTTGCCCTATGAAATGACTGAATTCCCTTCAATTTAAAAAGTTTTGCTAAGGTTATGTTTTGGTAAAAGGATAGAAAGAAAACCAATTGACATTGCCAGAGAACCATTGCTGTATCTAGTAACCTTTAACAAAATCTTATTTCAGACAGGTTTTGGAGTCTGGTCTTAACAATAATAATAATATTAATATTATTAATATTATTAATATTATTAAGATTGTATATTATTATTATTATTATTATTATTATTATTATTAATAATAATAATAATAATAATAATAATAATAATAATAATAATAATAATAATAATGCCTGACCTCTGCTATTAAGATCTCTCTGAACAGACTAATTGACATCGAGAGACAGGAAGTTTTTGCTGCAGCGGCTAAATCCTGCTCGCCTTTATACCTGCAGCTTCCATGTATTTTCAGCAAAAGCCCTAGGCAAAAGCAAAAGCCCTCTTTGTGATTGATAATCCTCAGGCAAGGCGTGCACTCTCCCTAACCAGATGTAACGCCCTGCCCTCCAGCAGAATACAGAATACACAGGGCCATTGTTTATGTAATCAGGTAGATACAGAATCCCCAGCGCATGTGCTTTTACACTGCACTTGGTATAACGACCTCCGGCAAAATATCCTCAACTCTCTGTTAGTAAATTTGCAAGGGAGGTCCAATTCTGATATCGTCCTGATCTTACTTTCTTCCACCAACAAATGGACCATCAATCAGTTAGCTAATTTTTTTTCAACTAACCATGGAACGTAGAGTGGCTATAGTGACCAACATTATGGAACCTAGGTAAAGGATTGTTAACTGTTTATTTTGTTATGCCTCCCTTTTTCTCATGCCTTCGGGGTTGTTTTTTTTTGCTTGTTTATTGTGTTATGTATTATTATTATTACTCTTTATGTTTTATGTTTGTTTTTGTTATGTTATGCCAATAAAGGTTTATTGATTGATTGATAATAATAATGCGCCTTGCCCAAGAATGACAAATTTCAGATTGATCGGCAATTGTTCAACACAAGAGGCTCAGGAGATGTTTCTTCAGAAGTTAGGTTGGACCACTGCCAATTTAAGGCAGGTTGGAACACTCCCCTCAGCCAAAGAAGAATTACAGCACAATCCTATGCAGGCCTACTCAGAAGCAAGTCCTATTCAGCTCAATGGGACTTATTTCCAGGTCAATAGGCATAGGATTGCAGCCTTAATTATCCTCTTGGCCAAACAGGCCCCAAACCACTCAAAGCAGCTCTACTGACTGATTCAGTGAGGAAACAATGATGGCAGAAAAGTGCACTTCTTGCCATCATCAGAGTCGTCTGTAAAGTGAGATCTAGGCCATGCTCAGTTTTCATCACAATTTTCCAGCACTATTGCTCTAGCTGCCTTCCCTGTTTAACTGTTTCATTGCCTTTGCTGCTTACTCAGGAAACCAGGAGTCAATCTGGCTGGGGGGGGGCAGAGGATGTTCAGGAGCAACTCTCCTGTGAGCCCAGGTCATCTCCATATTCCAGAGGTCAACTAGAGCCTCAGCAGGGTTGCTGTCAAAAATGGCAGAAAAATTCCCCAAACCATCAGAATCTATTAGCGTCAATAAGCCTCCAGGGACAAACTTTCCTAAAAGGTTCCCCATCCCTACAAGGTAGTGATCTGTCCATGACCATGAAATGATGTTAATCTCATCCATTAACAGATCACCAGTAATTTACCCAGAGGCAAAAATCAAGTTAAGAGTGTTTGCAGCCTGATATGTAGGAGCAGATATTCTGTGAGTCAGGACTACAGTCGTCATAGTGGCTATGAATTCCTGAGCTGCACCATTACTGAGGGCTTTGCCATACACATTGATGTCATCATGCCAAGGTCCGGGGACTCGGGGAGACTTCAGTATTACCTCTTAGACTGCCCTGGCCAGTTCAGGCAAAGAGACTGTTGGGAACAAGATGAGCAGTACACCAACAAAACCCATATCCTGTCTCAGTTATCTCTGAAACTGGATAGCTGAGACAGGATAACAAGCAACTGCTGGACAGGGACAGAATCACAACACAATACTGTGATTCTACTTTCCTGCCTCTGAAGCCTTGGCTGCTACAACACCTGCAAACACGGAGGACAGCTGAGAGAGATTCACCTCTCCCATCTCATCCAACTAGGTCCTGGTAATGCAAACCAGATCAGCCTTGTTTATCCAGGACAACGCAAACCAGATCAGCCTTGTTTATCCGCCCTAAAGGGCTGGCCGCCGCATCCTATCGAGTTCCCGGGCTATCCCAGGGCAGCCCAGGAACAACTCGGGAGAAGGGGATGATCGTCCCCTTCCCCCCCCCCCGTGTAAGCGGTGGTAGACCCAATGGGCCTACGCCTACTCGAATGTACGCAGGCTCCAGAGCTCGCGTACATTTGTGCCGTTCATGCTGGCGTACCTGGGGCCTGGAGGGCGCTTTACATACCAGGGATTTTGGCCCCCAGTATCCCTGCCCCCTCCAGACCCCGGGAGGCCAATGGCCGCCCTCCCTCGCCACCTGTTCCACTTTCCCCCCCACCCCTGCCCCAACTGACATAGGACTTACCTGGTCCGGCAGCCCGACAGTGGGGCAAGCAGTGCTGGCCACAGCGTCGGCGCTGCTTACTCTCCAGGTGTCATGCAAGTGCTTTACGGCACTTGGGCGACATCCTGCTCTAGGTTCACAGGATTGCGCGGTTAACCATGGTTGATTATGGTTTCATTACTGACTGATCTGGCACTACTAGAGGTGGGAGAAAGTAGTTTTTTTGTTTTTGTTTTTGCAGATTTCGGTGTTTAACCAAAATGAAATAGCAGAAAGCGGTGTTATATGTTTTTATTCCAAATTCTTCTCATTTTTCAATTGTAACAGCTTTAAATGTGTACTAGGTAGGTAGTATAGGTTGTACAGCGTCAGCAGGTGAAGAATTTACATCTTTGAATTTGCAAAATTACATGGTTTTATTTTGTTTTGGCAGATATTTTTTAGCAGAAAGTGGTATTATGTGTTTTTATTTCATTATTACCATTTTCTCCTGCCCCTAGGCATTACATACCCGCAGTCACAGGCTAGAGCAGCTGCCATTAAAGGCACCTAAACCCCACCAGCCAGAAGAAGGGCCAGAAGAGAGGGTAGTCCATATATGACGACCTCTCCATATCCTGTAATGGCCAGCCTTCAGCATCTCTCTCTGTCTGTAACTTTATTACGGTAATATGGATTCCTTGCTCTCTCCCATATTTTTGAACACACCTGCTGGCACCCAAAGGGGGAAACAAACAGAGAGAGAGAGAGAGAGAGAGAGAGAGAGAGAGAGAGAGAGAGAGAGAGAGAGAGAGAGAGAGAGAGAGAGCCCAACAGCAAAAGACCAGCAAGAACGAAAAATGACCAACTCAGCCCCACCCAACTTCACATAGAGAAAAGTGGTACCAAGGGGAGGACATCTAGCCAGCCCACGAACTGTGCTCCACCACAGCCTGGAGACTAATCATGGTGTCCCCAAAACGCACACCCCTGCCACAACTACCTCCCTCACTGGGGTCAGTCCCAGGAGGGAAAAAAGGGCATGGCGCCTTCACTCTCAATACAACCTGCTAGCAATGATTCACAACCCAGCAATGATAGTCTCTATCTTCATGGAGCACAAGCATAAATAATTCTCTTTTCTAGGAATCGAGCAAGCTACTTCTTATAACTGATAGAAAATCATTCACTGCCTAGGGAGAGCAAGGGTGGCAGGGTATCGGGCTTACTGGCATGGGACTAGCAACCCTGACAACACCAGCTGAATGTGCTATTGGTATAGCAGTCAGGAAGCATCAAGTTTCATGATGACATACCAGGATGCAGTGAGATATGGGTAGATGAGACATTGGAGTCAAGTTAAGGACAAGGAGTACTGAACATCTCTCCCTATTACAATCAGAGTTTCCAACCTGGGGCGCTGTATGCAGTGGCGATCACAGTACATGCCACAGCTAGACAAGCAACACTGGGAAGGGAACCCAGGAACATTTTGCACAGGAAACGTTTCTGAAAGCTCTCCTCAAGTTTGTGGCATTTACAGTTTCATTTGACCTTATCAAAACAGTTTATTTGCATACAGGCTCATTGTTTACCTTCTTGATTTGAAAGGTCATGAAGTTCCTTACTCAGGTCACATTCTTCACTCTTGGCAGACAAACACTTCCTGCAAGAGGTACACCATTTTGTATACTGCATACTTGACCTAAAGAGGAAGAAAATACAAAAGAAGCTGTGAAAGATAAGTCTGCAATGATAAATGATTATTATCTGTGCTGTTATTTTAACTGCACATCACTTTGCATGCTTTTTTTAAACAGAAAGGTAGTGCGTGCACACACATGTTATATTTATAAAATAAATTTGAAATCATGGCATGATTTGGTAGCAATGCTTTTAGGTTACTGTTGTAGAACACATCTACAGCCCAATAATCCTATCCAGGGCTGATCCAGAGCATGCAGCGCCACCAATGCAGCATGTGCTAGATGCTATGGGCCAGTCAGGGACCAGGCAGCCCAGGAAAGGTAAGTGAAGAAATTTTTTTCTCCGTAGGCTGAAAACCAGGTTAGCTGCCTGGTCCCCAATGTGTCTCCTCAGACCTACACCATCTCTTTTGCTGGTAACACAGAGCCTTGGTGTTACCAAAAGAGCTGGCAAGGGGGATTAATTTATATGTTTCTGTGCCCCCTTCAAGTGGGATCTCCCTGCTACGCTACCCCAGCTTCTCCCCTGGACGCTGGCCAGAACAGAGAAGGAGAATCTGGAACGAAGCGGCAGTGAGACCGCCAAGCCACCCTGTGTACCGTTTCCTGTTTCAGCGGCTTTGCAATCCTGCCGCTGTGCCGCTCCAGCCTCTCCCCTGGAGGCCAGCCTCCAAACACGAAGCCAGAACGGCACAGCAGCCACCCACTGCCAATCCGGGAACTGATATCACAATGTGTCACAATGATGTCATCACAATGATGACATCACAATGATGTCACGACACCACAGCCCCAGGCTCCCTGACGCCTAGATACACCACTGCAGGAATGTAAAGAATAAAAAAGTAAAAGGTTCAGGGAGATCCATGCATAACATTAGGGGAGGTGGATCTGGGATGAAAAGGGGGGGGGAAAGATCTGGCATGCGTAGCTGCTGCCAAGGTCCACCCCTCCCTCCCCTGAACCGCCCTCAGCCCGGCTAAATCCTCACCCCAATCCACGCTGATCCGCCCTGATCCACCCCCACCACCAGCTTACTGCCATCCTGTTATACAACTTGCAATAGAAGGAACATACTTTTTCTAGAACAATCCATAGCAGAGGGTGATGAATGGTCATCTGAGGACATGCCTAGGTACATTAGCTGTCCCTAAATGGACGTTCTTTCTTGAAAGAAGGTCTGTTCCCCTTGTTTCACACAATCTTCCTTTGAGGGTCATTCACAAGACAAATCCACAAGTGGCATTCAGAAAAAAAGTGTTCTCAGAAAACAGCCTGCTTTCTAATAAGGAGAGACAACTTATTTGGAAATAAAAGGCCCAGATGTAAAAGGAAATAATAGGGCCTGTTTTAATGCTGCTATTCATGTTTTCTTCCAAGCAGTCCACTTGTTCTTTCAAACATTATCCAGACAGTCCCTTCAACCAAATTGTCCCTAAATTTCCCCAATCATAGAGCTAAATTTCTATTTATTAATTATCTCATTTACTAAGGAATGTGACCTACTGAAAAGGGTAACTGTTCAGCTGTTTATCTTTAATGACTCATGTAATAGGCATTTCTTCTCCGTTTTTCTGTAAACAACCTCATTTTCCCTTTTTCCTGTCCTGGGGAGTCCGGCAGGCGTCCATGGGAGGAAAGGACTCCCTCTTATACCAAGCTGATGTTGACAACGTTCAGCCACTCAGGCAGATATTTTCATATCTCTCAGTCCAGTTCCAATTATTCAGGGTTTTTGGAAAACCATTTTATCTTCTGTCAATAAAATTATGGGTCACCTGAAGACCCCAAGGTAATTTTGTTATGTTTCCTTTAAGGCATTTTGCTTGTAACTGATCTAGAAATGACAACAAAGGACTGCAGACATGTGCGTTTTGAGCAACTGGAAAAAGGTCAATGGTCAGAATGTCATGGTCTCAGAATGGCACATGAGGACATAGACAACTGTTAAATTGGGGGCAGGATGGTGTAGTGGTTTGGGAGTCGGACTTAGACCTGGAAGATCCAGGTTCAAATCCCTGCTCAGCCACGAAGCTTCCTGGGTGACCTTGGGCCAGTCACTATCTCTCAGCCCCACCTACCTCACAGGGTTGTTGTGAGAACAAAAAGGAGGGGAGGAAATATGTACGCCACTCTGAGCTCTTTGGAGGAAGGGGGGTATAAAAATCTGAAAAATAAATGAATAAATAAATAAATGTTTACATTTGTTTAGATTTTTTTAAAGGAATCATACTAAGGGCCCAATCCTATCCCCTGCTGCCCCAAAGCATGCAACACCACTGACGGAGAGCATGCTGCATGCTATGGGGTGGGGTGGGGGTCAACCAGACGGTGTCATCGGTCCTGGAATTAGGGTGGGGGATCATGACATCTGCAACTCTAAGCCCTGGATATGATTGGGCTGTAAAACATAAACAGATAAATGTATAGAAAATGGGTTTTATATATCATGCTTTGAAACAGTAGATTTCAGTAAAGACTCCATATGTGATGTTGCATTCTTGTCAGTGTTGTAAACAATATGCTCTGATGGTTGATAGTTGGATATTATTATAAGGATGGATTTATGGCTCTTAACTGTCCAGCATCAGTACTCAGCACTGCACTAGCAGCAGCAGCAGCAGCAGCAAGTACCTGCCGCAAAATACATGGAGCTTGAACTAGTAGAATCCTTTCCATATCATGCCCTTTGATTACCTCAAAGAAGGCACAAGGGATCATAAATCTTGTGTTCCATTAGTGTCAAGTTGCTGAACCTATGTAGCCTTCAGTGACTTTAATGAGCACCACACATGCAAGTTTATTAAATCTAGTCCTGATTTGATCTGATCTAATCCAGTCCTGACTTGATTTGATTTAACTTTTCATGTCACAGAACAGACGTCAGTCAAGAAAAAAAAACTAAAAAAGTGAATAATAATGAGCCACAAGATCTAGCATTTGAAGCAACTAGCAACTTCGCATTAAGACAATATATCTGATATTGTTTTTGCATAACCTGATATGTAATGCGGCCAAAACTGATGTTATGTCTCTACACCCCCTCCCCATTTTGCGAGACTTGCTATTGCCATTCTTTTTCATGTATGGAACAGCCCAATCCTATTCAGATGCTGTGCTGACAGAACACCGATGCCAGCACAACAAGGCCATATGCCAAGCCTGTCCTGGCAAAGCAATGCTGGTGTAGCCCTTCCCAGTAATACCCCCACTGTCCATGGAAACTCCAACACAGCCCATGAACCATGGAGCGACATCCTGACATCAGCTCATCATTGGCATAGCGTTGGAGCATCATCACTGTGATATCAGTGCATCGTCACCATGACATCAGTGCGTCATCTGACATCTGTGTGTCATCAGTGTGATGTCCAAGGAGCCAATCACTGCATCCAATCAGCCCCAATCCCGGCAGGCAGAGAAGCCGGTGAACTGAGCAGGGGACCCGGGCAGGTGTTGGGCCAATGAGCAGCCAATGCTGGAGGGACATCCCTCTGCCAGCCACTAGGAATGAGCAACACAGCAGCAGGCACCACCCCCAAACATGGGGAATGTCCCACAGACACTACATACAAACACACACAGCACAACATAAGGCTGCCACAGAACACCCATCTCCTGTAGGATAGTGGAATCAGCTGCAAAGGGGCAAAAGCAAAGAACTGTAGCATCAATAGGTTGGATCAATATGCTACAAGGGAACAGAGTGTATGTCTTTAAGAATGTAAATACTCCACAACTTAATGTGGTGCTGCTGTGGATATAAAAGGTGATCAGGTAACTGGAAGAGTATTAATGGAACCTCTGTGCAGTTTCAGGGTAAAATGGTAAGGCTTTTGCTTGATTTTAAATTGACACAGTTGTTAAGCCTGAAAGATGGATCTGTTTAAATGGAAACAAACTCTGAAACTCTTAGTCAATTTCTTAAAAGCAAGTTCTAACAGTGCAAGCCTAGGCATGTCTACTCAGAGGTAGTCCCATTATATTAACTGGAGCTTACTCCCAGAAAAAGTGTATAGGATTGCAGCCTAAGTGAATGAATAGGTGTCCCCCCCCCCTTTTTTCCCCTTTAAAATGAGGCAATATGCCTGTCATGTTGTACTGGTTTGCAAGTAAAACAGAATTCTCTAGCTCTCTCTCAGAACAGTGGAAACAGCTAAGTGGAACAATTGTGCCCCCCAGTGTTGAACGTCAGCAATACCTGATAGCACTTTCTACAAGGATCCTGAGGATTTAGCTGCTGTAAGAACTAAACATTTGAACTATTTCATCAGTGCATCTTATGCTGTTGCATTGTGCTTTATAAGATTGTTTTATAATTGAACAATAATAAATTAGGTGCAGATTCCAGAGCAATTCTTGATTGCATTTTTATGTGACTGCAAAGTAGTTATGGTATTTTAAATCATAGTGGTAGATACATAGCACTAAATGCAATTAAGCTTTTATTGTTCAATTACTTGAAAAGTATGCTTTTGTTTTTTTTTACTAAAGAGGAGACAGTAAGTCCTGACTTGATGTTGTCAATAAGCATGACAAAGTTCCAATATTGTGAAAAAGTCCTATAATCGAAGGAATATGTTGAGCAGACTTTTTTTTTTTTGCCAGAGGCATGGCTACTATGATTGCTTAAACTATTCTGGGACTTAAGTAGCTTAACTGTGTGCACAATTGGAGTCGTGCTGCCTGCTCTTATAAATGTTTACTCAGAAACAAGCCCCTTTGTTCAACAGAGGTTACCAGATAATGTGCACACTTACAGGTGTGTAAGGCCCCCGATGAACACAATGGAATTTACGTGGTTTGTGCTATAAGAGTTGTTTTATTCTGTAGAGCATGGTTGTGCTCCCTGTATAGATTAACACAGGTACTGGAGAAGGTTGCAGCAAATAGACTTGAATACTAAGCAGCTGTGATTCAGATAAGTGCTTTTTGCTGTCTTTGTCACTGACTGGATAGCGCATTGCATTGTAGCAGGTCCCACCATCTGTCTTCCAGTACTATGTGCAGAAAAAGCAATTGCAGTCTTGGAACATTATTCCAAAAAGAAAATGTGTGTAAAACACACACAGCTGCTGGCTCGCTCGGTATAATTGGAAGACTGGGAGTTGGGGGCACACCTTGTGGCTATCAGTGAAGGCAGCTTTAGAGTGGTTCATGTGGCAACTATGACCATGTTGTTATGAACTGGTCAATTGCAGCCGCTCCCTATGCAAAGGAGACAACTTTTTCTATGCCATCTGAAAATGGCAAATTATGAAAGTGCCAGATCTGAGCAGAACCCACAGGCTCCACCACTATATTCCTTGGTTATTGGGGCTGGTGGCATCTTTTTATTGGCTCTGCTGCTGTGCCTTGAACAACCTGACACAAACATCGGCTCTTCTGGAGGGATGTGGGGAGTCGACCACTTGCAGATGTCTTTCAGTTCCAGCCTCAACCCACCTGGCATTTAGTCTGAACTCTCTCCACAAAATGGGACAGTCCAGAGTCCTCTAAATAGAATCACAGAATCTTAATGGAAGGTACATTGGAGGTCATCTAGTCCAACTACTACAGCATCGCTGACAGGTGGCCGTCCCTCCTCTGCTTGAAAATTTCCAATGAGGAGGAAATTGCAAGAGGCAGCTGTTCTAGTGCTGGACAGCTCTTGCAGCTAGTGACTTCTTCCTCATGTCTATCTGTCACACCACAGCCAAACCCACCAGGCAATCGGCTGTGTGGGCTAAGGCAACAGGAGAGCTGGAAGCCAGCTGGGAGTCTGCAGCTTTGGAAGGCTCCTGGCAGGCAACTGCCAGGCCAGGCAAAGGAAGCGGGGGCGGGACTTATATAGGAGTCTCGCGAGACTTGCAAACTCTGGGAGGCCCTCCCCAGGAATGGGCGGGGCTCGCCGAGCCAGCCCAGGAGCTCATAAGGATCCGGGTGGCTGAGGAGGGAGGATGTTGGAGTAGGAGTCTCCCTGACTGGGAAGGGAAGATCCCACTCAGTATCTCCGATAGAGGAGGAATGCGCTGGCAAAGCTATGGACAGAAGGGAAAAGGAGAGGCAACCCCTGTGAGGCAACAGAGGGAGGGCCCGCTTTTGACAGACAGCTGTTCTCCAGGTGAAGGGAGTCCTGGGGCCACCTGCAGGCCTCAACCCCCCAGCTCGACCTGGGGTCAGTTGTGGGAGTGGGGGAAGAGCCGCTTAGGGTTTACCCCGGCCTCAACTTCTACCCAGACCTATGAACCGCCTCTAAGACCACACCCCGGGGTTCAGAGCAGCAACTTACCTGCAGACCTACCTCGACTTCCCGTGCATGATCTGGACCAACCAACCAACGCCTCGAACAAAACATCTCCTGTGAAAAGAACACGGAGAAGGTCTTATTAGCAGAGACTCGGATTAAGCAAGGGCCTGTGACGGCAACAAGGCCACATGAATGTAAAACAGTTGACCCAAGTAAAATTTGCGACTATCACAAAACATAAGTCCTTCTCTTTATTCTCGGGGAGCAGTTCTGGGTCTACTTCCCACTGGCCCAAGGAGAGGTTTGGGAAAGGGCGGCCCCAATCCCTTGAGGCCGCAAGCATGGACGTCACACTATCCAAAATCCATTTCCTTGGCTAAGATGACACTGTTATGTGCCTGTGCCTAAAGGCCAAGTCTGTTGCAACCTTTTGGCCATGAATCAGCCCCCCTCACAGCCCTGCCCTCTGCATTGTTCATGGTAGAGAAAGAAAGATAAAGTAGATTGCTTTGCTTTAAGCCTGAAAACCATTGGGGGGGGAGGACGGACTGGTTACAGCGACAGGTGTACATTCTGGAAACCTGGGAATCCTAGGAAATTGAGTTCCCATGGCGCTTAGCCATGCACTGTAAACACCCAACACAGTCTAGGATTCAAGCCCTTCCTATACTTTCAGGCTGTGAATGGAATCCTCCCTTCCATTCTCACCGTCTCTGATAAATACCACAAAGTAGAAAGGAAATAAGGAAGAAGTGGCATATAAATCTTTTAAATACATACATACAACAAGATGGAAAAGGCAATATTTTTTTACAGTGCCTCTTCAAAACTCTCCAGTAATATTTGGAATCTTAGTCTACATGTATGTATTCTAAAAGATTTATATGCCACCTGCCTGCTAGCAGGTTTTCAGGGTGACTCCCAGGGTCATCAAAGGATGAAAAATATGATCATAAAAGTGTAAAATGACACAGCAGAGCAGTATTATACAAAACCAGCAAAAAACCATAAAGGTCAACTAAATTTGAGCTGCGGAAGGGGGGCAGAGGTTACTGTATTCTTTTTCATTGGCTGTTGGCGGAGTATTTTTTCTGATTTTTCTCTGAAACATGTTTTCCTGCTTCTTCTGAAGTCCTACAGATGGTGCTACTATATCACAGACTCTGCCTTTTTTTATCAGCGGGATTCATCCTTACAGGTTTCATTGCCCCACCATATTTTGGGACACCCACTGTTTAAGCAATTCTACACATCATTCAACCAATGTGGGATAATGGCTGAGCCCTATATAATATTCTTAGAAAATAATTGCTTTTATAACAGAGCACAGAAAGATGATTATAAGGCAAGTTAAGCCACCTATATGAGTTTGGTTTTTAAAATCCTGAATAGTGACACCACCACCCCCTGCAGCAGGGGGTTCTGTGTCTTTTGTGCATGCTTTGCATGTCAAATCAAAAACCTTGAGAAGGAAAGGGATAGAGGAATTTAATACGTTTTACCCCACCTTTCCTCCGCTACCATGGGCACCCAAAGCCGTTTACATAAAAATCAACAGTATAAAAACAACGCAGCAAAAAAGCCAGAGGTAGCAGCGCAAAGGTCATAAAAGCATCAGCAATAGGTAAAAATAAAAAATGAACATAGAATGTAGCAGCACAGAAATATAAAAGCAGCAATAAATGATAACAAAACAATAAAAGACAGCCTTCAAAGTGGCAATAAATGCAGACATAAAACCTTAAAAACCAAAACCACAATACAAAAAATCCTCACCACAAAACGTTACATAAATGCCAATCTGTTTTTAGTCTCTGCCAGAATGCATCAAGGGAGGGGGCAGTTTGTAAGTCAGGACTCATAAGGGGCCACAGCTGAGATGACCCTACTTCTAGTTGCCGCCCCCATTCTTCTGTTGGGTGTGGTACACTGCAAGTGGGCCTTCTCCCATGGATCTCGGGGAGCAGGCCAGAATGTATGGGGGAAGGCAGGTACCTGGTCCTAAGTTGCAAAGGGCTTTAAAGGTCAAAACCACCACCTTGAATTGGACTCGGAAGCGTACCAGAAGTGAGTGTACACTGTAGTTGCTGACAGTCCAACAGAAACAAACCACCGAGCCTCGGAAACCACATGGGTTGCTGAGTTCTGCACTAAGTGAAGTTTCTGGACCATCTTCAAGGGCAGCCCCATGTAGAGTGTGTTGCAGTAACTAAACGAGATGTCACCAAGGTATGAACCACAGTAGTCGGGTCTGACTGACTCTGGTATGACCAGCCTGGCACACCAGGAGAAAATCGTATCTAACGGTTAAAGGTTTGCACTGTGCTTTCTACTCTCCATTCACATTTCTACTGGGGTTTACTGGGAAAATGATAGTACGGTATCTTCAATGCCATCATCCAAGTTCAGGAACTCCAGATAGAAAGATGCTACCTTGGGAAAGCATCTCTTCCAGGTTATATACCTGTTCATATGGTTTGGATGCCCAATCAGCTGGCACATGTCAATCCCAGCAGGTGGGTTGGCTAGAACCTGTTGTTCTTGAAGGAAGCCAGATAAGAAGACCGTAAATCTACACAACAATCTGTCGTCTTGGCCGTGTGGCTTTTCTGCTATGGTGCTGCTTTGAAAGGGTGTCAGGAAAGCATCCCAGGATAATGACTACTGCATCAGATGACTCAATAGCCTTTTTAGGAGGCTGAGGCATCACTGAAACCTCTGGGACACTAGAGGGGGTTGGTCCAAATTTTAGAAACATGGAAAACCCAGGGATGTATGTCCAAAATGTATTTCTCCAAAAATGATGTAGTACAGATGGACTGCCATGCAAGTGAATGGAGATGCAGACACATGTGGATGCCATTCATGTTCACAGCATTGCTTTCAATGGAACACATGTTTGGATTAGCACCTACAATGCACAACCAATTGAAAGCAATGCAAAGTGGGGAGGCTAGCCACACTGGGGATCGCATGTGGATATGAACCCCTACACAACCTGCAAACCTCTTCCTACACTTTTTTTTTCTTATTTGCATTCTTTGATGTCACTGCCTCTCAGCGATTTTATTGTCAAAACATTAACATGATCACTCAGTTCTATATCAGTCAAGGCACTTTGTTATTTCAATGAAGCACTTATATCACTTCATAAAATGTGTGTGGTGATGCTCCCAATATTCTCTGACCTTGTTGTTGTTGTTCAGTCGTTAAGTCGTGTCCGACCCTTCGTGATCCCATGAACCATATCCCGCCAGGCCTTCCTATCCTCCACTATCTTCCTGAGTTCGCTCATTTTCATGTTCGTTGCATCGGTGATGCTGTCTAACCATCTCATCCTTGGCCTTCCCCTTCTCCTTTTGCCTTCAGTCTTTCCCAGCATCAGAGTCTTCTCCAGAGAGTCCTCTCTTCGCATTAGGTGGCCAAAATATTTGAGTTTCAGCCTTAGTACCTGTCCTTCCAGGGAACAGTCAGGGTTGATTTCATTTAGGATTGACTGATTTGATCTCCTAGCAGTCCAAGGGACTCTCAGGAGTCTTCTCCAGCACCACAGTTCAAAAGCATCTATTCTTCGGCGCTCAGCCTTCCTTATGGTCCAGCTCTCGCAACCATACATTGCTACTGGGAACACCATCGCCCTGACTATACGAACTTTTGTTGGTATGGTGATATCTCTGCTTTTTATTATGCTATCTAAATTTGCCATAGCTTTCCTTCCAAGGAGTAAGCGTCTTTTAATTTCATGGCTGCTGTCTCCGTCTGCAGTGATCTTGGAACCCAAAAAAGTAAAATCTGTTACTGCTTCCATTTCTGCCCCTTCTATTTGCCAGGAATTGATGGGACCAGATGCCATGATCTTAGTTTTATTAATGTTGAGTTTCAAGCCAACTTTTGCACTCTCCTCTTTCACTCTCATCAAGAGGCTCTTTAGTTCTTCTTCACTTTCTGCCATTAGAGTGGTATCGTCTGCATATCTGAGGTTGTTGATGTTTCTCCCGGCAATCTTGATTCCGGCTTGCGATTCATTCAGCCCTGCATTTCTCATAATGTACTCTGCATATAAGTTAAATAGGCAGGGTGACAATATACAGCCTTGCCGTACTCCCTTCCCAATTTTGAACCAATCAGTTGTTCCATGGCCGGTTCGAACTGTTGCTTCTTGACCCGCATACAGGTTTCTCAGGAGACAGGTAAGGTGGTCTGGTATCCCCATCTCTTTAAGAACTTGCCACAGCTTGTTGTGATCCACACAATCAAAGGCTTTTGCGTAGTCAATGAAGCAGAAGTAGGTGTTTTTTTGGAACTCTCGTGCTTTCTCCATGATCCAGCGCATGTTGGCAATTTGATCTCTAGTTCCTCTGCCTCTTCGAAACCCAGCTTGTACATCCGGTAGTTCTTGGTCCACGTACTGCTGAAGCCTAGCTTGTAGAATTTTGAGCATAACCTTGCTAGCATGTGAAATGAGTGCAATTGTGCGATAGTTTGAACACTCTTTGGCACTGCCCTTCTTTGGAATTGGAACGTAAACTGACCTTTTCCAGTCCTTTGGCCACTGCTGAGTTTTCCAAATTTGTTGGCATATTGAGTGCAGCACTTTCACAGCATCATCATTTAGGATTTTAAGTAGCTCAGCTGGGATATTATCATCTCCGCTAGCTTTGTTGTTAGTAATGCTATCTAAGGCCCACTTGACTTCGCTCTCTAGGATGTCTGGCTCTGGGTCAGTGACCACACCAGCGTGGTCATCAGGAACATTAAGCTCTTTCTTGTATAGTTCTTCTGTGTATTCTTGCCATCTCTTCTTAATCTCTTCTGCTTCTGTCAGGTCTCTGCCTTTTTTATCCTTTATCATGCCCATCTTTGCACAAAATGTTCCCTTAATATCTCCAATTTTCTTGAAGAGATCTCTAGTCCTCCCCATTCTGTTGTTTTCCTCGATTTCCTTGCATTGTTCATTTAAGAAGGCCTTCTTATCTCTCCTTGCTATTCTCTGGAAATCTGCATTCAGTTGTTTATATCTTTCCCTTTCACCTTTGCTTTTCGCATTCCTTCTTTCCACAGCTATTTGTAAAGCCTCATCTGACAGCCACTTTGCTTTCTTGCATTTCTTTTTCTTTGGGATGGTTTTCGTTGCTGCCTCCTGTACAATGTTACGAACTTCCGTCCATAGTTCTTCAGGCACTCTGTCTACCAGGTCTAGTGCCCTAAACCTATTCTTCACCTCCACTGTATACTCATAAGGGATATGGTTTAGGTCATATCTGACTGGTCTAGTGGTGTTCCCTACATTCTTCAATTTAAGCCTGAATTTTGCAATAAGAAGCTCATGATCTGAGCCACAGTCAGCTCCAGGTCTTGTTTTTACTGATTGTATAGAGGGGACCTACGTTCCAGTTTATTTTCTGACTTACGCAAATCAGTTTATTACAAATATTACAGACACTTGAGGCCAAAAGCTTTTGAATAATGTTTAACTTTTTTAATGGAACAGTTGTCTTATGGTATACGTTGTGTTTATGATAGCAATTTTACCATAAGGTAGTGTAACTAGTCTTCAGTGGGACTACCGGTAAGTCCCAGACAAAAGGATACCAGCTGTATCCCGCTGTATCCCCCTCTGAATTCCCACCCACTCCAATGGCTGCTTTTTACAAGCAAATGAAAAGCATAGGAGATCTTATTATGGATCTCCCTCTAGTTTCACCTTAAGGCAGTGGTTCCCAAACATTTTTGACCTGTAGCTCCCTTGACCATTGGCCGCGGCTCCCCATTACATTATGTCGATACCTGCTCATCGTGTCACCCCAGTGATGTCAGTAGGGTTGGTGTCACCCGGTGCAGTGTCACTCTCATTAACCCCTCATGGTGTCACCCCCATTAACTTTATTTATCTTAATATATAACAATACAGGTCACCCAACAAATCAGTAATTAACAAAAAAACAGTACCCAACTTGATGACACTCACACACAATGAATAAGAGTTCTAGTATTAGCGCTGATACGTAGAAATGAGAGCTGACTCATGCAACAGCATTGCACTGTTTTCCGAGACGATTCCGTGGCACTCTGCAGTTCCCTTGGCTGGTTCCCGCGGTTCCCCTGGGAGCCACACCTCCCAGTTTGGGAACCACTGCCTGAAGGCATATATTTTAATAACTAGAAAGGTAGTTGCTGAGCAGTAGTGCTAACAAGATGATGAAATGTTTTTGTTGAAGATCTACCAGTCCTATAAAATGCAACCATCATATCTCCACCATCCAATTTGCTAAAGGGGAGGGGGAGGTCAAGCTTGTGCTCCACCCTGTTCCACATTTCTCGCAGCATCTGTATTCAAAATCGCTTTTGGAGTAGATGAATCAACTCTGCCACCTGCATAAACAAGAAGAATGTAAATTGGATTATAGACCTGTAAATTACTATTACTGTGTTAATTACTCACTGGAGAATACCAGCATAACTCAAGCATAAACATGGAATGGAAAACTCTAGTAATGTGACCATGACTTGAAAATGATCAGCTATAAAACATTAATTTGTGTATTGAGCCTTACAAATACATTAACGTAGAAACAAATATTTAGTGCTTTGCTTTAATTGCAGGGCATAATGTAAGCCAGGCTTTGTCTCGGGTACAAAGACTCAGCTTCCTTTTCTAGATATTACCAACTAATGTCATAGGGATCTACTCTAGAGTAGAATCTACCAAGGTCAAGATATATCAACTGCTTGTAGGAGACCTGCTTTGTTTGCTGGGTTTTTAAACATTTTCAGACATAACACAATCTGACAAAAAAAATTAAAAATGGCAAAGCTATTGTCAGATGCAAATTAAGCAGATTGTGATTACCAGACCAAATGGGGCTTATAGACTTATAGAAATTCAATGGAAAAACAAAACAACCAAACAAAAGCCCTTCACCAACAGTCCAATCCTATGGGCTTGTAGCACTGGCAGAACAAGTGTTCCACCAGCACCACCTGCCTTATGGCAGTTTTAAACGTGTTTTCAGCAGTGTGCAAAGTAGCATGCTGCTTGCTGGAGCGCCAGTGGGAAGGCTGGAGCCTTCACACATGCATTGGGGTATCGCCGGCCATGTGCCAGGACAGGAAAGAAAGCAGGGGAGGCAGGACGGGGATGGGGGAGGACAAAATGAGGCGCCAACGGGGGTGGAGGAGGGTGGAATGTGGCCGCGAAGAGCGAATTTGGTCTGGGAAGGGAGCAGTTTCAGTGGCTGCGGCAGCCGCCGAATCCTAGCCTCCTTCCCAGATACGATCTTGCTGCACGGGTCCACACAGACCTGCAACAGCAAATTTGCTAGTGTGGGTCCAAGTAGATCTCGCCACACTGCAGAGGCTTACCCAGGGGTAAGGGAATGAATGCTCCCTTACCCAGAAGAGACCTGCACAACTGCCCCCACAGGATGCAGCGGTACCCATGTTGGCATCGCTGCATGAGTGTGTGTGTGTGGGAGGGGGGGAGGAACAGATAGGATTGGGCTGTAAGGCTGCAGTCCTATGCACATCTACCTTGGAGTAAGTTCCACTGAAATAAATGAAACTTCCGAGTAGCCAGTCAAGTCCTAACATTAAATTGCCCTACAGCCCAATCCGATCTAACCCACACATATACTCATGCAGCCATGCCACTGGGATGTGTACTACATTCCGTAGTGTTGGCAGTCCCGGAGGTTTCCTCCAGGTAAAGGAACATTTGTCCAAGCTGCCCAAATGGGTCTATTTGGACCTGTGCCAGCAATTTTTCTGGCGCAAGTCCAAAAGAACCCAGAAAGGCAGATTGAGTCTGGGAAGGGAGATAGGATATCGATGGCTCCGCTGCCGCAGATACCGTCCCCTTCCTGGCCTTCACACACACTCCTTCCCCACCCTTGTGTCCTCCCCATTCCTGCCCTTCCCTGTCCCCCACCCACCCCCATGCTGACTTACTGTTGCCGTTCTGGAGGCACAGCTGGCCTATGAGGTGTGCTTTATGGCTGCTGCGAACAGCAACATGCCATTTTATGCAGCTGGGCAGCACTGCGAGGCCATGACCATGTGCCAGCAGCCTTCCATGAGTCCTGGCAGTAGTAAGTCAGTACAGGGGGTGGAATGGGGCAGAGATCGGGGTAGGGAGGAGGGCAGATCAAGGCTGAGAGAGGGGCAGTATTGGTGGCAGGGGTGTTGCCAATATCCTATACCTGTTCTCGGCCTCAATCTGACTTCCTGAGTCTATTTGGACATGCACCAGCTAAATTGATGGCACAGGCCTGAGTAGACCTTTTTGGGCAGTGGAGGCTTACCCCTGGGCAAGGGAACAAATGTTCTCTTACCCAGAGGAGACCTCTGGGAATGCCCCCTTCCCTGCAGGATACTGCAAGCCAGTGACGTCACGATGGTGCACGTCACCCCGAAGCAGGAGGTGCGCGTGCCACCCCCCGCCACTGCGCGTCGCCTACCAGGTCTCCGGGCATCTTCAGCCTTGTCATTGGCTCGTTGTGTGCATTTTCGCACATGCGCACAACGCCGCTGAGGGCAAAAGTCTGCCCTCTTGCCCTCAGCGGCGTCGGTGCCATTTTGGTGCATGTGCACAACGCCACTGAGGGCAAAAGGCTGCCCTCAGCGGCGTTGTGCACATGCGCGAAAACGCCGCTGAGGGCCTAGTTAAGAGGCCAAGCCGCCGGCTGAAGAGGGCGCGTCGAGGCCCTCTCCCAGACCCGGCTCGACAGCGGGGGTGACGCGCGTTTCCCCCGGCACACGTCACCCTCGGCAGCCCGCCGCACCCGCCACGCTCCAGTGACGCCTCTGCTGCAAGCGCTCTGGTGGCACAGCTGCATCAGCAGGGGGTGTTTTGCTAGGATTGGGCTGTTTGAATAGCTATTCTGAGCTCACGCTGAAATGCAGAGTTAAGGCTACAATACTGCGTCCCTGAGAGCAGGAATTACTTAAGTGCGGTGTGTGTGTGCTACATTTTCTTATTTGGGTGCAATTCAATTGCTTACACAGTTTGCATGATTAATTTAGGATTAGGTTTAAGCCAAGACGAAATCAGGCTTTCAGGGGTCCTTGATTGTGCTGTTTAGCCACCTTAATGTAGAGCTTCCATGGTGAGCAGATTAATGGAGGTTGTCCCATTAAAAAGTTATTTCAGTCACTTTATTAGAGTGCACCCAATTAGGAGTGTAAAACAAGAGACCATTTCAATTAAGCAACAAAGCTATTATACAGCATCTAATTTCTTTCAATTTCTCATCTATCTCTTCAGTTTAAAATGAGATTTTGAAAAGGTCGCTGGCCTCTGTTCTCCTTATCCCAACACGCAGACTTCCTAGAAAAATGTCACTGCGCTTACATTGACAGCGTTTGCTTTTGTTTTCTTCCTTTCTCACTGCATTACCAAAGAGAGCTGTAAAGGGAAACGTGGTGCATGCGTGCATCTGTGTGGGTTAAAATGTTAACATGAATCTCAAGATGTTATTCTTGAGGCTCCTCCTAGCTGGTCATCTATCCAAGCACTGACCAGATTGAGATATCCTTAGCTTCAGCAATGGCTTAGCAGTGGTTTAGTGGTTAAGACGCTGAACTGCAGACTGGAAAGTTGGTAGGGCATCAGTTTGAAACCCGAGTACCACTTGACTGAGTGAGCTCCCGTCTCTTGTCCCAGCTCCTGCCAACCTAGCAGTTCGAAAGCAAGAAATTGCAAGTGGATAAATAGGTACCGCTGCGGTGGGAAGGTAACAGTGTTCCATTAGTAATGCCAATCACATGACCACGGAAGCGTCTTCAGACAGCGCTGGCTCTTCGGCCTTAGAAACAGAGATGAGCACTGTACCCTAGAGTCGGACACGACTGGCTTTTGAGCAGGGGATACCTTTACCTTAGCTTCAGCAAGGTGACTTTATCATATGATCTTAGGCCCTGGCACCTTTTCCCCCAGACTGTGCTCTAATTCCTCTTAATGTAAGCAACATCTTCTGAAGCTCTACTTTTTAATGTTTTGATAAACATTTCTTTCCAAGGTGATTGAGTTTGGGACAGAAGCCCCAGTTTCTGCTTATTCTGGTATTATCCTCAGTCACAAACATCACTCCACACGTAGTAGCTGCCATTTGTCCCTCTTTACCCCATCATTGCATCTTTTCCAATGGCTGTTGCTTGTGGCTGTTCTGCATCTCTTTTTATAGCCCTCTGAAGAAAGGGGGAATAGTTAGTTTTATTTGACTATGTAAACTGCTTTATGGACTACATTTTGTCAAAAGGGGGTATATAAATTTTATTTATTGCATATTTATACCTCCCTTCCTCCAAGGATCTCAGGGTGGCGTACATAGTTCCTTCACTCCTGTTGTCCTCACAACAGCCCTGTGAGTTAGGTGAGGCTGAGAGATAGTGACTGGCCCAAGGTCACCCAGGAAGTTTCATGGCTGAGCGGGGATTTGAACCTGGATCGTCCAGGTTTAAGTCCAACTCCAGAACTACCACACAATCCTGGCTCTTATTATATACCAGTAATTAAATCCTGGCTCTTACATATAATAATAATGGCTCTGGAGATCCAGGTGGGCTTCATGGTTCAATGAGCTGGTTCAAAAGCCATATTTGCTGTTTACTAGTCAGTTGGGGACGAAGAAAAAAATTAACATCAAAGCAGAAATGACTTGGCAACCCTTCAGGATGCTGGTCCAGTACAGAAGCCTTCTTAGGGGAGAGGGGAGATCAGAAACAAGTTAAAATGGGGGGGGGGAGTCTGGGATTTTCACCATACCACCTGACCACTTTAGGACATTTCTGCCGAATGTACTCTTTCAGGCAGGTTCATGACATCTTGGCAGGGTCAGGCATCATCATTTTATATCTAACCTGCCCTCTCTGTTGCAAGATCCCCATGGAAACCTTGGAGTACTGCATTTTCAAAACATTTTAAAGGCATGAGGTGAACAGAAAGGAGCATCAGTTCAATTGGTTCTAAACTACATGGAATGTTTACGTTTAACTTTACAAGAATATACTAGAAGCAAACGCATTGCCCTAGGTCTAAATAGAAACTACTTGGAAAATTGAACTATTTCTTATTTCAACCAAATTGAAACTAAGAAATTGGTTATAGTCTTGTATGAAGTCATTGTTACTACTGGATTGCTGGGGGCCCAGGAGCAAAACCTGGCACTGGGTACCACATGGAACTCCACCCACCCCCTTAGGGATGCTACCTCTGTCACTGGTACTGAAGAGTCAGGAGTCAACCAAGCCAGGTGGGTCCTCTGATGGGCATGGGCCAATGCCCAGCGAGGTGCCAGCCCTGGATAAACAGCTTGATTCTACAAACTCCATCTACACATGATGCAGATATGGATACAATGCATGAAAATACACATCTTTAACCTTTTCTTGTGGTACCATTATGACTTAAACAATGTGGTGTAGTGTGTCCAAGTTGTGACAAAAGCACTACACGGTATCCCAGTAATAAGATCTATCCTCTTGTGCCAGGTCCTATTTTAATCATGATCCAGCCTGACCTCACATCTACCTGCACACACAACTTAAGGAGGCTTGCAATATCCTTGGTACAGGAGTGCAATGGGATACAGGTACAAACAAATTGGTGCATCCATCAACAAAGTACTTTTGGACAAGGAAGGCAAATATCTCTCCATGAGTGGGAATGGGACTAGTTACTAAAAGAGGAAATAGACAAAGGGAAGTAGTGGTCCTAATTGCCTTCTTAATTAATTAGAAATAATGGTCCCAATTACTGTACCTTAATTGCCTATTAATTGCTTGTACATTGCCTTCACCTCTGGAATGGCTCCAGAGGCGAGTGGGATTACACCCGTTTGCAAGGTGCGGTGTAGCACCTTGCACTACATATGGTGCCGCACCCCCTCCAGCAACACCATTGACCCCGACTTATTTTCTTCTTTGTAGGAAGTGATTGGGAAAGAACTTTCTTCACAACTGGCAGGCAACAGTAGCTTGTGTCACAGATGGGACTGGCCCAAGACCTGATGCCTGAGGCTGCATGCCAAATGCAGCTCTCCCTTACCTAATGATAGACCAGTCTCTACTTCTCCCAGCTGCCAATGTTGTAGCTCAGAACTCTCCTCCCCTCCACATTTCCTCTTCCTTTCTGTCCCCCTCTTCCTCTGTCCCAGAAAATCCCTGGTTTGGTCCCTTTAAGAGGCCTAGTCCCACTCTGGGCTGATTAGTTCCCCTTTTTACACTCACAGTTTTAGCAGTCCAAGTCCAAATATTAAAGTCCAAAAGCCAGTCCAAGGTCAGAAAGCCAGTCAGGGTTCTCCAACCAGTCCACATTCAAAGCCAAAGCAGGTTCCTCAAGCCAGTCCAGAAGTCAGTCCAGAAGTTAGTCAGGGTAAGTCCAGGAGTCAGTCAGCACAGCTAAGTCCGTCTTTCTCCTCCAAAGCTCTCCTTACTTCAACCCACACCCTTCCTTCCTCCAGGTGCTGCTTTTATACATGATGACCTCTAGTGTCTGCACCGAGTAGCCTGCTTGCTGCTGAAGCCTGGGTTTTAACCCCTTATACTCTAGGCCAGTGGTTCCCTAACTGGGGCGTCGCGACGCCCCAGCCGTAAACAAAGGGTTGCTATGCCCTTAAGGGGCATGGCAACCCGCGGTGATGTTGACAGCGCGCCCTTTTTACCTTCATTGGTGGGCAGTGGGTGTCCGGCGGGGGCTGTGGGGAGCCTGCGGACGCCTCCGCAGGCCTCCCCAAGCATAAAACCGGAAGTGGGTTGCAATCGCGTCGGAGCGCTGCTCCGACGCTTGGGGAGGCCTGCAGAGGGGTCCGCAGGCTCCCCACAACCCCCGCCGGACACCCACTGCCCACCAATGAAGGTAAAAAGGGCGATCCCGGGCGCGGCGGTGGCGGCGGCGGCACGATCCCAGGCGCGTCATCGCGACTCCTGGGAAGGCCCTGCTGCTACTTAGAGCAGCAGAGGGCCTTCCCAGGAGTTAGGGAACCGCTGCTCTAGGCCTATGAGGAACCACTGCTAACACCACACCCTATCTCCTCGGGGGAAGTCTTCCGCATTTTCCAATACATCCTCTTCCAATCCAAGAAGTAGAAGGAGGAGGAGCAGCCATGGAGGCAAATAGGCAGGAAGAGATGAACCATTTGCTGCCTGAGGCAACTGCTTCAGCTGGCCTCACAAATGGGCTGGCTCTGCTCCTAGGTTTACATCGGCAGCCTTTCCTCCTGTTCTAAGAGGTGATACCATGAAGGGGAGGAAGGCCTGAATTCGGATCCTGCTGGGTCTCTGGGAAGTTGAGCTTTTTCTATATTTAGTAATGCATTCCCCTGAACTAATTAGTTCATTCCCCTGAACTAAAGCCATTATAAAGTTCAGGGTCATGCTGACATTGTACGAGCATCAGGTAGCCTGTCACTGCTCCTCATTTTAGTGGGGCCTGAGCGCATGCAGCCACTGGTGGGATTCTGAGCAGGGTTTTTGTAAGTGAACTGACAGGCTGTCACAGCAAGTGCCATTCTGGGTCATTACTTAGGCTCTCTCTTGTACTGAACAGAATCGCATATGCAGAAAAATTAAATTACCAGTATAGCCATCATGTATCTTAGTTCTGTCCTTGTATCTTATGTATTTTATGCAGCTCAAAGTGCAATGGCTGAAGAAAATGCATCTTTCTCCATTGCCTCATTTACATAGCAGCAAAGAATTCAGCTCATCAAACATCTAGACCACTGGAATAACCTCATGAGCAAGGGAGCTGGACTAACACAGTATGAACTATGCCTGCCAAACTGCTCGACTAAGTCCAGGAGGGTACCGGCATGGCTGACAAGCACAGTCAAAGAGGCTATAAAAGGCAAGGAAGCTTCTTTTCGCAAATGGAAGTCTTGCCCTAATGAGGAAAATAAACAGGAACACAAAACATGGCCAGACAAAATGATATGGGAGGCCAGGAAAGATTTCGAGGAGCGTATGGCCAGAAACATTAAAGGGAATAATAAAAAGCTTCTTCAAATATGTTAGAAGCAGGAAACCTGCCAGGGAAACGGTTGGTCCGCTGGATGGTGAGGAAGAGAAAGGGGTGATAAAAGGGGACTTGGAGGTTGCAGAGAAATTAAATGAGTTCTTTGCATCTGTCTTCACAGCAGAAGACCTCTGGCAGATACCGCTGCCGGAACGGTCTCCCCTGACTAAAGAATTAAGTAAAATAGAGGTTAAAAGAGAATACCTCTTTGACTTAATTGACAAATTAAAGATCAATAAGTCACCAGGCCCGGATGGCATTCACCCAAGAGTTGTGAAGGAACTCAAGAATGAAGTTGCTGATATCTTGACAAAAATATGCAACTTGTCCCTTAAAACGGCCACTGTACCAGAGGATTGGAGGATAGCTAATGACACGCCAATCTTTAAAAAAGGAAAGAGAGGGGACCCGGGAAACTACAGGCCGGTCAGCCTAACATCTGTTCCAGGTAAGATGGTGGAAAGCCTCATCAAGAATAAAATCGGAAAACATATAGAAGAACAAGCTTTGCTGAGGGAGACTCAGCATGGCTTCTGCAAGGGTAAGTCTTGCCTCACAAACCTTTTAGAATTCTTTGAAAAAGTCAACAGGCATGTGGATGTGGGAGAACCCGTGGATATTATATATCTGGATTTTCAGAAGGCGTTTGACATGGTCCCTCATGAAAGGATCCTGAAAAAACTCCATAGTCAGGGAATAAGGGGGCAGGTCCTCCTATGGATTAGGAACTGGTTGAAGACTAGGAAACAGCAAGTGGGAGTCAATGGGCAATTTTCACAATGGCGAGAGGTGAAAAGCGGTGTGCCCCAAGGATCGGTCTTGGGACCGGTGCTTTTCAACTTATTCATAAATGACCTGGAGTTGGGGATAAGCAGCAAGGTGGCCAAGTTTGCAGATGACACTAAACATTTCCGGGTGGTGAAGACCAGCAGGGATTGTGAAGAGCTCCAGAAGGATCTCTCCAAACTGGGAGAATGGGCAGCAAAATGGCAGATGTCCTTCAATGTCAGTAAGTGCAAAGTGATGCATATTGGGGCCAGAAATCAAAACTTCACATACATGCCCATGGGTTCTGAGTTGTCTGTGACGGATCAGGAGAGAGATCTTGGGGTACTGGTGGACAGGTCGATGAAAGTGTCAACCCAGTGTGCGGCGGCTGTGAAGAAGGCCAATTCCATGCTTGGGATCATTTAAAAAAGGGATTAATAATAAGATGGCCAATATTATTATGCCGTTGTACAAATCGATGGTAAGGCCGCGTCTGGAGTATTGCGTCCAGTTCTGGTCGCCGCATCTCAAAAAGAATATAGTGGAACTGGAAAAGGTGCAGAGGAGAGCGACCAAACTGATTAGTGGTCTGGGGCATCTCCTTTATGAGGAAAGTCTACAGTGTTTGGGCCTCTTCATTCTAGAAAAAAGGCGACTGAGGGGGGACATGATTGAGACATATAAAATTATGCATGGGATAGAGAGAGTGGATAGAAAGAAGTTCTTTTCCCTGTCACGCAACACTAGAACTAGGGGACATCCACTAAAATTGAGTGGTTGTTGTTCAGTCGTTAAGTCGTGTCTGACCCTTCGTGATCCCATGAACCACATCCTGCCAGGCCTTCCTGTCGTCCAGACAAAAGAAAATATTTCTTTACCCAGCGTGTAATGCATCTGTGGAACTCCTTGCCACAGGATGTGGTGATGGCACCTGGCCTGAATGCCTTTAAAAGGGGATTGGACAGATTTACAGAGGAAAAGTCCATCACAGCTTACAAGCCATGATGGGGAAAAGCAACCTCCTGGTTGTAGGAGTAGGTTTTCTCTGTGCCAGGTGCAAGGGAGTGGCGACTGGACACGGGTATCTTGTTGTCTTGTGTGCTCTCTGAGGCATCTGGTGGGGCCACTGTGTGATACAGGAAGCTGGACTAGATGGGCCTTTGGCCTGATCCAGCAGGGATCTTCTTATGTTCTTATGTGTATCGGCTACATAGACTACAAACATTACTGTATGCAAAGTTCTGTATCAAGCGGAAGTTAAGTTTTCTATCCCTTGGCTTGTTCAGATATGTTCTGCATTGATAATATAAGCATTAAGGAATTCTGTCTAAACAGTAGCGTTCTCTCTCTCTCTCTCTCTCTCTCTCTCTCTCTCTCTCTCTCTCTCTCTCTCTCTCAGCATGACAAAATAAAACTTGAACACATTGCCAATAAATGCAGCTTCTTCCAAGAGATCACCTTAGTAAGTGTACAAAACTACTGCTACCATGGTTACAGTAGACCTGCACTTAGAGAATGACTAACCGCTGAACCATAAGCTGTCGATCGAAAGGTTGGCAGTTCGATTCCCGCGACGGGGTGAGCGCTCGTTGCTTGGCCAGCTCCTGCCAACCTAGCAGTTCCAAAGCATGTCAATGCGAGTAGATAAATAGGTACCGCTTGCGGGAAGGTAAACAGCGCTCCGTGTTCCAGCTGCATGCTATGCGCTGCGGCAAGGAGAGTCATGCCGGCCACATGACCACGGAGGCGTCTTCGGACAACGCTGGCTCTTCGGCTTTGAAATGGGGATGAGCACCACACCCTAGAGTCAGACACGACTGGACTTAATTGTCAGGGATCACCTTTACCTAAGGACATTGGAAACCTAGAGCCTAAAGGATAAACTTAATTATTCACTTTTGATCTCCACCGGCAATTTAACAGTGGAATAAAGTGACTGAGAAACACATATTTCATGCCTGTCTGCCACAGGAATAACTAATTAGGCACAATGTGTGAAGGTAATTATGGAAATGATGATGGCTGAATACAAAAGGCTGAAATGCTCACAGCTGGCTGTATATTAGATGGGAGATTGTCTTCCGGAAACCTGTTTCTGGAAGCTCAGTCTTGCTCCAGGTTTTTTGTTGTTTTTTTGTTCTGGAAACTCTTGACAAACGTGACAGCCTAAGTCCCAAAACTCTTTGTGAATCCAGATTTTGAGACCCCATCGTAAAAGCGCTTTAAGACAGAGGATATTTCATATGTTTGGGTGTGTTGATTCCACAAGAGCTGCAGACCGGATACAAGTCAGAGCTTTCTGGGTCAAATCTTTCCTGTGCCTAAGTTTCCTAAGGACACTTACAACAGCTCAATCTTATCCAACTTTCCAGTGCCAACGAAGCCCAGAGATAAGGGAACAAATGTTCCCTTACCTTGAGGAGGTGTCTTACCTCTGGCTGCATCAGCCTCAGGAAGTTAGTGGCAGGGGCATGTCGTAGATGTGGAGGGGAAGGACAGGAGAGTTTCAGGGAGGATTAGGGCAAGGGGCATTTCCAAGGAGGGATGGATCCCAGCAGCAGTGACTTGCACCAGGATCCTATCCCTGAAACCCTGCCTCGGAACACCCCCTGGCTCTCCTCCAAAATACACCAGCAAAATGGCTGGCATGGGGCCAAGGAGACCCATAGGCGGTTTGTAGGCTTACACGGAATGAAGTAAAAAAAATATACTTCCAGTTTGTCTTCAATTTGCCCCCTCACCATAGCATGCAGTGCACACCTTTTTGGCATAGCTGCATGCTATAGCATGGAGGGGGATAGGATTGGGCTTTAACGTACCTTACAGTCCAATCCTAACACACACACACACACACACACACACACACACACACACACACACACACACACACACACACACACACACACCAATGCAGTCGTGCCAACGGAGTGGGTGCTGCATCCTGCAGGGGGGGGGGAGTCCTGAAGGCCTCCTCGAGCTAAGGGAACTTTCATTCCCTTACATTGGGGTAAGCCTCCACTGCGCCAATGGGTCTCCTTGGATCTGCATCAGCCATTTAGCTGGTGCAGACAGAGGAGAGTAAGGGAAAGGGGGAAAGAACATAGATAAGATCCTGGTGCACTAGGCTTACCATCCGTCCTGGAAAAACCGGGACTGCCCCACTTTCTGGAGCTTGGGCCTGGCTAGCCGGGCCCAGAAACGGGTCAGTCCCGGTTTTCCGGGTCTGCTGCCGCGCTGCTGCCACTTCCACGATTTAAAAAATGTTTTTGGCACCGCCATCTTGGATCTCGTGAAATTTCGCAAGATCCAAGACGGCGGCACCCATATCTCACAAGATTTGGGCGCCTCCATCTTGAATCTCGTGAGATTTTGTGAGATCCAAGATGGCAGCACCAGAAAAAACATTTTAAATCGTGGAAGCGGCGGCGGCGGGAGGGGGTAGTCAACACGCACGGGGGAGTCCTGGCTGGCCCGATGCAGCTGGCCAACCAGGAATCAGGTGGAGGCAGCGGCAGCAGCAGCAGGAAGGACTAGGGGCAAGCAATATGGTGGGGGCGAAAAGCGGTGAAAAGGGGCAAAATAATTAAATAATTTGGAAAAAAATTGCTGAAACGTGGGAAGCGGGCACTCCACGCCCACAAAACAAAAACACAGAAGCAAAAACGACTGAAAAGAAAATTAAAAAAATTCTGGAGGGGGGGAAGTAGGGGGTGCCTCTGTTTGGGCACCTCAAAATATGGTAAGCCTAACTATGGTGCCACTGAGATCCACTCTTCCCTCCCAATTTTACCTCCCACCCCCTCTCCCCAACAGAAACTCCCCCATTCTTCCTGTTCCTCCACCACCACCACCACCACCAGCCCATTGTCTGCCTCCTGCAATGGCTTACCTGCCTTAGCGCAGGTTGCCTTCTGTGGCAGCATGCCAGAGCCACCGCCACCATTTGTGAGGCATCCCAAAAATGCCTTCCATCATCATGCTGTTTGCAATGTCATAAAGGCATGTACACTTTTCATACATTCCCTTACAACTTTGCAAAGTGTAGTTAGGATTGGGCCCTTACAGGGTTGTCTTAAGGTCAACATCAAGATAATACTGTATAGTGCTTTGCTCACTCATAATGTGCTATAGAAACGTTTATTATTACAACATCAAAATATAAGGAAATTGTGCTCAATAGCTATGCTGACCTTCCAGAAATCTAAAGAGCAAACTAATGAGTTACTTGGACTAGAATGGACAGAACATTCCAAACCATAGATTTTTCCCAAGGATTTTTGCCCAAAACAAAAATCCAGTATTTATTTATCCCAGGGGCGGGGAACCTTTTCCCTGGCGAGGGCCGTTTTAAATATTAGAAATTTGCTTGAGGGCCGGCTGTAAGGCCAGGCGCCATTTTTATTTATTTATTTAATTTTTGCCCCCACCCCCCATCGGCCTCCGGAGGCTCCGCGCTCACCGTCCGAAGCCGCCACCGGGTCCGCGTGTCACCTCCGGCGTACCATGCCGATGAGGGCAAGAGGGCAAGAGCTTGCCCTCATCGGCATGGTACGCATGTGCGAAATGGCCAACAGCCTGGTGAGAAGGGGTCGAGGCGGCGGCCGGGGAGGACATGCAAAGGCTCTCTCCCGGCCTCCAGAGGTGACGCGCGGACCCCGCGGAGCCTCCAGGGGCCGGTTGGGTGGCCTCCCGGGAATCTCTCCGGGGGTCGGACCGGATGGCCTGGGGGGCCTGATCCGGCCCTGGGGCCGGAGGTTCCCCACCGCTGATTTATCCAATAGAAACATAGTCCAATATTACTCTCCTGCTTTTCTCTGGTGCTGCTTCTTGCATGTCTGACTTCGCACTGAATCGGGCAACCAGCAGTTCAGGAAGCTGCACTATGGACAAAGCCCAGAAAATGTGGCTAATGCATATTAATGGAAATAATTTGTTTTACTTATTTATGTGATTTATATCCAGAATATTTATATCGTTCCTTTAAACAAATATTTCTCAAAGGAGCTTACACAGCTGTGATAGTCGCCTGTTCAGACACCCTATGGAAGGTCTAAGAGATGCAACCCAAACAGAGCAGCTGGGGGCTGGAGATCAGTGGCAGGGGGGTGCCTGGCGTCTTCTCCTTAGGTGGCCTCAGAATGGGTTCGTGGCTGGTCAGAGGGAAGGGGCTTTACTCCTCACCCAAACAGTTCCCCTCCCTCCTGGGGATAGCTTCACGAGGCTGAAGAGCTTGCTTCCTTCCACATCAGGAGACAGCAAGGAAAACCTCCGGCTCCTGTAGGCTCAAACAATCCCACCCCTCATCATTGGTCAGAGCTTTTAAAGGCCTGCTACAGGTCATGCAGACTCTGTCAGTTCCTTTCAGGTCAGAGGGACACAAGTCAGATGCAGCAGTAGCGTTCTGGTTGCTATAGCAACTGGTGTTTTGATCAGACCCGCACAGTACATGAAATGTTCTGTGATTGCAGTGGATAGTGGCATCCCTAATGTCCAAGGCTGGGACAGTGACCCCATTGATCTCCTCTGTCACACAGCGTGCCTTAAACCCCCTCCTCCATTCTCTTGAACAGAGGGCATATCCACAGAATCTGGGCATTGTGGCATCTGCTGGGCACCCCCAAAAAATGTCTCCAGGCACATTGCCCTGGAGTCTAGTGATGTAGACTTGAGTCTAATGACTTGGACTTGAGTCGGACTCAAGTTGTGTCAATGAATTGACTCGGACTTGACTCTGCAATTGTGAAAGACTTGACTTGAGACTTGGAGCCTTTTACGACAAGTCCAATTTTACTCCAGTTTAACCCTGTTTTCCCCATTAAATAGATAGAAACTCGCAACCAAAGACTTGGGACTTGACTTGAGACTTGGACCCAGAGACTTGATCCACATCCCTGCTGGTCCATCAACACCTGAAACACTATGGAATGGTATTTCTTGAGCTTGAGATAACTGTCAGCCCCCTCACTCAGACACAGGATTAGAATCCAGCTTCTGTCCAGGGCACCAATACATTCACAAAGCCTCTTTCATAAAACCCCTAAATGACCAATCAAATGTCACTGAGCCCAACAACCAACCCCTGCATGGTAGCCGTGATGGCCTTGCAAACTTCTGTGAATATAGAGGATGATGTGCTTACATGCCGACTGCGTACAGTGCTGATAGTGCCCTGCAGTTGGTATGTGATGCCAGTCTAAAAATGATCATGGCCATCTTTTGGGGGGAGTGATTGGATCCTGCAGCAGGGTGGGCTCCCAGGTAAGTCGCACCATACCTATCCAGCCATGAGTTCCAAAAAGGTGGATTAGCACATGCAGTACTAGCCTCTACACTGGTCATCATCCCAGCCTTCAAGCATGTTGGTTTCCCACCAAAGGGTGCCACAGGGCAGTACCCAAACAGATTTTGGGCTTGCATACGTCAGCTGGTCTATGCAATGAGCATTTTGGCCCCTCACTTCATCAATGGCCCTCATCACGAGCACCACCCTCAAATGACAATCAAGGAGAGCATTAATGCACGGTTGCATGGCGAGATTGCAGAACTGGAGGTAGGACAGGGTGGCTGACATGGGTGCAGTCTCCTGTTCTGTGCCATCATCCTCCACCAAGATAATTGCAGTTGCAATAATTGCTCCAAGTTGATCCAAGAACATGCAAAGCACTGCATGGTTGGACCGGATGATCTGGTGCAAGAACTCCCCCAGACATTCCATCGTGGAACCTCCTGTAATGTGCCCGTGCTTGGGGATCAACAGAAACTGCACAGGGAACTTTCCCTGTGAGAAAAAGCTGTTGGAAGGAGGAGAGCGGCAGACAGAGGAACTCCTTAGAACAGGGGTGTCAAATGTAAGGCCCATTGGGCCGGATATGATCTGCAGAAGCTCTTCATCCAGCCCACGTGATAACTGGGCTCTCCCACACTGCCCTTTCAGCAGCACTGCTTCTGCTGAGGATCTGGGAGGAAGAGTCAGAAGGAGGCCTCAGAAAGCAAGGAACACTACAGGGGAAGGGGGAGACCAAGAGGGGTGAGAGAGCCAGGAGCCGTGGCTGAGACACTGGGAAAGCCCAATTATCATGTCTGTGAGCCACCATTTCAGCCATGACACTTCTGCCAAGGCGTCACTTCGGAGCCCATATTCCCCCCCCCCCATAGTGGGAAAATATAGCTTGGGGAGAGCAATCTTGATTGGGAAAGTGGCCCTTGAGGCTGAGCGCCCCTCCCCCGCTGCTGCTCTGATCAAATCTGCAGCCGTTACCACTGTATTTCCGTTTTTAAAAAGTGTGGCGACTGTTCACACACATTCTGCATGTCATCTAGTTTGGATCTCAGGTAGTGACTGATTTAATACTGGGAATCCACAAGGTAGTGCTACAGCATCAGCTGAAAATATAGGTAAAGTCCTAGAACTGAACCACATATGAGTGATTTCTGGCATTTCTTTATCTGAGATGAGGATTATATGAAAAGTTACTGTAGTTTTCTTTTCTTTTGCCCTGACTTTATCATATTTCATTGGCCACAAGGGTGTCTTTGCTACTTACCTATTTTCCTTTGTTTTGTGGTGAACTATGATTTTAAGCAATACACTTGAAATGAATTGAAAGGTATTATTATTTTCATAACAGTGTGTGTGTGTGTGTGTGTGTGTTGTACACACACACACACACACACACACACACACACACACACACACACACACGTACAGTATATATTTATTTAACTTTCAAAATACAACTCCATAACGTGGTGGATATTTCCTTTGTACAGCAAGCGGACTGGAATGGAGGCTTCCCTGGTCCATTTCTCAATCCAC
Source organism: Plestiodon gilberti rubricaudatus (assembly GCA_026170595.1). Taxonomy (NCBI): domain Eukaryota; kingdom Metazoa; phylum Chordata; class Lepidosauria; order Squamata; family Scincidae; genus Plestiodon; species Plestiodon gilberti. The sequence continues at coordinate 54,179,500 of JANXHW010000004.1, read as the reverse complement.
TGGTCCTTCCCAGTACCTGGTGACTGTCAGAAATATTAGGAAGAGACCATTCAAGAAGCTTTCTAAAACACTCTTAGCACACACAAAATGCAGTTCAAAGAAACAATAACACAGGAAATTTCTGCAGTGAAAATATCAGAGGGCCAGTAAATGACCCCATGCACACGCATGCACATGCCTAATCTCATGTGCAGCACACTGGAGCGGCTTCATTTGCTTGTCTGGAGTTCAATGCCTCATGGTGCATTAGAGGTCACTCCTTGTCCTTGAAGTTCCCCAAGTTTTTGAGAGCAACGTGTTGGATGGTGAAAGGGCGCTGTAAAGACATTGTGACAAATAGGTCTAAATTCTACACACATATCCAATATTGGTAAGGTGCACAGATTTAAAATATGCACTACAGCACCCAAGATGGAGTACAGTACATGAGTATATGTACTGATGCCCATATCCATTTCTAGGAAGCTGTGTGTGTGCGCCCCTGAGAGAGAGAGAGAGAGAGAGAGAGAGAGAGAGGAGATCCCTCAGCAGCATTACAGTGGTGCAAGGCATGTTACTATACCATTGTCCATGGAACGGCAAAACCTCTGTACCTCCTAGTAGGACATTTAGTGCCTGGATTCTGCTTCTCCTCCTGCATAAGTTATTGTTATTGTTTATATACTGCTTTTCAACAAAAAGTTCACAAAGCTGTTTACAGACAAAATCAAAAGATTAAATGGCTCCCTGTCCCAAAAGGGCTCACAATCTAAAAAAAAAAAATGCAGAACACCATCAGCAAACAGCCACTAGAAAGACACTGTGCTGGGGTGAAAGGGGGGCAGTTACTCTCCCACTGCTAAATAAAAGAGGAGCACCAATGGAAAAACTCTTTTACTCTTGCCCGGTTAACAGGGTACATGCCTAGAGTATGACTACAATCTGCATACCATCTGCATGTTTACATCCCAGCAGTTGGGCTTACTACACTGGGCTGCAGCCAATGCTGGAAGGTTGCAGCTTATTAAGAAACATGGCTGCATTCATACCCTGAGCCACGTCCCAGGACTGAATCAGTAAGCCAGCCAATAAGGAGGCACAATGACCTCCTGGGTTCTAGCAATCACTGATATTCATCACAGGAATCTTATGAAATTAACTGTTATATTAACAGGTCAGATTTAATATTCTTGAATCTGGGCAATGCAAGTCATCCAATTAAATCATAGTTGAATTTGGCAGGACTCCCAGTTTTGCAAAAAAAAAGGGGGGGGCTATTAAAGTAAATCATTTTACTCAGACTTTTCATGTAGTTAAACTAAAAAAAGGAAAAAAGCAACAAAAAGAAATAGTGTTATTAGGATTGTTTGATGTGTTCTATTTAAGAGTGATTCTTATTTGCAGATAATATTCCTTTTTTCTTTAATGGCAAAACCCCACAAAAGATCATTATGTCCCTTAGTACTGAATAATTCTAGCTCCATAGCTTCTCCACAGAATATTCCCACCAATTCCATTGTTAGTATTCATATTATTTTTGTCTGGCAATATTAAATGTCACAGAAAAATGTAGTAGTAGTTGATGTTGTTCTGAGTTATCTTCCTTTCTTATGTCTTTGTTCTTCTAAACAATGATGACGCAAATTAGGTACTAATGTGCCATACTTTGTCTATTAAAAACTTATTTGAGCTTCATAGACCATCATAATCAGATGCAGTCAGAGACATTTCAGGAGGTACATATACATGAAGATATGATGTGTACCATGGAGCCCATGCATTTGGGAGAATCTTGCATATTTATGCATGCTTAGTCTACTGGAGTCATGATTTGTGCAACTATTCATCTGCAGTAAGCTGTTGAGGAGAAACTCTTGTTAGGTCAAGACAGACACGCAGTAAACAGTTGAAGAGCGGATTTTACTAATTCCCCTTAGTCCTAGTAACAGCCACCCATTCCTAAGGTAGTGCTGTGGTTCCCAAGCCTTTTCTCACCGGGACCCACTTCTTAATGACACTCTATCGGGACCAAACTAGCTTTATGAGACTTTTTTTTAAAAAGGTGATATCGAAAGAAATAATATACTGTATTTATTTACAAGTAAAAATTGTGTGCTTGTTTGCAAAAAAACTCAATCAATTTCTCATAATGAGGCAGCCCTAATGAATAGCCTCAAGGCTTGAGGGGCTTAGTTATGTGACCCAGCCTTCACTTGCCCCCACTACCTGTCATTGACACACACACACACACACACACACACACAAGAAAAGATGCTCAAACATTTATCGTCCTATATTTACAGAAGCTTGCAAACTGCAGGAGCTCAGCTGTTTGCAGGGCAATTAGCAGCTATCTGATTTTTGAATAGCCTCAGTGCTTGAGGCAATTACTTGAGGCAATTACTAATCACAGTGCTTGAGGTGATTACTTAAAAACACATCACCTGTGTTTTCATTGGAGGCTCTCCAGGACACATTAGAAATCAGGTCCCGACCCACAATTTGAGAAACACCGAGGTAGTGGATGGTTGCATGCTCACTTTTTACTGAAAGCAACACTGCTTTGGGCTCTGATGGCTCTTTCACATACTCATCCCCCAGAGCCTGTTGGTGTGATGCATGTGGTCCCCTCCGCCATGTATATTATTAGAAAATGTGTGAAGATAATGCTCCATGCTAAGACCTTGTGTGTATAGGCTTGATTTGGGCAGTTTTCCCCTTTCTGAAGGGATGTGATTATGCAAACTGGGCCTACATGTGTGCAGGCCTTCATATTGATCACTGTGGAAGTCTAGGTGTAGGGACTTGTGCCTCCTGTAGGGTCACCTGCCGTTGATTATAGGAACCAGATCTTCCACTTGTTATTGTCTCCAGCTTGCCGGCGAGTGCGGCTTATAAGTGTGTGTACTTCACAACTTGAACTTACCATCTTGCTGCAGACCGCTGTGTCCACAGCCTGAAGAAGTTCGTTGTAGGACGAATGAAACGTTGCTGTTTTAATGTTGCTTTTAAACCTTGCAAGTTTTTAACTTGGTTTTAAACCTTGTTTTTATGTGGTTTTTAGCGCTGTTTTTAACGACGTTGAACTCAGTTTTTAATTGTATTAAATGTGTCATGGCTTTTAAACCTGTATTGGACATACAATCTTCGTTGACTATCTATTTTTATATATTGGTTTTAAAAATTCTGTCCAACCCTTTCACCACTGCAGAGGTCACCAGGGTGGCTAGGGAGCAAATGTCAGCGAGATGCCCACACATCACTCACCGGATCAGAAAAGTCAGCATATGTTAGCCTTGTCCCACAACGCAGTGTTATCCATCAAATGCAAGGCTTGTCCCAGCTGCTAGAACCTGGCTTAGTGGGAGGAAGGATCAAGGGTAGGACTTCATCTTGTAGAAGGCTGAAGCCTTTTTCCTCTATCACAAGATCAGAATAGCAAGAGAGGGAATGATAGGAGCACCCCCTCCCTGCAGCCACCCAGGATCTGACAGGGTGACAGAATGGAGATCTTTTCTAGGCTTCCTTCTTCCCTAGTGAGAGACTTGGTCAATGAAAGCACCCATCTTGTTTGATAAGCAGGACAGAGCACATGGATCAAGTAGCACAGTTTTTGTTGGCATATGGGGGGTTATTTTTTCTTTTGTGGGCCCATTTTCCTGCTTGGACACCACCATTTTTCTTATTACATCAGTAGACATCTTATTAGGTTAGGCCAGCGGTTCTCAAATAGTGGGGCGCGCCCCCCAGGGGGGGCGCGAGGCCCCACAAAGGGGGCCCCGACCACCACAGTCGCCCTCCGCACGCTCCGAGGCCGGCCCAGGAGCCGGCCTCGGAGCATCCGGAACGGCCGGCGCTCCAGGGCCTTCTGAAGGCCCAAGCGTCAATCCGGGTATTTTTGATGTTTTCGCTCATGCGCAGAGACGAAAACGGGTCTGCGCATGAGCGAAAACATCAAAAATACCCGGATTGACGCTTGGGCCTTCAGAAGGCCCTGGAGCGCCGGCCGTTCCGGACGCTCCGAGGCCGGCTCCCGGGCCGGCCTCGGAGCGTGCGGAGGGCGACGCGAAGGGGGGGCGCCACCCCCCAAAATCGGGTGACGGGGGGGCGCGGGGAAATTTTTCTGAGAACCACTGGGTTAGGCAAAGCTTATTAGGTCAGTCAGGCAAAGCTCAGCTGCCCAGTGGAATCTCACAAAGTTTGACTGCACACAACACTCTCTCGATCACATCCTCAAGGGTCTACTCCTGCTCTGGCACCTGGTCCCTTACACCAAATCCTTGAGAATATTGGCCCTCAGTACTTCAGTCCCTGAGCCTACATACCTCTCACATTATCTGAGTTTCTTCTCCTCTCTCTGATTAGTGTGTTTCAGGTTTTTATTTTTTCCTACTTGGAAATAAACCAAGTTTCATCCCCCCCCCCTTTAATGGATGCCCTGTGCTGTTTCCAAGCAGACACCACTATTATGAGAACTGCTTGTAAATGGATTTCTGGGTGTGGCTATAAAGACCAAAGGATATTATTTTATGAAGCAAAGCATTGTACTGTGAAGAGAGCAGACTGGCAGGCAGGACTATACCGGGCTCTGGTTGCTATGGTTATATACAGGATTTTATTTGTTCAGCACAAGCTTTCCACGCCTTAATAACAAACCAACACAGAACTAAGTTTTTGATTTCGTATACTGGTTGGGGTCCAACCCCATCTTTATACAGAATGAATGAGAATACCTAAAAAAGTAAAATCCGCCTTTATTTTTTCTCTTGGTGAAGAAATAATGCTGTTTTATCCTTATTCCATCTAGTGTGCATACATCACAAGAGTTTCTCATTTTGAGACGAATAATTTGACAACAGACCCACTACCTGTTGAAAGACTAAAAGTGACAAAAGGCTACTATGAAAGTAATAGCCCAATCGCATCCTTTTCTTGTGCCGGCAGAGTACAGGTTTCTGAACCATTAGTGTGTTGTGTGTGTACCATTAGTGGTACATGGACCACTGTTTAGTGGTACTCAAGCCCCCGGCCAGCAAGATGGTGACCTCCATCGCGCCTGCACCACGCCAGAGCCCTGAAAACGGCGGCTCAAGCTCTGCCAAGTCAGCAGAGCTCAAGTGCGCAGGCTCCCTCCTACCCGCCCTTGTGCCCTCACCATTTGATTTCTGGGCTCCAGTGTGGCAAAAACCTGGACGTAAGTGGCGATGATGTCATCACAGTGATAAAATAGTGGATTACAGTAGGGCCCCCGTATCTGCAGATCTGCGTTCTGTTGATTCACTTATCCATGGTTCTGGGGGGGGGATGCTCCCCCCTCCGCACCCATTACCTTTCTTATGTTTCTAGCGGTGGCGCCAAGCAAGCCCTTCTCTTCCTTAAATAAAATTCTAGAAGCCATCATGCTGACTTATAGAACAGAGCAAGCAAGCAGTCTGAATACTAGAGAGGCTCCCAAACATTTTGGGAGCCTCTCTAGTTTGGCTTGGTGCCAGCACTAGAAACATGTACAGCTGAGTGCATGTATGCTTTGCATACTGTATTTCTCCCAACTTAAATATTTCTTGCTGTACTGCAAAATAAATTTGTTCAATGATCTATGGCATCAATGGCTCCACGACTGCATCTTAAGTACTCAATTCTCTCTCAAAATACAGAGTGCTTTTAGACCAATACAATTACCTGGAAGAAAATTGGAACTCAGAATTGGTCGTATCTGGGGAAGAAGGTAATGGGCATGGGGAGCAGGGGATAGGGTTCGCTCGTTTCAGTTAACCGTGGTGAGAGTTAACCTATACCCTGGATATGGGGGGCCCTACGTATTTTCAGTCTTTCAATGCGTGGGATACTAAGGACCCAATCCTAACTATAAGCTCTACTGCATCCTGGTGGCAGCCAGAGACCCTGTGGGGGCAGAGAGGTAAGTAAATGCTTCTTTTAGATACCTGACTCCAGTCTTGCATGGGCCCCTATGGGTCTACTCAGACCTATGCCAGTTCTTTAGCTGGCACAAGTCTGAGTAGAAGCAAGGGGGAGTGTCAGGGCCAAAATGGAGCGAATGATATCAGCGGAGCCATCAACATACCACCCTCCACCCACCCCGCCATACCCCTCTGAGGTTCCAATCTCTGCCCTGTTCCACCCATGCCCTACCCCTTTACTGCCTTACTGGCTCTGGCAGATGGGGTCTTTACCGCAGGCAGAGGCGTCACTGTAGCATGGCCCGCGGGGCCGAGGGCCCCGGGTGACACGCGCAGAAGGGTGACGCGCGCAGAAGGGTGACACGCGCGCATGTCACCTCCCCTGCACGCGTCACCGGGAGGCTTTGCGTGTCACCCGGGAGGCTCCGAGGCCGGGAGAAGGCCTCGAACCGTCCTCCCGGGCCTGCGCTCCTGGGCCTTCTGAGGAAGGCCCGCTGCGCGAACGTTATTTATAACGTGTTTAGCGCATGTGCAGACCGTTCCTGAGGGAAAAGGGCTGCCCTTTCCCCTCAGGAACGGTCTGCGCATGCGCTAAAACGTTATAAATAACGTTCGCGCAGCGGGCCTTCCTCAGAAGGCCCAGGACAGCCGGCCAGGGAAGATGTCCCCAAGCCGGCTGCAACGATTGAGGGGGCGCCGGGAGCGGCAATCGCGGCGCGGCCTATGGCCGCTCTGAAGATTAGTAAAGGGGGTGTGTCCCGGGGGAGGGGTCACTAGGGTTAAGCCTGTTGGCATAACACCACTTTTACCAGTGGGCCAACACTCAGGCTGGTAGAACTCACATTCCACTGGCAGGCAGCCTAGTTAGGCTGCTGTAATGTATATTAGCAATTATTACTCTGGAAACAAGTGACAGTAATAATTTTGAATTGATAAAGCGATGATACATTCTACATATGACTTTGGATAAATGGTGCTGTCCACTGTCTACGTATTTAAAATATTTATACCTCACTTTTCCTGTGTACAAAGTGGTTTACAATGTAGAATAATTTCCATGATAATAAAACAAAGGCATAGTAAAACAATAGAGGCTATAAAAACAAAACAAAACAATAGACACATCAGACCAAATCAAAAGCCATCTTAAATAAGGAGGTTTCAAACAGCAATAAAAACCTTGAGGAGACCTCCCACCTCCCACTTTCTGCACAGGATGCAGCTTACCTGCACTGACCTTGCTGCATCGCTGTGCAGAAAGTTAAGTAGGATTGGGCTGCCCTTGGTTTATATTGCACATGAAAGAGGGTTTTTTTCTCTCTGAGATATACAGTGGATATGAAGTAAGTATGAAGGCTGGTGGTTTTGTCTTAGCAAGGTTAACTAGGAAGAGATACAGTTAGGGCCTGTACCATACTGCACCCAGAGGCGAAACTAGGGCGGAGCAAGCGGAGCACCGGCTCCGGGCGCCATCTCCTGAAGGGCACCCCGCTCCGCCCCGCCCGTGAGTCGGAGACTTGTGTCCGAGTCCCACTCGGAGACTCGAGTCTCGGAGACTTGAGTCTCCGAGTCCGACTCGAGTCTCCGGCCCCCTCAATCGGGAGAGCCGGCTGGGGGACGTCTTCCCCAGCCGGCTGCCCGGGGCCTTCTGAAGGCCCGCGCAAGAACGGTATTTATACCGTTCTTTTTGCGCATGCTCATACTGAGGGGAAAAGGCGATATTGAATTATAGGGGTGCCAACCCCCCCCGTTGCTCCGGGCGCCAACGGGGGTAGCGACGCCTCTGACTGCACCTATGCTAGTATATCATATGGCTGACCAAACATGCGTTAGGCAGTCCTTTAGGCAAGCCGTTTGGGTTTTCAGAAATGTCAATGGTAGGTCTATCCAGTAACATTAAAAGTACATAATGGATTGGGATGGCTAAATTGCAGATTGTAGGCAGTTTAAGAAAGTGAGGTGAGTCAGTGAGTAAGTAGGTGAGGTGCCCAGTATGGCTAGGAGAACAAAAGCACAAAAGAGCAGGCACACATTTTCTATCCAAAGAAAACACTTTGCAGAACGTCATTCGCTCCCACTGTTGCTCCCCTGCAACTGGTATTCAGAGGCAAACTGTTGCTGAACCTGGAGGTAGTGCATCACCATCAGTAATAGTAGCCAATGATAGACCTGTCCTCCATGAATTTGTCCAATCCCCTTTTAAAGCCATCCAAGCTAGTGGCCCCCTCACCACATTTTGTAGCAATGACTTCCAAAGACTAGTTAGGGTGTGAAGAAGTTCCTCCTTTTGAAAATGCTAGATTTGGGTAAAGGATTAAAGAAATTTCAGATCAGTAAGGATTACAGAGGAATTGTGCTGGAGAATCAGTAATCGTACAAGCCGGTGCTGACAATATTAGTTTTAGTGGGTGTGGCTTGCGAGCGCATGATTGTGGCATGTGTGCAGGCAATTAAACTAGCAGAGTGTTAGCGTGATACTGGGCATTGGAGAGTTTGATTGCTGTTTTTACCTCTTTTGCTTTGTGATTTTTGAAGCTAATACAGATGAACAGGTTAAAAACTACATACATACATAAATAAATAAATACTACATGCATGTATTAATATTTGTATAAATTTTTTTGTAACAAAATGTGCATGTAACAATAAACACGTGTGTGTAATACCGTATTTCTTCGATTCTAAGACGCACGTTTTTTCCAAATTTAGCCATTCAAAAAAGGGTGTGTGTCTTAGAATTGAAGGTGTGCGAAAACCGGAAATGGCCAAAAATCGCCGTTTTCGCTGAACTGAAGATCGCTGCACGACCCTCTACAGGCCTCCCTGATCTTCAGTTCGGCAAAAAACTGTGATTTTTGACTATTTCCGGTTTTTGCGAAAGCCGGAAATGGCCGAAAATCACCGTTTTTCGTCAAACTGAAGATCGGGGAGGCCTGCAGAAGGTCGCACAGGCCTCCCTGAAGCTCCCCCAAGCCCAGGTAGCTCCCCCAAGCTCTTTCAAATCGGATTGGCGAAATGGAGCGGCAAGCAAGCTAGGGAGAGTTTGAAGGAAGGAGGTGCGTCTTGCAATCGATGTTTTTTTCCCCCTGCTGGTGTTCCTGAAATTAAGGTGCGCCTTAGAATTGATGGCGCCTTAGACTCGAAGAAATACAGTATTTGTTCATGTCTTGCGGCTTCCAGACGTCTGAAGTTAATCGTATGTGGCTCTTGTGGCAGGTTTGGCCACCCCTGGTCTAGAACCTCAGCCATTGTCAATTCTATTTGACTCGGTTCTTCAGACTCCCTCCCTGAGAAGGTCAGTTCAGGCACAGGTAGGCACCCTACATCTTCTGTAGTGAAAACAGATGCAAATAATTCACTCAGCTTCTCTATATCCTCTTTAACTTTCTCCTTGACTCCCTCATTATCTAACAGTCCAACTGTCTCTCTGGCAGGGTTCCGGCTCTTGATGTATTTAATGATCTTTTCATTGTTTGCCTTGTTGTTTTCATTGTTTAAAACAATGACAACAATCTTTCATTGTTTGCCATGTGCTCTTTATATTCTTTTTATGTATCCCTTATTGCCAGCTTATATTTCTTTTCCCAGTTTGTCTGCGCAATCCTGATCTAAACACGGGTGGAGGAACGAGCGTTTCGCCGCTCACAAGCACGTTTGCAACTACTTTCGAGCAGGGAAGGCCGGCCTTCCCTACTCCGCCGCCAGAGCCCTCGCCCAGCTGCCGGACCCAGGTAGGATCCAGCAGGTGGGGGAGAAGGTTGGCATGCAGGGGGAAGGGTCAGCTGAGCTGGGAGGACGGCCATAGGCCCAGCCACCCTGGGTGAGGGCGGGGGCATGGCTCCCACCATATCCAGGCCCCAGCCGGGCGGCTAGGTCTTTACACGGCCTCCTCCGACTTCCGCCAGCAAAATAGCTGGCAGAATTCCAAGGAGGCCAATAGGGTCTGGCCCCGGTTACACTTGGGGAAGGGGACGAGCATCCCCTTCCCCGAGTAGACTTACCGCTGCGGGCTAGCTGCCCGCGGAGGTGCACGGAATCCGGCAGGCGGCCTCGGCCGCCCGGTGGATCCTTAAGCTGGATTGGGCTGCCCATTCCTTTTTGTTCTCATCATTTGTGCAAGACTTCCATTTTCTGAAGGAAGCCTTCTTGCCTTGTATAGTTTCCTTGACCCCATTTAAAAGCTATGCTGGCATCCTGCTCGACCTGCTGGTGCTTTTCCTAAGTTATTGGTATATAATCATTATATATTGGTATGTTATATACTTATTGGTATATAATAAGCTTGTTGAGCTTCCATTATTGTGGCTTTCAATTATCTCCATGCACTCTAAAGAATGTGGTTTTAAATAATCTCCATGCACTCTAGAAATATTTGACATTATTGAGTTTCTCTTTCAGCTTCTTTTTCACTAGTCCTCTCATTTTTGAAACCAAATGTTTCCATGTTGGACTTCCTTGGCTATTTTCCAACTGCAGATTTGTTGAACTGGATAGCACTGTGGTCATTGTTCCTGTGATGAATCCCTGTGTTTCCCTGGGTTCACCTGTTTCTTTCTGCGTATTTTCTCTCCCTTTTCCTATGCTTTGGACATTTTAACTTACCAGCAGCAACAGTCTGTGCCATTCAGCTGCTGGGAACATCTGCAGGCAGCAATGGCCCCTTTTGTTTTGTAAAACACCATAAGCCATGGGGGGGGGGGAGCACTTTCTCTTCCATCAGCATTCCTTCCAGTCACAGGAATGAGCCTCCAGAAAGAAGTAGATGGATACCCCAGGTAAGCTGGTGACATCGTTATAGGACAATGTTAAAATTCAGGTTGAATTCCTTTCAGGTGCCCAAGAGCCCATATTGGGAGCCTTGGAAAGAAGCACAAACTTCTTGAGTGAAAGGAGTTGAAGATAATGCTGTGCAGGCAAATTAGACAAATAAAGACAGGGATAAGGTCTAGTGAGAGAGAGTGGTCAGGTTTATAATTCATTTTCATTTGTCAATTTTCGTCAGTTTACAAAAGTTTTGATAGGGGCCAAGCAGATTCCTAGCTGGAGTTCCATCTGCTGGCCATTAGCAGTAATTTCATCCCATAGCAGCTCACACATTAACCCTTTGCATCCCACCTTTTTTCAACTTGCCTTGTTCTTTTGTTTTGTGCCCTTTGTATAATCTTTTCAATAAAACTGGTTGCATTTTAACCCTTGGTCTGCCTTGTCCCTGGTACAGGAGGTACAGTGTATTGTCACGTCTCCTCCCTCCGCAGACACTACTGTGATAGTGATTTTGATAGGAAGCCCTGAGGTTCAGTATTTTTCTGGGAGGGGAGTTTTGCCCAGATGGCCTCCCTCTGCCTGACTTGATCACCTGGGCTGGTGGCATATTTTACCAAGGCATTATCCCATTCAGTGGTGTGTTCAAACAGGAAAGAGAGGGGAGCAGGAAGGGAGTGAGCATGCTAACCACCAGGCACTACTGCCCTGGGTAAGCCTGCAGTGTCTGAGAGCCCCCCTTCCTTGACAGTTCTCTAAAGTCTTAACAACACTTAAATCTTGCACTAGGTCCTGGGAGAGACATAAGATTAAGTCTAGGGTCATTTCCCTCTGGTCAGTTTCAAGAGTTGCATGAATAACTGTCAGCACTCCACAGAAGGAGTCACAGCTACAGCTCACACTGTAATGGAAGTTGGTGGAAGATGCCATGTACCACCAAAGGCATATGGGCATCTAAAAATAGCACCACATCTAATAGCATCCCCAAGTCAGAGACCAGTACCACATAATTGGCACTGCCCCTGCTCCAGAGAGACAATTTGAGCTTAGGTTTATAAAATACATAGCATGTTTTTGGGTTTAGCACTGAAATGAGCATCATTACACTCTGGAAATGTATGAGTTTGTTTATCTTAGATCTATCACTATTGCAGAGAGTCTTGTTGCATTGACCTAAATTCACATTAAAATGTCCTCCTCTGAACATCTTACTGTAATCGCACTTGCTGACAGTAGATGTAGATTTTCTCTGTAGATTCTCCCCCCATTAACCTGAATTTGTAATATACTTTAAGCTAAATCTATCTTGCCAAGCTCCTGTGAAAAGTGTTAATTTGATTAGCACTGCATAATTTTCTTCCCACGTTGCCAGAAAGAAACTTACAGTATTATCGACCAAAGTCTATCCTCTTGTAGACTTGGGGACTGGGAGGTTAAGTTCAACACACTTTGGAGACTACTTTGTCCCATGTGAGAGCCAGCAATAATACCATCTATGTTTCGTATTTAAATGATAAAAGAAGAGTTGCATTTCTCGCAGATCCCCCCCCCAATTGGGGATCTCCCTTCCATTGCAGACAAATGTCCAGGCTGATGTTGGGGGGGGGGTCTACCTGATTGTGCTCCCTGAGGCATCTGGTGGGGCCACTGTGTGATAAAGGAAGCTGGACTAGATGGGCTTTTGGCCTGATCCAGCAGGGCTCTTCTTATGTTCTTATTGGGAAGACCTACCTGAGTTGCAAGTTAAGACAGGGATGGGCTGGAGCCTTCAGGATGGAGCAGGCTAAATACTACAAATAGCCATATGCTTTCTGAGACAGCAATCACCTTGTTACATTTTACTTACTCTTACCCTGATTCATGTTAGCACATGATAGTCATTGTTTTGATTTTATAGCTAACGTAATTATAAGAAGTCCAGTATCATGTCAGGAGATAACCTTGTCACATTATCAGTGCAATCCTATGTAACCTTGCACCGGTGTAACAGTAGATGCACCGGTGTAAGTGCACTTACACCGGTGCATCTGCTGTTACACCGGTGCATCTACTATTACACCGTGCAAGTAGCTGGACTAGATGGGCTACAAGGTTACACAGGATTGCGCTGTGCGTCAGTAGCCTGCAGGCCAGGTTTAAAGCACCTTAAATTTTCTAATACCATTTCCCCTCCCCATTTAAACTTCATTGTCTTGAAAACTTGATTACTGTTCTCTAAGACAAGTAAGCTGATCAAGTGCAGGAAGCAGGTGGTTCAGACTCCGTTAATCATTTTTCCTGTTCTCTATATGCATTCATTTTCCCAGCTTCCCTCAACAAACTGTTTCAACTACATTTCCTTCTGTCACTTGCACTTCCTCTGAGTCATTGCATAAAAAGCAAGCTATTTTTTCTAAAAAAAAATGCATTGTACATTTTGTTGTTTACAGGACAGTAAAGTTTTGCATTCCAAGCACAAGTTCAAGGTGATAACAAGCAAGAAGTCAAGTCAAGTAAGTTTGTACCACCACATGTTAAGATGTGTATATACACTACAGTATACTAAGATATATAACGTCCCTTTTAGGCACTCATGCACAGCTGGTGCAAGAAACACCAAGGTATCAATAAAAACAGAAGTGTTAATTGAACCTCCCCCCATATTACATCATGATATTCTTATTGTTCTGAAGGACTGTTGTACAAATGATCCAAATTCTGTAACTGTTCACTTTTCAATTATTCAACCCTAAAAGCCTTCTTTTTTTTTTAGACATCATCCCAAAAACAGGGCCCTGTGTCACATCTGGACAAGCCTGTGCTCCAAAATATGCAAGTGGTGACTCCAGTTCTCAAATAACAGACAAATCACAACCCATTAGGACAAGTGGGAACAGCATCTGCATTATTTTTCATTGGGTGGCATCTACAGTTTCCCTTCCTCCTTTGTATAGCATGGTCTATTGTATTGCACACATGCATGCACATGCACAAAGAGATAATATAAATACTACACTCAAAACTTTAAAAAAAAAAACCACCCACAGGCAGCCCCAATGTTCACACAAGATGCTCAATGAATGAACAAATCAGACAATGTCCTCCAAAGACATTCTCACAACTCCCAGGCCTCTACCCAACCCCTGACCTACACTGTGGTGAATGGGAACTTTTCACCCTTTGGAGAAGCTTTTACTTGGGTTGAAACTGGAATTGACCTAGCTCAGCTGTGCCTGGTTCAGCTGCCATTATGACAATATGTTCTCATATTCCTGCCAGAAAGCCCTGATAGCACCCATAGATGTTTCAAAAGGAAAAGAGGCAGCAAATCAACATGGTACAACAAGCAGAAAAAGGGCTAGCTACGCCGCTGGTACCTGTAAGGAATTTCCCAGTGGTACCCTGCTGGATTCTGGCTGTACATGCCCATTGGTGACTCCACCCACCTAACCAGGGCTAAGGAAAGGCTCAGGAGTCAAGCTATGTTTTTTCCACTTCTAGACTAGCCAATGAGAAAAGTAGAAACCCAATCCTCCAACATCCTTGAAAGCAAGGGAAGGTTGATTGGGAACAGTCACACCTGACTTAGCGGAAGCAGAGTCAACTGCATAAGTTGAACCATCCCTTCAGTAATGGAGGTGAGACTTTACACTCCATCCTGTGAAAGTAGATTTCTTAGGGCTCCATCCATCCTAACTAAGTGTAGTGATCCACTTTCATAATGTTTCTCCACAAGTTGCATCTGATAGTGAGTTAGTACTTTGGAAAAATTGGACAGCTGAGAATAATACACCTGGGGGAATTTTGGGAATAAGTTGTTTTTAATTTGACTTTGAGCTGTGTTGGGGGGGGGGGGGAGGAGAGATTTCTATTGAGTTAAATTTCCTATGAGAAATTATTTGTTAGGTTGTGACTTTTTAATGTATCATTCACTAGAATTTGTATTCTAAACTTTCAAGATTTCAGGCACTTCCCCATTTTTCTATCATGAGAGATTAACAGCCAGTGCCAAAATATCACCTTGTGGTGATAGAAAGTGTTATGTCTGCTAGATCTTCATCTTCTTAGCTATCCCCTATTTAATTACTTTACTAAGAACATACCATTGTTCAAAAGGAACATTTTTAAGCCTTCTGTTACCAGCAGGCAAAAATGTAATGATAATTACCCAAATAATAATAAAAAACTCTCCTGAGTTCAGGCTGCTAAGAGTTAGTACAGTATTATTATTTTAACTATGATTTTAGAGACACACTGTACAAAGCCCAATAAAGAATACAGTAAGTAATGAAACTTTAGAAAGCCTCTAATAGAAGTCAAATTCCTTAAAGAGAAAAGGGAAAGATGGGATGGGGAAGGAAACAGACTTTTCTACCTAGTGCTTGCATCAGGTTGCTGGGGTCCCTGGGCAAAGCTTTCCACTGGTGCCCCCATGGCACCCCATCCAACCTGATGGTGCTTTGGACACTACCACCCTTCCTGAGCACTCCAGGGTTAACCTAGCCACTTTAGCCCTCTGATGGGCCCGGAACCTTGGCCAGTGCCCAGTCTGACCAACTTCTGACTCCATCCCTGATTCTACCCACCCCTATTTGGAAAACAGATGGCTGGACTCAGCAGAGACCTGTGCCCAATAGAGAAGTGAAGAATCTGTTGTGGGTGCATGTGTGCACACGTGCATGTTTGTACATGTGTGAAGCACTAGATTGTGCCTATTCTCATTCTCCAAAAATATATTTGGGAAGCAAAAGACGACTCAGCAAAGACCCATGCCTTCAACATGGCTCTGGCTCACAATCTCTCATGATAGAAAAGTGGGTAAAGAGGGAGAACAAAGGGTGAAAGTGGCCCACACATCAAACTGTACCCTGAACCAAACACTGCTGTGTGATGGGTCCAAAACATTCCATTAAGCAGGGCTAGCTCCAGGTTTCAGGGGGTCCTTGACAACCTGTCTCCTCACCGGCCCCTTTCTACTCAGGTATACCTGAGTCACTCACCCATCATTACAGGAAGGCTATGGGCACAGAGGTGGCCCCAGGAACAAGCAGTGTGGGCCTTTCTGAGGACCCAACGATGCCCATTCCTGATGCCAAACCTCCTATTAAGGCTTCCATTTCTGGTCCCCTCTGAAATTAAAACTAAAAGCTCCTGCACACTTGCATTCCTGATAATAGTCATGCCAAGCAGAAACATGCAGCGAATAGATCAGAGGAGAACAAGGAAATAGGTTAATTAACATTTGCATGCATAACATTTTAAACTTCCATGTAGTGCAGACACAGCGGTGACCATTGGGTTACATATAACCCTTGTAAATACTGATTCTTTGACCTAAGTGCTTCAAAATCTTGCTCAGACTTCTTTTTGAGAAAAATACTCCTAACTTACAGCCATTGCAGAACCTGCTTTGTTCCTTTGCACCACTGGATCCTAAAAGAACGTTGCATCTCCAAACTAACAGCGCAATCCTACCCAGCTCCTCCACTAGTGCAGCCAGTGGTGGAAGGCAGAAAGGGAGGCTTTGGAAGGGAAAAAGGGATCCCTTTCCCTTCCAAAGCCTCCCGTTCTGCCCTCTACTGGCTGCACCAGTGGAGGAGCTGGGTAGGATTGGACTGTAAGGATACATGTTTACAGGAATGCAAGATAGTCCAAGATAGGACAGCAGGCTGAAAATAACAGGGGAATGTAACATTGTTCTTCTTAGCCACAGCTGCATTGTACTACTCCCCTTTTCCATTACTAATACTGATAAGAAAACTATGACAACTATAACTTGAAAAACCTTTTCAGCATAACCCATTCTCGCACACGTCCGCACACACACACACACACACACACACACACACACACACACACACACCCCTAAGTTGTTCCACACACACACACACACACACACACACCCCTAAGTTGTTCCACACATCTTTTCAAGACAGCCAATATCTATGGGACACTTGAGGTTAAAGCTCGGACCTAGTCACATGATTGGCCAGGCATAAGGTGGTTCCTGCAAGCAAATTCAATGGCAAAATTACATGAAAATAGGAACCTCCCACCCACATGCAGGGACTGGCAGCATACAAGCATTTCTCTAGCAAAATGCTGGAATGTTCATAGCATTCTTGTCCCCACAAATGATTCCACAGATAACATGGGATCTAACTCAGCATTATGGGATAACCAATGTCTTCTAAGCTACACTGTCATGTTGCTTTGAAATTATAATTGCCAGAGTGCATTAGTTCTAATTGAATCATCATCAAGGCTTTAAAAAAATATTTTTGCTGCTGAGAAAAAGGAAAGAATGAGGTGCAGTACTGTATATAAAATCTCTCAATGTAAGTGCTTTTTAAAAAAACTCTCCTCACACAGCACTTTAGGATGGAGGAAGAGAGGGAGAGAGAGATATGAACATTTGCTGACTCCTCAAAAAATCATGAAATGTCCTTGTGAGTGGAATGGAAATGACCTTCTGGGTTGACGCTAAATATGGTCTTGGTCTTGTTGTGACATTAACAAGTGTGAGCAAGACAATAAGAGGGCTACTTTTCTGTGGGTTACAGGTCAATTGTCAGAAGGCCGCACAGACACAAGCTAATATTGCAGTAGTAGCTAGTCCTGGCAAGGCAGTTGTTAAAATTGATTATCTTTCTTTCTTTCTTTCTTTCTTTCTTTCTTTCTTTCTTTCTTTCTTTCTTTCTTTCTTTCTCGAATAATATAACTGAAAAGGCAAAGTCTTCTATCAACACAGGGCTAATCAGGAATCTCTTTGTTAAATGCAGATACATTTTTATGGTAGTTTAAGGTTAAGTTATTGTTTATGTCACTGCAATCCAACCTATTTTTAGGCCGTGCGCATGCACAGCTGGATGCTTCGGCCTTGCCCGATTCCCAGCTGGGAACCGGGCAATGCTGAAGCATCCAGCCGCACTGTGCTGGGTGCTTTGGACTCGCCCAGTTCTCAGCCACGACCGGACCTCTTCACGACGCGCAAAGAGGCCTGGTCGCGGTGGCAAGACTGCGGGACGGCACCATACGCCCCAGGACTCCAGGACAGCACCCGAAAATCTGGGTCTGTCCTGGCCATTCTGGGACATAGATGGTAAGTCTACCCATAACACAGACCTTGGAAGTAATTGCATTTTTTTAAATTCCCCTTCCAAAAATTGTTAGTTTGTGTGTGCATGTGCATGAACATACAGTGTAAAATTCATGTGTATTTTATTGGTGTATGCTTCTACATGTACATCCACCTAATTATACTGAAACACACTGAAAATTATTTATTAAACTACAATAGCACCTTGTTGGCTTTGTCTGTTACATTTTTCCCTGTTGTTGCTACAATTCTTGGGGTTGTTTTGTTTTTTTCCCCTTAATCATTTTTAAGCCAAACAAATGTGAACCATTTTTTGGACACTTGCTCATGTTTACATTTTAAACCAGTTTGCATCTCACTTGGCAGGTTTTTCTTTTTTTAAAAAAATACTCTTGCATTTACTTTCACTCCATTAAAATCACAGTCTTGCCTGGAGGCCAGGCTGTAAATGTTCAACACAAGTGGGGTAATTTCCTGAAGATTCATACTATATAAGCAAACTGTGCCAACCTCTCCATAGAAAAGGCCAGATGGAGGCTGCTGGCAATGGAGCAGAGAAGCTTGACCTTTATCAAATCTGGTTTCAATATTTTTTGTGCTGGGGTTGTTTTTTAAGGAAAAAAAATACCTGGCCCATTAAAAGTCTCATCCCAACATAGTTTAAAATCCTGATGGATGCAATGATTCTATAGCAAAAACTTGTTGTGTGAGAAAGTGCTTAATAGTACCCTCACTTCTTGGGATTTGGCATGCAAATGTGGAGAAGCCAGATTCTTTCGGAGGGGGAAGTAAGGCTGCAATACTATACACACTTACCTGGGAGTAAGTCCCATTCAGCTCAATGAGACTTACTTTTGAGTAAACATGCATAAGATTGTGCTACAAGGTGGGCTATGTGAAAAGTTAATATGCGGAAAATAGTTCCAGTTGGTATCTTAAAGTCCAGAGAAGGCTAAGAGTTAAAGGTTCATAAAATATACAATTTATCTCACACCGACAAAAACTGCAGTCCACCCCATCTCTGCTTTCTGGCAGCACTAATGTTTGGTTCAGTCATATTCATGAGGAGAACATGCAATTCTGAATCATGTTACCTTTTCTTGGGGCATTTATTTATTTGTTTGGTTGGTTGGTTGGTTAGTTCGTTGTTTAAAAGATTTATACCCCGCCTTATCCCATGCCAAAGCAAATGCCCAAGGCGGCTTAAAACATCAAAGATAAAAAATATAATAATTTAAAACAATACATAAAATAAATTAAAAACAATAAAATTCACTGGGGACGACTTCAATATAGAGCAGTGAAGCAGCGGAGCAAAACATCTTGAGGCACAGAAGTGAGACATCAACTCATCACCCAAATGCTAGACAAAGCAGAACTGTTTTGAGCCCTCGCCAAAAAGCCATGAGGGAGGGGAGTTCTCAATTCCCCTGGCAAGGAGTTCCATAGTTGTGATGCCACAACAAAGAAGGCTCGCCCATGTACTGCAATCCCTCTAACTTGAGATAGAGGTGGCACTCGCAGGATAGCTCCCTCAGATGACCTAAGAGGGCGGGCCGGAATATATGGGAGAATATATGAAGCAGCGGTTCAACAGAGTCAAATCGCCTAGCTCCAGCGACCACCTGGGCTGCCGCATTCTGCACTAATTGCAGCCTCCGAACCATCTTCAAGGGCAGGAGGAATTTAGGAGGAATAATAAAGAGGGCCACAGACTGAAAACAGTGAGAAGGCAAATTTATGTTTATCTGTTTGTGTTGTATCCTTGTTTGGCTGGGAGGTCCTGGAACCTGAGAAGAGCTCCTAAGGGACTTAGCCAAAAAAAGATTGAGAATGGCTGGACTAGAGGATGTTCAGAAGTTTTGCTCTAAGGTATGGTTTCTCCCTGTCCTGCCATTAGCTCTCCTTTCTTGTGTACCTGTGCAGGATACCTTATCCTTGTAGTCTTAAGCCAGCCTCACACCGCAGGCATCTTGCTTCATCATGTCCCGGAGTAGATTCTGATTGGACCGAGGCATTGCTCCGCGTCCCACCCCCACAACGCCAAACATGGCCTCTCATTGGCTGAAGCTCGATTTATTCAACTTTGAATGCACCAGAATGACCTTTGTCAATGAGAGACCACGTTCGGTGTTATGGGGGCGGGATGCAGAGCAATGCCTTGGGCCAATCAGAATCAACTCCGGGACGTGGCGAAATGAGATGCGTGCGGTCTGATACAGCTTTTAGGGTCAAACTAGACACAATGTGGAATGTGTCATTGCTGCTTGAGGGTTTCTTCCCCTATTTAGAGCACTGTTCTGTGCATGCTTACACAGAATTAACTTCCATTTTGTTCAACAGGGCTTACTCCCAGGGAGGTGTGTATAGGATTGCAGCCTTAAAGGGAGGACCCAATCAGAATTGGGACCCACGGTGAACAGGGAGGGGGTATCTCTATTCATTCTGAAGTCCCAATGAAAATGTCCAAAACAATTTTAAGTTTTGGTAAGGAAAGCTTCCATGAAACCGCGAAAGTCCCACTATGTGCAGTTTTATGTGCACAAAACATCATGTGCAGTTATATGTGCATACTGTCCAGAATTAATGGCACTACAGTGGAACTCTAGACTTGTTACCTATGGGTTCTATGTGGAGGCCTACTACCCAATGACTATGGGCCAGTTTGGATGATACTGCCCTACCATCCTGCCCAATTGTGGAATGAGACATGTGCGTAGAGGTCCCCTCCCAATCCAATGACTTGCCTTGCTGTCTCATAACCATGTGAACGGCAAAATGTTTGAACTGCTCCTCATCACATGATTTAAATACTACTTTAAATTAGTTTTTAATCCATGTTAGCAGAGGTGGTTTGGAACTTTTGCTCCCTGTGTGATTATGCGGCTGTCGGATGGCACACTAGTGGAGCAGAACATGCGTCCACACACATCCCATTGCACAGTAGGACCAGCAGTCAGGCAGCCTCTTTTGAACAGGCCCCATGAGATGCGTTGGCTGCTGTGATGGATGAAATGGCATTATTTCCATTCCTGACTATTTTCTTGTAAAATAGGTTGTATTAGGGCTGCTAGGGGAATTTGATCTACTGAGGGGAACCCCAGACGATGCAGCTGTAGGTGCCAGTTGCTGCCTTCATAACCAGTGGATTATGGAGGTCTTTGACATGAGTGGTGCTGTGAGAACCTCTTGGCAATGTGCCTGTGCATTGTGCATAGGAGGAGGCATCCCATGGCATCACAGAACAACAATCAGTCCTGTGAGGAGAAGGAAAAGCCAGCAAGGCAACCACCTCCACCTTCTGGTGCTTTCAAAGCTGGAACGGTGCCCTTTCCCCCTCACAGAGGCCATAGAAACATTGCCTGCACTGTGAGGAGGTGGAGGAGAAAAAGAAGCCAGTGAGGCATCACAGCTTTTCTATTGTAATTGTTTTTCCCATTGATAGATTTCCTGTAAACCACTCAGGGAGCCTTGTTGGCTGAAGAGCGGGGTACAAATGGTTTGACTTAATGAATTAAATAAGTCACGGTGCTCCTACAGTTGCTGGATGTTAGGTGGTGCTGTCCATGCATGAGTCTGCTGAAAGCTTTTTTCAATGTGTTACCGTGACCACAGGCGCAGGGGACCAGAGGGTTGGACTGCCCGTCAATGTTATTGGAGAATCTTGTCCTTTTTTTTGTCTGTTAATTAGTTTTTAGCTCTTTTCTTCCTCCTAAAATGGCAATTCACTAATAAGCAAACACAAAAATAACACTGAGTTGGCTGCTGATGCATCCAGCCAACTGTGCAATCACCATAGCAACCATACATTCTGTATCTACACCAGAAAGATTTGCCTTCCATTGGATATTAACGAGATGTATTTAAAAACATTAAAGGAACATGGGCAAATGATTAATTTTTGTAGTTTCTGTTGCAGAACAATAAATTCAATCATATACGGTATATGGTTTGAATGATGAACCTTTAATTTCTCTGTGACCATCTGTCCCTACCAAAGAGACGTAAGAAGTCACTGATAACATGCAACTGCTACAGAGGCCTTTAAAATTATTAAACCTGAAATAAGAACTCTGAATTAGCCTCTTTGAATCAACCACCTTCACTTTAGCATGCTTATATAATATTAATTTTATTGGATAAATTTTGAGAGCTAAGGAGCTCAGAACAGCATTTTTTTTAATTTCTCAATGACTCCGTAAGGAAGGCTCAGCTGAAAAACAGGGGTTTGCTCAAGGCCACCCACTGAGCTTAATTGCCACTGTTTCCCTTTTCCAAACCCAGTGCAGCACTAGCTCAATCTGAACTACAAGAAACAGCAAAGTACCCAATGAATATATGAGCATATATACATTTGAATGAATGTAGCTAACCCACAATGTAAATAGACCAGGTTAGCCACATACCAATCGGGCATGCCTGTTGTTCATTGACTCTTCCAGCCTTACACCATCTGCAGAGGCGTTCTTATATGGGGGGAGCAGGTGTGCTCCCCCCCAGGCGCTGAGTGGGCGAGGGGCACGGCAGCCGGGCTCGGGGCTGCGCAGAGCGGCGCGGCACCAGAGCCCAGCTGGCGCGCCCCTCCGAAGCAGCGCGCCCACTCCGCGTGTCCCCGGCCTCCGGAGGCTGCGCTCCGAAGGCTGGGGATAAGCCCTCCTTAAAGCGACCGCCCCGTTCGGCGGTCGAGAGCTTATGAAGAAGCCGAACGCGTCGCTGGGGGTTTGCGCATGCGCAAACCCTATAAAAGCCAGCAACGCGTTCAGCTTCTTCATAAAACTCTCGACTGCCGAACGGGGCGGTCGCTTTAAGGAGGGCTTATCTCCAGCCTTCTGAGCGCAGCCTCCGGAGGCCGGGGACACGCGGAGTGGGCGCTCAGCCCCGAGCCCGGCTACTTGGGGGGGCGCTCCAACCCCACCCACCCCCAGGCGCCGGGAGGGCTGGGAACGCCACTGACCATCTGTTGCTCCAGGGCCACTCAGAGGAATTTTATCAGGGGGTACAAAGTTTCTTTTGGGCCCCTTCCCTTCATGTGAATGTGGTTCCTGGAATGTGGTTCCTTTTTGCTCTGGGGCCCCCTTTTTGACCCCTTTTTGGCCTCGAGCCCCAGGTACAATTATACCCCCTTAACCCCCCTCTCAGAGGCCCTGTGTTGCTCTCACTGTGGAACAGGAACCTCCTCTTTGTTTTTGCTTTTCTATCTGGTTTAAATGGCCCAGATTAAAATGTACTTCCGTTTGATCCACCTTAAGGATCATTTTGACTTCCGTTGCTTAAACCATGTACAAAGGACCTTTTGTGACAAGAGTAGAGGCCAAGGGGTCATGACGGGTTCATGAAAAACAACTTTCATTTGTTTGGAATAGTCGACTGTTCTGTTCTAGCCAGAAGTGTCCATTTTGTAGCACTAAAAGGCATTGCCACTGCAGTTGCACAGGACAAAGAAGAAAATAATGATGTCAAGCACAATCCACCAAGCAATTGCATTGTAGTTTCCCTTTGTTCCAATGCGGCTCACATCAGGCACTTGCAGAAGCCTCACTGAAATAAACAGAGGCTGCAGTCCAACATCTCCACTGTGTTCAATAGGAAGCTCAGGAAGTAAACGCATCAGAAAACTGGTTGCAACATTTATTGAGTAGGTGACAATAAAAAGTAGCCAGCTCTGACAGAAAGCTGAACACTGCTAGTTATTACAAACATTGTCAGCCCAACAGACTCTGTGTCTTAAAAAGTGACTCCAGCACCATCTTCTGCCCACCGGCAGACCCAGGTAAGGATCCAGCGGAGGGGGGGGCAGTTTTGGAGCAAACGGCGGGGGCCGATAGGCCCAGCCGACCGGGGAGGGGCGGGGATCGGCCTCGGCCGAATCCTGTCCCCCGCCGATCGGCTGAGCCATTACACAGCCTCCTCCGACTTCCGCCAGCAATTTCGCTGGCAGAATTCCGAGGAGGCCGATCGGCTCCAGCCTCAGTTACACCCGGGGAAGGGGACGAGTATCCCCTTCCCCGAGTAGACTTTCCACCACGGGGTGCCTGCCCGCGGCGGAGCTCAGGATCCGGCGGGCGGCCTCAGCTGCCTGGTGGATCTTTAGAACAGGATTGGGTTGACAAGCATACAGGCACATGTACAACCTAGTCCAGTAACAACATAATTTGTAGCGCCTTCAACTCTGCACACACACACACACACACACACACTTCTCAGAAATACCAGAAGACACAAGCAAGAGAAGTATCTAGGGCTCCTTCAGGAAATTACGTGAGATTCTTGCTAGCCATGTCCTGAAAAGTACCAGCAAAGGAAGTGCTACATTTGTGCATCCTACAGTTAAGCAGCAAATAAGGCAGTAAACAGAGATTGTATGTATAACTAAGCATGTTTTCACGTGAGCCTGAAACACGTTTCATAGTTTTGCATGTGAGTGTAACATCTACATTAACTAGAACATACGATCTGTTTTTAAAATGGCTCACTTCCATATTCTACCCCATGCTAATAAAATCCAAACAAATAGTATGAGAAAGGCACAGAGGCACCCGTTACTGTAATGCACGAAAGGGGTTTGCATAGAAAAACCTGCATGTTGCTATAGAGAAAATGAAGGAAAGGAAGAAGAAACCCCCTTTCTAGGTAAACCCTTTCCTTTCCCCATTCATTTCCCATGCACAATGGTTGGAATTTGTGCCTCTTCTATCAGCAAGTCAGAAGGCAAAAGAAAGCTTTGAGCAGCAATAGTTAGGAAGCAAGTAAGTACAATAGAGGTTACAAAACTGTGGTGGCATTTTGCTACAAAAAAGGTTAATGCCCTAAGAAGCAAGAATAGAAAATATATGACTGCAGCAAGGATTGACCCTTTTTACCACTGTAGCCCACTAAGCTGATATTTCCTGTGTGTGACCCTCGGTGACTAAGATCTCTCAAGAGCAGTTAACAGCTACTTTAGACTCCTAGTGTGGGCAAGGCTCAGATTATTAGTACCTGTGTAGACACTTAAGAAAATTAAGAGCACTGTTCTGAGTGCAGCTGTGGGGGTGAGGTACCACACAGGTCAGTTGCTAAAGCACGGTAATTGTTGACTTTTGAAAAAATGGCAACCATTGTCCGCTCTATTTTGTTTTTCATCATCTTTTTAGAAACCGTATATGTACTGCTGGAAGAAAATTGGAGCAAGAAACAGTGTGAACCAATTTAGAATGCATAGCTAATGACAATTTTGCCACAAGCAATTGTCAAGATCATAAAACTCCCAGTCTGTCTGGTAGTGGGCAGCGTTCTGTCTACAGGCATCTGGCAGAAGTAGTAGATGATGGTTGGCTTGCACTGTTAGTTGGCTCTGTATAAGAACCTTAAAAAAAGGAGTTTGGATTATGCAAGTAAACGTGTGTGCCCATTAACTGCCAACAGAAATATCATCCAAACACAAACAAACACACACAGTTTGTGAAGGTTCTTTGGAGCATTTAAACATCTTCCTCCCTCCTTTAGTGTTTGTCTCATATACAGTTTTCATTGCATGCAGTATCACTTATTTTTTAATTGCAATTCCTGTAGATGGGGCAGTATAAAGTATCTAGGGAATTATGATAATACATTTACATGGGGTATTATATGGTGGAAGGTTACCCAGTTTGGATGTGCTGATTGCTGTTTTATAGATGGGGCAGAATAGGGAGCAATAGTATTTGAATAGCAGCATAGCTGGAACAGAGCTGAAGCAACAGTATTTGATAGCAATTAATATCAGCTCTGTGCAAAGCAGAGACATAGGCACTCTGCTCTGACAGATTTCCATACTACGTAATAAGTTAAATAGGCTTAAAAAAAATAACTCTATTTTCATTTATTTCCATTCATAAAGCAGTTTGCAGTTACAATCTGTAATAACAATTATTAAACAACAAATTAAAGTAACCCTTTACAATATTTCATTTAAATCTGAAACATGCTTACCCTTAATTCTTCCAACACAGTATCTGTATGCCACCAATCAGTCTCGATGTTTATGGGGTTTTTATTATAGATTAAAAATAAAAGAAATGATTGTATTATACAGTTGTCTCTTGGTATCCATGGGGGTTCTGTTCTGACCCCCCCCCCCCCGTGGATACCACGAAACCACATATAATGAAATCCGCTTTATTGTGGATACAGGGGTCACTTTAAAAATGCCTTTAAAAAGAAAAAGGTTTTAAAATAGTGTTACTTCCCTTTGCATAGCAAAATTACTAATTTTGCAGGGCTGCAGAGCAGTCTTCAGTGTTCCAAAAGCCACTTCTGGGTCGCGCGACTCCCTCCCTTGGCCCTGGCATGCCCCAGCGTGATGCATTCAGGGGTGAGCAAGGGCTAGGGGGGTCAGACAACCCGGAAATGGCTTTTGGAATGCTGAAGACTGCTCTGCAGCCCTGCAAAATGAGCAATTTTGAGCAATTTGGCACACAAAGGGAAGTAACGCTATTTTTAACAGCATTTTTAAAGTTACCCCGTATTCGCAATCATCCGCCTTGAGACAAATCCATGGATGCCAAACTTGCGGATACAGAGGGGCCACTCTATTAACAACAACAATTGTGTTGTTGTTGTTTTTAAAGCAATCATTCTACAAATCTGTAGTTGATTTTCAGCCTTGCCATGGTACTCTGTTTAAACCTCTAATGTAAAGATTGAGGCAATGGTCTGCACTTAGAATCATCTTCTCCAGTACTACTTTGCTGTTTCTGTAGCCAAACTAATGGCCTAATCATATCCCCCACCATGGTATAGCATGCAGCCATGCCAACTGAGTGCACGTTGTATGCTATTTGGGGGGGGGGGGACACCAAAAGGCCAACGAAGGATAAGTACAAATGTTTTATTTACCCTTCATTAGGCTTTCTGGTGGCCTTTGAGTCTCTTCAGACCTACACCAGCTATGTAGCTGGCATAAGTTTAAGGACAGAAAAGGGGAGGAGCAGGCTGGGAAATCAGGGATAGGATCCCAGCGCAAGTCGCTGCTGCCGGGATCCACCCCCTCCCTCTCCCAAACTGCCCCTGCCCTCCCCCAAACTGCCCGTCCATGACATGCCCCCTCCACCGCCTTACTTGGGTTGGCATGGGCTGGGCTCAGCAGCAGCAGGCATGCAGAGCTGCTGACCAGTGCCATTGGCGGCTTCAAATTGCCTGACAGCAGTGTGCCATTTGCGGCAGCGCTGCTGTATTTAAGGCAGCAGAAGACGACTTCCGCTGCTGTAACTGTAGCATAAAAGGTGTAAAGGTGACCCCTGACAATTAAGTCCAGTCGTGTCCGACTCTAGGGTGTGGTGCTCATCCCCATTTCAAAGCCGAAGAGCCAGCGTTGTCCGAAGACGCCTCCGTGGTCATGTGGCCGGCATGACTCTCCTTGCCGCAGCGCGTAGCATGCAGCTGGAACAAGGAGCACTGTTTACCTTCCCGCAAGCGGTACCTATTTATCTTCTCGCATTAACATGCTTTGGAACTGCTAGGTTGGCAGGAGCTGGCCAAGCAACGAGAGCTCACCCCGTTGCAGATTCAAACTGCCGACCTTTCAATCGACAGCTCATGGTTCAGCGGTTTAACCCACTGTGCCACCCACTGGCCTAATTGTAGCATAGGGTTGGCCATAAATTGAGTTGTTGCTATATTCAATGATGGCAGTGGGAAAAAATTTCCTACATAGGGTTAGAGGTCCAGCTGTCCAAAATGAGTTGTAAACTTTTACTGTGACTGCGAAATCATACATCCTTCATCATAGCAACTCACCACATAGAAATAGGTCTTCTCAAGAGTATATACAACCAGTCCTAAACTGTGATAGGTGTGGGACATCCCATTCTGTATCTTGCTGATATCTATTCATTCTCCCCTGCACCCCACCCACTCTTCAATATGTGAAAACAGTAGCATACATCTAACAACTTCTAATAATTCAACTATTTATTGCTTACAACTCACTGAAAAGCTCAGGGCAGAAAACCTAAGATTGGTGAAATATCAAGTACAACAACAGAATACTGTCTCCGCTTGTCCACCTGGACAGACCCGTCCTTGGGCCGGGCAACTGGGGAAGCTACCCTGGGCCCCGCACTTGGAGGGACCCTGCACAGAGTGGTGCATCTCATTTATTGTCTCCCCTGGACTCCCCGTGTCACTGCTGCTACTGCTAACTAACCAATAGTTAGACGGCAAGGGAAGGCTGGGGCTGGTCTCTGCCTGCTTCTGTCGCAAAATGCTGGGGGCTGGGAGGAGTCAGAGAGGAGGAGGGACAAGCATGTGTAGTATCTGTGTTTAGACAAAGTTTATACTATTCTGTTGCCTTTATTTGTAACATTATAGCTTCAATTAGTTGTTCGCTGTAGTACTGCAAATGTTTAGAGATTAAAGCTATTAACATGCTTTCACAGGACATCTAAGAATTGTGAGATAATTATTCCAGGAACTAGCTTCTCCCTCCTATTTTAATACCATCACAACCATTTCCCAGGGTAGAAAAGGAAATTAAATGTCTTTATTTAGCAGAGATTGAAAACTCATAAAACCCTGGTGCTGTTCCACTCAGGCTGAAAGAGGAGGTTTCACCTCTTGTGCAGTTTATGAGTCCCACAACACGCTCCTGCCGCCGACACCTACACCAGTGAAGTTTATGCAGTTAGCAGGGGAGAAATTCCAAGTTATTAAATACAATGATATAATTAAATTATTCTTAATATTTCATGTTGAAGTATCTGTTCTGCTAAGGGGGGATCCACTATCCGTGGATAACTGAATCCGTGGATAGCGGATCCGCGGATATGGGGGGGGGGCCTGTATTCATATTTATATACCACTCTTAAACAGAAGCTGAATAGCCATGTATCAGGGATATTATAGTTGTGGACAAACTGCATTGGCTGGGGGGTGAACTTGATGAGCTTGTAGGTCCCTTCCAACTCTATGATTTTATGAATTAATGTTTCTACAAAAAGAAATTAGATACTTCCTTGTTCCAAAGGGGAAAACAATCTAAAAAGAGACGCAAAGGAGTCAACTGGGAAAGGAGAGGGAAGTGGCGTATGTTCACTTTTGGTGGCATATGTCCAAGGAGAGGAAAGGGGCAGGGAGTATTGGAAAGGGGGAAAGGATCTGGCAGATGCCATTGCCACTGGATCCACCCCTCCCATCTCCTCCTTGCCCCCAGTTCCTCCCCCAGTCCACCCACTCCTTCCCCTTCCCTGCCCCCACCACTGACTTACTGGCTCCAATGAGTGAGATGGGGTCTGGTGACAGAGCTGCGTGTCTCACAGCAGCGCATGCAGAATGGCCACCAACACCAACAGGATGGCTCCTCCTGACAGCCCAATCCTGGATAAGATTGGACTGTAATTGTTTTAAGCACCTTTAAAAACAAACAAACACCACTTGAACTGATTAAAACGAAAGTTAACAACTTGGAATATGATTTGTAATTCAGAGGTGTTCCTACACCCCCCTGCTGGGGGTGCTGACGCGACACCCCCCACGTGATGCCAAACACCCCGCCCCCTGAGGGGCGTGACATCATTTTCGTGCGTCGAAACACACACACTCCACTTTTCTGCCCTTTTTGGAGCCAAACGGATCCCTGGAGGGCAGGAGGGCCGAACTTGTGGCCAGCGGACTCCCGGAGCGACGGCAAAGAAGACTGAAAGAGCGCCAGAGGGAGTGACCCGGCGGCGAAGCTGGAGGCAAGTACACCCCCCACTGCGTGGTGCCCCACCCCTAACAACACCTCTGTTGTAATTTGTTTAAAGCTTTAATGCTGTCCTATGTGACATAGACACCTGCTCACAGTTTCCAGTCTCTTCATAACAGTAATTACTTCACTTTTTTAAAAAGCTTCCCATAGAAGATAGAAAGAGTTCATTTGTGTTTGTTTTTTTCAAGTCTTTTTTGTTGTTTTGGTTCTCTCTGGGGTGACCTACAAAGCATAGGATGTGATAAACATTTCAAAATGGGTGATAGCTGTGATTATATCTTAGCCAAAGAGATAAAAATTGCTGACAATGTTAGAAGCTGGAGTTTTTTCTCTTTGCCCTTTTATCTTTCCCAAATTATTCATGTAGGAATCGTAGCAAAAGCAAATCTGTCTTTTATTGCATTTTTTTTGTAGATCACAAGGGAGAAAGAAAGAAGCCTTCTTCGCAAAGCAATATCATGGTTAATGTTTCAAAATCCATGTCAAGTCTCTCTCATTGTGTATTGCTGCTGGAATAGTCAGAATTTTATGAGGCAGTGCTCACCTTTTACGTCTCTAAGGGCAAATCTAGACATTATGTGGGAGTTCCATGATGCCACTGTTTTATATCTCAAAAAAGCAACTGTTGGGGGGGGGGGGCTGATTTCGATCAGAACTATGGAATAAAGGGAGGGGGCTTCACCCTATGCCCCTGTGCTGATTCTCCAACTTAAATTGCCTTCATTGAAATTGCCATTGTGGGGGGAAATTTGCAGGCACAAAATTATTCCGGTAACTTTTCCACTTTACAGCTAATAGCAGAATTGGGGGGCAGAGGCAGCAATTTGAATTAGGGCTGCAGTGCAGGAGTAAAGGCTTCCTAAATTTTATTCTATTTTTTAAAAGCTTATGTACTGCCTCTCTCCCATAGGTTCCAGAGCAACTCACAACAAAAACAAACAATAGTGTATCATAATAATAGACAATAAGATAATCATAAATCAAGCTAAATTTTAACAACCTAATCAACCACCACCACCAAGATAATACAAGATAAATTTAAAAGCTATCAAGCACCAAAACTGCCTTGAATAATCATGTCTTGGACCTGTCTCTAAAGGCATAACAGAGTAGCTGACTGTCTGACAAAGGGAAAGGTGCTCCAAAGAGCCACCACCACCAAAAAGGGATTCCCATCTAACATAAAGTCTGGCCTTTAGATGCCAAATATTTGTCCATATAGGTTTGACATAGAACAAAGGAATAGGATGTCCCTGCAAATTGAAGAGGAAGTTTGTTTTTTTAAAAACTGGAAACGAATTGGCAGTAATCATATTGGATGCATTGTAGAGATGCATGTGTCTGCATAATCAGGAACTTTGTAATGCCTTCATATTGCATCAAAGGCATATTTCTGCCTGTGATGACTTCCTAGAAACATAACACTCGGTAATGACTATGAAATGTTCTGCAAGAAAGGAAGAATGAATCACAGTTATATTCACAGTTATAATCACAGAAATCACTAGTGGTACGCAGACCGCCAGTTGATGGTACACCAGCACTTGGGCAACAAGATAGCGGCCACACCACAAAGGAGCTCTGAAACAACGGTAAGCAGTCCCGGGCAGCCACAGAGTTGAAGCACATGGGTTTCCCTGAGCTGGGAAATGCCCTCCCTCCCACCCACCTTGACCTCCTTACCGTCATTTTCAGGGCTCCATTGCAACTGAAAACCCAGAAGTAAGTGGCGATGATGTCATCGCCACCTACATCCAGTGGTACGTACGGCCCCAGAGGTGGTACACTGTGCCGAAAAGGTTGGGAATCACTGTGCTGGGGTGTCTCAAATGGAATCATGGAAGGCAATATGAATATCTGCACCATCAGCAGCAAGCTAGAAGGTCCATGGGAACTATCATCATCTGTGTATGTCACTTTACAGCAGATAAGGTGACAAGTTGCTCACAATCTAGAAAAGAAACAAAAAGGAGACAAGAAAAGGAGGTGGTGGCGGCAGGCTAAATGGCAAAAGAATATATAAATTTAATGTACACATTATTGCAGTTGTTCCCTAACTCCTGGGAAGGCCCTTCGCTGCTCTAAGTGGCAGCGGGGCCTTCCCAGGGGACGCGACGACGCACCCGGGATCCCACCGCCGCGGCCGAAAATGTCCATTTTACCTGCATTGGTGGGCAGTGGATGTCCAGCGGGATGTGTGGGGAGCCTGGGGACCCCTCTGCAGGCCTCCCCAAGCGTCGGAGCAGCGCTCTGACACGATCGCAACCCACTTCCGGTTTTACGGTGAAACCGGTGACAGCCAACATCTCCTCTTTGTCTCCTTGGAATTGCACCAGCTGAAGAGCTGGCGTAGATCCGAGGAGACCAATTGGCATTTGGAGGGGTAAGGGAAAATATTTTCCCTTAACCTCCATAAGGTTCCCTAACCTCTCCAGAGCCTGCCAATTGCCCCACCACCACCATCGCATGCAGTGCAGCCTGTTTTGGCACGGCTGCATGCTATGGTGGATGCAAAAAAGGTGGGTGGAAAGGATAGGATTGAGCTGTGAGTTGCAGGAATTGCATCAGAGGTCAGGCAGATTGGGCACTGGTCGAAGACCCATGCCCATCAGATGGTCCACCTAGCCAAGTTGGCCTCTGAACTGTCAATACTGGTGGCAGTAGTGTCTTCCACCCACTGTGTCTTCGAGATGCCCAGTGCAAGACTAGGCCCAATACAAGGCCCAGTGCCAAGAACCTGGAGCCAACACTGCTTATTTGCAAGAAAGTGAGAGAGGACACATCATGCAGGTGATCTGGCAGTTCCAGGCATAAGGGTCAGCAAAGGAAAAACAGGGGAGTCATTTAATACGTTTGTAGGTTGTCACGACGTGACCAAATTTCCGAATTAAAAATCCACATATTGCCGGGCAAACTCCGTCGTTAAAACTTTCTTTATTCAGATAGACAAGATGTTATAACAAAGTTTACATTTCACCCCAAACATCTGGGGCATCATCAGAAGTTGAGCAGCCTATTGAGGAACACCTAATTATACTAAAAACCCCAGGAACCCAGATGTAATTTGCTCCCAGATGTCAGCCGGCAACGCTGTCTTCAACCTAATTAATGTGTTCCGGGAGAAGTATCCTCCCCCTGATTGAAACATTCTGATACGACTTACAACAATAGCATATCCAAAAAGCTTACTACTCCCAGGGAGGAAACTCGCTGTCCAATTGCCCCCCCCACTGCCCCCCTGGGGGCCAAACCATACACATCACCACAACCTTAAAAAACAACCGATCCAAGTATCCAGTAACAAAATAAGACCAACATCTGTCCACCCTCTCAACCATTACCCTGAAAACACTGAGAGGAGGAGCACAAAATATGAAACATATTTGTCATTTGTCACGGATGCATCTGCATGTAACATTCTGCAACAGTGTTCATTTTAAATGAAAAGCAGCCTGTTGCAGTCAGGAGCAGAGGACTGATTGCGAGGGACAGAGGGCAATAACACTTTCCTTTCTGGACATTTTTCTGTTCACAAAGTACTGCAGCTGCTCTCCCCTCCCATAACATTCGTTTTCTCCTGAGGGCTGGGAGAAGAACAGTGTGTGTGGGGGGGAGCAATTTTGGGTAGAAAAATAGCTGACAGAAAAAGGGCTAAGCAACCCCTCTACTCCACCTGAGGCTACATTCCATTGTTAAAAAATTAGAATTCATAGCCCAATCGTATGGGCCACTAATGATTTGCTGCCATAGGTCACCTGGCAATGGTGCAAACATAGTTAACAGCCCGATCCTGAGTAAGGATCCTCAACCGATCCTGAGTAAGGATCCTCAACCAAGCGGGATTCTCAACCATTCCCAGGCTGCTCCGGCAGAGCCCGGGGACTCCTCGGGGGAAGGGGATGTTCATCCCCTTCCCCTGGTGTAAGGTTGCCTGGGGCCTATGGGCCTCCTCGAATGTACGCCAGCTCTCAAGATGACATACATTAGGGGCGGCAGGGAATGGGGACGGGGATATCGCAGTCAACATCCCTGCCCCCTCATGGGCCCTCCCTCCCTCGCTGCCCTCCCCCCCCACCCTTACACCCAACGGCGTATGCCTTACCTTGCTCCGGTGGCTGCAGGTTGTTTCCATAGTGGAGTGAGGGCTGCCGGCCTAGGGTTACGCAGGATTACATCGTAAGAATCCTCCTCATTAAAAAGAGGCAAACATTTGACATCATGGAATCTCATATTTTGCCTCCTTCACCGTTGTCCTGCTGTTCCTCATTCACTATTGAAGTCTCTTGTATTAAATGTCTGGTGGGGGAGAGGATATGCATGTGAATTTGCATCATGCTATTATGCACCAAGACACCACAGAACTCTGAGAATCATATCTGCTTTCTAAAACTAAAATCTGTATCACAAAATTGAAGTGTTCCAGGAAGTGGCCATTATTATACAGCGCCTTTCATAGTCCACCTTCCCTCTTTTTCATCAACCATCCATTTTTTTCATCTGTAATCACACTGAAAAAAATGTATCGGAAGGGGGGTGCGTGTGTGCATGCTTGTACACACAGGTGCAATTGTGCAAATTCAGCTTTTATTAATAAATAAATAAAAACCCAAGTATGCAATTCTGGGATGGGGACATACATATGCATGGGAAACACACACACACAGATTATGTTGGGCCAGCAAGAGACTAAGAAAATGAAACTAAGAAAGGACTAAGAAAGGAGTGGCAGCACAGGCACAGCCTTAGGTATTTTAAAGACAAGAACACATTAGCTAACCCAGAATAGTACTCTAATATTTCCTGAATTTCGTGTAGGAAGAATTAAGAAGGTTTGTTTCTGATTTAGATCAGTAGATATGCAAAGCTGGAACCCTCTGCTATATATAACCATAATGCCTTTGATGCAGACATCTGAAAACAAATTCTGTACAATAATATTGCTGGCAGGAGGCCTCACAGCTGCAGAAATAACACAGAGAAGGATCAATTAATTCTGTGGTGAATGTGGGAGGAGGAATAATCATCATAAATTATTATCGGAGATCTACTGAGGCTCTATTTGTAGAATGATGGCATAATGGTGTTGTACAAAAGATAAAATGGTGGACAAGCCAGGCGTATGTTCTTTGAACTAAGTGTTCATAGACTGTAGGGCTCAACAACATGGATAGGGATATTTGTATGAGGTATACGGTTAGTTCAACAATCTGTTTCTGTGGAGTGTCCCGCCCAAGGTATTGTATTTTGCTATGCTAGGACTGGAGAGGCAGAGCATTTGGCGTATTAATAAGGGTAACCCATCTATCTGGATGAATCTAACAGAGAGGTGTACATGCTCTATTTCAAATATTTGTTTCATGGTAAGAACGTGGAGTGCATTGTCTTCATTTATATTGTTGACTGTCGCTTATTGTACAGTATATAACCTGAATGAAACTTCATAAAAACTAAAATAAAGTTGCAGTAGGGAGCTTATGTCTGATGTTTGACATAAGCCACATTCACACTGAAAGCACTGGTTTATCACTGAAAGAGAAAAATAAAAATAGCCTGTCACTAATGAGAGTTTCTTCAGAAGAGGGATTGTAAGAGACTGCTTTAATTTTTTTTAAAGGGGTATCAGCCTACAAAGACTGTCACATGTAATGTTGTCAGCACATTTTGACAAAATTTCCTCTAGGAATTAAGTACAAACTCTTTCCTAAGGCACACAAAATCTACTTCCTATTGGATCAATCAATCTTCCTTCAAAGCACACACACACACACACACACACACACACACACACACACACACACACACACACGAGCACAAAGACAGAGTTCATGCAGTTGTACCACCATGAAGGCTGACACACATGATGTGTATATGATGATTGGGCGGTTGTGTGTCTAGGAATTGATCTGTGGTGGCTGAGTAGAACCACCTATATAGAACACAACTATTCAGCCTGCATGGAACAACTCCTGGACACAATAAATTAAATATATAAAGAAGTTTCATTGACCAAAGTACTATGCTGGACTGCTAAAAGAAATAAAAGTACTAATTATTAATGCATTAAGAATGGCACTACCCTACTTTGGACTGTGTATTTTTCTCAAATACATCACTTGCAATTCTTGTTGGGAGGCTTAACATATCTCCAGAGATATTTTCTGCCTCATTATATTGAAAACTGGAAGCACACAGAATGTGGGGCATTAGCTAACCTATTCTGTTTCTGCAGTTCATCTTCATGTTTTTGTAAATACATCTCTATTTCCAATAACTTTTTGAATAACTAACCCATGCATATTTTTCAGATTGCCACATTTTTTTCTTTGGCCAACAGTGTAGCGATATTACAATTCTTGTAATAACTTTGCAAGCATCCTTATATATGGAACTTAAAGGAAAGCCAGGAACGTTTTTTTAGTGTCACTGGAATCTCAAGGTCCTGGTTTCCATACTTCACATATGGAGCTATGTATATACAGTTTTCTTTATCCACGGGTTCAGCACCCGTGGATCTGACCTAATGCGGGTGCCGACCCACACTGGAGGTTTGGAATGGCTGTGGATAGCCGAGAACAGACCGTGAATGGTGCAAGGTAAGTTGTACTCTTGTTCCCCATGGATAAGCAAAACTGTGGGTAGCAAATCCACGGGTAGTAAGGATTGACTGTATTCTTATATATCTACAATGTATGTATGAGTAAAAGTATGTCCATGTTATATTTATATTTAACACTATATAAGTTGACAAACACTGGAAACAGAATTAGAGCTCTGTTGGTAGCACTTTAGAGGCAAAATAATTTGCTGAGCTAGCAAAGAAGTGCTTTTGCTTGCCCAAGCCAACTATCCATTACATTGTACCAGTGTTTTAGGAATTATACAAAGGTGCTTGCAGACCTGTCTGCCAATATGAATGGAAATATAAAAGTAAAGTTCCAAAATCTCACCCTCATGAAATATTGATGCTCTTCCATGCAAATACTGTTCCTTGCAAGAAACAGCCACTAAAGCAACAATCTTGAAATATATGCAGAAATGGTGTTAAAATTAGGTAGCATCCCATTCCAAACCCCTTGTGCAAGCAAAATGCTCCGTCCCTTCCTGGAGAGAGCTCACAATGGCTGAAGCACCAGTCAGAAAGCTGCCTTATATTGAACAGCCCGATGCTAACCAACATTCCAGCACTGATGATGCAGCTGCAATGCAACCCTGAGGTAAGGGAACAAATGTTCCCTTGCCTTGAGGAGGCCTCTGTGACTGCCCCCTCCTCCACACCACAAGATGAAGCACATGTCCCATTGGTACAGCCACATCAATGCTGGAATGTTGGATAGGATTAGGCTATAATTCAAAATAAAGGCCCTGGAAGTAGAACTAGCTGTAGTATACCTTGTACCAGCATGTGATAAAATCTTCTAGTGTATATGGATATTAATTTTTACTCTTCAGGTCTTTCCAGGGCAAACATTCCTTTTTAGATGTTTGTTTATTTATTTATTTAAAGAATTTGTATCCTGCCTTTCTCCCGGCAAGCGCACACAAGGCGGCTTACAACATTAAAATAACGTATACATTAAAATAATTAACAGATAATTAAAACAATCAAAACAAGCAACCCCAGTTCAAAGTCTATTTCCAGTAGGCATTTTGCATTTGATTTCACTTCTGTCTTTGCTGGCCCAACACCCAGTGGCATATCTAGAGTCCATAGTGCCCAGGGCAATAATGTTGTGACATCACTTCCAGGTTCACTTCTGGAGGCCTCTGGCAATGGCAGCCTCGCGATCTGGCTTCTCCTTTGGAGTCTGGATCACAAGGCCACCTCCTCCTCCTCTGGCTGCTGTCCCCCTTCCTCTTCCTTTAGAGGCTCAACGAGACTTTCCAAAAGAAAATGACTGGGGGGCAGCCAACCAGACTGTGAGGCTGCCAAAAGACAAGGAGGCTCTCCCTGGTCTGTGGCCCCTGCCCTGCCCTTCCCGCCCACCCCACTCTTCTGTGGTTCATAAGGGCTTCTGCTGCCCTCCACAGGTGGTTTCTCCACCATTGGTGCCTCCTCCGTGTAGCTCATGCCTCACCCACCCCCTTCTCCCCGTTGCTGCCTCCTTAGGTCGAGATACGCCTCTGGCAATGCACAGTCTTTGGTTTGACTCTGTGTTTGACCTTGTGTGGTTGCATCGGGAGTGGACTTATCCAGGTGAGCGAAAGAGCATCCGCGATGCACAGAGAGAGCGCAATGCGCTCCCAGAAGTGCTGGAATGAGCTGGGTGGCTCCCGTGGGGCTGCATTGCAGCCCAGCTCAGCTGGTTGCTGGGTGGCCGGTGTCTCATCGCTTGCCTGGGTAAGTCTGCTGCTCTGTGCAC
Organism: Plestiodon gilberti rubricaudatus; assembly: GCA_026170595.1. Classification (NCBI taxonomy): domain Eukaryota; kingdom Metazoa; phylum Chordata; class Lepidosauria; order Squamata; family Scincidae; genus Plestiodon; species Plestiodon gilberti. Next base: position 54,141,697 of record JANXHW010000004.1, on the reverse strand, counting down.
CTCCCTTTAACTGGCACCCAGGGCACATGCACTGGCTGCCATACCCTAGATATGCCTCTGCCAACACCCGTTTATCTTTCCTTGTATATACAGTATTTGCAAAAATGTCAAAAAGGGACCTTGAAATTCTGTTTAAAACATTATCTCTCAGGAATTGTTCAAAAAGAACAGGCCGTTCACTAACTTATGGTTATAGTGACCAGGTAGTCTCTCCACTAGTGTTAGTGGAGGAGCTGGAAGGTTAATTTCCCACATCAGCTACAACTCTCATAGGGATGCCTTGGGCCGTTCATCACCATATCTCAACCTAACAGCGCAATCCTATCCAACTTACACCACTGGTGTAACCAGCGGTACAGCGAGAACGGGAGGCCCCAGAACGGAAAGGGGATTCAAATCCCCTCCAGAGGGGGATTCAAAGAGGATTTGAATCCCCTTTCCGTTCTGGGGCCTCCCGTTCTCGCTGCACTGCTGGTTACACCGGTGTAAATTGGATAGGATTGCGCTTTAAGCTATCTCACTAGGTAGATTTGTAAGGCTAAGATACTCTGAACTCCTTGGAGAAAGGGCAAGATACAAAAAAGTCATACATAAATAATAAACCTTTGTGGCAAAGGGGAACTAGAGAGAATTCTAAAGAACTCTGCAGAGCAGCAGAGCAGAAGCAAAGAAAAATCTATATACAAAAGCAAAGGAGAGTTGAAGAAACCAGACAGATTAACAAATGCTTCAAAGCCAGTGTCACCTTAGTTTGAAATAAAATGAAGCACAAAATATCCCTGAAGCGACAAACTGCTTACTAACAAAATACTAGTCTTTTGGTGATTTCTTTTTGAAAAGGAATGGGAGTCCATTAAAGGTTTTCTTATTATTATTATCAGAAGCATACGTATTGGGGCTTTTAAAGAAAAACTGTTGAAATGTGACAAAAGAACTGATTCCACTTCCAATTTCTCCTGCCTGCCGAAAAATATAACCTATTATACACCCCAACCTTTCACAGAGAAAAAATAGTGAGGCACTCATAACACTCTAAGGATCATGGCCCGATTCTCTCTCCCACCCCAGTGTTACACAACGCTGAAGGCTCTACTGTTTTCTGCATGCTATATTCATTATATTTGCAATTGCCTGCCTTCCGCCAATTGAAAAGCCAGGAGGCTATTTGTTCTTTTGGTTAGAGACGTACTAGAAAAACATGTCAAAGAGTCTTTATAACGCCTTAAGGCTGATCTACCCTGCACGAATCCCGGCGTGGCCCGGGTGCGTGCGGCGTGTGCAGAGCGGTGTGGCTTCCTTTATAACCGATCACCGCGGAATGCGGGAGAGCACAGCTCTCCCGAGTTCTGTTGTGATCGGTCGTGGACCATGCTCATGTTTGGCTGTTTTCGGCCAATCAGAAGAAAGTGAGGGCGGGACGTGAAGCGAACCTATCATGGGGGGGAGCAAGTGACCAATCAGGAGGGACAAGTGGGTAGACCACGCGTGGAAGAAACTGGTGGAGCTCAAGGCAGCGTCTCGGGGTGGGGCGTCCTGTCCCCTACACTCGTGAGCCTCCAAATGCAAATGGAGTTGGTGTAGATCAGCCTTTAAAGATCAACCGATTTATTTCAGCATAGGTTTTCAGCATAAGAAAAACATAGTTGTCCTACAATACCTTCTCAACAATTCAAAATATACCTCATCAGTTGGCGTGTATGAATCGTGAACTGTGTGTAGACAGCAACACTGCAGAATCGATACTACAGATTCAGATAATACTACATCCATTCAGTGGCGTCATGAGCCAGCGCGTCACCCTGTGTGGGCTCGGCCGGCTCGGCGTATCACCCCTCCACCTCCCACTGGCGCGTCACCCCCCACCCACCCATCCCCAGGCACGTCAACCCCCCAGAGGCGCGTCAACCCCCCAGAGGCGTGTCACACACCCCCATAACTGTATCAAACTGATTGGCATCTTGCATGCAAAGCACATGTTTTACAATTTAGAACTTTTATCTTGAAAACAACAAAAGAACAAATAACTGTACTAAACTAAAATAGCACAATTAGCACAATTGGACTGTTAACTTACAATGGAACTATTTTGAATGTGAAGCTGCAAGTCACTTAAATGTGTGATTTGTTTCATTTTTCTCCCTGCCCCAAAAAAGTACACAGAAGCCACTTGACTAATGTGAATGTATATCTGAGTTGGATCTTTGCCTTATATGAGTACATCTAGCTTTAGTAACAAACTCCAAGTCAATTTGAATTCAACAGGACTTATTTCCTAAGGAAAACTCCACTGAACTTGAGTCAGCAGTACTTATTTGTTGATTCAGCAAACAGGCAACTAGTTTGGCATGGTGAAGCGAACAGAATGACAGACTGAGAAATATTGTAGTGCCTTCTCCCATGTGAACTGACTCTTTCCCTGAGGTCATCTGAGGAGGCCCTGAGTCCTGAATGTGCCGCCCTTGACTGAGGCTAGGTTGGCAGCAACAAGTGGTAGGGCCTTCTCTCTGGTGGCACCACAATTATGGAATTCCTTCCCTTTTGAGTTAAGAACTATGCCCTGTTATCCTTCCAGTGGGGGCTGAAGACTTTTCTTTTTCATTTGGCTTTTTGACCATAATGTTTATTAATTTTTGGTTTGATTAAGGATTTTTTTCTTTTTCCTTTTTGGATATGGTTTGCATTTCCTGTTCTTGCTGCTGTTTTTTTTAAAGGTTTTTAATGTGTTGTTATTTTATGCTGCTGGTTTTTGTCAACGTTGTTTTGTATGGGCTGCTTTCTATTTTTATTTGTTAACTATTGCATTTTATTGTATTTTTGTCTTTGTAAGGTTTCCTAACCATAATCAGAGTGCTTTCCTCTGATTAAGCATCAAAAAGTAATTCTGAGTTCAGAAATATATATATGTTTGTGTTTGATTTATACTCCTTTATAGTAGAAAGTAATAGCCCATGTCCTACCTTTAGTCAAAAAGCAAGAACACAATATTAAGGTGCATTTCTGTTCTGCATTTCTGTATGACGTACGAAAGAGGCCCATGTCAGCTATGCTGGGCCAGATACCTGCAAGAGATAGTAAGCTGGCAGGGTGGAGTTCTTCTGTTGTCGATAAAGTTAACTAAAAGCGTCATAAGAATACGTAAATCTAATTCCAAGAATTATGTACGTCAAACTTCAACTGTCAGAGAATGACCAATAAGATATGTAACTTGTCTATTACGTATGTTCCTGTACTTCTGTAACCAATGAGAAGTTAATGTGATCCTTTGACCCACCTCCTGTATTGAAGCTTCACGTTTCGAACTATAAAACGAAGTGTGAGCAACAAGTTGACACAGTTCTTGTGCTTTGGACGTGAGTCCCCAGGAGCTGTCAAACACGTGTTTTCCTAATAAACTTTCTGGATCTTTCACACTGGTTGCTGCATTACTCAGCGCATTACATCTTGTATTTAATGTCTTTTGTAAGCTGCCTTGGGCGCTCCACTATGGAAGGAAAGGCTGAATGAATGAATGAATGAATGAATGAATGAATGAATGAGAGTGCAATCCTTACTAAGTATCGGGTGGCGGAGCGAGTGCTCCGCCACTCGAAGTCATCGCAAACATGCCATAAAGCACGTTTGCAACAACTTTAGAGTAAGGGCGGCCGGCGCGGAGGCCATCAGCCCTTATTCCGCCACCGGATCGATCCTGCAGCCGCCGGGGAAGGTATGTCTCCCACCGGCGGCAGAGCACCATCAGGATGCAGGCAGGGGCCCCACAGGTCCTTGTGTAGAGGCTCCTGTTAGCTCTGTTTCTTCCAACACATTTCTTCCTACAGGAAGGGAATAAGGAGTCACACCTAGTAAATCGGACTTGTGCTGCCACCTGCTTGGTGGGTATGTGAGAAAATGCATGTGCTTGATCCTCTGCATGTTTACTTGGAAGATGAAAGGAAGGAAGCCTGTCAGAGGGACTTAGTTTCATTTTAATTCTGAAATCCTTAGCATAGTTGCTAGGAAATAAGTCTCGTTAAACACGGGGAGATGTACTTCCAAATCAACATGTATAGAACTGGGTTCCTAGGACTATGACTATTGACAGGTAAATCTACCAAATCTTTACTGAAAGGAAGACATGAAAGCCTGGATGACTGATTTATCTTGACTAACTATGGTCAACCCCTCAGAGGCCAGTTTCAGTCAGAGGAGAATGTCAGTGTGTGATATTTTTGTTACTCTACTCCCCAAGCTATTTGCATAAGTAAGGTTGGACTATAGAAAAATTCAGGGAGAGAACGTTATTCTCGAACTAAACCACTACCAGGGAAAGCTGCCCCACGTTTTCCAGAGTAATTATATGGAAGACCATTTTGAATTGAAATTCTTTTTCTGCTACCTGAAAAGTATTCCTAGGTTATCTGTTTGAAAAGAATTATTGTCTCCATTTTCACATTCCAGTATTGTAATAGAATTAAATGGCTGACTGACTGAATAAATAACAAAGTAACGGCACATTCCTATGCACGTCTACTCAGAAGTAAGCCCTACTGAGTTTTATGGAACTTATTCCCAGGTGCGTATAGGATTGTAGCCCAAGTTGTTTCATGATTGTTCCTGGTACACTATTTTAAATTATAATCCTATTGCTTTAGAAAACAACATCCAGCTGGGTATAATTGGTTGGATTTCCTATCATCTTGTCTAACATGGACTTTTCCGTGTTTTCAGCAAGAGTCAAAACTCAAAATGCTTCAGGCAATATACTTCACACAAAGAAACCTAGAAGTATTGGTTGCAGCATAACTTTGATAAACATAAGAGGTTATTTTTACTTTTGAAAGAAATTAGTCACTTTGCTCATTGCAATTTCAAGATATTTCATGCTGCCAAAAATTACTCTGTAATCACTTTGCCTGGTAAATTATATCTGAATGACAAATACAAAGACAAATGCTATTTATAAAGATAAGCAGAATGAGTTAGTGTGCTGATTGGATCGTGCAAATTTCAGAGATGTAGATTAATTACAGAACTACACAGCTCAAAGGAAATGCCCTTCAATTTAATTAAATTGAGTGTGGCATGCTACTTGCAGAAGACAGACAAGTGTCAGGTTTGACTTTTCTGTTGCTTCGTACGTCATCCAATCATTTCTACTTGTTTCAGAAAGGGATAACTGAAATGATAAACTAATAGTTGTAACTTACAGTCGGTTTTAACTGAGGTAAAAATGACTACCATGGTGTTACACGGTGAAGGATCCAAATCACTACAAAAAGCCCGGCAGCCACGAATCACGTGGCTGCCGGCCGTTGCCCTGTCCAGCCCCGCGCACCGGCTGGGGCTTGGTCCGTGGCAGCAGCTGATTGGCTGCCTTGTCTCGGGGGTGGGACTTTGGGTGGGACGAGCAAGGCAGCGTGCTCGTTCCCCTCAGTCTCGCCCCGAGTGTCGCGCCGTGTGGAGCCTTGTGGAGTTGCTCCTGACGAGGCTTCTGGGCCCAGCGCAGCAGCGTCTCCCTTGAAGGGGTCGTGCTGTGGCTGTTCGTGCCCTCAGGCTCCAGCTGGGAAGCGGTGAGAGCGGCGTGGTGCCCCTTGGGGACCAGGATGGCTCATGCCCGTGTAGATCTTGGGGGAGGCAGACGTCTAGGACCGTTTCCCCAGCGTAGCCGCCTGCACGCCAAAGGGGTGGTGGTCTTATTGTTAGAGCCCTGCTGCATTTGTGTTCACATTAGTTAATAAAGCAACCCTATATTCCAAGCACCAGTCTGGCGTGTTTATTGGGGGGGGTACAAGGGTAAAAGAAAATATACTAGATGACTTTCAATAAATGTGCCTCAGCAAGTAAAATGGCTGGAAGAAGCTAATTAGGTCCGAACTGCAGGAGCACTGCTCTCTTCCAGAAACTTCTACATGATCTAATTCAGGGGTTCTCAAACAAGTGGTACGTCAGCCAACTGCTGGTGGTACTCGAGCCGTCAGACCCCCCGCTCTGAGCGGGAATGCTGAGAAGGGCCCTACCTGCGTTTTATGACCTCTGAAAACCCAGGAGATGTCATCATCAGTCACTTCTGGTGGTACGCAGCAGGAGAGTAGCGCCGGAGGTGGTACTTGGCCAGGAAAGGGGATCAGAACCCTGATCTAATTCATGTTTATGCATCTCCAAAATCTCATTTTTACTACCACGATACTTGTCCGCATAATGCCTTCAGAGTAAGACTGTTATACATCCTGGAAGCACCCGATCCAGCTCCCAACCAGTGACATATACAATTCTATTGAAACAGGGCACGCTCCAGGTTTGACAGAGCCCTCAGCAAAGTGCAGTGGACCCCTCCTATCTGGAGAGACTCCCTACAATTCAACTGGTGGGGCTTACCTTTGCATTGGTAAGGATGGGGCTTTCTGGCTGCTATATGGGGCAGCACGGTTGCTTGGGGAGCAAGTAATCTCTTAAGAGGAGATCATTTTCAGAAGCAAACTGGTTCAGGGATAAAATATTAACCCCCCCACACACACACACACTGTTCCCTTGATCCTCATTGCCCCCCTCCAGTGGCATCACTAGGGGGGCAGACCACACTGGGTGACACCCTTGGGGGCGGGTTGACACCACTAGTGTTCAAAATTGTGAAAACTTTGCATTTATGAATAATACCATTATGTTATATACTGTATAATTTGATGTGTACTTTCATGACAAATGCAATGAATGTATTCTATCAAAAGGTATGGCTAAATAACCGGAAAATAAAACACAACTGCCTTATGTAACAAAAAGTGAATTTTCTTAACTCAAAACAGACTAATGAGACTGATTGCTCCAAGAACCGAGTTGGTTACTTATTTGTTGGATGATCCGTACTGTTATACATTAAAATAAATAAAGTTAATGGGGGTGACACCATGAGTTACAGAACCGGGTGACACCAACCCTAGTGACACTACTGACTAGGAGTAATCTGTAAAAATACATAGTCCTGTCTGATGAGCATCTTTTGTAGAACCCAGCTCAGCCCAACCTTGTTTCTCCATATTCACCTCTGGGGTCCATCATGGGGGTGACGCGCTGAGCTCTTGCACCAGATGATGCAAACCCTAGTGACGCAAACCCTCTGCCCCCTTCCCAAATGTTTTTTGGGGGTGGGTGAAAAAATAGATATTTTTAGTTTTAAGTCAATCTCTTAATGATGGGCTTAGTGTAACGCCGTTTGGTCCTTAATCTTGTTCCTGGCCTCCTAGTTTGCCAGCCTACTTGTTTGTCCTGTTTTCTGCATCCTCATTCCAGCCTCCATCTCTGCTACTGCTGATTCTCTGACCAAAGGATGGGATCAGTCTGGCCTTGCTACAAGGTTTCTCCCCTTGCTAGTAGGGGAGAGGGTTAAATTTATTAGTAGTACACATTTTCCTTATCAAACTTTTCAGTAAAGTTCACAAGAGTGAGCTCATCCATTTGTGCCAGTTTCTCTGTATTATGGAGTTTGCCTATTTTCTACCGTGGTCTGAATTAGGTGGGTTGATTTGAGTGGCAAGTGGGTGAATAAGAGCCAGGGCTTTGATTGTGTGGCCTTTTGATCTGTCCAACTCTGATTCTATACCATTTGAAAAAAAATGAAGCAACATCTTATGGCAAAAGAAGTCTTATTTTACATTATATAAGTAATCCTATAGAAGTTCAGCCTATAGAATTTTATATGCTAGAGAAAGAAGTGTCATATAGGAGTACCATTTGATGGTAATCATTTGACGGACCTTGCTGTTTGACTGGAGATGGCCATGAAGTGGAAGAAAGAAAAGGACTCAAATCTACATAGTGCTTCAGAACATTAACCATTCTTCATTGCACCCTTAAGGAGATAAGAAAGGAATGAAAACTCAGTTGGTAAACTGCTCTGTCAGCGCAAACCTGACTAAGGATCTGGCTGGTGATCCAAGGCTGCCCACCGGATCCTGAGCGCGGGCTGCCTGTCGACCGGCGGGCTAGAGGTCTACTCGTGGAAGGGGACGCTCGTCCCCTTCCCCAAGTGTAAACCGGGGCCGGCCCTATCAGCCTCCTCAGATTTCTGCCAGCTAAATAGCTGGCGGAAGTAGAGGAGGCCATGTAATGGCCTAGCCAGCCCAGCGGGGATGGGGATATGGTAGACGCCATCCCCCGCCCCCGCCCAGGTCGGCTATACCAATGGCCCTCCCTTGCCCGCCAAAACGCCCTCACTAAAACCTACCTTCTTCGGCGGCCGCCCGGGCGTTCAGATGACAGAGCGAGGGAGGCCGGCCTCTGCACTGGCCTCCCTTGCTCCCGAGTAGTCGCGAACGTGCTTTACGAAACGTTCGCAACTGCTTCCGGCGTCGGCACCTTTTCCAGGATTGCGCCCTGTGAGTGCTAGTAAAGCACATAAGTGAAAATTTATTGTCAAAGCAAAAACAAGTCACTGATATTACCCCAAAAATGCATTGATGAAAACGAACTGTACTTCTTTCCCAAGGAATTGAAACCTAGCCCAATTCATCTTGATGGTATTGATTTAGAGGACGTTCTTGGAAGATACTCTGTGATTGATAAATGAATGATTTACCAACAGAAAAACGTTGGAGATCACGGACAAGATGACTATGCCAAGAAGTCATTCTTAAACAGCTGTTTTATGTTGCCAAAAGACTTAATGCTCATTTGTCTTTTCAAAACTGTGATTTGAAAAGATGCACATCATTCATAGAGACCAGTGTGAAGTCATAAAGTTTGGCAACAACAAAATGAGAATGAAGTGCCCTGACTGCAGAAATGTCATTTTATTTTTCACTTGACCATTTTCCTCCATCTCATAGCTGAAAACTACGCAGCCTTTTGTGTGATTGAAATATGAGTCACTGAAGCCCAAAATAACATCAATGGCAGGCATGCTTACATTCTGTCCTATGTTTTCTGAAGGAAAAGGGTTTGTCAGATCTCTAATCAATGGCTAGAATGTCAGAAATGAACTGTGGTCCTTTATGTTTATAGTTGACTGTTCCCTTAGCTGGATTTACATTTAAGTGAGCAAATATTTTTCCTCTTTTATGTTAAGTTTAGAAGAGATAAACATTCTACTATGATGCTACATCTATGATGCTACACCGACAGCATCCACTCATGCAAGCGTGTGTCTCAGACACTCCAGGCATCAAGGGATGAAGAAGCACATGTGAACCAGCCATCAAGCGCCTACTGAAAGGGGAAAGACCTGGTCTGTTTGAAAATAATGTTGTGAAATAAGAAGGCCACAGACCAGACAAGAGCACAACAGATTCCTCATAGATGGTGGCTCATTAGGGATGATCATGGCTGGCTAAAGATCCAGCTAACCCAGCATCTTGTTTCCCACAGTGGCTAACCAAATGACCCTGGGAAACCCACAAGCAGGGAATGAAGGCATATCCCCAATCCCTCCCTCCCTCCCTCCCTCTCTCTCTCTCCATTGCTTCCCTGGTATTCAGAGGCACGCAGAACTTGGAGGAATCATATAGCCATTGTGGCTAGTAGTAGCCAGTGATAGATTTATCCAGCGAGTGTCTTTCCTTTCCTTTCCTTATCCTTTAAATTGTAACCCTTTGGTTTTTCTTTCTCTAACTGTAAAGTGCATTGTTAACTGTTAGTTGTCATTCAGGATTCCGTCCTGTTTTTTTCCTCTGGTCACTCAGTGTGCCCATAGAATTGCGTGCATTTTTTTCCCCAGTATGACCCATGATCCATGCCAGAAGTCAGAATGACTGGCAAGAAATTCAATTATTTTTTCATATTGTCAATCCTTTAAACATGGCAAAAAGCAGTAGGTCTTGTCAATATCATTAGAAGCACTGGAAAGTAGGTGACAGGTTTGTAGAGTTGTAGTGGAATGGGAGATTCCAGTCTCCAGCAACTGTTAACTAATTACTAGCAATTGTAAGCTGAATGTGATAAACCTGCAGGTAGGGTTGCCAAGCAGCCATTATTTACAGTGCTACCAGTAAAATCTGTATCCTAGCAGCTAGCCAGTATCGTGGGCTGAAAAGTCAGTGAAGCTCAGAGCTAGACTGACACAGATTTTTTGCTCTTGACTTCACACCAGTCCTTCCAAGCTCTACCCTGTTTCATGCCTGTCTCTTCCCCCCCCCCCACATACACCTTGGTGCTAAACCTGGGCCAGTAGCAGGTGCCATCCTAGAAGAGACATTCCTGGCCTCTTCACATATAACCACTTTGTGAACTTTTGGTTGAAAAGCGGTATATGAATACTGTTGTTAATAACAACAACAATAACAACAACTATTATTATTATTATTATGTGTCATCTGAGATAATGGGTGGCATCTTGACCAGTGCTTCTGCTGATGGGAGCTCACTGTGTGAACGGAAGCTTCTGCTGTAAACAAAGGTAGGCTTGCCAGATTTCCCCTGCTGCTGCTGAATGGTTTTGGGAGCTCAGCTGTGGGCTGGGTTCCAAGACCTGGCTGTTCTCTGTTCTTTTTAAGGGGACTAGCAGTAATTATTACCCATATTGAGGCCAAGAGGCAGGCGCCCTCTAACCATACTCTGTTTACTCAAAAAAGGGAAGGCTGGGTGCTGGCATGCATCATGGTGGATGGGCCTTATACCATGGCCAACCCATCCATGATTAGGCTTACCATCTGCCCTGGAAAACCCGGGACCACCCTGGTTTCCGGGCTCTGGTCCCGGGTCAGTCCTGGGCTTTCCGGGCCTGGATGAAGCCTCCGCCGCCACTTTTAAAGTGTTTAAAACTTACCTTTGTTCCTGCATCACCATCTTGGATCTCGTGAAATCTCTCGAGATCCAAGATGGCGGCACCCAAATCTCATGAGGGCACATGAGGCACGAGATTTGGGCACCGCCATCTTGGATCTTGCATGATTTTGCGAGATCCAAGATGGCGACGCAGGAAAAAAGGTAAGTTTTAAACTCTTTAAAAGCAGTGGCGGAGGCTTCAGCGCAGGGGCAGGAGTCCTGGCCGGCCCAGGTGTAGCTGGCCAGGCTCCAGCGAGGAGGGTGGTGGCGGTGGTGGACAACGGCGACGACAACAAGGAGAAGGACAAGGAGGAGGACGGTGGTGGCGGTGGCAATGGCAATGGCGGCGGGACAGGTAAGTGGCAGCAGCGGGTGGCAAAATGGCCATTTATTTATTTATTTATTTGTGGCCAAAATGGCCATAAATAAATAAATAAATATTTTGGCCGCCCGAAAGGGAATTAATTAATTAATTCATTCATTAAATTGTTTTACGGGGGTGTCCCAGTTTCGATTCGGGAAAATATGGTAAGCCTACCCATGATGTAACTGTTGCATCATGTCACATCAAGTCCCGGGTTACAGGGAGCGGCAAACAGATTTGGGGGGCTTTTCACACTGAGTCTGCCGCTGCCTCCCTCTAGCCCATTGTGGACAGATCTGCTCCAATCTGCTTTCTGCTCGCTAAAAGGACACCAACAAAACTGGCATAATTGCATCATTCTTAGGGTTTTGATTTATATTGAAAATGATAGGACTGTAATCTGGTTATATTAATCTAGGCCATATTCAATGAGAGGCACAAAACTGCAAAGAAGAACCCAAGCTTAGTCTTATTTACTTTCCGAGTAGCAGTTGAAGCACAGAAGACCCTGCAGGAAACGTTGGGAAGGCATTTCCACATATTGCTCCTCAGGGTGCGCTTGCCAGCTTTAGGAAATGCATTAATGGTCTCCGAAAACATTATTCTGCTTGAATGCTCTTGTTCTAATTTAAAATTATGTTAAATCGAACCTGAAACGTACTTCCAATTCTCTCCATCTTCTGAGATTAACATTCAATTGCATGTTATCCAGAAGAACTTGTAAAAGCCTCCATAATGCTGTTGCTTTCAGTGACTCTTCTGGGTTGTTTGAGTCCAGCAAGTTATCATGAGGAGAGAAAGAAGTCTTTCAAAACATTTAATTGGAAGCTGACTCTGGGGCCTATAAGACCAGGACCACAGTTGCTCGCAAAACAGTAGACTGGGCTGCCAATGAAAATGCCTTCAGTTGAGAAATGACAGACATGCAATTATGTTTTCCTTCATCCCAGCAGCGGTTACTACATAAAATTATGTGCACATCTTGGACATATTTCAAATATGAGTAATTCTACATATTTCAGGAAGGCTTTAAGACCATTCCTGAGGTGGTGGTGACTTGTGTTATTAATGCAAATGGACAGGAAACAGGATGTTCCATTTGCCTCTATAATTAGGCTTACCATAGTCCTGGAATCAAGTGTGGCTTCGGCCTAGAAAAGACACAAGCCGCTCCCAAGAGTGCACCGCGGCAGGCCAATGCAAGCCACGGCTTCTGCAGCTTCCGGTAAACGAGATGACCGCGTTGGCCAGCCACAGTGCACTTTTGGGAGCGGCTCGTGTCTTTTCTAGGCCGAAGACACGCTTGATTCCGGGACTGCAAGTACAACCAATGTCATGTGACTGAGTTCATTGTAAAGAACATCTTAGATTTGTCTGCTCATGTTATGACTGTGGCTCTCTCATTGACTCTGCACATTTCTATCTGTTCATTTTATTCAACCCCAACAAATTATAAGGACCTGGAGAAATGGGTTTAAGGGTGGGTTTAAAGTTATCTTAATTCTGTGTTGACATCTGTATAGATCTCTCTAAAACAGGCACACCAAACACCCATGGGACACTCCATCGCTCACAGACTTTAAATCTTCTCTGAAAACCCACCTTTCCCAGGAAACCTTTGGCACCACATCTTACAGTACAATTCTATGTGTACAATACAGTACAATCTCCATGCTACTTTAATTCTATGTGTGTCTACTCAGAAATAACTCCATTAAGTTGAATGGGGATCCAGACTCTTCTTGAGGGTGCCATGTGTCAATGCCATATTGGGGGATGAAGTGACAGGGGTTCCCAAAAGGAATTGTGATATAGTATTAATAGTTGCTAAAATAATGCATTAAGAATTAAACACTCAAATTTGCTTGCTGTAATAGGCCGAAGAACAGGGGCAATGGGAAGGTATACAGGTACTCCTCTCTGGCTGAAGAAGACAGGGAGAGGCAGGACTCAAGCTAGTGCTTGTAAGTAACTATTATGTGAAGTATGAAGATTGTCCAATGTGGTTTAACCAAAGGTCTTCTTCAGTGCCAAAGAATCTTCCTGTGTTGGGCAACCAGCGGAATTGCCCTGGTGCTGATGCAGCCTTGCTAACGGGGTGAGCGCTGCATCCAATGGGGGAATTTCAAGCCGCAATGGCCTCCTCGAGGTAAGGGAATGTTTGTTCTCTTGCCCCGGGGTAAGCCTTTGCTGCCCTGCTGGGTCTACTCACATCTGCACCAGCTATTTTGCTGGCACAAATATGAGTGGACCCGGGTAGGTGGACTGAGGCCAGGAAGGGCGATATGATATCTGTGGAGCTGCTGGCACTGATATCTCCCCCTTCCCGACCCCCCCCTGCACCTGTCACCACCACCCCATTCCCTCACCCTCATTGCTCATTGAAGGGGCAAACCAAAGGGGATACTCTCCCTTGGTGTCTCCCCCTTCAGAGACAGCCCACCCCCATAGGTGCATGCAGCATGTGGAGAAAATACCCACAGCTTTGGAAATAATACAGAAGGGGGCAGGGCTCCCTCACTAGGCAGCTCACCTGTCCTCTGCTGCCACCACTGATCTTCCTGCTGCTGCTCCACTGCTGCTGCTCACTGCTTACTCCCTTAAGGTAAGGTATCCCCTGACAATTAAGTCCAGTCGTGTCCAACTCTAAGGTGTGGTGCTCATCCCCATTTCAAAGCCGAAGAGCCAGCGTTGTCCGAAGACGCCTCCGTGGTCATGTGGCCGGCATGACTCTGGAACACGGAGCGCTGTTTACCTTCCCGCAAGCGGTACCTATTTATCTACTCGCATTGACATGCTTTGGAACTGCTAGGTTGGCAGGAGCTGGCCAAGCAACGAGCGCTCACCCCGTCGCGGGAATCGAACTGCCGACCTTTCGATCGACAGCTTATGGTTCAGCGGTTTAACCCGCTGCGCCTTACACCCCAGCAAAGGTGGGAAGGGCTGGTGCTGTCAGCCTGGCTCCTAAGACCTCCTTTGAATATCAAGAGTGGTTTTTATTTCCTCACTGGTTTTTCTGTTGTATTTGGGATGCAATCCTATGCCTACTTAGACATAGAGCCAGAGCCCAATCCTATTGTTGATGGAGCAGCACAAAAATGACAGTTCAGAAGGTCTTCTCTGGGTAAGGAAACAATTAGAGGTAGATCGAAAGCTATTATGGCCGTCAGTTATATTTATCGAAGAAGGTAAAATGGGTAGCGAGGCCATATCAAAAGGTAAAAACAGCGATCCATCCGATTAAAACTGTTACGGTCAAACCGTACTGTTCAGTACCGTACGGGTCAGACCGTACTGTTACGGTCTAACCCGGATAAAATCGTTATTGTTTTAATTGGCTGGATCGCTGTTTTTACCTTTTGATATGGCCTCGCTACCCGTTTTACCTTCTTCGATAAATTAGAGGTAGGTCTCTGTGGTGCAGGGGGGTCTTCTCAGACCTGCACTAGCTAAGTGCATAGCTGGCACAGATCCATGCCACGGGCTCAGGTCTGTGAAGAGAGTTAAGATTTGGTGGTCGCCTCTGCCACCAAACCCACCCCCTTCCCACACCCAATCCGCCCACCCCCTGCCTCATCATCACCACCCTCCCGCCACCCCTCCTGTCTCCCCTGCCATCTTATTGGTGGGCAGCTCCGGGTCCACTAGCACCAGCGGGAAGGCTCCGGCCTTCCTGGCAGCACTCTCGGCAGTGCAGTGAGTAGCTCCCAGAGGCTGCCGGAGGAGTGCCTTTTTGCTTTGCAGGAGTCAGTGGAAGTGGCTCAACAACGGCCAGTAAGTATAGGATTGGGCTGATAATAACTTAATTCAATGGGACCTACATTTGAGTAAACTTGTGTGGGATTATACTGTTATTCATGTTTTCCCCTCTGTTTGAGATATGGAGTCAAAATACTGATTTCATATGTGAATCCCTTCAGCTTTGCAAAGATTGCCTTATTTAATGCATAATTTATGATGGTGATAATTTCAGCATTCATTTTGTGTATGCTTGTTTATATCTGCTTCTTAGATTTTTTTAAAAAAGAAATTCTCTAGAACTCTATATTTCCTCCCCCTCCCCCCGCCATACCACTGCTAGTCTTTAATAGAAAGGGCCTTCTTTTTCACATCCTGATGAAAACAAGATATGAAGGATTGAGGTTGGGTAACTCTTATCAGAAAGAGGTTAAAAGTGCTGCACTGCTGACTCTAGAGAAATAATCTAAAATCTCAAAGAACAAAGATGGAAAAATCCACAGAAATGTAATTAAAAGTGCCTTGGTGAAAAAATGGTGCTTTATGAAAACTGAGGGTTAGCTTGGAAAAACTCTTCGGTAAGTCAACAGTGGCAGATTCTGTCTTCAAGGGATACATTTCACAGAAAACTGATTGTACAGTGAAGTTTTAATTAGCATTGTTGGCAGGGGCGGGGTTACATGCCATGGAAATTACAACAGGTTTACCTGACAACTGTTGAGTTAAATTAGTACAGTGTTTCTCAAACTGTGGGTCGGGACTCACTTGGTGGGTTGCGACTTGATTTCTGGTGGGTCCCAGATGATGGAAAGATCAGATAAGTAATTGCCACAACCCCTGAGGCTATTCAAAAAATCAGATAGCTGCTAATTGCCCTTCAACAAGCTGAGCTCCTGCAGTTTGCAAGGAGCTGAGTTCCTGCAGTTTGCAAGCTTGTGTAAATATAGGGAGATAAATGTTTGAGTGTCTCGTAAAGCTAGGTGGTTCCCGATAGAGTGTAATTTTAAAAAGTGAGTCTCACTGCTAAAACGTTTGAGAACCGCTGAATTAGTATATCCAGCACTTCAATTTCGATAGAGCTGGAATGTAACAAAAGATTAGGCCTTTGGGACAAGATCATCCAATAAGCAGTCCCTCATATGTCACACTTCAGAATACAGGCTGCTGAAAGCAGAGGAAAGGGGAGAAGTCTGGTGGGATAATCTGAATCCAAGATCATGCTCCAGTCAGCTGTTAGAAAGTGAGTTTAGGAAGGTTTGGACAACTGGAAAAGGAGCAATGGGAAGTCTTGCAGCAAAGGCATCACAGCCTGCACGTCCATAGGTGACTAGAGACAGGAAGTTTACATATGGCTTCTAGGTCAGAGAACAGGTTCAGGTATTCAACATATTTTCCACCTGATCACCCTGACTTCTCATCTATCCATGAATAGCCATAGCTAACGATTCCTCTAATAACTGCAGCGACTGAAAAATATTGTGTCACCATGCAGAAATTGCCACTGAGAAACTGCAGCCAATCTTTCTGGACAGCCTCGCTCACCATTTTCATTCTCCACATGACTACTTACTGCCCCAGGTAGAGCCGAAGTCCCTCATGTGAGAAAGAATTTGGATGTTTGAATCAGCTTAGTCACATTATGGCAGGACTGTCAGTTTTGTACTCTGTACAGCTTGTAGCACACTGTTGGGGCTTCATAAATGTTGTAGTAGTAGAAGGCAATGATTAAACCCTTCACAGTCTGCAAAAGCGTATTTGCTAGGTTATGACATTTTTAAAGAGGCATCCTGCAACAGCCGAGAGTCAGATGCTTCTGGCTACATCACTGAAAAGCACTGTTCTAGTCCCTGGTTCCAAGAAAAGATGTTCTTATTTTTATATTTTCTTTTCAGCTGTTGAAATCTTCCTCCCAAATTATACTGTACAATGTGTTTCTATTCCACAAACTGTACAGAAGCGTAATTATTTTATCAGCAACATGATTTCTTGTACTAAACAGGAACCCATTATAAGGAAGCAGTGAGAATGGATGCACAAGCAATTTGCGCATCTACCTTTTGTTGGTCTCGCTGGTCAGTCCTCCAGAGCCCTAGACAGGCCTGGAGGACCAACGGACCAGCGAGATGGAGAGAGATTCCATTCAAGATGGATGCCGCCGATCCAGGAAAATGCTGCCTGCTGCCCGGTCAAGACAAGCTAAGTACCCCAAAAGCACACACACACACCCTGGGGGGGGGCACACGACGCAGCTGCTGCCCTGGGAAGCAGGGGGGGCGGCAGCTGCCCGCGAAAGTAAAAAAAAAAACAGAACCCCCACAAAAAAATGAAAAAGCTAAAAAGCTAAAAACAAACAAACCCAAAAGCTAAAAAAAAAAACCGGACGGCCGTGCCAAAACGTGTTGCGGTGACATAAAGGGGTGTGTGTCAAAAAGGGGGGCATAAGGGGGTGTAAGGGGATGGGGCGTAAGGGGTCCACACCGGGTACCAAATGGTCTGGCTCCCCCTCTGAGTCCCACTGATATCTTCTCCCTTCGCAACAGCAACTCTATATTTTGTGGTGGTCTGTTTTGTAATATCTTACTACAGATATGTGTCAATTTCATATATAAAAATATAAGTATGATTATATCGGCACATTTGTAAAACTACTGCTGTGCAAAAATGCTTTATTTAAATTCTGATTTTCAGTATCAGAAGCCGCATTTAAAATGTTATTTAAGGTTTGGTACCTGTTTGAATTCATCGTATCTTTTTCTTAAAAGAGAGACTATGTACTTTCAATCTCCCAACAACTACTGAAGCAAATAACACTCATCAACATTCCAGGCAACAGTGATATGCAGTACCCAGTACAAAAATCAGTGGTGCTCTCTGATAACAGCGTAGTACAGAAAACAAGAAAGGACGGCAGATACACAGCTAGTGGCTTTAGCAGATTTGGAGCCCAATCCTAGGCATGTCTACTCAGAAGTAAGGCCCATTATAGCCAATGGGGCGTACTCCCATGTAACTGTGGGTAGGATTGCAGTCCTACTGCGCAATTCTGCACAGTCTTGTGCTGGGGCAGCACATGCTGCCCTAGCGCAGGGTGTCGTAAATACGCCATAAAGTGCGTTTCCGACACTTAGCGAGTAAGGACCACTGGTGCAGCAGCCGGCGGCCATTACCTGGCCGTTCCCCCACCCCTGAGCCCACTGGAGCAGGTAAGCCCTACGCCAGTTGGGGCAGGGGAGGGCGGACTGGGCGAGCAGGGAGGGCGGGGATATCGTTGGCCACCCCAGGGCCTGGCGAAGGCGGGGATATCGGCGGCGAGATCCGCCATATCCCCAGCCCTCTCCAGGCCTGACGTGGCCTTGCCCGAGTGGCGCAAATGTGCACGAGTTCTAGAGCTCGCACTCATTCGAGGAGGTCCATTGGGCCTCCCGCCGCTTACACCAGGGGAAGGGGACGATCGTTTCCTACACAGGATTGGGCTGCTAGTCACATGCAATCTCACTAATTTGAAAGGAGCCAACAGGCGACCTAGAAGTCCATGTTACAAAAGCATCCACTCAGCAAGCTCTCACAGATGGATTGACACAAACCAGCCACCATACCTGGTGCCTGCTCAACCAATTTCACATGAATCCAAGAACTGAGCCAAACCCCACAAATAATGCAAGTCATGGGATTGCCAGTTTTTCCTTTGTGACAGAAGATTCCTGTCTCCACTGTATATTTTGGAATAGCATTCCTGTTTTCCATTCTTCTTGTTATACTCCGATTGCACAAGACATGTCTCCCAAAAACAATAAATGAGAAACAGAAAAATCAACCACCACTGCACATCTGGGAGAAATGGATAAATATTCTCAGTTGAGCTTATTAAAACGACCTTCTCACCTCTAGCTATATATTATGATCAAACTCATGTGCATTTTAGTGGTCATTTGGTCCCACTGATTTGAATATTCTCCCTTGTGGCAAGATAAGTATTTGTTGTGACTAGGGAAATGATGGAGAACTAAAGCTTACTGGGGCATGATAGCTTCCTAATTTGAGCATGGTAGTGCTCCTGGAAGAAAAAAAAATGTCATGAATCCCTTTGAGAAACCTATGGATCGAGAAAAATGCACATAAAGACACACACACACACACACACACACACACACACACACACACACACACACACACACACACACACACACACACACACACCATTTTGTTGCTTTCACCGACTTGAATGGATCCGAAGGCGAGGGGCGGGGCCGCTTCGTGCACCCGTGAAACGGCGGGTCGGACCGCGGCGGGACTTAGACCTTTGCCCCCCCTTCAGTGACGCCAGTGGACCCAGGGCCTACCCCATATGGTTGTGCAGGTTGGGTACTACAGAAGGGTGCCACATCTGAGGAGGCTCCATTCACATAGGAAGGAGGAGGAATGCCGGCAGAACATCACTTCTAGGGGGAGGACGGAGTGTCTTTTTCTAATGCACACAAAGGCGCTGTATGGGCTGGGACCGCCCTGCATGGACCTCCAGGGGTCCATGGACCTCAGGTTAAGAATGCCTGCTTTACTATATTCCAACCAAAGTAAAACACATTTACAGCGCAATCCTGAGTAACATTAGATCCACCGGAGTAAGTGCACTTATGCCAGTGTAACGTGCCATACGCCGATGGATGCAGGACGGATGCCAGCGCAACTCTGCCAGTGCAGGGGGCATTCTGGGAGTGTCCGAACGCCCCAGGAATGCCCCCTGCACTGGCGGAGTTGCGCTGGCTTCTGTCCTGCATCTGAACTGCGTATGTGTGGCGTCCGAGATGGGTTACGCTGGTGTCTGTCCTGCGTCCATCAGCGTACAGCAAGTTACACTGGCATAAGTGCACTTACACTGGTGGATCTACTGTTACACCGGTGCAGGAGTTACACAGGATTGCGCAGTTAAGCCCTACTGATTCAACAGAAGAAGCCTAAGCATATGCTTCACTCTCCCCTTTGATTGATGGGATTTAAAAGTGTTTTGCTTTGATCATGTTATTTGTTTTTATTTCTGTCTCTGCTATATATTTTGGAACAGCATGCATCCACATTTCCATATTCTATCCTTGAATAATGCATGTACATTTTGATCCCAAACTTTTGAATCAATAGTCCACCTTCAATAACACTAGTCATTTTGCAGCAATACCCATGTAATATTACATTAGTAATGCCAGTGTATTGAGTAGTAAGTATGCCATTTTTTAAAACATTTGTCTGCTGGAATAGCCAGTCCATTTGGCACAGTAGTCGAAAGAGAGAGAGAGAGAGAGAGAGAGAGAGAGAGAGAGAGAGAGAGAGAGAGAGAGAGAGAGAGAGAGAGAGAGCGAGAGCGAGCTGGAACAGATAGCTTCAGTGGAACTCACTGTGCACATCATATTGTGTGCTCCTGCTGCAAAGTTCCACTCTAATCTATTTCACAACTGTGTTCCAGTTTGATGCAGATTCTAATGATACTGTATTCTGTCAAGCTATTTTATGTACATTGCATTTGGTTGTTCTTGCTGTTAAGATGCAAGCTGATGATCAGATAAATCCATAAAGTTGTAAATCTTATTCACTCCACTGTTTTATTGTGTTTCAAGAACTTCAGAGGGAATTTGTTGTAGGCAATTTTGTATATATATTTACAGTTGTTCAAAGGAATAGAGCGCACTGCTCTCTCTGAAAACTTATAATGGTAGTTTCTCTAAATGTCATTTTTGATTGCTTTCTGTAAATTATTTCCCATGGGTAAGGCAACACCATGAACATTAACAGCCTCCTAAACTGTCCACAAATGTGCCAAATGTAACTTCAGACTTAGCTCAAGGGCCACCAGTTGAGGTGGAATAAATTAGATTTGGGCCTAGATTCAAATGTCACCTCAGCCTTGGGCTGTCTAACCATAATCCAGAGAATGGAATCTGTGGCTTTATTGGCTTCTGTCAGTGAATAAAATGGAGAAGCTTTTCCAGGTGAGGAGCTTCAAACAGTCAGAAGAATCAGTAGAAGAGTGTTAAAGCCATTCAGCACACTGAAAAATTAGAATTTTAATAATATTTTAATTAAACTGAGTTCAAATATCAAAATTAAATGAGATGATAGCCCAATCCTATCACATATACACACACACCGCCAATGCAGCCATGCCACCGGAGTGCGAGCTGCATCCTCGGGGGGGGGAGTGGTCTCCTCTGGGTAAGGGAACAAATGCGCCCTTGACTGGGGGTAAGCCCTCACTACTCCACTGGCGCCGCAATCCTGTGTAACTCTTGCACTGGTGTAACAGTAGATCCCCCAGTGTAAGAGCACTTATGCCAGTGTAACTTGCTGTATGCCGACGGACACAGGATGGACCAGAGGCATCGCTCCGGTAGGGGTGGGGCCGTAAGTTTCGCTCCGTCCTAGTCCCGTTTACCGAGCGAGCAGGAGGCGGCCCCGCCCCCTCACTGTTGGAGCCATTCCCGTGCGGAGAAAGCAGCAGGCAAGAGACTCCCTGCCTGCTGCTTTCTCCGCACGGGAATGGCTCCAACAGTGAGGGGGCAGGGCCGCCTCCTGCTCGCTCGGTAAACGGGACTAGGACGGAGTGAAACATACGGCCCCGCCCCTACCGGAGCGACGCCTTTGGGATGGACACTGGCGTAACCCCTCTCGGACGCCTCACATGCGCAGTTAGGACGCGGAAAAGACACCAACACAACTCTGCAGGTGCAGGGGGCATTCTGGGGGCATTCAGATATCGCTGGCGCAGGTCTGAGTTGACTCATTGCAGCTGCTGGGGTTTGTCCCCTTGCCCCGAGGAGACCTCCAGCAGTCAAAATTCCACTGCAGGATGCAGCATAGTCTGCACCCGTGCCACTGCATCAGCATGTGGCAATTTACGTTGGATTGGGCTGTGAGTAGAGCAGTCAGTGCTCAAGAGACACAGATTTAACCTAAGTGCATTCTTTTTAATGCAAACAACAGAAAAGAGTTGGCCTCCTATATATCTTCTGGTTGTACCTTATTCATTGATCAATGAGGTGTCTCCAAGAACATGTGTGAACATTAATTCTGATTAACTTTTCTTGCTCTGCTAGCACACTCTTAACTTTGTAGTTTAATTGGTCTTGTTCTTTTGATCAGTTTTGCAAGCAACACCTGTTTACCATTGAGCAACACCAAACCTTCAGTGAGTTGCACAGCTGAGAACTCTTTTCTATGCTCACATCCAGCTCAGTCCTTTGTCTCTCCTTGCGTAAATCCATTCCTGCATAAAATTCAGTAGATGAAAAAAACCATGAAATAAATTAGCCAAACATTAAAAAACAAACATGTAAGATTAATGAAAATATCCTTCGATGTGGCAAATTTCATTGCATTAATGTTTGTACATTATTGTTTTTTGATCCATTTGTCAAGTTTGATTCTGTAGTTGCAGACATACAATAATTGCATCCTTCCTTATTTGTAGGGAAATGGGATTCAGGCTGTAAGGAACAGAAAATAAACCCCTTTCCTGCTTCTTTTCATGTAATACCATCACAAGAAAATCAATCAAAATAATAGTTTAAGATAAAGACCCTTATCCTTTTGACAAGTATACTGTATAGACCAGGTGTGTCAAACATAAGGCCTGTGGGCCAGATAAGGCCTGCAGAAACGCTTTATCCAGCCCCCATGATAACTGCGCTCTGACTGACAGCACCACCATCAGCTGCTCTCAGCTGCTGAGCTGTGAAGTGACACCTTGGCAGAAGTGGCACTGCTGAAAAGGTGGCCCACATGATAATTAGGCTCTCTCATATCTTCAAAATATGGTCATATTTTGCATATTTTCTCTTCTGTCGTTTGCACCTAATGAGTTCCTAAGTGAGAAAAAAGTGGTTATTTCCGGTTAATGACATCAGTTTCCTGCTTAATGGCATCACTTCCAGCCCTCAGCAGGCGCAATGAATGCTATTTGGCCCACTGAATGAAACTAATTTGACACCCCTGGTATAGACTATAAATTATCCTTGAATTCTTTAATTAGGACTGCAACCTTCTTCCTAACAGAATTTCTATACTTGTATGTGCTGTATGTTGTGAAGGTGCAATTTCCCTTTGCATGGTAAGCAGTCATGGGAACCACTGCACTGGCTGTATTTCTGCCTGCCATGCAGTTATTAGCAGCCCACTCCTATGGGCACACAGTGCTGGTAAGTTGGTGCAGGGAGTAGATGGGGGCGGGTGGGGAGTGGGGGTAGGCGGAGTGGGGTGGGGAGGGGGAGGAACAGGGTGGAGACCGGAGTGGAGTGTGTGTTATGGCCTCAATCTGCCTTCCTGGGTTCTCTTGAACTTGTGCCAGCAAAATATCTTGTGCAGATCCAAGTAGACCCACTTGAGCAGTGGAGGGTTACACCTGGGCAAAGGAACAAATGTTCCCTTACTCGGAGGAGACCTACAGGACTGCTCCCCTGCAGGATGCAGCATGCACTCTGGTGGCGCAGCTGCATTGGCGGGCAGGTTTAGATAGGATTGGGCTGTAAAAGTGTTAAATGCTTTTTATCAACAGGCAATAATTTCAAGGCATACAAGCAACGACAACAATAACCTAGCCCCAATCCAAATCAATATGCCTTCCCTCCCTGTTTATTTGTGCTCCCTATCCCATTAGGCCCCACATCTTACAGTTGGGTTGACCCATTTCCCCAGTCTTCAGGCCAATGTGTTAACATTGCAAAATAATAATAATAATAATAATAATAATAATAATAATAATAATAATAATAATAGTGGTGGTGGTGGTGGTGATGATGTACAGTGTGTCTGGTGGTCATAATCTCAACCAGATCTAGAAACTCACTCCCCACTGTCTCACACCCCACTCAGCTTGGCTTGTAGAAGCAGCTGATGAAGGATTTCAATGACTCAGAGTTATCTTTAATTGTGGCAGGAAAAGGACACCCTGATGTGGCCACGTATGCTACATCACTGCATCAAAAGCAGATTGCTGAAGTGTATCGCTGACTTTCCTGAAATTTGAATATGGGGATTACCCTAAAGATGTAGCTCTCCATGCACATATGGATTCGACTGAAATTGAAGGAAGATACTGCGTCACGCTGTTGTGGCAGCTATACTAGATACACAGCGCAATCCGAACCAACTTTTCAGTGCCGGTGGAACCGCAATGCAGCCCCAACATAACGGAACAAATGTTCCTTCACCATGAAGAGGCCTCTGTGACTGCCCCCATGCTGCAAAATGCAGTGTGTGCCCTGTTGGCACGGCTACACCGACGCCACGCTGGAAAGTTGGTTAGGATTGCACTGACAAACTGGTTAGGATGCCTGAAATACCTGGACCCCAAGGCCACCCATTCTCCTAATGTGACAAAGATGGCATTTCTTTACCCGTAGTAGTTGCTTTGTTATGTCATTAATGTCTCTTCAGTATGACACTGTGCCAATAGATATGCCTTAGGTAAGCCCTTAAATTGAGAACATTAAGACTTCCTTTCTCCATTGGTAACTGTAGTCTTAGCAGTGTGAGTTGTTTGACCTTGAAAACATTGGGTTCGACACCAAGATTTGTTTGTACCATATTTAGATAAGATGCCAATTACCAAATGACTATTGGCACCACGGTGAAAGGTGGTGCCTTCCTACATTCTGCGCACCAAACAAGTAAGTTTCCCCATATATTTTTTTTTTACTGTTCTCTCTGGTATTTTCTTAATTTCTAACCTAACAGCCCAATCATATCCTCTGCCGGCCCAAATAGTGCAGCGCTTCGGACACAGCATCCGATGCATCCTGCGAGCTGGCTTGAGGTCAGCCAGGTCAGCCGAGAGAGTTAAGTAAAAAAAAAGTTTACTTACCTCTCTGGTGGCTGCCTAGTCCCCTATGGGTCTCCTTAGATCTACACCAGCTCCGGGGACCGGTCTGGGCTGGAACAGGATGGATAGCCTCCCGCGTGTCTCCAAGATCCTCCCCTGTCCTGCCCCTGAACTGTCCCACTCCCCGTCCCGATCTGCCCCGCTGCCAGCCAACAACCACTGGCAGTGGGTTTGCTGAGCACCACTGATGGCCTGGGGGGCCTTATACCGACGGTAGTGGTCCGCAGTATGGTGGAGAGGATGCTGCGATGGCAGCCCGCAGGATATGCTGACAAACTATGCAGTCCACCAGCGTATCCCATGGATAGGATTGGGCCATAAAGCTTAACAGGTTGTTGCCTTTGATATATGTAACGTTGTCACTTGGAACTAAATTAAATTCAAGAATTTTTCATAAGCATATAAGAACTTCATAATCTGTTTATTCTGCCTTCTGAATAATGTTCAGGGAAGAAACCAATAGTCTTTCCAAGTTGCTATGGTTGTTTCTACTTTCAGCCAACTTGCAGTATTGATTTCTTTAAACTTGTTCCTATCCTTCATGTAATTCCTTTTGGGCCTTGCAATTAACCGAAAAGAAGTTTTTAAAAGGTTTATGGCTATGCACAATGTTTTAGCCTTATAAGCAAGTCCTTACCAGATGGATTTTGTTTGTGCAGAACAAAGCTTTTGATCGACCTCTTTTTTCTTTATTAAGTGACAATCTTTTATGCTTTTAGATCAGTGATTCATGTATCAGGTGCATTTTAAATATCCTCCATAAAAAATCACAGAACGTCTGGTGGGTATAACAGAGCTTTTCATATTACTTAGCAAGGTCATTCATAGCAATAAAAGCCATTAAATGGGCACTCAGAAAGTTGACAGTTTTAGACTGCAATCCTAAGCATAATAAAAGAATATCCCATAGATATCAAGGACTTTCAAATAAACATAGTTTGGACTGGTTGTCAGATAGGATTGCATGCATAACACAAAACAAAGAATACAGACTGGGGAAAGTCCTAATCAGTTGTTATCAGTATGCATTGAAAGATGCAACAAATATGACACGTGATAATTAACCTCCTAATACACGGCCCAGTCCTAAGCCCCTCCCCCGCCGGCATAACTAGCGTTATGTCAGCAGATGCTGCTTTACAGATGTCACAAAGCACCCTCTGCTGATGCACGCAGCAGCAGGCCTGCTGGCGGGAAGGCCACAACATCATCCCACATGCCGGCGGACCTACAGACACCCACTGGAGCAGGTAAGCCAATGCAGGGGGTTGGAGGGAGGCAGGAAGGGGGTTGAATGGGGTGGGTGGAAGGTGAAATGGGTGAGTAGAATGGGGCAGTGATAGGGCAGGGAGGAGGGCAAATCAGACCTGAGAGAGGGTTGGAATTGGCAGTGGTGTACGCCGAATCCCAAGCCCCTTCCTGGGCCTGATCCGCCTTCACAGAGCAACACGGACTAGGCTAGTGATTGAGCTGGCACAGGTCTGAGTTGTCCCATAGTGGCTGCTGGGGCTTACCCTAGGGCAAGGGACAAATGGCAATTACCCTGGGGTAAAGGGACAAATGTCCCCTTACCCAAAGGAGACCTCCAGCAGCTGAAAATTCCCCGCAGGATGCAGCGGAAGCTGCTCCGGCACCACTGCATCACTGCATGGGGATTTAGGTAGAATTGGGCTGACCGTTGCACAAGTTGAATGGCATCTAAACTTTCCTGTACTCTGGAGCAAGGATGTCTTACTCCTGAACAACTCATTCTGGAGAAGACCTTTGTTCTGGAATAAGTGGAAGTAGATACCACCCATTGTGTGTTCCCTGGTATTTCCAGTTTTAAAAAAATCTGCTTCGTTATTATTATTATTCATTCTGAAGAGACAATTGGTCAACAGAGGATGCTCAGTCTCTGAGCTACCACAAAAATCAATGTACTAACACTTGGAGAAGAAATCTCTTTGCTATGTAGATGATTAAATGGTAATGAGCTATAAGCAGATGTTGTCTTCCTGGTTTGTGTCAAGTTCCTTGTACTAAAACCAGAACTGAGGGCACCATCTGTGTTCACTGATGAAGCAAATCATTTCTGAACATTTTGACTTGTTAAGGGTTAAAGGGGACTCAACTGCCTTGTTATTGTATTTACAGGGATGTTACCAAGCCAATCATAAGACAGCTTTCTAACTGAGTGAAGCAGCAGGGGACAAAAGACATAATCCATCATACTCAGGGGTTGAAGTTGCTTTAAAGGTTTGCTGCTGGGAAACAGCTTCATATAACCCTTCCCTAGTGATGGAAAGTGGATCCAATTGTTGCTTCTATGGCGCAATCCTATCCCCCAGTAGCGCTGGTGGAACGCTAATTCCACCAGTGCATGCTGTCTCAATAGTGCCTTAAAACGCTTTGCAACCGCACAGGGCCTTGCCTTCCCGCTGGTGCCAGCAGCCGCAAGAACTCCTACTGTAGCAGGTACGTTTGGCATAGGGGGAGGGGGAGGGCGGAATGGGGTGGGGAGAGGGCGGCAAAGGGTGCGGGGGTGGGCAGATTGGCCCCAGAGGGGGTGGGATTGGCGGTGCTGGCACCTGCCATATCCTACCCTCTTCCCAGGACTGATCCGCTGACATGGATCAACGCAGACATGTGCCAGCTGTATAGTTGGCACGGGTCTGAGTTGACCCATTGCACATGCTGGAGCTGCTGCTGGACAAATGTCCCCTTACCCCGAGGAAACCTCCAGCATGCTAAATTCCCTTGCAGGATGCAGCCTAGCCTACAACAGCGCTGCTGCATCACCACGTGGGAATTTACAACCCAATCCTATGCATGTCTACTCAGAAGTAAGTCCCATTATAGTCGACAGGGCTTACTCCCAGGAAAGTGTGGATAGGATTGCAGCGTTAGGACCTAAGGGAATGAATGTTCCCTTCCCCCGAGGTGACCTCCCGGGCAGCCTTTTTGTGTTCTGGATGCAGCGCAGGCTGCACCGGCCTCGCTACATCGCAGGGCACAAAGTTAGATACGATTGCGCCCTAAGTAGTCAGCAAAGTAGTGAGCTTTCCGACCTCAGCAATCTTCCATTGACCTTTCAAAAGAAAGCAGTGCTCAAAACATGATGGAGAAATTCAACTGCTTCTCTTGTGTTTTTTTTAATCAATATCAATGAGTTAAGCAAAAAATGTACTTGGAATGGTATAGCAAAATTAACAATACAGATACAGTATTTTCTATGGAATACAGTTTCGGTTACAGGAGAGTGGCATGGCAATGTCGATCTTGCCAACATGCTCTCTAAAGAAGACTCCTTTAGGAAAACATAAACAACAATGAGAAAATGACAAAGTTCACCAGCGAAGAAACCAACTTTTCTTGTGATTCAGTTGGTTTTCTTGCTGGTGAACTTCGTCATAAATATGGGACAAGTGATTTTTGTTATATGGCTTAGATAACAACCACCTCACAGCTTGAACAGTGCTAAGGACATAATTTAACAGGAACTTGCAAGACAGTTACACTCCGAGAGAGAGAGAGAGAGAGAGAGAGAGAGAGAGAGAGAGAGAGAGAGAGAGAGAGAGAGAGAGAGAGAGAGAGAGAGAGAGATGATAATTAACTTACACCAGTGAGAGTGTCAGTCAAGGATGAGAAAGGGTTATCTGAAGGTGCAAACAAAATATTTTTTCTAAGTTGGCATAGCGTCTTAGAAGACATTTTAGGTTTCTCCAACATGCTGCGTAATCCTGTGTAACTCTTGCCCCGGGGCAGCATGTCTCACAAGTGCTGTAAAGCACTTGTGCAACACCCGAAGAGCAAGCAGCGCCGGCACTGTGACCTGCGCTGCTCGCCCCGCCATCTCCCCGGCCCTGAGCCAGCCGGAGCAGGTAAGACCTATGCCGGTCGGGGCAGGGGGGACCAAGAGGCAAGGGAGGGCGAGGATACCGGGAGCTGTGATTCTCAGTATCCTGAGCTCCCTCCAGGCCCCAGATATGCCGACACGGCCGGCGTTAATGTGCACGAGCTCTAGAGCTCGCACACATTCGAGAAGGCCGATAGGGCCTCCCGCCGCTTACACGATTGTCCCATTCTCTCGGGCTGCCCCAGGGCTGCCCTTTAGGCCGGCCGCCGTATCCTACACAGGATTGGGCTGCCCGTGCTGGGTGAACTCCCCTCTGCAAAATTAGCAATCTGTTTGGTAATTCTCTCCCATCTTGTAACGTTGGCACATGCACTCTGATGCACTCAGGGGCGTGCATTGCAGGCATGAGGCAACCCCCTCGTTATTCATGGTAAAGTGCCGCAGTCTAACCGAGGGATTAATCAATCTAATCCTTCAGTTAGGCTGTGGTGCTTTACCGTGAACTACGAGAGGGTGGGTTTGCCTCACCTGCCGCGTCCACGCTGCACATCCTTGCTCATCGTATGATCATGGCAGAGAGACATTTGGAGATTTGGCCTGTCTAAGCCATAACAAAACTCATAGACAAGAGATGTTTTTAACAGCCCAATCCTGTGTAAGATACAGCAGCCGACCTAAAGGGCTGGCCACCGTATCCTATGCAGGTTCAGAGCTGATCCGGGGCAGCCCTGGTGCACCTCAAGGGAAGGAGACGATCCTGGGTGTAATCAGCGGGAGGCCCAATGGGCCTCCTCGAATGTATGCGAGCTCCGGAGTGTGCGTACATTTGTGCCGGACGTGTAAGGCCGCGCTGGACCTGGAGAAGGCCTAGGATACGGCGTATCTCGCAGGCGATATCCCCGTCCTCTTCAGCCCCCAAGGTGGCCAATGGCCGCCCTCCCTCCCCCCACCCCTGCCGGGGTAGAACTTACCTGCTCCAATGGGTGCAGGGCCGGGCAGGAGCCCGGGTAAGGGCCACCAGCCGCTGTGTCAGCGGTACTTACTTGCTGGGGGCTGTAAACACGCTTTACGGCACGTTTATGACACCCTGCGCCAGCTACACTGGATTGCGCGGTGTGGATGACTGACAACACCATAAAATGTTCATAGAGAGAATTGGTCCAAAGAGAAAATAAAAATAAGATACTAAACAAAAGAGAGAGATTCATGGACAGTAATGGGTAACAGTACACAACTGCTGTGCATGCATCCACAAAGGAGCTAGCTTTGTAATTCATGTTATTTTACAGTGATTAATGAGAGTTTCAGTGAAAGTCAGAGGTACAACATTAAAAAAACCTTTGTACATGAATCTACAGGGTAGCTGGCTTTGGGCTCCTGCTCTGCTGAACGTTGACTGTTTATGATCAGAATCTCCTTTTACATTCTGAATGAAAAAATAACTTATCAGAGGAGTGACACTTACAGCGCAATCCTGTCTACATTGGAGACCGGCGGAATGGCTGCTCCACCTGTCTAGGATGTAGCAAACGTGCCGTAAAGCATGTTTGTGGCACCCTGGGAGTAAGTGGTGCCAGTGAAGAGGCCGGCGCCACTCCCCCCCCCACAGATACTAAGGAGTGCCCGCCAGGGAAGGTGAGTTCCCCACCAGGTGGTGGAAGGGCGGGGGAAGGGAGGAATGGGAGCGTTCTGGGAGGGGGTATTGGTTGGCTGGGCCCAGGAAGGGGGGAGGGATCAGTGGTGGCAGCTCCCTTGAGATCCTATCCCCCTTCCTGGGCCTTCCCGGTGTTACGCCACCTGCTTAAATGTCTGTCAGTAAAATAGCTAATGGACATTTGAGTGGACATTTGAGTACTTAGGGTAAGGGGATGCTGCGCTGGTGCTTGGTTCTATCTGTCTAGGATGCGGTACTGTTAATTCAATATATATCTAAGAATTATGATCTGAAAAAGTCATTTGTACCAGATGATTATGAACTTTGAAAAGTTGGCAATATCACTAGTTAAGATAGCAAATTCTTTGCAACTTATTTAAATTGTACTAACAGTCTAACAGCGCAATCCTGACTAAGGATCCGGCCGGCGGCTCAGGGCCACCCATCGGATCCTGAGCCCGGGCTGCCTGCTGACTGGCGGGCCGAAGGTCTACTCGGGGAAGGGGACGCTTGTCCCCTTTCCCGGGTGTAAACCGGGGCCAGCCCGATGGGCCTCCTCGGATTTCTGCCAGCTAAATAGCTGGTGGAAGTAGAGGAGGCTGTGTAACAGCCTAGCCGGCCCAGCGGGGACGGGGATATGGTCAACGCCATCCCCCGCCCCTTCCCAGGCCAGCTAGGCCAATGGGCCCCCTCCTTCGCCCGCCGAACCACCCCTGCCGGATCCTGATTCACCTCCTCCAGCGGATGTGCGGGTGCTCCGACGACGGAGTGAGGGAGGCCGGCCTCTGCGCCGGGCTCCCTTCTCCCGAGTAGTCGCGAACGTGCTTTACGGCACGTTTGCGAAACTTTAGAATGGTGGAGCGCTCACTCCACCATTCTAAAGATTGCTGTAAGGATCCTTAGAAATAAATAGGGCCATTCCTATTTTTCACCATGAAATATAACCATCTCAATGTAAAGCTTCATGCAGTTGATTTATGCATGGACCATTAATTCTGAGTCAATGTCTCCTCTGATCAAGGAAATTAAGACGTCTCATATATACTTCTAACTCTTAATTTCAAGTTTATTTGGTAAAATTTGGTATTAAAACACCATTGAATGATTAAAATAATAAGCAGGGTCTTCCTGCTGTTTTGCAGATTCTCTTTTGCTGTTTGCTGTTGCCGTGTTTCCCATTGTACTGTATATGTTCTTATGCTGTCATGGATAACTTTGCTAAACCCTGTTGTTGATGAGAAAGATAAATCTTTGTATAACTACAGGGAGAAGATTAAATAAACATTTAGCACACTACCTTCACACTCTGTAAATCAACAAATTATGCTAGATTTGAAGCTGGCAGTAATATACAACACTTCATGATAGGTTAAATAATTCTTACTAAGACACAAACTGATCTATTACATGCAATAATGAGACTGCTGAATGCAAAGGGAAGAAAATAACAAATGCTTTAACCCTATTATTTGTTACATTTTGGACAGCCCAATTCTATACTCCCCCAAAACTGCTCAAGTGGCATTGGATATGGCAGCCACCCTTGGACGCTGGTGTAGCCAAGAACCTGCCACTGAAGCCGTCAGTGGACAGGATGGGGAGGAGCAGGCAGTCACTGTATCCTTTACCCCTTCCAGATGGCGGACACACCCCAAACACTGCTACATAAGAGATGTACTGTATCAAATAACAGCGCAATCCTGTGTAACTCTTGCACTGGTGTAACAGTAGATCCACCGGTGTAAGTACACTTATGCCAGTGTAACTTGCCTTACGCTAATGGACGCAAAACGGAAACTAGCGTAACCCCTCTCGGACACCATGCATGCGCAGTTCGGATGGAGGACGGACACCAGCACAACTCTTCCGGCTCAGGAGGCATTTTGGGTGTGTCCGAATGCCCCCGGAATGCCCCCTACACTGGTGGAATTGCGCTGGCTTCTGTCCTGCGTCTGAACTGCATCTGAGAGGGGTTACGCTGGTATCCGTCCTGTGTTCATCGACATACGGCAAGTTACACTGGCATAAGTGCACTTACACTGGTGGATCTACTGTTACACCGTTGCAAGAGTTACACAGGATTACGCTGTACAATGGGTTAGAAGACCATTAAAGTACATTTTTCTTTCTGTTCACAATTTTACAGGTATAGTTTCAGCCATATCATTATTTTCACAGAACAGAGAAGAAAAAAATGTGTTTGTGTGTGTGTGCGCATGCATGTGCATAACTCAATAACGGTTCTTTGGTTATTTTCACATTAGATTCTTTTTTGCATTTACCGTAATTCTAAACCAAAGCTTTATTTGCATCAACACTTTTGTCACATGTGATCTCATTTCACTGTTGTCTACTGCTGTCCCAGAAATAATCATTATGTGTTTCCCATACACATGCGCTTCCTTCTCCTGGATATCACATGCTCAATGTCTGTCAACAAATGCTCGTTTCATGTAATGAGCCTGTAAACCCATATTCTCAATAAATATGATGCAGTGTGTGCACAGAGTTTGCGTCACCTGTTACAAGAGCTTATAATAATAATATAATATACAGTATTTATATACCGCCTTTCTTGGTCATTGGATTTCTCCTCTGACTTTAATCCAAGGCGGTGTACATGGGCAGGCTGTCCTAACCCCCCTTGGGTTTTTTTTACAATATATAAATGTCCAGTCTTTCATGAACGGCTACTTTCCAGGTGGTATCCTTTTTAGTCTGACAATTCTGCTGGCTGGCGCCTCCCACACTCAAGTGACGCAGCTGGAAGCTCTTCTCTCTCCTCCTGGAGGCTTTCACAGCTTTTTGTCGACGGCGTGTCTCGAACTTATCAAGTTCACCGGTCTTCGGGCTTTGCAAGGCGGCAGCTATCCCGACTGAGCCAGACTCCCCAGTGATGTCACTAGGGTTGGTGTCACCCGGTGCGGTAATTCATGGTGTCACCCCCATTAACTTTATTTCTTTTAATATATAACCGTACAGGTCACCCAACAAATTAGTAACCAACAAAAAGCCAGTGGAGAACTTAATGACTCACAACTGAATAAGAGTTCGAGTATTAGCTCTGATACGTAGAAATGAGAGCTGAGTCATACTAACACCTTATTGGTTCCATGCTGTGTCATAATAACACCTCATTGGCTCTCAGAACAATCAGTCTTACTGATCAGTTATGTGTTTTTTTTTTGTTACTTAAGGCAGTTGTGTTTTTGTTTTCTGGTTATTAGGCCATAACGTTTGATAGAATAGAGATCATTTAATATGTTTGTTTCATTACATTATGCATTAAGAGACCTTTCCAATGATATATAACATGATGGTAGTATTCATAAATACAAGGTTTCCACAATTTTGGCCACTAGTGGTGTCACTCCCCCCCCCCGAGGGTCACCTGGTGCGGTCCACACCCCCTAGTGACACCGCTGAGTGTATGTCTATGACTGTCATAATGTGTGCAGACATTGCGCATGCCTAAAATCATGATAATGAAATAACTGGGTCATGGATCCTGAATGATCTTGCTGTCTTGCAGAAGACAGTAAAATAAGGGGGTTACAGTAATTTCTTCAAGTGATCGCACAGCCCAATCCTAACTAAAATTCCCCTGCCAATGCATCTGCACCAACAGAGTGTGCACTGCATCCTGTGGGGGCGGGGCAGTTGCGGAGGTCTCTTCAAGGTAAGGAAACATTTGTTCCCTTATCCTGGGGCAAGACTCCACTGCTCCAATGGCTCTCCTCGGATCTGCACCTGCCACTTTTCTGGCATAGGTCCAAGTAGAATAAGAGAGGGGTTAGGATACTGGTGTAAGTTGCTGCAGCCGGTATCCACCCTTTCCCTCTCGTTTTGCCCCCTGCCCAAACATTGCTCCCCTCCCTGTTTCTCACACCTCTGTGCCGGCTTCCCTGCAGTCCTGCACATAGCTGGCTGCTGCACCAGCAGGTCGCTGACACTGCTGCTGTTTGCAGCAGCGGTTCTGAAATGACCATTTACAAAAGCAGAACCTCTGTTCCACTGTCATAAAACCTAGTTAGGATTGGGGCATAAGATGGGCAAGATGTGTAGGTTACAATGAGTGTATTGGCATTCTGACACAAAATTACAGAGAAAAACAAAAGGCTTTAATAGTGAAGTAGGGTGGGCAGGACAGAACCACAACACTTTGGTCCACATAAATCATAGTGAAGTCTTATATATTTTTTAAAGGGCTGCAACATTTAATTGAATAACTGATTTGATTAATCAGTTAAAATAAATTATGATTTATTGAAAAGGTGACCCAATTAATCTGGCAGCAGGTTTAATTTTTTTCCCTCCAAACAAGTACTTATAAAAACTGCAGATGGCAAACAACCCCCATCTTAAAAGAAGAATTCTCTTTGGGGTGAGTGTCTCTTCCAGGATAATGCTAGTTGCAATCCATCTAAAAACACCATATAAAACCCACCATCTAAAAACAAAGACAGTGTGAGCAACAAAACATTGTTTTAACTTGTTTTTAAACTGTTTTAAACTGTTTTTTAAACAGTTTTAACTTGTTTTTATGTTTTTATCATGGTTTTTAACCCCATAACAAACATTTTATCTTCTGCTACCAAAGACAGTGTGCTTTTTTCCTTTAGAATTGTTCTCTGTATGCAAATTTATAGTGATTTAATTGACTGGCGAAAATGCATATGACTAAAAAAGCTAAGCTAGACATGATATCGAAGACCTGAGATTGGATCTCTTGATGTCTTTTTGGATCTCTTGATGAGTGGTGTGTGGGAGAGATTCGGATTGGGACTGTAGTGCTGGAGGAGTGGACATTTAACTGCTCCCTTGACTTCAATTGCACCCCTGAAACTGCTATTTGCACAGAAGTGCTTTTGTATCTGTTTTGCCCTTTTTGCAGCTAATAGCAACTCTGGAAGTTTCATTTGTAAGTGACCTCCTGGGAAAGGGTTACCCCCCCCCCACGCCCCCAGCACCATTGCTCTCCTGCTGTTTTTAACAATAGTCTAGGGCTGCAATCCTATGCACATTAACCTGGGAGTAAGTCCTATTGAGCCTATTGGGACTTACTTCTAAGTAAACATGCATAGGATTGCACCGTAAGGCTGCGATCCTATACAGTACATGCTTACTTGGGTGTAAGTCCTTCCATTGTACTCATTGGGGCTTCTTCTGAGTAGACATGCCCTTGTGCTGTGAGATCTGATGATGGATTCCCCCCATCTCTCATCTAGTTTGGTCCTTAGATTTATTTTAACTGAGTGACAGGCAGCCCTACTTTTTAATAAAGTTGACGGTCCTGTGGAAGAAAATCAGTAAGCAAAAGTAGGAACAATGCAGGGGAACGTGTGCTCCTCTTTGTGTGGCTATGAGCAGCAGATAGCATAACAAACACTGGTAAGGAGGATATACAACCTACTCTCTACCTTCTAGAATGCTTTGTTCAACGTACACAAGCAACACCATCCACCATAATGGAACATCATCCATATTCTGGCGAGGCCATTATCGTCGAGTTCTATGGTACTGGATTGAAATGAGCATATGATATAAATATGGCCATGGGACTGTAACCATGCAACCCGTCCCGAGGCAGTTTTGAAGAGATTCACTTCCCTAAAAGCATGCATAGTAAGTATATTGCAGCCTTACTTATTATTTACTATGAT
Source organism: Plestiodon gilberti rubricaudatus (assembly GCA_026170595.1). Classification (NCBI taxonomy): domain Eukaryota; kingdom Metazoa; phylum Chordata; class Lepidosauria; order Squamata; family Scincidae; genus Plestiodon; species Plestiodon gilberti. The sequence continues at coordinate 54,105,844 of JANXHW010000004.1, read as the reverse complement.
AGCTGCGCATTGGGTTGCAGCCGCCCGATCCTAAGCATATTTACTTGGAAGTCTCACTCACTGAGATTACAAACAGTATAAACAATTCCCAACTGTGTCTAGGTGTGTGCTTAGGCTGTCATGCTGCGCACACTTATTTGGGAGCAAGCCTCAGGTCGACTAAATTGTGCATAAGCGAGGCTAGATGTGACTCTGTCTTGCGGAATCATACTGTTTATAGTCCTTCCCCGGAAACAAATATAAGAACCCTCTTTGTCCCATGATCACAGCCAGTTTCTAAAATCAACATGTTATTTACTTCAGAGCTGACTAATCTCACGGAAAGCGCGTTCATGTAGGGACCAACCCCGCGTGTCGAAAGTCATGTTTGATGATCGCACATGACACGTGTCTATTTCATAGCTTTTCTCTCCCGTTTCTTCTCTGCTTCTCCAAACGATCAAACCTGCAGTCAAGGTAAGGCATTTAGAACATCTGAATGGAGATGCAAGCACCGTCGTCGCAGACAGAGGGAGAAGCGTTCGACACCAGAAGACGAAGCTAGCCAGCACCACCGCTTTCTCCGGTCGGCAACGTGGCTCTCCATGCAGCCTAGGAAGCACGTTGGCTGAAAGGGGCGCGGGGTCACCACAGGGTGTGTGTGTATGTGCGCGCGCTAAGTGGCTGGAGAGCAAGAGGGGCTCCGCCTCTTCTTCAATATTGCATCCACAGAGCTGAGGCGGACTGACTAATCTTCCCCCTCACTTCCCGTGCCCGTTTCCAATGTACACACACCTACGAAGAGACGCACGTTACAGCGCCCGGACCAGAAGGCTGTGCTGCCGCCCTGGACACATGCGTGCACGCACACGGATCGCACGCTGCTGCTGCTGCTGCTCTCGCCGCCACCGCTGCTGCTGGAGCTCTTTGCACACACACACACGCAGAGACAAGGATTAGCAGCAGCCTCCGCCGCCTGCGATCTCCCATCCTGCGTTGTGACTTCTCTCCTTGTGTGCTTCGCATCACCATTGCCTGCTTGCCTGAGTGCTCCTCAGTCGGTACAAAACAAGGTAAGGGGCTGCACCGTTTGTTCGACCGACAATGACACTCGAGGGGAGGGGGGGCGCATCTTGCAACTCGCAGCTGCACGTCGCGCGCAGCCCACCACCTCCTCCTGCTGCTGCCTGCCTCTCTCTATGCCTTACGAAGCGGCCGCTGCTGCTGCGGCTGCCACTGCTGCGGTTTCCAGGCTTGCTCGAAAGAAGAGGCTTCCCTTCTTCGCGCCCTTTGGCTCGGGCTCTTCGGCTCCTTCCCACCTCCCTCGTTTGCATCCACAGGCGGTGGGTGGAAAATAGTCCTTGCGTGGAAGGTGCAAATACGCCTTGGAGTGGGTGTGGGTACGTGTGAGCGCACGAAAGGGGGCTCGCGGGCAGCGGCTGTGCTTCACGCAGCGGCTGTGCCTCTTTCGCGTATTATTAATCAGGGTTGCCGGAGCCTTTTCGGAGGGAAGACGCACAGAAACGCCCCCTCCCCTCCGCCGCTGCTGCCAAAAGGATTGATGCCTCGTTGGCCTTGTGGAGTGAGTGTGCGTGTATGTTAAAAAACTGGGGGGAGGGCGGCGGCGGCGGCGGGAGAATGGACTTCTTAAAAGTGCAGGGTTTGTCCCTCTCGCGTGGCTGTCGCCTTTCCCTTCGCGGCTACTGGTATAGTCCCCGTGGTTGGCTACGTTTCTCCGAGGTGCGTAACGAGGCTGCCTGGCGAAGCAGCTGCCTGGTGGTCCCTGTGTGGCTCTGCGATTTCAAGCAGGTTCCAACAGCCTCAGCAGCGCCTCCGACCTCTCTCGGGTAAGGGGGTGTAGCCCTCGGTCCTCCCGCTAGAAAGGGGCACTCGTAAAAACAAACAAACAAAGCTGGGCGTGTGTTCCAGGCGCGGCGTTGCTCCTCGGACTGTGTGCGCTTGCAGACTGTGCTTTTGGCTCCCCTGTTTTCATTCTGGCAGTGTGTGTGTGTTCGTGTGTGTGTTCAGCTGAGCCCTTCTTGGAAAACCCTGACAAGGTCCATCCTGTGTAGGGTGAATGGCATAAATGGGTAGCTTGAAATCCAGCAGTGACCCCTCAAGCAGGGCTTGTGGACGGTATAACAAATTACACTTTCATTAGTGGAAGTGCAGCTGCTGGGGAACCTTTTCAAGGCGGAAGGGGGAGGAAATGGAGATTGCATTCAGGGGAACTGCACTGCTGTAAGGTTTTTTTCCTTTTCCTTTTTTCTTCCTTAAAGGCATGGGAAATCTCTTGTTTGGAAAAGAATGATTGAAAAGACTGGACCGGATGTATTCACTGCTGCTGTTGCCTTTTGGGTTACCATTGCATTTGTTCTACTATCCAGTGCTTAAGAAGTTCTGTCTGAGACTATTGATAATCAACAGTATGACTTCTCAGCTAGGCAAAGGACAAGCCTTTAAATTCTTGAGTTGTAGGGATAGGGTTGCGCTGGTAGGCTTTCTTGATTTGGCAACTCTTCTCAGTCATAGTAGGATGGGGGAAGAGAAATGGACATCTTGTACAGTATTGTGAAATCTGGCAAAATCACCCTAAGAAACAAAGTACTGTTAAGACTTCTAAGTGGAAAAATAGAACTGCTGGATATATCTTGCTCCCCCCTATATTCTATATGGGTAAATCTGTGGTATATCTTAGAGAAATAATGAGGATGTTAAAACATATGAGAGAGATGTATAAATGTTTTTGACGTGTCATTTTTCTTGGAGTTATGGAATTTACTGTGCTCCCTACTATTGTTGTCAGGACAGAATTTAAATGTGATTTACATTTTAAATCGGAAACAGTGCACTAGGCAGAGCGTGTGAATATGCTCTCAGGCAATTACTGGTGGTTCTTTTACTCCGGAAATTGACAGTATTCATCCAACTTGCACCTGGTTCATTTTTGGGGCAATGTGATCAGTCTGGATAATTTACAGATTTCAGAAGTAGTAGAGTAGTATTTTTTTTCTGAGTAAACATACTTAAATAAATCTGCCTTGGCAAAAGTCACTTTTAACAAGGTTGCTTATGTAATTTTATTTTAGTAGATCAGTGGAGATGCAACAGAAGTGTATCCTATGTTACTGTCTCTTATTTTTAAATATGGAATGACATATAGTAAGGATGTAAGATGTAGAGTGATTGTGGCTGAATTTGGATAATACTTTTTTCTTATAATAATTATCTTTATTAAGCTTGAAAAAGGAAGTCCAAACACTCAGATGTATTTGACTTTCAAATACTCAATAGAGCTTTGGAACAGTTGTCTAATCTTGTCAATGCATTTATCAAAGGGCACAGATGTTAATGAGTGTTGATGAGAATTGGGCATAAGCATGCACATTAATGTTAAAAAAATATTAAGCTGTGGCCGGTTTTAGATGCATCGCATCTTCCTATAAATGTTATCTAGCAGTGACCCCTCAAGCAGTGTTGTATGTGTCATTAAGTCAATGCAGTTTAAAAAGTGTCCAGATATGTGTTTTGAGTACCAATACTTAATAATTGCTCATAGTTTTTTCTACCTTCTGTAGTACTTTAGTGTTATCCCTGACTGTTTCCAAAATCAGATTTTGAGTAATTAACAAAAGCACCAAGATGCCTAGGTGCTTGGGCAACTTCAAAATGCTTTACTTTGCAATCATTTTGGATCTTATGTTGACTAACTTGTAGTTTATATAGTCAGTTTGTATCTTCTTGCTTTACCATTTCTTTTTAGGCTATTGAATAGTGATGAGACCAAGGGCCCAATGCTATCCAACTTTAGCGCTGATATAGCGGTGCCAACAAGACGTGCGCTGCATCCTGCGCTGGAGGGACAGTCACGGAGGGCCTCTCGAGGTAAGGGAACGTTTGTTCTCTTACCTTGGGACTGCATTGCGGCTGCCTTGGCACTGGAAGGTTGGATAGGATTGGGCCCCAAATCATATAACTGTAAGGTGCCTCTAATGCTTGCTATAAAAAGTGGTATGGATATATTCAACTTGGATTAGACATCTTAAGGAGGTAATTGTGTATATATCACACAATGTTATATTTTAACCATGTCAAAGCTAGCACCTCTAACACCGAAATTATTCTCCACATTTTTAATCTAATGGTTTCCTAAATGTCATGAATCAAATTTCATATGAAATAGACAAACTGATAATGTCAGAGGCTAGTCACAAGTGCAATTTTTAAGATACCGGTAAAGCCCAAGGCATTGGATCATGAAACAGTTTTACTGCCTTAACTTCTCTATCCGAAGTTAATTTTGGCTTTATCTATGAAATTAGTTAGTTTTTTAAAAGGAATAAATGGCACACGATTCCTCAGTGGTCTAATGCAGGCGTGGGGAACCTCCGGCCCGCGGGCCTGATCCGGCCCGCGCGGGACCGGACCGGAGGCTCTGCCGCCGCCGCCGCTTTCGCGCGCTTCCTGGGTTTAAAAGCGGCCTTTGCACAGCGCCGCTGAAGCTGAGATTGCCCTGAGGGCATTCTCAGCTTCAGCAGCGCTGTGTGCATGTCCAGGAAGGTCGCTTTCAGAAGGAGGAGGAAAGCGGCCTTCCTGGACATGCGCACAGCGGCGCTGTGCAAAGGCCGCTTTTAAACCCAGGAAGCGCGCGAAAGCGGCGGCGGCGGCGGCCCCGTCCCGGAGCCGAGAGTGAGGGAGGGAGGGAGGGAGAACAAACGAGCGAGCGGTCGGTGGGAGGGAGGGAGAGCAGTGGGTGGGTCGGTGGGTGGGTAGGAGGGAGGGGGAGAGAGAAAGCGGTGGGTGGGTGGGAGGGGGGAGAGCGGTGGGTGGGTGGGAGGGGGGAGAGAGAGAGAGCGAGCGGTGGGTGGGTGGGTGGGAGGGGGGAGAGAGAGAGAGAGCGGTGGGTGGGTGGGAGGGGGGAGAGAGAGAGAGAGCGGTGGGTGGGAGGGAGGGGGAGAGAGAGAGAGAGAGCGGTGGGTGGGAGGAAGGGGGGGAGAGCAGTGGGTGGGTGGGTGGGAGGGAGGGAGGGGGGAGAGAGAGAGAGAACAAAAGTTCTCAGAGCAGTCTTCTTACTAAAAGGAATGAGAAGATGGTTCGCTTTCTGAAAGGATTCTCTAAAAAGAAACACAAGATATGCCAGCAATAGCTACTGGGGGGGGGTGGGGAATGCTGCGCTCGGATGAATAGGGACAGCTGCTCTCCTGCTCAATAAAAAAGCGCTACTACTTTAAAAATGCATCTTTGCTAGGTTGGCAGGATCAGTGCCCCTTGGTGCTAGAGTGGGTGAACTGGCTTTGTTGAAAAAGATCTTTGGATCCTTCTGACTGTGGCAATTATCAGGTTTTTTTTAAATTCACTGTTCTTAGGCAAATTGCTTGAAAGGGTGGTGGCCAGACAACTGCAGTACTCTCAAATGAAGCTGGCTATCTGGACCCATTTCAGTCTAGTTTCAGGTCTAATTTTTGTAACTGAACCTGCAGACATGCTGGGAAAGGGGTGGAGAATACGACCTTGGATTCTCCTGGATCTCTTGCTGATTCTCAATTGATTGTGGTATTTTCCTAGAGCCACTCTGTAGGTTCGGGCCAGTGCTACATGGTGGCTGCACTCATTCCTGAGAGTTAGTTTCAGAAAGTGGTGCTTGGGGAGCTATTGCTCCTCGCCATGGGAGTTGCCTCTCGGAGTTCGTCAAGAGTAAGTGTAGTTTCTTATGTTCTTTAACATCTTTGTGAAACTGTGGGAAAAGACTATGGAGTGAGGTGTCATCAGTGTGCTGTTGACATTGATGGATAGGATGAAGGTGATCAATTCTGATAAGACAGAGTTGGTGATGGAGGAACTGGGTAGGGGAAATCCCTGTTCTTGCTGGGATTATCCCTCCTGGAGATTTGTGTTAGGAGTTGCTTGGGACCCACATTGCTCTTGGCTTTCTAAGTAATAGCTGTGGCCCAAATGTTGTTCACCAGCTATTGCTGGCTCACCAGTAGCTCCTGCGACTGACATATGGTACCTAGGTCTCCATCGTTTCTTGTAGATTGAAGTACTATAATGAGCCCTGTCCTTGAGGCTGTCCTTGAAGGTGGACAGATAGAGAACTATTTCTGCAGGGAACAAACAGAAATCAACTCCTTTCAAACAAGAGGTTCTTTGCAGTGGTGTTCCTGGAGGGGGTGTGGCACTGTAAATAGTGCAAGGCGCTGCACTGTACCTTGCAAACTGGTGTAATGAGTGGGGAGAAGCATATGAACTTGAGATCTGCTCCTAGTCTTGCTGCTACATAGAAGACAAATGTCTAAAATACCAAAGCATTTTGTCATGTATTGGTTTTCCTCCAAATGGGTCTCCCAAAAATTGTGATATAAAAAGGTCTTAGCTCCATACTCAGTGTTTTTGCATACTCAGTATTTTTGCAATCTCCTGCTGAAAGTACATGCAGTTTCAATGTGCCATATATCTACTTTTCAGATAGTCAAGAAAGAGTTGTCAGAGCTGAAGATTTTTTTAGTTTAGAGTAATCTTTATAATCTTTCAGATGTCTTTCTAATTATTCAGAGTGCAAGAATCTAAAAGAACGGAAGTTGTCTGTTGCCATTTTTAACACTTCTGGTGGTGTATGTCTGAGAACAGCAAAAGGGGGGGAGCTTTGAAAAGGAGGAGATAGGATGCACCATTGCTGCTGGATCCACCCCCTCCCACCTCCTCCCCACCCTAGTTCTTCCCCCTTCCCGCCAGTGGGATCAGCATGCTCCCAGCGGCAGCAAGACCTCTAGTTCTGGGAGCATCCCTATTGATCTTGGGGGGTGAGGAGGAAAAGTCCAGTTGAGCAGTTTCTCCTCCCTCATCTTATAGGTCAAGAGTCTGGCCAGGTACTTCCTGTTCCCTTATGCCACCAGGTCAGTGGAGTTGTGGATGCTCAGTGAAGTGGCAGGGCCTCTGCAGTTGGGGGTGTTCCAGATGGGAAGAGTAGGAGGGGGAAGAACCAACTGCTCTTCTGTTGCCACTGTCATAATCCTCTTCGCTGCTCCCAAGTCCGCCTGCCTGCCCACCCAGTAAATGGGGTGGGTGGGTACATGAGCTGGGGAAGAGGATGGGGAAGCTGGAGGAGCAAGTAGGGAATTGCCCAAGCTAGTGGAAGGGGCAGTGTGCACGTGGGTGGGCCCCCACACCTGCTGATGCTCCAGGGCCCAGTGAACCTTGGTGCCAGCTCTGCTTGACAAAGATGCAGCTGTTGACAAAGAAAGTTAATTACACTTATTAAAAAAAACACCTATGGGTAGGTTTGTGCCTTAAAACAATAAATAACCATTTCATTACTATGCAGGACATGATACACATGCTCATAAAAATTTTCCTACAATATCACCCTTTGTGATATGATAACCCTTTTCAACTACCAATGGAGCATAATAATTTATAAATATACTTTGGTATGAATGTAGATGTGATTCATTCTGTCTTTCAAGGTACAAATGAATTGGCTGCTGTTTGTGTACAAAATCATTGTAAACACCTTTGGCTCAGTGCATATTTTCTGTTAATCCAGGAACATTTATTGAATGAGTGAATGAATGAATTGTATTTCTTTATGCAGTACCACCACAATGATATGAATGCCTTCTCATCATTTCATTCATTGCCCTGGCGCACAGCAAGTGGTGCTAGTCGGCCATACTTCAGAAGGATGCCTGCTTAAAATCATTTGGAGGAGATTGTTCCTTTCTAACATTCTTTATTTCCTGCAACAAGGTGGTAAAATAACGTGCCCGTCAATTAAATGTTGTTTGTGATTGTGTTTGTCATTGCCAGTTTGGATCTAGGGCTATGGTACATATTCCAGACTAAATTCCAGATCCTGACTAAATTCTGGGACTGTATATGAAAATTTGACCCAAATGGTGGGCTGTAACTGAATCAGTAGGTCCCAGCTTCCTTTTCCTTATCTCTGGTTGTCATTCTTTTCCTTTTCCCTGCTTTCTTCTTTCCTTGTCACCTTTCCTTTTGCCTATTGCTTCATCTGTTCCTGTTTTTCAGATTCTATGTGCCTCCCTGCCCTGGTGATCTTTGTTTAGGCAGAAGATTTTTTACCTGTAATCCAGTGGTTCCCAAACTTTTTTGACTCGCGACTCCCTTGACCTCCCTCGCCGTTAGCTGTGACTCCCCATTACAGTGCATGGAAGAAACAGGCTCTCTTTACATGCTGAGAGGCACCCTTTCTTATATGTATGTGTATATGTATGTGTATATTCCCAAAACGAGCCCTAAAGTGGACTTTCCATGCTTATGCTGACCAGCAGCTAAGCCAGGAGTGCGCAGAGTGGGGTTGGGCTGCTGCCCTCCCTCCATTGGCAGGCCTGGGTAGAGGGCACTGTTGTCGTCTGTGTTAGTCCTATTCATGGCAAGAGAAACATCAAAGCATGGGAGGGAAGCATTGGTCCTGCCCCACCCCAGTTGCACGAGAGAGAAAGAGAGAGAAAGTTAGCTCCTTTTGGTAGCATCTTTGCAAGATGAAAAACAGATTCTTATACTGCCTGGCTGTTTCCAAGGGGGGGGGGTGACCCAGCAAATAGAGTGGGGAACTAACTTAGAGGTGGGTCAGAAAGGAAGAAGGAGAGAAATCCTAATAATTAATCAACCAAACTAAACATAGAAATCAAAGACTGTATGTAAAGCAGAACCTGCTCTGCACCATTTTCAATTGCAGTTCTTGCATTTGTTTTGTGTTTGCTTTCTTAAAAACATTCAACAGAAAAAAATACTTCATTTGCAAACCTGCAATGTCTGAATGAAACCTGAATGAAAATACTTTATCTGCAAACCTGCAGTTGCAAACCAACCGCAATGAGAGAAACGGGATGCTGTGTTGCTGTCTCCAGGAGCTTGCAGCTTGAGTACTTAGCTTATCAATAGAGTTGTTAATCGTTCTTTAACATAAGATAAGCAAGGGCTTCTCTCACGCTGTGGTTAAAAACAAGACCTGGAAACTGCCTATAAACCTGAAGTGTTTTGAAATGAACTTTGAGTGACCCGATGTGAAGAGGCAGCTTTTCTCCAGGTCTTTGTTTTTGCTCTCTCTTTTGCAAGCAAGAATATGTGTTAATTAAAAGACTAACGCGACGCCCCTGGCTGCACTTGGGAGTCGCGCCTCACACTTAGAGAACCTCTGCTGTAATCGTTAGGCTAAATACTGACAGGTTATAATATTATGCACATCTGTAATGATTTAATGTTAGTTTAGACAGGCAAGCCAGAGGTGTCGCTATGTGCCCCCTGGTGATGTCACTGCCGGAAGTGACGTCACTGCCGCCACTGCTAAACATCCCTCAGAGCTGCAGGCCGGGCTAAAACCATTGCCATCTCCACCGCTACCGCCCGCTCTTTGTGCTGCCGAAACGGTGCAATTGACGCCCCTGACGACCGCTTTCTTGCCCGCCCGGGGGCCCCCTCCAGCCACCGCTTCTGAGGCAAGCTTATTTCAATGTCAAGTTCATTCTAGGGTCAGCTAGTCTCAAGAGGTGTTGCTGATTGAAGCAAAGGGTTCTGCATTAATAGGCATTAGGCATTTATGATTATTTCTTGGCAATAAGCTGTCACTTTCAGCCCTGAGCAAAACAAATGCCTAGACAAATGTTCTGTGAACATTTTCTTTGTATATCTTGGTTCCCATCAGTGGTCAACATTAAACATGTGTGTTGTAGCATTTCTAAGAGATTTTCTGTGAGCGCTGTTTATCGCTGCGCTTTACTCTGTAATGTGAAGTTTATCTTTTGCTTCATTTAACACCTTTGGTACCTTTTTCATTTGGCCCTTGACATTATATTCTCTGGCTTCTGTCTGCTACAAAGAAAGCATCTCTATTGCCTAGATGTGGGAACAGGGTAAAAACTGATATGCTAACATTGAGCAATAATTAAAAAAAATACTGTACTGTAGAATCAGTGGAGCTGTTCGATCAATACTTGTCATACTATTTTCAGCATTAGTAAGTATCTCTTTGTAGGGAATAGATCCAGTTAAAATGCAATTACCGTATTTATTGGCGTATAAGACGCACTTTTTTGTCTACATTGTGACCCAAAATAGTAGGGTGCATTTTATACGCCAATACTAAAAAAATCCCTTTCCCCCCTTGCCCGTTTTAAAGCATTTTTGGGCTTACCGCGTTTTTCCGGAGCCGGAGAGCTCCCTTGTGCTTTCTTCCCTAACTAATCTATCTGATCTACAGCTGTTTGTCGGGTTTAATTTATGTACGTGCATGAGTTGAGCTTCTCAGCAGCCAGCAGAGGGTGCTGTGCTCCTCAGTTAAGTTCAGCTGAGCTGCAGAGGGTGTGGTCTTTCCAGCTCTCCATGCAGCTTGGGTAAGCTTCTGAACTGGGCCTAGTTGGGGAGGCTTTGGAAACTGCATAGGTGGAGTGGGGTAAGAGTTGAGTCTGGGTGTTTTTTTTTTTTTTGTACTTTTATGTTGTTTACTTTGGAAACTGTGCATGGGTGGGTTGGGGGGAAAAAGAGTTGAGTCTGGGTTTTTTTTGTACTTGGGATTTATGTTCTGGTGCATTTTGTTCATGTGTCTTATTGCTGTGTGTTTTAAAAGAGATCCTGGTATTTTTGTGCAATTTATGTAAATTAGCTAATTAAGCAGCCAAGCAGTAAGTGGCCAAGTGGCCCCAAAATGCTTAAAATCTTTTTTTCTGTAGCAAGACAATGCTAAAGGAAGCTAAGTTATACGGTAGGTGGTATGATTGTATTCCCTCAGTCCAGTACCCACACAAAACAAGTTTTATCAGGAAGCGATATCGGAGTTTATTGTAGAAGTAGATCTATGACATGAGTCAAGCAACTAAAAATATTGGTTGCCAGGCTCCTGCAGATGGGAACATCCTTGTGAATAAGACCCTACAGGCAACATGTGACAGGACAGTTCCGCTGTGAAAATAAAACGCCTCTGGGAATTTTGTGCTGGAAAGTATTATAGCAAAATATATTTGAAGATAAGTAAGAACAGTTGTGTAATATCATCTATAAGGTTGTATAAAACATTTCATTTTCTTGGAATATTCTTGTGGGATTTTGAGCCCAAAATACAAATCTTTGCTGTTTTATGTATGACAGGGAGTTTTGCCCTGAGGAAGAAATGACAGAAGTGTTGAAACTAGATGCATGCACACCTGTATTTGTATGTTGCCAAGTGCTGTATTAGAGCTGTAATCCTATGCGTACTTATTCGCGAACAAGTCCCATTGACCACAGTGGGACTTTCTGTCAAAGATTCATAGGACACTGTACAACATGTAAAATAGTGGACTTAGTAATATGACGTGTAATATGTCAGTTAAGATGAAATGGAGAAACAACACTTGGAGTTGGGGAATAGTACATACAGTACAGGTGGGCCCCCATATCCACTGATTCGCTATCCACGGTTTCAGTTATCCACGGATCGTGGGGACCCCCCCGGGCTTTTACTTTTTCCCCCAGAAAGCTTCGTTTCTTCCTTAAACAGGAGAAGCAGCCTCTGGCTGCTTATTGTAGGCAAGTAGAATGAGACTAAGTCCTAGAGAGGCTCTGCAAGATTAACAGAAACCTAGGACTTAGTCTTGTTCTACTTGCCTGCAATGGAGGCTGCTTCTGTTTGTTTTAAGGAAGAAACAAAGCTTGCTGAAAGAAAAATAAGAGCGGGGGGGGGGGGGGCAAGCATGCCTGCCTGCAGGGGAGGCAGGGTGGGGGGCCCCACAGGAAACCATAGAGGGGGTGTTCGCTGTTATCCATGGTTTCAAGTATCCACGGAGGGGCCTGGGATATATCCCCAGCGGATATGGGGGCCCACCTGTATTTCATCTGTATTTGAAGTGGCGAGTAAAGCCCAGGTAACTAGAGTTCTGTTTCAACAGAATTCTGTTTCAATGATGATTCTGTTTGCAAAAGATAAAGGTTAGGATGGTTCAAACTTGGAAGTAAATACAATAATGTGTGTTCTGGGCATCTTTGGAAAGCATTGTAAGAGCTTTCTATTATGAGTGGCTCTTGTTTGGCTGGAGTAAATTGCAGTAAGCTAAGGTGGTAATAGTTCTCTAGTTTTAGGCTGCAATTTATATACATGCTTACCTGGGAGTAAGACCCATTGAAATAAATAGGACTTACGTCTGAGTAGTTAAGCATAAGCTTGTACAGGTGTCCCCCACTTAACGACTGTGTCCCCCACTTAACCTCCGTCATATATCTGGATCGTCATTAAGTGATCTGTCATTAAGCGGTGGACACCTGTACTAATAAGGCGACACACACCGCATGAATTCCGGCGCATCCCAGACGCCCGAGGAGCTTTGCCGAGCTGTGCAGAGGTGTCTGGTTACCATTGCGGAAGCGAGCGGAGCAGATGTTTCTGGCCCATGTTTGAGGGGGCGGGTTCGCGGAGCTACTGCACTCAGCCAATCAGATGAGAGGGCAGGATGAAAGGGGTTGTCAGTCAATCGGAACTCACTTGAGTCTCCGATTTCTCTTGGATCCATTTTTCCTTCTCACAAAAGTTAGCAAGATGAATTCTATTCCCGGCACAAACTGTTTTGTAAGGTTTCTCTCCTTCCTGCCCCTCTCTCTCTTCTCTCGTGTATCGGACCGCACTTGTGCTTAACCAGTCACCGCTGCACTTTCTAATAAGGCGGGACAACAGGAGGGACTATTCACTGGAAGACACTCCTACAGACGAGTTCAGCGCGGGGAGGCGAGAGGCCTGGCACCTACGCTCGCTCACCTCTGTGCCTGAGCTCGTGCGGTGTGTGTCGGCCTTTAGGCTGTGAGCCTGCAGATAGGATTTTGTGTTTATCTTTTTTTACAGTGCCTCGTTTGTATTAAGTGCTAACTAATAAACAATCATATTTCTGTACTGCTGTACTCCAGCTAAATAATTATACCGTGTTTCCCCGAAAATAAGACAATGTCTTATATTAATTTTGGCTCCAAAAAATGCGGTAGGTCTTGTTTTCAGGGAGCTCTTATTTTCCCAACCTGTGGTGCGCCCCCCCCCTGCACTTACTTTGACCAATTAAAACTTCATTCTTTCCAGAGGGTGCAAGGCTCTGCAAGGCCTGGAAGGCCTGCACTTGAGTCCTCCACCATAGAGACGATGTGCTATAGGCCAGCAAGGAGGCTGCAACCTTGCGGTCTCTCTAGCACGTCTGTCAAAGTCTCTCTAGCTTAAATCGGTCAAAGTGCCAAGGGGGTTGCGGGGGGTGCCAGGGGTGGCTCGCATCTATCTGTCTGATGATCCTAAGGTCTTATTTTAGGGGAAACGGGGTATAACGCTTTTTGAATGATCTTACAACAACCTTGTAAGATAGGTAAGTATCTCCGTAGCAAGCAAAAATAGTAGTGTCCCCCCGTATAATTACAGCTCTACAATGTGGAATTTGAAGCTTGTGCAAAAGCAGTTGAGTTGCTTTATTGGTTCATTTCTGTTTTTGTCTCCAGTAACTGCAGGTGTGACAACAGCTAGAAACAAAATGAGTGTGCATGCTTTTGCTAGAGATTGAAGAATGTATTATAAATAATCCAGAATAGCATTTTAAAAGTGCTATTTGTTTATGAAAAGGTTATGGAGGATTAAGCTACACTCTTGCTGAGAGTAAATGGATTTTATGCTTCAACAATTAATGTAAAGTAATTTAATTTGACAGACACTAACGTGGGCTTCCAAAAATACCTAAATAAGTATTTCTAATTTCTGCGGCTGCTTTGTCACAGTGATACCTTTATTATTTATAGCGTTGGGTTTTTGAATTTTAAATTTGCTCAATTTACAGCAGACCCAGGATATTACTTCGATACTATGAATTATTTGGATATTAGGACTCTAACCCCATGTGTTTATTGGATGTCCACAGTACTGTTCAAAGTGTCTCATAACAGTCTGAAATATGCCTGTGCCAAGTATGTTTAAATAGGATTTTTAATTTTTTTATTTATTTATTAATATACCGCCTTTCTTATCCTCAGATTGCTCTTCAGATGTTACTCAAGGCAGTTTACATAGGCAAGCTGTCTAGACCCGATAAGGGCCTTTACAATTTTGTTCCATATAGAACCCTGCAACTCCAGGTGGTTTCCTTCTATGGTGTAGTCCTCTTCACTTAGCTGCAGAACACAAGCCTCCAGCTTTTCCACAGGCAGCCACACATCCTGTCAACAGGGGACCCCCCAGTTGTAATCGCTCTGTCACTGACATTCTCAGTATTCCAGTCCATCCTCTCACCATAGCATGCAACAGCGACTCCTCTCTGCCACCAAGGGTCATAACAGCTTATCAGTGACTTCCAGTCCCCTTCCAGCACAAAATGGGGCTGCTCCTGCTTAGCTTCCGAAGTCTTCAGGCAGTTCAACCTCAGGACCACACTTCCTGGGTAATATTTTGAACAAAGGGGGCTATATTTGAAAGATATTTGATAAATGAAAATGATTTGAAAGGGAAATATAAAGAAGCGACAGCAGGGGAATATGGTAGTTTGCAATCTTTAGGCTCCTTCTTTTTAAGCACTTCAAGTTGTACTGAAATCTTGTATAATTATTCTCACTGACTTTCCAGCCTGCTCTTCCATTTCACCCTCCTCAACACTGTGAGATTTGAGTAAAAGATGACCAACATTGGGATGCTTCTGTTTCCTGTTCTACTATGAAATGCCGCATGGAGAACAAGAGAAACAGTTAGGTACAGGATATTAAGAACACGTGTGGAACAAAGCACAGGCCATAGCCCACATTTCAGAGATCTGTAAAAAATAAATAAATCACTGGATGTATGCAAACCCTTGGGTACGCCTAAAATAGCTCTTTGGATCATGGCCATTACATGGTCATTTCCTACAAATATTGGAGCTTTTTCTGTTTCATTTCCTGCATAATCTTTGTTGCTCTTTATAATCATCATCATTTTGTATTTTTAGTGAATTAGTTTAAAGGCACTTGAACCTAATCACAGTAATGCAATTGAGCTGAGACAGTAGCTGAAATTAATTAGTTAGAGCTGCATGTATTAGATTAAAAAGGCTATTATTTAAACATCAGCTCTAAATATGCAACTCAAAATAAAACACTAAATAATTCAGTTACATTTTATCTCTGATTTTTAATGACTCTGTCAACTCACTGACTCTTAGAGTGCATAGAAATTCATAATAAGTGAGCAAGGTTTTGAGCTGCTCTGGTTAGTTTTTTTTGTGCTGTGAAATTCTTTACTGTTAACACTCTTCTGCTCTCAGATTGCGTGTACACCACTCCCAAAGAATTGTACTGCTCTAGTGCAGTTGAGGGAAATTTGAAGTTTTTGCTCTCAGGTTCCATTTTAATGGGAGTCTAATAATTTATGTGAAGTCCTACCAAAAGAACAGATTTAACTAATATTGATGTCTGAAGTCTTAAAGTAAGCTTAGTTTTCTTTCATAAATGTTTATGATGGAATATTTGGACTTAGAAGACTTGTGGGGATTTTGATAATAGAAACGTAATACACTTCTGGATTGAATTATTGTGACCATGTGAAAATGTTGCTGATCAGATTCTAGGAAAGAATATTGTGATAGAGGCAATGAGTTTTAGGTCACGCTTTAGAGTGGGCAGACAGAAATCTAAGAGTCTGGAGGTGGAAAATGTGTAAAATCAGACAAACGTTGGGGGCCAGCATAGCAAGTGGGAAAGAAGCAGGTATTGTACATAGTAAAAATTGGACCAATGGTTGTGTTTTTAACAGAGGTAGTCTGATGTGAGGGGAGGAAGTGAGGCATGGAAGTCTGTGCTACTTATTGTAGTATGTTGTTCAGACTGAAAAACCAAGCCTGAATTAACAATTATGTAGGGCCAGCCAGATTCTTGTTGGTTCCCTAGATCATCTGGTCTGTTTGGGTTGATGAGCAATAGTACCCTCTGTGGGTATTGATAAGACAAATAACTCTGGGGGCAGCCATGATGTCATACGGAGTAAGGCACCTGCCTCTGACTGCTGAAGGTCCTGGGTCAAGCCTTCCCCAGTGTCTTGCACCTACGTAAGCCTCAACACCTGATCAAGAATGCTTTCTGATTTGCATTGAGAGGTGCTATGGGTGTAGCAGTTTACAGATGTGTGAAGAAGACTCCATATGGGTACTGTGATGCTGCCTCCCATTGATTGCACAGAATATTCAATGAATGCAATGAACATTCATTTAATGCACAGGACGCCAATAATAATTGATTACCATTTTGGTCCTCTTATTAGTTCAGAAAACCTGGCATAACATAAGAGGGTTTGGGGAATAGTCAAGTCTGATATTCTTGCATAGGAACGAGGAAGACCTGTTCCAGTTGAGGACTTTCAGTGATTATATGCTGGTTGTTGTTTAACATCAGTTTACTCTTGAATTTTGATGTCTTCAGTCAACGGTAGATCAAGATTGGCCATTAAATGGTTCAGAAGCCCAAAAGTGGGTGATTACTCCATCAGCCCTTGTATGCAGGGCTGATTTAAAATCTGTCCCAAGAAAATCTGTCCCAAACGTTCATTTGTGGGATCCCGTATAGTGACCAGTGGCTCAGTGTAGTGGTTTGGCGGGGAAGGTGAGGATAAAAGGTGCAACAAAATGAACGTTATTATGGGGATAATTAAGAATAGCAAAGGGGATCAAAATAAAGCAACAAAACCCAAAATATCTCTCTCTCTCACGCACACACCGCTATCCTCTCAAAAAGGACGGAAATCACAAGTGTCAAGCATGTCATCAATTTAATTGAGCACAAGACATACAATGAAAGAGTGTTTATCGGTCCGTGGCGAGGCTGTGCCAGACAGCAAGTTACTAGTCCGTATCTGCTGAATTTGGTGTGATGTCTTGTAGGAACTGTGAGGCAAGGGTGTCGAGACTGGACGAATCTCCTGAATAAAAGTGGGTACAAAGGCAGAAAGAGGGCTTTGAAGCTAATCCCCAAAACTAGGCATGAAGAACTAATGACCCAGGGTTTTATATATTTTTCTCCTGTAGATTCCTATAGGCTCTTTTGTGGGTCATCAAGAGACTTTTTTTTTTTTTTTGGCTGATTGCCCTTGATGGGTGCTGCCTTTGTCTTTGATCGGGCTGGGAGAGAGGTGGGATCGGCAGCCCTGGCGTGTGCTAAATCCCAAGGCCCTTCCCAGGCCTGATCCACATGCACGGATCAATGCGAACTTGTACCAGCGATATGGCTGGTGCAGGTCTGAGTTGAACTGTTGCGGCTGCTTACCCCAGGGCATAGGGCACAAATGTCCACTTGCTCCGAGGAGACCTCCAGTAGCCAAGAACTCCCCACGGGATGCAGTGTAGTTGGCGCTGCTGCATCACCTCGCGTGGATTTAGGTTGGATTGGGCTGCCAGTTTCTCACTGAAATGAATATTTTAATGATATATTGAATATATTTCACATTTTGTGATATACATATAATTTTTAAGAAGTGCAATCCCACACTTACCTGGAAATGGGTCCCATTGAACTCAGTAGGATTTACTGCTGGGTGGACATGCACAGATAAGTATGTAATATTTATGATTATAGTAGCATTTTTTTATATGAAAAAACTATAATTTGAGGAGCAGAAGTAAATTTACTCCTACTGCACCATTCTTGAATTGGCATGGGTATATGACTGGATTTGTCTGGATGCAGCTTGTGTTCAGGAAAATCTATTAACTATAACACAGCCCAACTAAAAAAAGGGTTTTGAGTGGGTTTTTTTTTTTTTTTTGCTTTGGAAGTTAGACCTATTATTGGGTATATTTGGGGCACGGATTCTAAAAATTGCATCACTTTTGCCCTGTCAGCTCTAGTTTTGGAGATACGGCATAGCCACCTTTTTATATGCAGATTGAAGCAGCTTCCGCGTGAGGAAGCAGACGCCATGGTTCCTCATGCAAAAGCTGCTTGAATCTGCATATATGGTGACTATGCCATATCTCCAAAACTAGAGCTGATAGGGCAGAAGTGATGCAATTTTTAGAATCCGTGCCCCAAATATACCCAAGAATAGGTCTAAAGTTTAAGGCACCAAAATGTGGGTTGTGTAATAGTGTCTTTGTGATCTCATTAGGTAACACTGTTCTAGACCTCGGTATCATTGACCCTTTGAGCATGTAAGTACCGTTGATATAAACTGACTTGTCATATGGCTTCACCCAGCAAGTCTTAAATATGAGATTTTGATATTTTTTCTGTAATGCTTATTCTGTGTTTTTCCTGAGCGAATAAAAACATTTTGTTTAAGTCATACACTGTATATTATACAGGACATCAAGTACTGATGTCTTATTGATGAAGGTGGTTTTCTAGTGAAGTAAATTTATGTGAGGAAAATATAAAACAAAGGGGGAAAGGCCAAATTGATGCTATAAGTTCTTGAAATATTGTCCCAGTTGTGTCAAATGACTAATGTTTTCCAATGCTATCTATTGTTGTTTCTCCCTAGGGTGTTTTCCTGCAGACTTCACTTAGCTCTCATGCTAAGAGCATATTACTTTATCTGAAATTCATTATGTCTCCTGAAATCTATGGGAGGAAGAAAAAAGTATAAGCTATTTTTTTCAACAGTGTGGTTATGGGAGTTGGGGTTGTACCTACCGCATTTTTCGCTGTATAAGACGCACCCCCCAAATTAGGGGGGAATGTCTGTGCGTCTTATAGAGCAAATAGTGAAAAAATGTCTTCCTTTTAACAGTTTTACTTACCTGGTTGTTGATCTTCAGCTCCAATCTTCGGGTGCCCCAGCAGCTCCCAGTCGCGTTCGGTGCCTGGGCTAAGTTCCCAGGCGCTGGACGCGACCTGGAAGCCCTGCGCAAACATCGTAGCAACTGCGATGTTTGCGCAGGGCTCCTCGTTGCGTCCGGCGCCTGCGCTAAATTCCCAGGCGCTGGACGCGACTGCTAGTCCTCCGGAAACATCCGAGTTCCTCCGATATTTCCGGAGGGTTTGCAATCGCGTTCCCTGACGCTGGACGCGACTTCAAAGCCCTCCGGAAACATCGGAGGAACTCGGATGTTTCCGGTGGACTAGCAGTTGCGTTCAGTGTCAGGGAAGTTAGTGCAGGTGCCGGACGCGACCAGGAGCCCTGCGCAAACATCGCAGTAGCTGCGATGTTTGCGCAGGGCTTCCTGGTCGCGTCCAGCGCCTGGGAACTTAGCGCAGGCACCAAACGCGACTGGGAGCTGGCTGGGGCACCCGAAGGCTGGAGCTGAAGATCAACAACCAGGTAAGTAAAACTGTTAAAAGCAAGACATTTTTTTACAGCATTTTTAGCTCCAAAATACGCATGCGTCCTATGGTCCGATGCGTCTTATGGAGCGAAAAATACGATATTGTCCTAAGAGTTGCCTTCTAAGCACTCAATTCAGAATACTGTACAGAGTTCATGAGCCCAGGTACCCAAATCTTACTGCATTGAAAACATATCTCTCTTCCTACAAAGCTTGAGGTGGTACAAGGGCAAAATCCTGGCACAACTGTAAGAACTATAAACCAGTTTATTATAATTCTTTTTGTGCTTTTGACTTAGAAAGAACATTGGGAGGGAGGAGGGTGCCACATTCATATTTATGGATAGACTGTGATCCATGACATCTTATGCTGAAATAAATATATTTGACATTAAGGTGCTATAGGACTCTTGTTTTGCCACAACAGACATACAGCTATTCTTCTAGAAATATTTAGATTCAGATCATTCGGTATTCATTTGTCAGTGGCTTACTGAGGCTCAGTCTTCTGCTTGTATCATTGAACGCCCACTGTACTCATTCAGCGTCCCGACAGCCACACATTTCAGTTCTTATTTTGATGTGTTATATGTACTCCATGCTTCCTTCCAGTTCCTGTTACTGCACAATCATTATATGACTAGGATGATGTGAAATTTTTATTCATTTAATATGTAGAAATTGGATTGTTTAACTAGTTATTCCAGTTTGGAATTCAAAGTGATTTGTAGTCTATTCCTATGCATCTATATGCAAACTTGAGCTCCATGTCTTCTTGGGCTCAATAGGTATGATGGCACGGACTGCGCCAGGGGAGCGTGTGCTCCCCTTGCGCAGGGTGTAGTGAAAGTGCCGTTAAAGCACTTGTGCGACACCCAGTGAGTAAGGGCCTGCGGCCCACGTGCTCCCAGCGCAGTGTCCCCATGCCTGCCGGACTGGGTAAGTCCTGCACTGACCGGTACAGGGGGTGGGCGGACCCGGTGGTAAGGGGGGGTGGCTATTGGCTGCCCCAGGGCTGGAGAGGGTGGGGATATCGGTGGCGAGATATGCAGATATCCAAAGGCCCCCTCCAGGCCCAGCGCGGCCTTACATGGAGGGCTCGATTGTACGCCAGCTCTGGAGCTGGCGTACATTTGAGTAGGCCCATTCGGCCTCAAGCTGCTTACACCAGGGGAAGGGGACAATCGTCCCCTTTCCTCGAGGTGCACCCGGGCTGCCCTGGAAAGGTTACGGCGGGCGGCCCTTTAGGCCGGACGCCGTATCTTACACAGGATTGGGCTGTCAAATGTGCATAGGATTGCAGATACTAGAAAATTTAAATAGACACTGCAAATAAATAATGTGAACTAGAACGTTTACTAAAATCTAATTGATTAACTGCAAATTTACCTTATAGGTAGTCTCATTTGTAGTTGAAATAAATTTATAATTCTAAACATACCTTGTTCATAAACATACCTTCTAAACATTTGGCATCTATTTAATACTTTATATTTGAAGATTTGATAAGTACATGCTGTATTTTTCTTTAATGGCATTAATAAACACATTGAACAGAGCAGATAATTAAGGGTGTGTTCGGGTGGAGAGAGATTTTGGAAAGAAGACATCAAGCATTTTCAGTGTGTTGTCCTACATGATTGGCTTGCTTTCCCAGTGGAGGTACAGATTGACAGTTCCCTTTATCTTCTCCTTAATAGTTTCAGAACTGCTTTATTGTGTGTGTTCACTCTCTTTGAATGTAGTAAAAGTAAATGAAGAGCCCCATGCTTAAGTCAAAGTGATAATATAATTAGGTTATATAGATGTTTGTTTGAACAACATAGAAATATTGTTTTGGAAGTAGTTGATTAGTTTATTCCTCTAATTCCACTCATGGGGCAAATGTTATGCACAGTAATTAAACTGTCTTTGAAAGTCTTTGAAAATTGACAATATTCGTCAAATATCTGATGCTGGTAGTCAGATTTCTATTGACCATGGCAGGAATAAAATCTTTTTGCTTATAATTTAGTATAGTTACACTAATAAAGGACTAAACCTATTCAGAACTTCCTAATTTATCTCTTCCTAGTTTAGGGAGTTTTGAAAATCATTGCTTTTCCAAAAATAGAGAGAAGTATCGAAAAATGTACAGTGCAAAAGAACTAAGGGCGAAATCCTGTGTAAGGATCCGGCCGGCAGCCCACTGGATCCTGTCCCTGTTCTGGGCTGTGCTGCTGCGGCCTGGAGGTCTACTCGGGGAAGGGGACTTTCGTCCCCTTCCCTGGGTGTAAACCGTGGCAGGCCCAATCGGCCTCCTCGGATTTCCACCAGCTAAACAGCTGGTGGAAGTAGGAAGAGGCCGTGTAACGGCTGAGCCGGCCCAATGGGGATATGGCAGACACCATCCCCACCCCTCCAGGGCCGGCTTGCCCAATGGCCCCCCTCCCTCGCCTCCTGGACCGGTCATGTGGTGGCCGCTGGAGATTTACTTTACGACGCTGGCCGCATGGATGTCTCGGTGCCAGAGTGAGGGCGACTGGCCTCCCTTACTCACGAGACGTGACGGCTTTCGCTGACGGAACACTCGTTCCATTGCCAGATCCTTAGTGTGGATCTTGCTGCCCATGTAGGAAATATTACTTTGTTGTAGAAGCCAATTTAATGTAGCAAAGGAACTAATTGTTGACTTAAAGTTCTTAAGAGTGTTTTCATAAGATCCTGCAGTGAACTACATAGATCTGGTGAACCCTGTGATGAGAACTGATCCATTTGTCTTCAATGGATAGCTCAAGCTCCTGAAATTTTATATGGGTTTCAAACTCCTGCACAAAAAAGCATGTCTGTTTAGGAAATGATATTGCAATATACATGTAGGTTGCCATGTATAATGTCCATTTAGGTGAATATTTTACTGTAGGTACTTGTACTGGGAAGTTTCCGTTGGTCATAGAAATGGAAAGTTTCCATTGGTCATATAGCAAAACACAACCTTCATATAAAGTGGATCCCCAAGTTGCCTACTGCGCTCTTTAGAGGTCATGGTTATCAGTTTACACAATGTTGTAATTAGAAAACACAAACTACAAGACTGTATTCTTCCCTCAACACACACAACCACGATGTTAAAAACACTGCTACTGGATCTAGAAGGCTTGCATTTGCATCAGTGTTCACATGGACTATATCCTTCCTTCCATACACAGCCATGATGTTAAAAATGTTGCTATTGGCTGAGATGCTACCAAATGCTTGCTTTGCTGATTGATGTATTTATCACCCACGAGGTCCTGTTGGTGGCAGTCATGAGCCCATCATAAAGTGAAAAACGTATTGTATAGTGAACCTTGTTTACTATGTGATGTCTGTTGTAAAATGAATGACCAAAATGATTAGTGAGCTGGAGCACCTCCCTTATGAGGAAAGGCTACAGCTGGGGTTCTTCAGTCTAGAAAAAAGACGCCTGAGGAGGGACATGATGGGCAGCCCAGTCGTGTGTAGGATACGGCATCCGGCCTAAAGGGCCGAACACTGTATCTTATCGAGTTTCTGGGCTGCCCCAGGGTAGCCCAGGAACAACTCGGGAGAAGGGGACGATTGTCCCCTTCCCCCAGTGTAAGCGGTGGGAGGCCCAATGGGCCTCCTCAAATGTGCGCGAGCTCTGGAGCTCGTGCACATTCGCGTGGCTCATGTATAGCCTTGCCAGGCCTGGAGCGGGCTTGGGATACAGCAGATCTTTCTGCCGATATCCCTGCCCTTTCCAGGCCCAGGGGCGGCCAATGGCCACCATCCTTGCCTGCCTGGTCCACCCTGCCTCCGCCCCGGCAGGGGTAGTCCTTACCTGCTCCGGCAGGGACGGCGCAAAGGCCGGGTAAGGGCTGCTGGCTGCTGTGACGGTGTTCCTTACTCTCCACGTGCCGTAAACGTGCTTTACGGCGCGTTTAAGACATCCTGCACTGGGGGAGTGCGCACTCCCCCGGTGCAGCGGCACACAGGATTGCGCCGTGAGACGTATAAAATTATGCATGGGATGGAGTGAGTGGATAGAGGGATGCCCTTTTCCCTCTTGCACAACACCAAAACAGGGGGGACATGCACTAAAACTGAGTTGAGGTAGAGTTAGAACAGACACAAGAAAATATTTCTTCGCCCAGCGTATAATTTGTAGAACTCCTTGCCACAGGTTGTGGTGATGGCACCTGGCCTAGATGCCTTTAAAAGGGTGATGGACTTTTCCTCCATGAATCTATCCAATACAAGTTACAAGCCATAAGCAACCTCCTGGTTTTAGAAGTAGGTTTTCTCTGTATGCCAGGTGCAAGGGAGTGGAAAAAGCATACAGGTATCTTGTTGTCTTGTGTGCCCTCTGAGGCATCTGGTGGGGCCACTGTGAGATACAGGAAGCTGGACTAGAAGGACCTTTAGCCAGATCCAGCAAGGCTCTTCTTACGTTCTTATGTAAAGTGTTTTGATCATAAAGTGAACCCATTGTAAAATGGGGGTCCACTGTATAATAGTTTGCATGTGAATTTCACACTTTCTTACACAAGAGTAGTTTTTCTGTAGAAACGTCATTACATCTGAATTGATCTCTCTTTTAATTTTACCTTTATATTTTCAAATTCTGTAAGAGGCATCTTTTTAGAAATGTCATGTTTCTTGTAAACATGTTCACACCTTATTTCTTTAGATTTATAAATTGTATGGCTGATCTGTCCCTTACTGAATCAAACCAATCCCTATTTATTTTACCACCTGCTGGCTAATGCCCGACCCACACCGCACGAATTCCGGTGCGTCAGACGCGCTAGGCGCTTTGCCGAGCTGTGCGGAGGTGTCTGGTTACCATTGCAGAGGCGAGCTGAGCTGATGCGATCTCCCGATTTCCAGTGCGTACATAAAGTCCTTTGCCCAAGTTTTGAGGGGGTTGCTTTGCGGAGCTACTGCAGCCAACCAATCGGATGAGAGGGTGGGATGAAAGGGGCTTTCAATCAATCGGAACTCACTCGAGTCTCCGATTTCTCATGGATCTATTTCTCCTTCTCACAAAAGTTAGCAAGATGAATTCTATTCCCAGCACAAATCGTTATATTAGTTTTCTCTCCTTCCTGCCCCTCTCTCTCTTCTTGTGTGTATTGGACCGCATTTGTGCTTAACCAATCACCGCTGCGCTTTCTAAGAAGGCGGGACAACAGGAGGGACAACAGGCGGGAAGACACTCCTTCCGACCAGCTCTGCGCGTGCAGTGTGGGTCGGGCTTAAATGTTTATAGGCTTGATAGCCTTAGTGTTTTTGTTTTCACCACAGAGTAGGGATATTTCTGCCTAGTTTGTCCCTAAGAGGGCAGTTATACATTACATGCACACGTGAATGAAACATTTCCCTTATTTTGTGTGTGTGTGGGGGGGAAATGAAAAGCAGCTTGTGGTGCTTTTAAATGGCAGGTGAGGAATGTTAGTTCTTTCCCTACCAGTTGTTTTTCTGGTGAGTGCCCCTCCCCCCACAAACTACTTTTTCCCCTTTGGGGAAAAAAATTATCTGCTGTTACTGATGGGGAGGAAACAGCATCTGGTGAAGGGTAATTTTTGAATTGAAGAACTAGTGAGGAAGAGATTTAAGCACCTCCTCCCCGCCAGCTTTTCCTTTGCATCCAATTGTAGCCTCGCCAGGGTCCTTTTCATTTTGAAAAATGCGGAGTCTGTCATGTGTCCGTCAGCCTAGTCCTGAGAGAGCCTTACACTGCTGGAACTAGTATTCTGGTAGTTGTAAAGCCCTTTACGACTGTTGCAAAGCGTGACATGTCATACATTGTGGCCTGGCTGCCATGGCAAGCAGTGAGCAGCTGGGTCCATTCTCCAGTAGACGGAGGTGCCAGTAAGTTGGCACAGAGACAGAAGGGAGGTGAAGGAGGGGGGAACGGGGTGGGGAGGGAGGGGAACAGAGCGGCGACTGGAGCGGGGAGGACAGAGCAAGGCTGGGAATGGGGGTAGTATCGGCAGCAGTCGATGATATCCGTGTCACTGATATCCTATCCCCCTTCCTGGCCTTTATCTGCCTTCCCAGGTCCATTTGGACTTGCATCAGCTATATATCTGTTGCAGGTCTAAGTGGACCCAGTGGGGCAGTGAGGGCTTACCCTGGGGCAAGAGAACAAATGTTCTCTTACCTCTAGGAGGCATTTGAGGCCCCAAACTCCCCAGCTCTGTTGACATGGCTGTGTCACCGCATGGGAATTTAAGTAGGATTGGGCTGTGTGCAATGTCTAGTTTGGCCCTGAATACTGATTAAAAAAATTCTCTAGAGAACACTGAGTGCACTGTCATTTTTTTAATTGCTTCCATAAGATTTTTTTTACGTTTTAAAATATTATATGACCTCTAATTTGCAACTTTTCCAGTTATTCAGTTTATGCACTAATGTAGCCACATCTGTCAGTTTTGTTCAGCTAGTTATTGAGGAGTCGGACATAAATAGTGTGATTGCAGTGACCGAACTTAGGCTAGCTGAATCTTACTTGATTAGAATGATGCTGATTCATGGGAGAGCCCTTTGGTTTGCTTGTGTGTTTGTAAAGATCATGTCATGATGATCCAGGTTGCTGTGAATGTTGTGCAGAAGCTCCTCTAATTTTTGCTGTTTATTAGCTAGAGTACTCTTGCATTTTTCTTATGCGTAGCCCAATTTTATCTTCCTTTATTCAGAAAGAGGTCACACTTACTCCAATGGAAAACCTATTACAGCCTTACAGCGCAATCCTGTGTGCGGCTGCCGGCTGCTCCACTGCTCTGGAGTGTCGTAAATGTGCTGTAAGGCACGTTTTTGACACTCTAAGAGTAAGCGGTGCTGGCGGCAAGGTTGGCACTGCTCACTCCCCGCCGGAGAGAGGCCGCTGCCAGTGGACACAGGTAAATTCTGCGCCTGGTGGCGGGGTGTGCGGGGAGAGTGGAACGGAGCAGTCCCTTAAATGACTATGTGGCCCGTAAATGAAATGACACTTCTTGTCCTGGAAGACAGGCAGACCAAAATGCTGGCTGTGGGTGTGCCCAATAAATCGGCACTAGGACAGCAGGTCTTATGTGCCCCCTGATGCTCCCCATATTACTTGGCTGGTGCCCAGTTGGTGTCTTGGACTCGATTTGCTCCAATGTGCCCAACCCAACAGGCACCAACAGTGGGAGACTTGTCTTTACTTCTTTCACACCCTTGTTCTTTTGAGAGCTCTGATCCAGATACAGGCAAGGTACAACTTGCCCAGTATTTGGGCTGGGCTCTTGATTTATAATCCAAAGTATAATCCAAAGTATATTGCCAACTGTAAGGTAAAGGTGACCCCTGACAATTAAGTCCAGTCGTGTCCGACTCTAGGGTGTGGTGTTCATCCCCATTTCAAAGCCGAAGAGCCAGCATAGTCCTAAGACGCCTCCGTGGTCATGTGGCCGGCATGACTCTCCTTGCTGCAGCGCGTAGCATGCAGCTGGAACACGGAGCGCTGTTTACCTTCCCGCAAGCGGTACCTATTTATCTACTCGCATTAACATGCTTTGGAACTGCTAGGTTGGCAAGAGCTGTCCAAGCAACTAGAGCTCACCCCGTCGCGGATTCGAACTGCCGACCTTTCAATCGACAGCTCATGGTTCAGCGGTTTAACCCACTGTACCAACATTCAATTCAAATCTTCCTCTGCCACCCAACCTAGCATCGGTATCCCTGCCAAAGCAGGGATCTGGGCATGCTAAGTTATAAAGGCATTAAAAAACAGTTTTTTTTTTAATGTAAATATAGGTAAGTAGAACTATAACATGCCAGTGGCTCTTTCAAACTAGGTCTTTAGTTCCAAGCCCTTGAGAACCTAATAAATTTGGGAATTTATTTACTGTAATTAGCAAGGCAAAAGAAGATTTTGCCTTCTGGCATCTGTGTAGATATATTTGCAATGTATTTGTTTAAACCAATCTGTTTTTTTCCCCTAGTAATCTCTTTCTAAGGGCCAAGAGTTGAATTCCCTAATGATACAAAAACTGGGGGTTTCAGTGGAAAGTTGAATGCAGTGAAATTGTATGAACTGACCCCGCCAACAAACAACACTCCAGTTCCACAGTAATTTATATAAATATTGTCAAATTTAATTTGTCATGGTATAGAAAATTTATAGAGAAAAAGCACTAAATACTACTTCAGTTTGTTTACTTATCCACGTTTTTGCAGAGAGAAACCAGAAACATAGGGACTACGTGGCCTTAAACTATGTGGAAAGAACTCCCCCCCCCCCCCGGGAACTTTCATAAGAACTTGCATAAAGTTTGGATGATACCATTTGCTGCCACCACAAGAAGAGGGGCGTGAGCACCCACATCTCGTCCCCTCCTGCCATACAGTTCTGCTTTTCATAATCACTGAAGGGTCAAGCTTTAGAACTGCTGCTCACATGTGATTTTAATACTGCAATGGTGTCTTGACACACCTATTTATTATTTATATACCCCACCTTATCCCATGCCAAGGCAAATGCCCAAGGCGGCTTACAACAAAGATAAAAATACATAATTTAAAACAATGCATAAAATAAATTAAAAACAATTAAAAACCACGGGGGGGGGGGACGACGACGACGATATAGATCAGAGAAGCAATGGAGCAAAACATTTTGAGACCCAGAAGTCAGACATGAACCCATCACCCAAACTCTAGATGAAACAAACGTTTTGAGCCATCACCGTAAAGTCATGAGGGAGAGGGTAGTTCTCGATTCTCCTGGCAAAGAGTTCCACAATTGTGGCACCACAACAGAGTAGGCTCGCCCACGTGCCGCCATTCCCCTAGCTTGAGACAGAGGTTGCACTCACAGGAGAGCCCCCTCAGATGACCTAAGAGGGCGGGTCGGAATGTATGGGAGAAGGCGGTCCCTCAGATAACCTGGACCAAAACCGTGAAGGGCTTTAAAGGTCATTACCAGTACTTGCACTAGTTGCAGCTTCGAAACAGTCTTCAAGGGCAGCCCCATGTAGAGCACATTAAGGTAATCCCATCTTGAAGTTACTAAGGCATGGACCACCGTGGTCAGGTCTGATCGACTCAAGTATGGCTTGTATGCAGTCTTTGCTTGACTGAACCCATGGAAGGGTTGGCAAGAAGTGGATTTCTGCAAAAGATTTTGAGTTGACAGGAGAATAGTCAATAGACTCCTGTCAATCTAGCAGTTTGAAAGTATGTTAATGCGAGTAGATGAACTCGCGTTAACATGCTTTCGAACTGCTAGGTTGGCAGGAGTAGATAAATAGGAGTAGATAAATGGGTACCGCTTGCGGGAAGGTAACAGCGTTTCATGTCTAACTGCACGCTATACGCTGTTGCAAGGAGAGTCATGCTGGCCACATGACCACGGAAGTGTCTTCGGACAGCGCTGGCTCTTCGGCTTTGTAACAGGGATGAGCACTGCACCCTAGAGTCTTAAATGTCACTGGGATACGACTGGACTTAAATGTCAAGGGATAGCGCCCTGTCTAAAATCAGGATTTGGAGACTAGAGAACAAAAGCAGGCAGAGTCAATACTCCAGACGTCCTTCAATACCTTGGAAGATCCCAGGAAGGAGACAGCATTTCCAATAGGTTCCTAAGTCCAGTTGATCTCTTTTATATTCCATGGCTTCACCCCCTTCCTGGGGAATGGAGAATCTTAAAACCACAGCCTTGTAGCATAGAGCCTACCATTCAGTTGTTTCTGCCTTAGTTCTTGGCCTGTGAATTGGAGAGAAGGTACTGGAAAGGACAGAACCCTTATTGGTGAAGCTGTTGCTGCCTCCTTTGGAGAATCTGGTCAGAGTCTTCTGTTTCTTAAGGATCTCTGTCCCTAGGGATTCCTGGCTGTTGGATTTGGGCTTGGTGTCAGGACCAGGGTTCAGAATGTCTGCAGCCTCCAGCACTGACTGACCTGACTTGGTTGACCCCCCCTCCCCAAAGTGGTCACTTCTCGTGGTTGGGGTCATGAACATAAAATTAAAAGGAAAGAAAGCTTTATTGGCTTCACAGTTTAGAAGTACAGGTACTTACTGGAAAAATGCTTTGTAACCACTTGAAGATTTTATGGTGGATAGGAGTCAACAGCAAAGAACCACAGGTGCTACACATAAATGCCATCTGTAAAGGGATTAAAATCATGGAAGATACTGCAAAAATTGTCAGATCTATTGCCAAGCAATGAAATCCATACTTGGGTGGTGATCTCTTTCATCTAATCACAAACCATGAAAATTTGTGGTTTCATGCAGCAAAGTAGTGTTCAAAAAAGTTTTGAAAAGTTTGGTGAAAAATGAACACAAGCAAGTTTCAAATACAAAAGAGAAACAAGAGTTCATATTTTAAGGGCATAGGTGCAAAAACTCAGGTTAAAAAAATCAAAGGAACACCTGCTACAGTGTATGACGAGTAATAACTGCTGACAAGATTGCTTGTTGTAGTCCCCAAGGGAGATGGATGTCATGAAATTGTTGGGAGTTAGGAGTTCAGCAACATGCCCATAATCTAGTTTTTAATCCTAATGGTTCACTTGTGCTTAGTGGCAAGTTTATTTCTTTATTATTAATAACATTTATGTCCACTCTGTCTTAATTGATCTCAAGGTGTCTCACAAAAATGTACTGAAAACAGTTCAATAAAATGAAACGGGTAACTGCCTTCTCTCATATAATCCTGCACGTTCCCTTTGATAAGCAGATAGGGCGCTGCTTAGGATACCTTCGGCATCTGAAGCCATGAAGATGGCGGCAAGGTGCAGGACCTTTTCTGTTGTGGCACCATATCTCTGGAACCAGCTACCAGATTATCTGAGAACACCCCCTCTCCTGAAAGGGTTTAACAACTTATTGTTTCGCTTGGTTTTTGAGGCGCAAGAAGGAACCTTATAGGGACCCTTTTTTTTATCTTGTTGCTGTTTTTATACCATTTTTGTTTTTTATCCGTGTTTAATCTTGTATTGTGTTTTAATTGTTTTATTCATATGTTTTTATTTGTTTTTTATTTTTTATTGTACACCGCCTTGAACATAGGAAAGGCGGTATATAAATCTTTTTTTTTTAAAAAAATTAACATATCCAAACTAACAATGGTAGAGATTTACAGCCCAATCCTAACTAGCATCAGGCTGGTGCACAGAAGGATTTACAACAGTGGAACAGAATTCTGCTGTTGTAAGATGGCTGCTGACGACGCATGCAGTTTGCCGCCGGCAGCCATTTTTCAAGCACTGTTGCAAGAGGCAGCAGTGCCAGAGGAGCCCCACGGTAGCCCTTCGCCCCCACCAGTACCAGTAAGCTAACGGTGGGTGGGAGAATATCAGGACCTCCGAGGGGATGTGTTGGGCGGGTATCGGTGGCATTGGCTCTGCTGATACCTTGTCCTCCATTTCGCTCACGCCTCCTTCCCTACTCCTCGAACTTGTGCCAGCTAAAGAGCTGGCGCAGGTCTGACTAGACACATTGGAGACCATGCGGGAGCGAAGGTAGGTAAGTATTTTTTTACTTACCTCTCCACCCCCATATGCATTCCGAGGCGTTCCGGCGCCCGGGGGGGCGGGGGCTGGAGCGCCCCCGTCGCGACAGAGTCCGGCTGCCGCCCCCCCCGGAAGCGGCGCGTCACCGGCTTCCGGAGAGGCAGCCCGTTTGCCCTCAGAAAGGTTCTGTGCATGTGCAGAAAAACCAAATAAAAGCTGTCGGCCTTCTCACAAAGCCCTCGACCGCCGAACTGGGCGGTTGCTCTGAGGAGGGCTTGTCCCGGCTTCGGAGCGGAGCCTCCGGAAGTCGGTGACACACCGAGTGGGCGCGCTGCTTCCGGGGGGCTCGGCAGCCGGGCTCCGGTGCCGCGTCCCGTCGCGCAGCCCCGAGCCCAGCTGCCACACCCCCCAGAAGCACTGTGCCCACTCGGCGCCTGGGGTGCAGCACACCAGCTCCCCCATAGTAAACATGCCACTGAGTTTCTAGCTGCCCACAGGATGCTGTGGAGCCTGTGCTGGTGCCGCTGCATTCTATGGGCAGCATTTAGTTAGGACTGGACTGTGAGAAAACAAATCCTAGTACAGTCATGCAAGCCTCAAACATTCTTCACCTCAAACAAAGTGCCTGGTGAGACAAATGGGTTTAAAATCCAGGAACACTACAAACGTGGCACTCATTTGGAAAAGTTTAATGAAACCAGTGCTGTCCCTATTACAAACATTCACATGCAGTTGGCAGATTGTCAGCTGATTCTAATATTCTGCGTGGATGCCCTGTTAGAATTGTGACAGTGTAATTGCAACACTGGTTTCAGCATAGTCATGCAGCTGTGACTGCAACAACCTACACTGCACTGCACTGACTTATGTGGATGTGGAGATGCTAATAATAGCAGTTTCAACAGCCACGCTTGATCTGGATTCCCCTTCAGTCGAGTAATTTGAGATTCTAGTGTAGCATCAGAAACAAATATAGAGAACAATTGTATTGAGGGATTGTGAACTGATCTTTTGAGCCTTTGAACTGAAATTTACATTTAGAATAAAGTAAATATTCCTTAAAAGTGAAATTAATAATTTCATAAAAGTGAAATTAATAATTTCCCATTTGTATGGGAAAATATGGAAGTTGCATGAAAAATCTTTCATAGTTGGACAGCAACGCAGGTTCAACTTTGCATAGTCTTCTAAAGCCTTAAGAAACTAAAATTTGTCAGATGTATAAAAGTAATAGGGAACTGCCTTCTAATTTTCCTTTACAGTCAGACCAACTGAGTTCTCGCACGAGTGTGTAGTTCTTAGATTTTTCACTAAGAGAAACTCTTAACACGTTTTGGGAACTTCACTTACTATGTTTGGTGCCGTTGGTGGTGTTTTTTGTTGTTGTTGTTAAACTTCCCTGCCAAAGTAATTTTTCATGTCACCTCTGTCAGCAGTAGCAGAGTTGCTCTGGTGGTTGCTGGCTGGCAGCTGCCATTTTCTTCCCCATAATGCTCCAGAGTTGTGCACCCCATAATGCACACTAGCCAGCAACTGTGAAAGGAACTCCGCTACCTCTGCTGCTTGTGGTGGCACCCAAAAATTACTTGGGGGGTGGGAGGAAAGAAAACTTCTTAGCATTGTGCAACACATGGCAAGTGTAGAAGCCCCAAAACTTTTTGAAAGTTTGCTGCTCTCCTAAAAAGTCCCCAAAATGGTGGTTCTACTTTAGCAGCCTCTGAAAGCAGGCTGTGAAGGTGGTGGTGGTGGTGGTGAGTTTTGGTCCAACCCTAGTACTTGTTTTGGAGCCGGAGACGAAGACAGTTCTTCATCCCGTAGTTCAATTTGCTTTCCAGGTACTTTGAGATACGGTTTTATGTTTTTTTTCTTGATCATCCTATTGCTATTAATAATTTATATATAGCCTAGGAGTCTTCTAGATGCTTTACAGTAATTTAAACAAAACAACTCTGACTGCCAAGACATGGTGAATTGCAGGAAATGGCTGAGTGTAATTAAAAACTGAGATTTCAAGATAGGAAACATCTTAGATACTTCACATAAGTCAGATATTTAATAGCAAGCAGGGCTATAGGAGGAGCAATAGAGGGCAAGATAGAAGGACATTTGAAAATGGATCTGTTCACATACAGCCTCTTTGTGAGCATCATCTGTGCCACTCAGTACGGTAAAAGTATCTTCCATCTTTACTGATACCTATTCCCGTTAAATGTTCTGAACTTGCCTGCTATGCACTCTGGGAGTTACGTTGGCAGGAAAAATGCCAAGAAAGATAGAGCTGCTTCATATGTGTTATAGAAACAATGAGGTAGAGGACGTGAGTTTTCTGCTCTTTCTTTTAGTCTGCTTTTAGGCTTTGTATGATGGAGGGGGGATGCACATTTTGTTCTCGGAAAATGTGCACATCTTCCCCCTTTGCAAAAGATCAAGAAAAAAAAGCCGCACAGAGTTTATTTCTGTGAATGCATTCATGCTGTGTCTCCATAGAAGTGAACAGAGAGGAATTCCATGTTTTGCTCTATGTGCAAGTAGCCCCTACCATCTTTAGAGGGTCATTCCGTGTCAAATCAACCAATAAAAAAATACATTTTGGAACTTGACATCATGGATTTTGCTCATTTTTGGTACAGTTGTAGCTTACCATGAGATGTTTAAAAATTATTTTTTTTCAGATTTTTTTGTCCATCCGTTTTTGAGATATTGAATGTTCAAAATTGCCAAAAAAGGCCACTACAGGATCAGCTTTTTGGTAAACGTCAAGGTTTTTTCATTGGTTGTTTTGACACGGAATGACCCTATACTCCTCCTTGAATTGGCCACGGATGGGCCTTTATGAACTGGATGATTATGGGTACAACCAACAGCAACTCCTAAGTTGCTACGTATATGTGCCATAAGTACTTAACAGAGAGAAGAGCCTGTTAGGAGTCTGGCTGGCTTTGTGAAACAGATGTGGTCCTGATTCCTCCCTGGAAGAAGTAGGTGGTGGACAGAGGAGGGGCCTAAGCCCAACATCCATTACACTATAAGCACTAGAATTGCTATATAGGAATGTCATCTTATGGACATAACATTATGGGCATGTTATGGACATTGCTATGTCCTTAACTGTTAACACATTTCTTTATCTAGGTTGATGTGTACCTCAGAATGCCAGCAATGGTTATGCATAGAAGGAAATAACTTGTTTGAACCAATTGTAAGAGAATCTGTAATCATTTCAGATGTTTCACACTCCTTCCTCAATGATCGCTGTAACAATTATCCTCTGTCTGTTTGTCCTTCTATGTTTGCCATATTCAGTACCAGAACTGTTTGTCCTCATTTCCCTCTCTTTCTAGCTCATTGTCTGCTTATACCTTACAAAGGGGGACTTGCAATGATTCTCCTTTAAAACCAAGGTTTTATCAATTTGTATGCAGTTGTAATAGATAATAAAGTGCTTTGTTGACAGAGAAGACTCTTCCTAAAACTGAATCTATGAAGTTAGTGATCTGGCCTGATTTTTAGTGGTTGCCTGTATTTTGTCGCTGATAAATTTGATAAATTCAATTCTCTTTCCGAGAACCAAGCAAACTAGATGATATACAGTATCTGACTACTGCTTTCCCAGAACCTCTTCACAGTAACACCTCCTTCCCAGCAAAACTGCATGACAGTGATTTCTTCCCAGAAAGAATTATACTCATACAGTACTAGTATGAGTATACAAATGATTAGGTAATTTAAAGTCTTACAAACCTAGATACCTTTTTAGTATTAAAAAAAAAATACTGTACTCTGAAACGCAGTGCATTCCACTTCCTGGACACACTTAATGGGATGATCTAACAATAGAACTAGTAGTTACCATGTATGAAAGTATTTCACACATAAAATATGTAGTGGGTTGTGTTCTCATGCTTTTTTTCTGTGAATGGAAAAAGTCCCATTTGTGTAAGGAGAGGGTCGTTCTCACCAATCTTCCCTTCCCTCTGCAGGGACCCTTTAAGGCTGACCTACACCCCACTTCTCCCAGCGCGTCCCAGTCGCGTGTGGCGTGTGTGGAGTGGTGTGGCTTATTTTTTAACTGATCGCCATGGAACGCCAGAGAGCTGCGCTCTCCTGAGTTCTGTTGCGATCGGCAGTGGACCATGTTCATGATTTAGAGAGGATGACACACGGAGCAAATTGTTTGACCAATGGGATGAGGGGTTTTTCAGCCAATTGGAGCACACAGGTTTCAGTCAATCAGCATTGAGCTTTATTACCAGAGGGGAACGTAGAACCTCATGGGGTGGGGACCACCGCAGTGCCCCCACGGCCGCCACATGCCCACGTGGAGCGCACCTGCGGCGTGGAAACTCCCTCCCCCGGCGTTTTGGTTCCTTTTTTGAGCCAGATAGCACCTGGGAGGGCCAAACCTGCAGTGTTCTCGCTGTGAAGAAGACGTGGGAGTAGGCGTGCGCCCTGGGGCCCACCGCCCCAACTGCCCCCAGTGTCACATCGCCTCTGTTTATTACAAGGCGGGACAATTGGGAGGGACAAGCGCATGGAGGAAACTGCTGGAGCCCAGGGCAGCAACGCAACAGGAATGGGTGTAGAATCAGCCTTAAGAACTAACTTCAGGGAGCTACTGCGGTAAGGAGAGAGGGGCACCCCTCCCCCTTTTGCAAGCAGGCTATTCTTCTGCTCATGAACGATGACTTTGGAATACAACTGATGCACACCTGTCATAAGTCTGTTTATAAATGGTTTTCACTATGGTTTTTAGGTAAATCT
The DNA here is from genome assembly GCA_026170595.1 of Plestiodon gilberti rubricaudatus. Taxonomy (NCBI): domain Eukaryota; kingdom Metazoa; phylum Chordata; class Lepidosauria; order Squamata; family Scincidae; genus Plestiodon; species Plestiodon gilberti. The sequence continues at coordinate 54,070,401 of JANXHW010000004.1, read as the reverse complement.
CTGGGGAGCTCCAGGGTACATCGCAGAGTTCTACAAGTTGGAGAAGCGGGGATAAATTAAAGCTAGCACAATAGTGGGCAACTTCCTAGTTCTCTGACCAGATGAGTAACCTAGCTCACCTACTCTGAACCTCAGCATTCTAGTGTTTTAGTGGAATTGCCCTATATAGTGGGCTCTCCTTATCCACGGATTAGCCATCCGTGGAGGAGGGATCCCACTGGGGGCGGGGGCAGCACCACAGTACCTTATTTAACAGTTGTGCAGACCCACCGACCGCTTCTTGCCTCTCACGCTGCTTTCTAAACTTGTAAAATGCCTATAAAAAGAAAAAAATGCGATCGGAAGCAATGTTCGGTTGCGCGCACAACTGGAAGTCGCTTCTGGATGCAGTTTTTCTTTTT